>CM038675.1:455602532-456802532 GCA_021605145.1 Aegilops bicornis | reverse complement strand
GATCCAGCTTCCCCACACGGCTCACATCATGGAAAGAGACGGGCCTGACGTGGGGTGATTCGGAAGAGCTGTCTGGACTCCAAACCTGCGCCCGAACCCTGGTGGACAAGAATCTCAGGCTTGTCTTTAGTCCAGGTTATGCTCATCCGCCGGATCCTCCATGCCAACAACGGGCCTTCAAATTGTGGGAGTTCGATCCGGCACAGCACCAAACTCTGAAAATGCTCTTCGACACTACGTACGAAGATGCCTGGAAGGTGCTGTTCAAGGGCGCCAAGGCTCCCAAATCCGCTACCGAAGATCGTGGATTCAGCTCGCAGCGCCAAGCTACCGAGGTAAGCTATTTTGCCCTTTACGGGACTCTTGTTTTTCATAGTTTGACTCTATGTGGGATCTAAACTCCCTTACCTTTGACAGGACTGGCATAACACGTCCGGGCTGGTTAACTGTCCGGCTCCCTTGCCAGAAGACCCAGCGGACGCCCGCTTGACAAGGCTGCTGGCTCCGGCACCTCACGTGGTGCCGGAGAAGAAGGCCAAGAAGAAGGCCACGGGGACTCGAAGAAGCGCCCGACGCCAGGTGTTGTCGGACTCATCGTCCGACGACTCTGAGGAGGAATCCTCCCCTGAGGACGGGGAGGAGGAAAAAGAAGCCTCTCCCCCAGCCGGGGGTGAGAAGAAAAGGAAGGCCGCCCCGACTAGGGAGGCCGGAGGGTCCAAGAAAGGAAGGACCCTTCCTCCGGACTTCTCCACCAACGCCGACAACAACGAGGAGGAGTGGCCACCAAGGGCCAAGCCCCTGGCGAGATCGTAAGTGTCCAGACTCCGGAATAGCTCATGACTTTTTATTTGCCGCATAGTGTCTTCTAACGCCGAATATAACCATGTAGCCCGCCCAGGACCAGGCTCGCGGCTTCGACGAGCGGCTCCCTGGATTCGTCGGATGTGAATAGCACTTCACTTCCGACCGCCTCCTCTCCTCGTGATGCAGACGACACCGCGGTGGAGTCCCAAAAGGGGCCCAGCCAGGAGGAGGTGGTCCTGGAGGCGCCGCAAGGCGACCTCCCGGACTCTGGGTGCAAAGGGGGCGAGACCCCAGAGGGCTCTAAGTCCGGCCCTGTGCCGGACTCCGTACCGGAACCTTCAGTGGTTAGAAGTGCAAGCGGCCCCTTCGTAAGAAGGGCAAGATCATGACGCCGGTGACCTCCGGCCCATCCGGAGGCACCGGATAGCTTGCCGGAGGCGCTTAACGGCGCCTCCATCGACGAGGAGCACCGCCTGTTATGAGTGTGGTGATCCAGAAAGTTCGATCCGCCAAGAGCGGGCCGACTGAAGTTCGTACCGACCTTCTAATGTGCTTTGAAGTAAGTTTAGAATATGAAAAATATTACCGCATAGACAGGAGCCCCTGATGCTTAGTTCGGTGTTCGGAAAGAAAAACCGGACTGAGGATCTAAAAAGATACACGCAGGAGTCTAACATAAGTATGTCAATATGGGAATTCAGGCTACGCTGCTGACCTCTGCCACACTGACTGCGAAGGTCAATGTATTGAAGCAGAGCCTCGAGCGGTCCGAGAACGAGCTCGGCCTTGCCAAGAAGCAGCTCGAGGACAAGGAAGGTAAGTAATACCTTCTTAAAGTAATACCTTATAGAAAGGATTTGGTTGCAAAAATGACAGGACTAACGTGGGTATTGTAGGGGCCACAAACGATGTGGCGACCCTAAAGGAAGCGGTGTCCACGGCTGAAAGCAAAGCGGCCGCGGAGCGCACCGAGTGAGAGAAGCAGGAGGCGCGGGTGGCGGAGGTGCAGCAAGAGCTCCGGGCTCTCGTGGAAAAACACGAGAGTTTGGAGCGTGACTCGAAGACTCGAGAGTCCGAGCTCGCCTCGGCTCTTGAGAGTGCCAAAGCCGCTAAGGTCAAGCCCAAAAAGCCCTCCAGGAAATTGAACCATTAAAGAAGATAGCGGCGGGTAAGGCATTCTTTATGCAAAGCAAGCATGTGAAAGTGGATTATCTATTACTTACCCGAATCCGGAGCTCTCCAGGAGCATTCGCAGATCTGCCTTGTAGTGTGTCTGATGCTGCCGCGTTCTATCGAGCCAAGGAGGGGAGCTCGACAGAAAAGGTGTTCTGGTCTCAAGATCTTGAGGCTCGACATCCGGTGCCCTCGGCGACCAAATGAAGCAGCTGGTCCAGCTCCACATGGTCGCCGAACAGTCCATGAAGGGCCTCATAATTCGTGTGGCCATTGGAAGCCATGCCCGGGAGCTACTTCGGGCTAGTCTGTTGGTGGTGGGCCTTTGTCCATGGATTGAAGTCATCAAGCGCCACGTGCATTGAAGGTGCCTGTCGGGCCCTTGCGTGCTAAAGTGCCAGGGGCAAGCTGGATGTCGAGAAGCTTGTGACGGACGGGCCACCGAAGGGCAAGGAGCATCGCAAGCCCGAAATGTACTATGAGGGCGTCTGAAGGGTGCCCGCTTTATAGCGGTGAATGCTCCAAAGATGTATTTTTGAATAGACTCGCATTTGTTATCCTCAGACGCTGAAAACTTGTTCATATGCGCTAAGCAACGCCAGAATTTAAAATATTACCTTCTCAGGCGGCCGTTTATCAAATTTGAGAGATGGCAAGTCGTTTGCTTCAGCCCCCATGCCACGAGTGCTGGGGTGTTCGGGATAAACTTGAGCGCTCTTGTTCCCATTCTTGGGTCCTTCGAGGGAGTTGCTCAATGCAACGAACAAGGCAACCGGACTATAGTGCTTGAACACTCTCACTTAGCCATAGAATTCTATAATTTTAAATTCCGGCGAAGCCCCTAGTATTCGGAAGACCGACTTCAGGGCGCTATCCACGCCTTGGCCGGACAATGCCGACTCCTCGCTCTAAGCGGCATAAGTCTTTAGGGACCCGAAAAAACCTCTCGAACAGCGACCGGCTCTCGCCTCATCATGACGGTCAGTTTTAGCTTTCTCCACTGAGGTGCTCAACCCAGCTCAACCGGGGCACAATCGCAGTGGTTCTCCCAGCTACCTTAGCCGATATAACGGAACGTAAGGTACCAAAACATGGGAGCCGGGCAAACCCAACTATTGACCCAAGACATGATTCGGAGCCGATGCATATAATGCTATAAGTTCGGGATGTCGCACTTGTGAAAGTGTTCGGACTTATCACACCATATTTTTGGGGTACTTAAGCCCTCGGTGTATTGGCCGCACTAAAGTGTCTGGGTGCAACATGTCATGAATGAACATATATATAGATAAAGAAAGGAGTGCAATAATAGGCAAAAGCTATGTATTGTTTATTCAAAAAGGGACTGCAATGAAAGCAGAACGATACAAACAGTGCGATAAGCAAGGGATGGGACTATTTAACATGTCCCCCTCCAGGGGTAAGCTGCGTGATGGTATGTAAAATAGGTATAATGCTCGTAGTAGAGACCACCTAGACACTCGACGTAGCTTTCTGCTTCCCTGGCTGTTGCATCATGAGTTCGGCAATTCTAGTGCTTGACAGGCTTCCGGAAAACGGAGTCTGAAAGTAATAAAAAGAAGAAAGAAAAGAATGACACAATCGGGAGCCACAGTGCGGTTGAGCCGCATTACGGCGTAAGTGGTCGTGCCCTCCCCTTATGCCCATGGTGTCTCGGGCGTAGTTATGTACGCTGTAGTAATCGGCTTCGCAATTTCGCGAGGGCTGGGGTTGGGGCCGGATTGCTACGCTGCGATGCTCGGATCGTGCAGCGGTCTTGTTGTAGGTTACTCCGGCGCGCTTGACAAAGGTCCGGACGTTTAATAGCCGGACTCGAGAATTGCTGTGAGAGGCTGCTTTGCACCTCCGCGCGAGAACGCCGTGTGCTCCTCCGTTCGGAGAGAGCGTTCGGTGTTTCCATTGACCGTGATTACTCCTCGAGGGCCTAGCATATTGAGCTTGAGGTACGCCAGAGTGCGGCACCGCATTGAACTTTGCAAATGCGGTTCGTCCCAAGCAAGGCGTGATAGCTGCTGCGAACGGGACTATGTCAAGATTAACTCTTCGCCGGAAGTTATCCGGGGATCCAAGACCACTTCGAGTGTAATCGAGCTCGCATAATTGGCCTCTACACCGGTATGACGCCTTTAAAGGTTGTCTTTGTGGGTTTAATCCTTGAGGGTCTATGCCCATTTTGCGACCTTGTATCCCGATAGAGCAGGTTCAGGCTGCTACCGCCATCCATCGAGGACTCTAGTAAGGTGGAATCCGTCGATGATTGGGTCAAGAACCAATGCGGCGAATCCGCCGTGGCGGATCTTGGTGGGGTGGTCCCTTCGATCAAAGGTGATCGGGCGGGAGGACCATGGGTTGAACTTTGGGGCGACCGCTCCATCGCATATATCGTCCCTTAGTGCACGCTTCCGCTCCCTTTTGGGTATGTGGGTTGCGTATATCATGTTCACCATCCGCACTTGTGGGGAAGCCCTTACATCCTCTATTGTTCGGGCGGCCGGGCTCCTCCTCGTCATCGCTATGCAGCCCCTTGTCATTGAGTTCGGCATTTAACTTGCTCGCTGTTTGAAGACCCAACAATCCTGTTGGTGTGGTTGGCTAGTTTTCGAGGGTGCCATGTATTTGGCACGGCGGTCGAAAGTATTCGGTCCAGATTGGACGGGCCTGAGTATTTCTTTTGAACGGCTTTTTCACGACCGGGTTTAGAGCCTCTGAATCCGGCATTGACTGTCGTATCTTCAGCATTATCGCCGTTAATGCGACGCTTGTGCTTGTTGTGACGCGGCCTGCCATTACCGTCCTTGGTATCTGAACTACCAGGGTTTTTGGTCAAGTTGTTGCTACGAGCTAGCCAGCTGTCCTCTCCCGCGCAAAAGCGGGTCATGAGTGTTGTGAGGGCTGCCATGGATTTCGGCTTTTCCTGTCCTAGGTGCCGGGCAAGCCACTCGTCGCGCATGTTATGTTTGAAGGCTGCATGGGCCTCTGCATCCGGACAGTCAACGATTTGATTTTTCTTGGTTAGGAACCATGTCCAGAATTGTCCGGCCGATTCTTACGCTCTTGAATTATGTGGCTGAGGTCATCGCGTCTGGTGGTCGCACATATGTGCCCTGGAAGTTATCAAGGAATGCGGCTTCCAGGTCCTCCCAACAACCAATTGATTCTGCTGGCAGGCTGTTAAGCCAATGACGAGCTGGTCCTTTAAGCTTGAGTTGGAGGTATTTGATGGCGTGTAGATCATCACCGCGGGCCATGTGGATATGGAGGAGGTAGTCCTCGATCCAAACCGCAGGATCTGTTGTGCCATCGTATGATTCGATGTTTACGGGTTCAAAACCCTCGGGGATTTGATGATACATCACTTCATCTGTGAAGCATAGTGGGTGTGCGGCGCCTCTGTGTTGAGCTATATCACGATGCAGCTCAAATGAGCTTTGTCTACTGTGTTCGGCCCGGCCGGAATTGTTGTATCTGGCGTGACGGTTATCGTAAATGCGTCGTGGCGCCCACGATCCGTAGATCGATCTTGTTTGCCTTGCCTTGTCCTCCAATATGTCTCATGGTCCGGCGCGTTTCCCCGTGCCTTGGTATTTTTCGAGCGACGCTGGGGTGCGGCTTGAAGGGAGGGTCTAGAGGCCTCTCTGTCGTGACCACGGGGTGGCCGGTCGGATGCATCATGTCTTTGGTGATGTAGGTTTGGGTGCGCTTCCTCTAATTGGGGTAGCAGCCTGCGTTTGGGTATCTCTTGGAGGGGCGTTCGAGTTCAGATTCTTCTTGCCGCAAGGACTTGATCCATCATCCGCCTAGCAAGTCTTGGTCAGCTCTAAGTTGTTGTTGCTTTTCTTGAGGCTGCTTGCCGTGGCCATAAGCCCACGTTTGAAACGCCTCTGCTCGCCGGGATCCGCAGGCACGACAAATTCGTCGTCGTCGAGGCTTGCCTCATCTTCGGAGGGAGGCATATACTTATCGTCCTCCACCTCCAAGTCCGCCGCTCTATCATGAGGGTTGGCTTCTCCCTCCTCCAGTGCTGAATCCTGCTGGAGGGGTTATCTTCAAGACCTTGTCCGGGTTGTTATTATCTCCGTGTCGGAATCACCGTTTTCTTTGTGGCGGGATTTAAATGGCGCCTTGTGGCCGGGCGCTTAGGCTGTTTCTTGGAGGGTCATCCTCCGTTGTTCCATCGCCGTTCCCATCTTTTGGGATGTCTACCATGTATATGTCGTATGACGAGGTGGCCTTCCAGTGCCCTCAGAGGCGCTGGTTCTTGGTCGCTCTCCAAAGATCGCCGCCCATACCGTCGATGTCTTCGTGAGTCGAAGTCGAGCATGTCGGTTAAATCATCGGCGGTGGCTACAAAGTGGGTGGTGGGTGGGCGTTGAATTTCTTCGTCGTCCGCATCCCAACCTTCTTGACCGTAGTCCGCCAGGGCTCTCTGATAAAGAGAGAGAGACTTTAGTGAATTGAGGATGTCGCCAAAGGGCGAGTCTTTGAAAGATGTCCGCGCAAAGAACTCCATGACCGGCGCCCAATCGGATTCGATCGGCCGGGGCGCAGGAGGTTCGGAGTCCGGAGAGGAGTCCGGCACCTTGGGGTCACGGGATTCACAAAGGACAGGGATGGTGTTCGGCTCAATCGCCGTAGAGATCGTAGCCCCCGAGGTGGTGTCCAGCCACTCGTCCTCGATCGGCGGAGTCGGCTCCGAGCTAAGGGTCGGAGCGACGCCGGCGCGGCCTCCGTGGCACTGCTCGGGCGGCAGAGCTAGATCGTGCCCATCCGCATAAAGGCGGCGCGCTTTGGTTGTGGCTCGAATCCGTCGAAGATTAAGTCTCCACGGATGTCGGTCGTGTAGTTCAAACTCCCAAATCGACTCGATGGCGGGCGTAGCTTCGATCTGCTCCGGATGGCCAAGTGAATTGCCCGCATGATGCAAAGCCCGAATACAAAGATCTGTCCGGGAGAAAAGTCTCACCTGGACCGTGTCGTTGTTGATGATCGAAGGAGCCATCGGGCCTAAGGATGACGACACAGAGGAACTCTCAATGAAAGCACCAATGTCGGTGTCAAAACCGGCGGATCTCGGGTAGGGGGTCCCAAACTGTGCGTCTAGGCGGATGGTAAGAGCATACAAGGGACACGATGTTTTTACCCAGGTTTGGGCCCTCTCAATGGAGGTAAAACCCTACTCCTACTTGATTAATATTGATGATATGGGTAGTACAAGAGTGGATCTACCACGAGATCAGAGAGGCTAAACCCTAGAAGCTAGCCTATGGTATGATTATTGTTCGTCCTACGGACTAAAACCCTCCGGTTTATATAGACACCGGATAGGGTTAGGGTTACAGCAGTCGGTTACAATGGTAGGAAATCTACATATCCAGACGCCAAGCTTTCCTTCCACGCCAAGGAAAGTCCCATCCGGACACGGGACGAAGTCTTCAATCTCGTATCTTCATAGTCCAGGAGTCTGGCCAACGGTGATAGTTCGGCTATCCGGACACCCCCTAATCCAGGACTCCCTCACCCGCCATCAACTAACATCTTTGTGACTTTGAGGTTGCGAATTGTCGGTGAGACCAGCAACGGCAAACACCCTACCGCGCTGGTGCGGTCAGGATGGTCCTCATCATATGATCCTCTTGGGTGACCATTTGAGCGGCTTCCGAGACTCTGCCACTGGCTCCACGACAATGACCTCACGCGCCCACCGTTTAAGTTGGCGGTGAGAGGAGTGCAAAGATGCACCCCCGGCAATGCATAGGGTGTCAGTGGCCTTCTGGAATTCCTGCTCGCTAGTTTCCTTTTCATCCCCTCCATCACTCTCATCATTGCAACCTTCCTTCTCTCGGCCCCTGATGGGTTTTCCTTGGTTCCGAAGAGCCTTGCCGGGGCGATTTGATTCACCGTCTCGGCCCTTCCCGCCAGTGCCATTCTGACCTTTTTCCTTATCACGCTTCTCATATTCGGCCCTCTGCTTCTTGGCGAGCTGCTCAACCTGATGACACTCTTGGAGATCGTGGCCTTTGGTCCGATGAATCTTGCAATACAACCCATCGCCTTTCCCAGCCTTCTCGGTAGCCGCGGCCTCCTGGCAGTTAGTGCATGCGGCAGCTTCCTTGCCAGGGGCTTCGGACTTAGCCTTCTTGCCGGTACTAGGCATACCCGATCCTTCGACGGTCATCACTGCCTTATCCTTGCGCCTCTTGTTGCGCTTCTTGTTCTTCTTCTTCTGACTGGTGGTCTCGTCGTCATCCTCTGAGTCGATGTCCATGCAATCTTCCTCTCTAGTGAGTTTCCTTCCCTCCTCCACCCAAGCGCATTTGTCCACCAAGGTGTAAAGCTCCTTCACAGTCTTGGGCAACTGAACATTCATCTTGGAATGTATCATGCAGTTGCGCACATTGGATTGGAAGGCCTCTATCACAGCCACCGGGTGGATATCTAGGATATTTCTGTGGACTCTGCTGAATCTCTGCAAATACTTTCGTAGAGTCTCTTCTTCTTTCTGTTGGAGAAGCTGCAAGTCGCTGGGCCGTCCTTGTTCTTGATGGCCGCCCGTGAAGGCGCCAATGAACTCATGGCACAGGTCAGCCCATGTCGAAATGGAGTTCTCCGACAGGTGCATCAGCCAAGACCTCACATTGGACTTGAGTGCCAAAGGGAAGTAGTTGGCGAACACATTCTCATCTCTTCCCCCGGTAGCTTGAACAGTGATGGTGTAGATGCTTAAGAACTCTGACGGGTTGAGCCTCCCATCATACTTCTCGGGTACCTGTGGCTTGAACGTGCGAGCGGATGGCGAACAGACTTGCCGCAGCTCACGAGTAAAGGCAGGGCACCCAACCTCAAAAGGCAGGCACCCGCCATGCTCGAGCGCGGGCTCATCGACATCGGGGCCATCGCACCCATTAGCCCGGCGGTGGTCGTTGTGGCGTCGCTCGATGATGACGTGCGCGCCTTCCCTCCGCCTGGCTTGCGGGGCTCGCCGTTGGGCTTGACGTGTTCGAGGGTCGGAAGAGGCCATCGAGACGTTGTCGGGTTCTTGATTTTGCGAACCGTGCTGATTGTCGTGGTGGGGACTGCACTGTGAGGGTGGCCCCTTCCGTACGGCCAGCGGCACGCGCCGTCATCATCGTCTAGGGAGGCTGCAGCGGGCCAGCTTGCTGTGAGCCCCCAGCCTCGGCAAAGCTAATCGGACTCTGAATGGTGGCTCTCCACTCATCCATCTGATCAGCTGTCGGCGGGAACCTCAACAGCAACTGGGCCCGTGCCATGGCCTCCATAGTGGTGCTTAGCATTGGTGATGATGATGTAGACCGCATTGTCGCCCGGCTTCTGACGGTGCCGGCGGCGACCGTGTCACGTTCTTGCTGTTGCGAACCAGCCGCTTGGATGGCATGGTGCCACGGCGGAGGCGCTTGAGGGCCAGTGGCTCCATTGGACACAGTGGCTGGTTCAACCCGCTCCGGGGGAGGCGCACGCCCTGCGGTCGCGCTCGTGGCCGGGGCAGCCGGAGGGTGGCGATTCGCCCAGACCGAGTGCCACCACTGCAGATGTGCCCTTCGGCAACCCTTCATTCGTAGCTCGTGGAGCACGACCACCGGGATGTTGATGATGCTGCTCTTCTCTGGTGCCTCCTGCTCCTGCCTCGGCCACGGGGGAGGTGGTGACAACGCCGCCTGCGCCGATAACGTCCCCTGCAGCGCCCACATCCTCGTGCACTTCCGTATTCCCCACGGCGATGGCGATCGCGGGTGGCGGGGCTTTGAGGCGGACGGGTGAGCTGCGGCACCGGACTTCTTCTTGGGCGCCATATTCGATGGAGGCGTCGATGATGAAAATGACGATGAAGATGACGCGTTGTTCACGCTTTCAGGTTTGCGCAAGTGATCCCCCTACCTGGCGTGCTAAAGATGTCGTGGGAAACCACGGCCACCTATGGGGCCAAGAGCCCCTTTCTGGTTCGGCGGGAGGATAGCACGTTGCACAAAGAGCGGAAAAGCGTGGAACAGCACGGCAGAGATCACACGGGCAGTTTCTACCCAGGTTTGGGTCGCCGTGAGACGTAAAACCCGACTCCCTCTTTGGTGGATTGATGGTGGAAAAAATGGTGGTGAGCGCAGCATACTTGCCCGGCAGGGTTGCCTCGGGGCGAGAGCGGCTACGCGCGTATGAGTGTGTAAGGGTCCGAATCAGCCAACCCCTTCTCCGGTTGCCTTGGGACTCCTCTTATAGATCAAGGGGTCACCATAGTGGCAAATCAATCATGACGCACTGATTAGATAGCAAACAGTGCTATCATACCTAACTCTGCAGGCTAACAGAGTGCATTAAATGCGCCGCTCAACGTCACATCACAGCTTGCCCGGCAGGCCCTTTCGGGCTATTTTGCCAGCTTCGCGCCTGCTTACTTGACACATCTCAGGACGGTCGCTTAGAGGTATTTTCTGTAGGAAGTGGCTGCCATGTGGCAAATAGCAGCCACTTAGTCACTTTGGAGCTTGACACCGCACTGATCGACGACGTGCGTCGTGATGAGGTGGTGTAGTGGAGTGGTTTGTCTGCGTAAGAACTGGCAGGCCTGCCGGGACGATCTGAAAGCTTGCTTCCGGGGGTAACCCCATCTTTGCCAGGCTCACCTGCCCGGCAAGGGAGGCTTTTCCCTTAGCGACATCTTGCTTCTCTGGCTAGTATTGGTCCTCTTGATCTGTACGTTGGTCCTTGAAGAACTGATCCCTTGTGCTTCAATCTGATCTTGGTGTTGTGATCTTGTTCTTGTGCCTGTGCACAGTCTGGGCAACGGACCCAGGGTTTGTTGCACCGACAGTGGATGGATCGGTCGAACTAGCCATGGAGCATTGGATGCTAACCGGATAATACAGACTCGGAAGTATCTTGTCGGATTCGAGTAGTCGGATCCGAGTCGAGATAAGGTCCAAGTCGGACAGACCCACCTATGAGACGCAGCGATATGTCATCTACAAGTCTCTAGTACAACATATGTTCTATGTCCTAAGACCTGAGTTGGCGCATGTACTCGGGATTGATGAGGACATGGCTACCATAGTTACACCCATATCCCCTGCTCTTTTACCTCTTGGAACAATTGCTAGAGCTCGCATACGCCAATAAAATTATCAGGTACTTTCGTTTCTTGGTAATGTTTCTAGTTTTCATGAGAATATGATGTTGCCTAACTTAGATACATTTGTGTTGCTTGCAATTGAAGGGCCTAGCACAGACAAGAAGAATGAACATTCGAGCATGGTCAAGCACGGAGATGAAGGTGTGTGCGAAGAGAACAAGAACGGAGGTTCAAGTGGAGATTTCCGGACTTTGAAGCCACCATGATGACATAAAAGAAGATGGACGAAACATACAAGATGGCCTTTCATAAATTTCGTCCATAGCTTATTATTGGTGTTGCGCCACCTTAGTTTTGGGCTAGGCCCATGTATTTTGGAAATACCTCTCATTTGGCTGTTTTTAGAGTCCATATTGTAGGGGAAATGACTTAGGAGGTGTTTTAGTCCAACCTTGCCAAGGGTGGACGAAATACCCTCTCTTTTCCCCTATAAATACAGCCCTTAAGGCACTGTTTAGACTTGGGTTTTGTTTAGATTAAAAGTTTGCCATAGCTGCAACTTCGCATACTTCGTTTGTGTTCAACGACCAGACCAATACGTCACAGAACCCCACCTTCATTAATCAAGTTTTCCTCTTATATTTCCAATATCCAGATTGCAATTTCAGTTTCTTACTTGTTCTTCGTTTGCTTGCAGGAAATAGACCTTCATGGTCAGGTTGATCGTGCTCCGACGTGGTCACTAACCTCTCGGAGTTGGTTTAGCGATTGCTAAGGCACGACGTCCTCGCACATTCGTAGTCGGATCATCAAAGTCTACTCCACCAAAAACGATAGCCACCATCTCATCCAAAGATGGGACACCTTTGCCTCTATCAAGTCGTATCACTTGTCAGGTTGCTCGGTGAGGTTTTCAGTTTTTCATAGTCTAAATTGCATATGTTCTTCGTACCTATAGTCCAAGAAAAAGCCACAAAAAAGTTAGATTAGTTCATCATGCCCCCAGACATCCTGAGCCTTTTCGCCATTGCCACTTAGTTTTTGCATTGTTTAATTTTTAGTTGCATCGTGTGTCGAGTTGCTGGTTTTTAATGTCTAAATTTTTAGAGTTTCGAGTTCTAGTCAGGCCGTGTTCATGTTGCGCCCACTTGCACCATCCGACTTCGCATCTGCCTTGTCATCTTCCCCCTCCCTCACACCACGCTCATTGCATCTGCTTGCCATTGTGTTCATATAGATATTTCCCGCCGCCCCTGCATCAATTGTCACTTTGAGCACTAGCCGCATCAATCACATGTCAAATTCTGTGCGTGAGGAGAAGCAGCTTCCTTTGAGAAAAATGCAAGAGAGATAAACAAAGCGGCGGCATTTACCCTCAAAAAAAAAGTTTCAGGAAGAAAATCCTAGTTTGTTGTGACACGTTATTCATTGAAAAACACAAGAGGTCGTGCTCAGTTGAAAAAAAAAAGAGGTGCAGATTCGGTCCAGAAGTGTTCCACGCAAGAGATAGGACAGTTAAAAAAATCAGAAAGGAAAGATTGGATCGGCCACTAGTGCATCACGTGATTGACAAGTGTTTGTTGCTGCTCGGATTTGTGTCACGAAGTACTAGTTGGAAAGTAATCAAATCAGTTAGAAAAAGAGGAGGATTTAAAGGATTTGCTACGGTTGTTGCCTTGTTGGGACTGATTTCCTAGGAAACGGTAAGGGTACTACTACCAGATTCGTTCTGGCAAGTTCTGGTCGGCCAAAAAAAATTTAGCGAAGGGATACGTACAAGGAAAGGAACTTTGCATATTTGGAAGGTTCGAATTGGTGCATACAAGAAAGAGCAAAAAAAAGGCAGAGAGAGTTGGGCAGATAAGGCGAATTTGTTTTTTTTCTCTCGTGGGAAGTGCCTTTTGGTGCGTTACTATCAGCATCGAATAGAACAAGGAAAGATATAAAAAATGAATTCCTTAAAGAGTTTGGATCTGCGAGCGAAAGGAAACAACCAACCAGAATAAAAGGGCAAGTTTTGGTGCGCCCAAAGGAGATGGCAGGGAGAGAGTTCGGAAGGAAATAACGTGAGTTGTTGGAAAGAAAGATATTCAGATTTTCCTTGCTCGTTTGGAAGAAGAAAAAAAAGCAAGTTAGTTGGTTTGGAAGGTGGGATCCGTGGCTTTGGAAATCAGATCATTGGAGATTTTATTGAAAAAACCATGAGAGGCAGCATTTGGGAGTTGTTCGCCACGTCAACTCCTTGGAGACACTAAAAAAAGTGTGCCTTGTTGTGCTATAGACTACTAGTCTCTACTCCTAACTAGTATAATGCCCGTGCGTTGCCACGGGCTTTTTAGTTTGTTTTAATCTGATTGCATCTATGAATACATTGCATATATGTCTTTCGTTCCCCACTTTGTCTACCACCCTCCATCTCTCTCCCTAACCATCTCTTTCCCACCCTCGCTCCCTTTTTCTTTCTAGCCCTCTCTATCTCTTCAGGACACAATCCCTTAATGACGAAAATGCCCCACCCGCCTATATTATAAAGCAACCATCACCTCATACATCTAAGAAGACCGATACAAACACACGCTACCACCGCTACCAACACACACCAAGCAAGAAACAAAGGTGCCGACAAACCACCCCAACGACTACCAAGCATACTACGAATGAGCAGAGAAGAACTGCTTCTAGTCGACGGACCACCACATGAGTGATCCATCAAGGAGGTGAGACGACCAACGCCAAGCGAGGACTCCAAAACAAGGCCTTCCAAAGGGCAGGATTGCGGATAGCCGCCACCGTCGATCCCGTGGATCAAGTTTTCACCCAGAGCAACACGAAGGGGTGAGAGTACCGCGGCGAACTCCGCAAGAAGGAAACAACGTCTATGGATGCCGCCGCCGACGGCTAGTACAAAGATTGGGCACGTGATGTACCTTGGTTCTCTGACCCCCTCCATCGCACCCCGCTCCGCCAACCACCCGCATCCATGCCGCCCGAGAGGCCATGTCCGCCGCTCGCACCCAAGCCGCCAAGAACCGCCCAAGATCAACGCGCCCCATCGCTAGGGCCGTGGCTCGCACCTGCACCGCCCGAGAAAATCAAAGGGGTGGCTTCAAATAGCTCCGCCAACTCCAACCATCACCAAATCGCAACGCCTGGCCCCACCTGAAGCGTTGCTGAAAGCACCAGTCGGGGAAAGGGAAGGAGGAACGACACCCACCACAATTGGCATCCTCTATGCCGACGACATGGGACTCAACAACGGCGGAGCCCCATCCCTCGTACCGACCTCCCCTCCCCGACCTCGCCGAAGCTCCGCTTCGCCCCACCACGGCCATCGCCGCAGTGGCGAGAGGCCACAACAACCGCATGGTCGCCAAGAGGAGGGTAGATCCACCGCCAAGGATGGGCCCTAGAGATGTACGCACGCAGCCGCACGCCGTCAGCCCGAAGCCGGGAGGAAGGCCCGATCAGACTCGGACGCCAGACGCACCCCCCACCACCTCAGCCACACCACCAAAGATCGGCCACGCTACCAGCTGCTGTAACTTACAACCAAACCCTACACACAGCGCCGCACCCCCGTTGGACCAGCCGCACCCTACGCCACCAGAGACAGACGGGGAGGAGAAAGCCCCGCCACCACCCAGCCTAACCAGGCTTCATGCGGCAGCCCGCTTGGGCTTAGCGAGGAGGGCGAAGATGGGTAGAGGCGAGCAGCAACTTTTAGGAGCTAATCCTAACTTATCACAATGAGTATGGCTAGGTCTCAGTCCATTGAAATTTAACCAAGTCTAAGTTAAGTGACCTAACATATAGGAGAGAGAAAAAACTGTTTTTTGCATGGATCTTAATGGTAGATCTCACGGATATAGTATCGATCGGGATTCTTAGTTGTGAGGTTGGGCAAGACTGTATCACAATCCCTAATTACTGCTGTGAAAGAAAAACAAAAATCAGCACGCAATCCCGTAATGTTGTTGATTTGATTTGATCAAGCATGGAACCCAAAGAGAAGTGCGCTAGAGAGAGGAAAGAAATAGAGCAACCAATTATCGGTGACATTACAAAGAGAGGAAAACGGAGACATAAGTTTTAGCGGTATAGAGATGCTTGTGCAACTTATACACACAGCACACAGCTCATACGCACCTAGAAGAATATTGTGATCCGTCATGCACGCCACGCCGAGACACACATGCCGACATGCATTGCTCTCTCTTTTAATAGGAACGCATACGTAACATGGTTACAATTACTAATTTTAAAGCTGGTTACTCAATTCTAGCAGTAATAAAAGAATATGTTTCTTGCTATCCCGAGAATAATATCAATATATGAGCACACTCACACAACTTGTAAATTAAGCTAAGGGGTAGACTCAATATATCTGCTTTTCTATTTATTTTGTTGCTTTAGCACATGTGTCTTCCTGTCCACTTCACCTCTTGAGGAATATGGCAACGCAGGTTTGCTTAAGAACATGACAAAATGAACGTCGAGAGAATTCGCTGCATATTACCTTTTGATAATTATTATTGCAAAGAAGCCAAAGATAGGCTGTACAATCTAATATATACATGCGTAAATGTGGGCTATTGGAAAGACGATGGTACCAATGCCCGCCCTCCGGTGGCTTTATATTTTCAAGATACTCTTAACAACAAACCGACATAATACATGTTGGTTCGGACTCAAAGCAAGCATAATACCATCGAGCTCGTCATTTTCTTACCACCCCATGTCTATCTCCAACAAGATCCTCGTTTTTGTAACAAAGGAAAACATCCTTGTAAGTGTCGTGAGCCTTCTCCAAATTGTCATCAATGAAGCAATTCAGACAGATCTAGGCAACCCAAAGGTGGAGACTTCACGACAAAGGAAGCTCGAGTAGACGAGCAAGTCCTCAAAGGCACCTCCCGCAGACCTGCACAACCACGTTGACATTTAGTTTCTCACCCTAGTTCCCAAGAACGCCTGTGGATCAGAGAAGGTAGTTTTTTTAAATGGAGGCATAAGCATAAGTTGTGACCAGAGAAGATAGTTTTGATGCTTACAATAATGACAACATGTAATAAGAAAACTAATGCATGTAATAATTAAGGTTGTATTCAAAGTGGTAAGCTAGCCTCTTGATAAATATCCGCGATAAAAGTATTTTAATAACACAAGTGAGTGAACACATCGTAAATGGAAATAACACAAACTTTAGGCAAAGTAATTACTACAGTTCCTTTCGAATCAAGGATGTAAGAAATGCAATAGATGATAAGACTTATATTTTAACACTAACGATACACTACAAGATGTTAAGAGTTTTGAGAAACAACATCCTATCGACATAATTAAGTACTTCACTTTTGTCGTGAACATGTGCAATAAGGAGAGCAAAAATATACAATAGGAAGGAGTTATAGAGCAACACATCATGCCCAAACAGTCCTAGTAAAGTAACTCAGACACAACCATTAATGGTTTCAACCAAATAAAACCAACACATCAAAATTCCTGAAACTCCTCGCTTTTGCATGCTATCTAACCAGATCATCCATTCAAGTGTATATACCCACCAATGTTTATTGTTGCAAAATTGTGCACATTGTAAGAAAACTATTGTGAGGAAACCCATAAGATAAGAGAAATAAAGATGGCACCTTCCAACATGTGCCATCAAGAAAATACTAAACCCCTTCTCTTGTATTCTCGACATAAACTTGGAAACTTGGTTGTCGCTCACCGCAAAAATAGTAGTGTCACCGCAGGAGCCCTCCCGAAAGACATGTTAAAAATATCCATTATTAGGTGTGATCATTATCAAAATTCATTTGAATTGTACAAAGAAGATAGAAAATCACATAATTATTAGCAATATAGTTAATTGCCTGCATGCTGCAAAATGAGGAAAGCACATCTTTCTCCCTTTCCTTCCTCCGCCCCACCCACTACCTTCCGAACCCAAACTCTCCCCACCTAGTAATGGTGCAACTGAATAAATTAGTACAATAAAATGAGGTGTAAGACATACAATTAAGAGAAGTCACAGTTTAGGCCTTAGAGAACCTAAATACAATGACACGGGATTAACGTAGAAGCACACAATGACATAAAAACACATATGTCAGAGGGAAGTGCTACTGACAGCAGAAGTAGCTGCCTTGGGTGGTGATCGAGACTATGCATTGTGGTTCATGTAGAAGCACCTAAACACAGGATTAAAAATTGGTACCGTGGAACATGGTGCAGGCATTCAGTGAAGTCAGCGAGAACGGAAGCTTCGGGTGTGGCACGAACTTGTGAAATTTTAATGAGTGATAAAAGGATCTTATGGTGAAAAATAGTAAAGGAATGCATACGCATTATAAACAGTACAAGGATCTTTGTTTCAATGTTCTTCTTCTTTCATATAATTTTATTTTATTTGTTTGGAATTGGTTTTTGGTTTGGGTTTGTATTCGAGGCTTCTCGGTGTCTTTCTTCTAAATTCTAATACAAAATTACGTGAATTTAGATGTATGCTTAAGAAAAATAAAAGGATGCCAATGCATTACCCTTCCATGAGAAGCTTCCTCTCAACATATGACCAAAGCCGGAGACCAAGCTTCATCTCGATGGTCAAGGGAAAACATAATTTGGACATCTTCCTCAAGACTTTAGAAGAATGACAACACAGATAGTTAGTACCTCTGCTTTGACAATTGCATTTTTCATACCATTTTAAATGCTTCTCCTAACGCCACATTGAACTCCTTCAGTCTATTAGCGTAACTACTTAATTTTCTTCTCCAAGCATCTTACGGTGGTGTCTTGGACATCTTCCTCAAGACTTTAGAAGAATGACAACACGTATAGTTAGTACCTCTGTTTGACAATTGCATTTTTCATACCATTTTAAATGCTTCTCCTAACGTCACATTGAACTCCTTCAGGTCTATTAGCGTAACTACTTAATTTTCTTCTCCAAGCATCTTACGGTGGTGTACCGTCATCAAAGTCCACCGCAGGTGTTGCCATAAAAATCAACAAGAAACATCGTAATAATGAGGCCAATAAAAACAACAGCCTATTGCAACTATATGATCTTACAAATCCCTATCATATTATGGGAATGATGCCACATGCTCTACCAAAGACTAACAATAACTCCTTTAGAATAAAAAGAAGTCCGGCATGACTCGTGATGCCTTAATCGTGAAATTTGATCTCTTGATCGCATAAAGCCCGATAAACTGTCTTAGAACAGGCACAACATCTGAATATTCACAAGAATACATAAAACATGTCATAAAAAATACACAAAATAGAAGGACTCTGATTATTCAGAGTGGCCATAATAATCAAAGAACATAGCAGATTAATATATATATCAAAAATGCTTTGTTGACTTAGAGAATGTCGAAGGATGCAATATTACAATTTCGCCACCTTCCCAATGCGCACAAAGAAACAACGTCTGCAGCCGATTCTCGACCGGGCAAGTGGCAATCGATAGCAATTGATGGGAGATGATGAAGAATGCCCTCACCAGATGCACGGTGCTCGCTCACTAACTCATCGCAGCGCCATGAGTGCTTCCTCCGTAGAACAAGCAGCCGCTAGAGCCGACTTGACGCTGGGCATGGCGGAATCCCGGTTTATTTCAAAAATAACCGTGCTGGTCAACATACAGCTTCCTATAGCCCAATTCTCAACGCGAGCCATATAGGAGTACAGCCTGATTACACATTTACGCTTTAGAGGCAAATTAAACGGCAGAGGCACGCACCTCCATTGTCGACGGCGCCCACATCGACTTCAGCTCGTCGACTGTGTATCAGAC
This sequence comes from Aegilops bicornis, assembly GCA_021605145.1. Taxonomy (NCBI): domain Eukaryota; kingdom Viridiplantae; phylum Streptophyta; class Magnoliopsida; order Poales; family Poaceae; genus Aegilops; species Aegilops bicornis. Next base: position 456,783,645 of record CM038675.1, on the reverse strand, counting down.
ACCTGCGTGGCCTTCCCTTCCGGCAATGGGCGCAGCGCCACGAGACCTTGGTCCTTGGCCGCCTTCCACCACCTCCCCGACGGCCCCTCGCCTCGATCCAGATCTCTCACCAGCCTGCGACGCGATTTAACGGGAGAGTCGGTGCCTCCCAGATCCAAACAAAACCCGCCGGAATCGCCCACGCACTCTTGAAGAGGCGCAGTCGCCGCAGCTCGCCGCGTGGAGGAGCGGAAGCGATCCGTCGACGGGCGGAGGCGGGCTAGGGTTCAAAGGGGCGGCGCGCTGGCCGAGGTGGCGGCGGGTGACGCCGCGCCATGGCGACCAGCGTGGCGAGGTGGCGGCGAGGTGGCGCTGTGGGATCCGCGGAGGCGCGTCCGTGGGATCCGTGGCGGCGGCGGGCGGGCGCCCCCTGGCGATCCTGCATCGAGGCCCGGTGGGAGGAGGTGGATCGAGAGAAGAGGTCGCCAGACGTGACCAATCACAGGATTAACACACAAATAATAGCATATACCTAATATCTGCATGCAATTACTATGGTGGGATAAGGAAAGTTAAGATTTTTGCCATAATTTTTTGTGATTTTGGGAAGCGTGGCCCACAACCATGCTTGATTGTTAGAAAATCAGAAGACGGAGATCTTCATTCCAAGAAGGAAAGAATCATTCGTAATGAGGAAATACAATTGCCAAGATGGAAAAACGAAAGGAAGGGTTATGGAAATTGATTTGGTTTTTAATGCGAAGGCTGGTGAGATGTGAGACGAAAATAAACCAGATGAAAAAACCCGGTTGAAAATAAACCGGTTGAAAGTGGGGGGACTATTCAACCAATTCGTCCATTAGGAGTAGAGATAGAGCAGTTGGTAGTCTTTGTTTCGGGGTTTTTTTCCGTCCCACCTTACTCTGGTTTATTTTCGTCTCTCATCCCACCTCCAAGGTAGTCTGGTCTTACGCCAGAAAATCGAATCAAACCTCGTTGCGATGCCTGCAGATAACAAGTAGTCCCCTCACAAGTTTACGTAATCAAACGAAAATAAACCTACGAAGAAAAACCAAAAAAAAAAACTCCACGACCCGCACCTGTGAACGAGCGAGGCCTCTAGGTCCGTGGGTGCCCACCTCTCTCTCTCTCGCCTCCCACCTCACCCTCCCGATCTGGTCGCCGCCCACCCTCACCCTCCCGATCTCGTGAGCTGCAGGGGAAATCGGCCTCCAGGATCACCACCATCGATGCCGCTCGGTTCCCCTCCGCAACCTGCCACTTGCGACGGACCGAGGTTGCCGATGTGGGCTCGGCGCAGCTGCCCGGAGCTACTTCGCCCTCGACGTTGAGAAGGGCGTGGGCCTGATCGAACTCCCGACCGCCCTGCTCCTCCACAGACTATCTTTATCCTCAGTCGTCCTCTCTTCTAACAGATCGTGTGCCAGCCCTTGCGATCTTGGATCGGGCTATGTGATTGAGCAACAGGGCGTGGTGATTTTGGTGACGGAGGGAGACCCCTGATGCCATCGCCGCCATGGCTGAGATACAGAGAAGAAGGCCGACAACCTGGATGCCTTCAAGTAGTCCGTCGATCTGGTACTACCACGACCTCTGCTCTCTTCTCCTCCCTCTAGGTTTGGGTGGAAGGATAGCCTAGTGATGTAGGGTGAAACCCTAATCGGAGATCTTTCACGTTTGGAGGGGATCCTACGGGGAAAACACGATGAACGGGCGGAAGAACACAAGGAAACACACACAAGAGGAACACTAAACTGACAAGTTTCGATTACACAAGGGCTAGATCACCGAACACATAAGGTAGCACAAGATTCAAAATCAACAAAGGGAAGGTACAGGAGTAGCCGATCTTCTCCGAGAGGAGGTCTTGATGGGGTCCACCCTAGAGGGGGTCTTGAATCCGCTTGGGGGATCTTCTCCGAAGAGGTCGTGAACTCCGAGGAGAAGTACCAAGTGGATGAGCAAGGGCTCTCACACCAAAGATGAGCTAAACCAATGCTAACCCTAACTAGGAGGAGGTGGGAGAGTACTTATAGTTTACGGGACGAAAGGGTACACGGGCCTCGGCCCAAGTGGCTGTGACGCAGTAGGAGAAGTTCCGGCCAGGGCCGGAAGTTCCGGGCAGGGTCCGGCCTAAGCCGAGAGTTGGCGCGGGTGGATCTGGGCTGGCTTCCGGGGGCCGGAAGGTCCGGGCGGGCCGGAAGTTCCGGGCAGGTTCCGGGCTAACCAGAAAGTTGGCACGCCCGGGCTGGTCGAAGTCGTCGGAGGCCGGAAGCTCCGGGCGGGCCAGAAGTTCCGGGCTGTCCAGAGAGTTGACGCCTGTCGTTCCTTCTTCAGCTCCTGGTTCCTTGGCTTGAACGTTGTACCTGATCACGCATAGTGTCTCGGACTTAGGTAGTAGCCATGTCTCAGTGGAAGGAAAAGGGAAATCGAATAGGAGTGATGTCACCTCGGATTGAATAGCACGAGCTCTTGCTCTTGTCATGGGTCCACTTGGAGCTTGGATAGTTGATGGAAGGTCCATGGGGATGACCGAAGGATGCTCCGCATCATATCCCCCCCCCCTTGTGAGAGATCCGACCTCGGATCAAGATCTTCATCACCATGGTATGGCGCGAGGTCTTTGACGTTGAAGATGTCGCTCACATTGTACTTGTCTCGTGGTAGGTCCATCTTGTAGGCGTTGTCGTTGTAGCGTGCTAGCACCTTGAAAGGTCCATCGGCTCGAGGGAGAAGCTTGGACTTATGCTCGTTGGGGAAGCGGACCTTGCGAAGGTGTAGCCACACTAGATCACCAATGTTGAAGACCATGGGTTGCTTGTTGACGTTGACCTTGGTCGCTAGTCGTTGTACTTGGCGCTCGATGGTTTGTCTTGTATCCTCATGCATCTTCTTGATGTAGCTTGCCTGCACTTGCATCCATGTTGGTGCGCTCTTGTAGAGGAAGTGGTAGAATGTCCAATGGTGACAACGGGTTGAAGCCGTAGACGATCTCGAAGGGGGACTTGCCGGTAGTCGAGTGTGTTGCGCGATTTTAGGCGTACTCGGCGATGGATAGACATGCCTCCCACTCCTTGATTCTTCTTGATCAAGACGCGAAGTAGAGTGGAGACGGTGCAGTTCGTCACTTCCGTTTGGCCGTCGGTTTGAGGATGGTATGCGGATGAGAACAAGAGCTGGATTCCGAGCTTGGCGCATAGGGTCTTCCAAAAGTAACTCAAGAACTTGACGTCAAGATCGGAGACGATTGTCTTTGGTACTCCATGGAGTCGCAAGATTTCCCTACAAAAAAGATTAGCAATATGTGAAGCATCGTCTATCTTGTTGCAAAGAATGAAATGTGCCATCTTGGAAAATCTATCCACAACAACAAACATGGAATCCTTTCCATTTTGAGTTCTAGGGAAACCAAGTACAAAATCCATGCTAATGTCTTCCCAAGGTTGATAGGGTAGGCATGTAAAGACCATGAGATTGAGCTTTAGAATTAGCTTTGCGACATGTAGAGCAAGGGTTGGTGAAGCGTGAGACGTCGCGGAACATCTTGGGCGAAAAGTAGTTCTTGGAGAGGGTGGCGAATGTCTTGTCGCGTCCAAAGTGTCCCATGAGTCTGCCTCCATGAGCCTCTTGCAAAAGGAGCAAACGAAGAGAAGACACGGGAATGCATAGTTTGTTAGCTCTCATAAGATAACCATCCTTGATATAATATTGTTCCCAAGACGTATGCGTCAAACACTTAGCATAAGGAATAGCAAAAGATGGATCATTAGCATACAAGTCTTTTATGTGCTCAAAGCCAATAACATTCAACACAAGTTTAGTGACAAGCGTGCATATGCGTGAAAGTGCATCGGCAACTACATTTTCCTTACCCTTAATGTACTTGATGACATAGGAAAAGATTCAATAAATTCACTCCATTGGCATGACGCTTGTTCAACTTAGTTTGACCTTTTAAGTACTTAAGCGTTTCATGATCGGTATGGATGACAAACTCATGAGGTCTAAGGTAATGTTCCCAAACATGTAGCACACGCACTAGAGCATATAATTCCTTGTCATAGATGGGATAGTTAAGTTGAGCACCGGAGAGTTTTTCACTAAAATATGCAATTGCTCATTTTTCTTGCATCAAAACTCCGCCAATTCCTGCACCACTTGCATCACAATGAACCTCAAAAGTTTTGTCAAAATTGGGCAAAGCAAGAATCGGAGCATGAGTAAGCAAAGACTTGAGCTCATCAAAAGCGGTGGATTGCAAAGATCCCCAAACAAAAGGAGTATTCTTCTTACTCAAGGCATGCAAAGGAGCGGCAATTGTGCTAAAGTTTTTCACAAAGCGACAATAAAAGCCATAAGACCAAGAAAGCTACGCACTTGTTGCAAATTGGTGGGTTGGGGCCAAGTTTTAATTGCTTCAATTTTAGATTCATCAACATGGACACCCTTTGAGGATACAACAAAACCCAAGAAAACCACTTTGTCAACACCAAATGTGCATTTTTTCATGTTTGCATAAAGACTTTCCTTATGCGAAGAGTTTGCAAAACCGCCTAACATGATCAAGATGTTCTTTCATGGTTTTGCTAAACACAAGAATATCGTCAAGTAAACCACAACAAAGACTCCAATATAAGGACGAAGCACATGATGCATAATACGAACGAAAGTACCGGGAGCCTCCGATAGACCCATAGGCATCACTAACCACTCATACAATCCGAATTTGGTTTTGAAAGCAGTTTTCCATTCATCACCCTCTTGTATGCGAATTTGGTAATAGCCACTTTTAAGATCAATTTTTGAGAAAAAGTTGGCTCCACTAAGTTCATCAAGCATATCATCTAAGCGAGGAATGGGATGCCTATAGCAAACGGTAATAGCATTTATAGGTCTACAATCGAAACACAAGCGGAAACTTCCATCGGGTTTAGGCACAAGTATAACGGGAACGGCACAAGGGCTTAAGCTTTCACGTACATGACCGTTGTCGATGAGTTGTTGTACTTGCTGTTGAATTTCCTTGGTTTCTTCGGGATTGACTCGGTATGGAGCTTTGTTTGGTAGAGGCGCCCGGGATGAGGTCGATTCTATGTTCAATGCCTCGAAGAGGAGGTAGACCCGGAGGTAGCTCATCGGGAAAATATCTTGGAATTCCTGCAAAGAGATTGAAACACTAAAGGTAGCTCATGAGATGTGTTAGTTGTTGGCTCTCCATCCTTGCACACAAGGACAAAGTGCATCACACTAGATGGGTTCTCACACACTTCTCTCATCTCACTTTTGGTGGCAAATAGGATGAGGTTTTTCTCTCTAGGCAAAGAGGCGCTCAAGTTTGGCTTGTGGCTCTCACTCACTTTTTGGTGGATAACTTTCTCACTCTTCTCTCCATGATGTGTGGCTTGCTTGTCGGCTAACACTTGACTAGGAGACATAGGTCGTAGCACATATTCCTTCCCTTTCATCTTGAAGCTATAGTGATTGGTACGCCTGCTGTGGAAGACACCACGGTCGAATTGCCATGGTCGACCAAGAAGGAGGTGGCAAATGGTCATTGGGACCACATCACACTCCAAAGTGTCCTCATATGCACCGATTTTGAAGGAGACTTGGACCGTATGCTCAACTCAGATAGTGCCGAGTCACTTAGCCATTGAACCTTGTATGGATGCGGTGCTTCCTCTTGACCAATTGAAGCTTGGAGCATAGTTCTTCACTTGCCAAGTTGTGGCAACTACCTCCGTCGATGATGACCTTGACGGATCTCCCTTGATGCCGGCCTTTGTGTGGAAGATGTGGCATCTTTGGTCGCCTTCTTGTTGATGTTGAAGAGTTAAGACCTTGGAGACCACGAGAGCGGGGCTCGAATCCTCATCACAAAAGACTTGATCATCTTCATCTTCGCTCACTCGCGGTGCATGGCCACTTGCTCAAGATCTTCCATCTCCTCTTCACTCATTGAATCATAGGTGCCATCGTCGTTGAGGATCATGGTGCGCTTGTTGGTGCATTCGTAGGACTTGTGGCCTCGGCCACCGCAAGTGAAACACTTGAAGGAGCTTGTCTTGACGGTCTCATCGCTTTGGAGTAGATGATGAAGCACGCGGCTTCAAGTTGCTCGTAGTAGGAGGAAGGCGACTTGAACTTGTCGAAGTTTTCTTGTAACTTGACTTGTCGTCGTTGCTTGTAGAAGGTTTGGTTGATGTAGATGTTGGAGGAGTTGTTGAAGATTGGTTGTTGGAGAAGCCGTACGTCTTGGACGAGTACTTGGCGTACTTGAAGTCATCTTGCACTTGACGTTCCGCCTTTATAGCTTGATGCACGAGCTCAATGAGAGTGGAGTAGGGTTGGAAGTCGGCGATCTTCTTGATGGGATGATTGAGTCCATTCAAGAAACGTGCCATTGTTTGCTCATCATCTTCCTTCACATTGGCTCGAATCATGGCTATCTCCATTTCCTTGTAGTATTCTTCAACACTCTTTGTTCCTTGCTTGAGAAGTTGGAGTTTCTTGAAGAGGTCGCGGTTGTAGTAGGTTGGCACAAAACGTGCTCTCATGACATCCTTCATTTGAGCCCAAGTAGTAATTGGAGGTTCACCTCTTGCTTGTCGTCGCTCAACGATTTGTTCCCACCATATGAGCACATAGTCTTGGAACTCAAGTGAGGCCATAGCGATCTTCTTCTCTTCCTCATAGTTGTGCAAACGAAAGATTTTGTCGACCTTTAATGCCCATGAGAGGTACTCTTCGGGGTCATTGCTTCCGTTGAACTTGGGCATGGTGAATTTGAGCTTTCCATATCAGTGCTCTTCATTTTGTTGTGGTCGAGGATGATGACGCCCTTGACGTGGATGACAATCATCTTCTTGTTGCTCTTGGTTTGGAGGAAGTCCATGACCAACTTGCTCCTGTTGAACTTGAGGTTGAGGTGGAGCTTGACGATCTTGTGGAGGAGCTTGAGGAACTTGACGTTGCACACGTGGTTGGTAGTTCCTCTCTTGGATTTCTTCTCGAAGGGCTTCCTCTTGATTGCGCCTGCTCGCGATTGCGGTTGGCGATGGCTCGACTTGAATCTTGAAGGGCACGTTGCGCCTCAAGAGCTTGCGCTTCGTTGTTGTTGTTGAAGGCGTTGAGCGTCGGCATCTTGTTCGTCTTGGTGTAGACGCGCTCGTTCTTCCTCTTGGCGCCTTAGTCGTTGTCGTTCTTGAGCTTGGGCAAAAGCGGCTTGGTTTGATTGAGGACGAGGGACTTGCTCATCGACTTGCTCTTGTGAATGCTTGTCATGTAGCGGGTTGCGAGATGCATGACGCTCTTGACGCGCGGCTCGTCGAAGGGTGTTCGATGACGGTGTACTTGAGTCATAGAAGGTGTCGTCGGAGTGTCGACTCGAGCGGCCCCGTCTTGATGATGACGAAGTGGAATGATGTCGGTTCTTCATCAAGGCGCGAATCTCGTCCATTCTTGCATCATTCTCTTGTTTGTGCGTCCGAACTTGTTGTCGAAGTAGTCCCTTGTACGCTGCTCGGAGAGTCGCAAGTCGGTGGCGAGGTTGCCGATGCGGTCGCTCATTGCTTGTTGCTCTTGATGTAACGCTCGTTGTGCACCAAAGAGGTGGCTCGTGGTGACGTATGATAACATGTCGTCGTCTTGCTCGATAAAGAGTGGGTTGGTAGAGGTACTTGGCCTATCCATCGTTCCAAGAAGAATATGTGGGTGGTAGAAGGAGAAGAACTTATACCAATGTACCTTTCACCGATGTTGATGATGAATCAAGTTCACCCAAATGCGGACAATGAAATAGCACTATTGGTACCAATCCTTGTCGGTTCTCACACCTACACAAATAAAAGCTTATGGTGGAGCTTGGTGAGGATGGTGGCACAAAATTTAATGTAATCGTAAGTGAGATTCAATAATGTTGGAAAAGATTCACAAATTTGCAAATGCAACAAGTTGACCAAGCAAGCAGGGGTACGGAAACACACACGCAAATAGATAAGTGGGATTGTGCAAACCAAAAGTGAGCCAAAATGTGGAATCCACGAAGATGCTCTTGTTGCACAATACTAGAGAGACGCTAGCACGATTGCATAATAGGTGGATACGGAACTTGTGCACAACCTACTAGGCAAAAATGCAACTATCTCTATCCCACGTATGCTATATGTATGTTATTTCGGTACTATGATCCAAGATGATCCAATATGACAATCTTAATGTAGTATGATGCTATGGTTCTTGCTCATAAGCTCTTTGCTTATCTTTCCTCTTTGCTTAAAAGCTTGGGTGGCTCTTTCACTTTTGAGCTCTTTTCTCATGCGAAACTTCACGAACCAAGATAGCACTTGTGTATGCTATGACAACTTTGTGACACACAAATGGATCCCAAGATATGCACCACGGTGGTATGGTATGTATGCTATGGAGTATGATCACTAATATGCACAAGTCATGTTGCCTGCAATACTCAATGGCTAGTCTCGATGGGTAAGCAACAAAAAAGATGGCTATGATGTTTATCAATGCAATGGCAAGGTTTGGACAAAGATGTCGTCGAGATTACCGTCCTTGCTTACGGTAGAGGTTCCAAACGGATGCGAATGTGGACGAGGATGTGATGCACGGTCTTCAGTACGTTGGTGAAGATGCCATTGCACCGTGGTCGAAGTTGCCGAAGAAGCAGGGGTCACCGAAGATGTGCGACCTTTCTGTCTAGGCCGGAAGTTCCGGGCAAGACGGAAGGTCCGGGGTCAGGAAGGTCCGGGGGGCGGAAGTTCCGGGTTGGGCCGGAAGTTCCGGGGGTCGGGATTCTGCCAAGAACAGGGACTTCAGGATCGAGGGTTTGGTCGGAAAAATTGGGGGAAAACCCAAATTCTCAGGGGAAAAGAAGGAATTCCAGGGGAAGAAAGGTAGGGATGCTAGATCCACATGAAGCAAAGCAAATCCATGGATCAAATCCAACAAAACTTCATCACGTGGTGGGGAATTTTCGGATTTAGGACGAAAACAACAAAAATCAAGCTAGAAAACACGTGGTAGGGGCTCCAAAAACGTGATCAACGTGGCTCATGATACCATATGATGTAGGGTGAAACCCTAATCGGAGATCTTTCACGTTTGGAGGGGATCCTACGGGGAAAACACAATGAACGGGCGGAAGAACACAAGGAAACACACACAAGAGGAACACTAAACCGACAAGTTTCGATTACACCAGGGCTAGATCACCGAACACATAAGGTAGCACAAGATTCAAAATCAACAAAGGAAAGATACACGAGTAGCCGATCTTCTCCGAGAGGAGGTCTTGATGGGGTCCACCCTAGAGGGGGTCTTGAATCCGCTTGGGGGATCTTCTCCGAAGAGGTTGTGAACTCCGAGGAGAAGTACCAAGTGGATGAGCAAGGGCTGTCACACCAAAGATGAGCTAAACCAATGCTAACCCTAACTAGGAGGAGGTGGGAGAGTATTTATAGTTTACGGGACGAAAGGATACACGGGCCTCGGCCCAAGTGGCTGCACGCAGGCAGGGCCGGAAGTTCCGGGCGCCGGGAGCGGGCAGGGTCCGGCATAAGCCGAGAGTTGGCGCGGGCGGAGCTGGGCTGGCTTCCGGGGCCCGGAAGTTCCGGGGCGGGTTCCGGGCTGGTTCCGGGCTAACCAGAAAGTTGGCACATACAGCTGGTCGAAGTCGTCCGAAGGTCGGAAGCTCAGGCGGGCCGGAAGTTCCGGTTGTGGCCGGAAGTTCCGGCTGTCCAGAGAATTGACGCGTGTCGTTCCTTCTTCAGCTCCTGGTTCCTTGGCTTGAACGTTGTACCTGATGACGCATAGTGTCTCGGACTTAGGTAGTAGCCATGTCTCACTAGAAGGAAAAGGGAAATCGAATAGGAGTGATGTCACCTCGGATTGAATAGCACGAGCTCTTGCTCTTGTCATGGGGTCCACTTGGAGCATGGATAGTTGATGGAAGGTCCATGGGGATGATCGAAGGATGCTCCGCATCACCTAGGCATGGTGGTGCTTGGGGAAATTTTAAAGCTTGGGCCTTTACGGAGTAGGACTGATCTACAACTTTAGGAGTAGTTGCTTTAGATTCGTGTTCATGTACAGATTGCTATATGAGAATATACTGCATACTTGTCAGATATCAAAACAAATGGCCCATTCTAACCATAACTATTCCAAAAGCATTGATAGAAGTTCAATGACAAAGATTGATGCCAATACTATATGATGCTTCAATTCTCTTCTTTGTAGCAATGCCTTAAATGGAAGAATGTTTTGATGATGTTGTTTGCTTTCTGTTCTCAACTTTTCATCATTTTAGATCACTTTATGGATAGTTCAATACTAGAATTTTGGGATTAACTGTAACATTATGTGAATATGTTCATACAGTTCTAAAACCTATGTTCATCAAATAGCCTAGCCTTATAACTAAATAATATTTTCACAAGGGCTTCTCTACACTGGTACGCTCTCTTGTCGGTATGTGTTTTGAGGCATAGGATGGTGGGGCACTCTGCAAGGTCGTCTTAGGTCATGGCTACAACTTTTGATGAGAAAGGGATTTATGCTTGGCGATCGCCCTCGTGAGCAAGTCATTGTCGCCGCTTTGCTTCCTGTGTTGCCTTGGCTTTGTATTGGCGTGTCTTTGCTCCTGCAGCCCTCGCCGGCTGCGTCCTTAGGTTGGGCACCACCGCCACCATCAAGTTTCCATTGCGTCCATAAGGCGTCGCCGTCTTACTTGCGAGGCATGATTGCACCACAGGCGACATCTTGCTATGCATGGCCACCGATGCCATCATGTGTAGGTGGGTTCTAGTTTGACGAATTGCCTACCAAGTCTCCATGCATGATCTGCTTCTCTCTTGTACTTCCTCCATCTACTGTTACACTATCTTGCAAATACGGCTTACACCTGTTTGATTCATGTTGCTTGGCTTGTGTATTGCCCCTAACTATGGCGTATCGTACAACCATCTGAGTCCTGTCATAAATAAACTTTATTTTTTCTGATGTGCCAAGATGATTTACTAAATTTAGCTCTCATGTTCCATTTATTTTATAGTGCTTTCACAGGGGCTAATTGGTAGACTGCTGTACGGGAAGCTAGAAATTTTCTGATCCATTCTTGTGCCTAATGGCAGGCAAGTCTGCACTTAAAAGTTGATAGGTTGAACAAGCAGTTGAGAGAAGCCGATGTCTGGCTATGGGTATTTTCTTGCCTATTTGCTCAATTATTAATTGAATGGATAATTGTGTCCCCATAATATTGTACCATATAATTATTTTATATCAACTAAATTAGTTCTCTAAATCCGTTGATATTTTGTGAAGCTTGAAGCTTTATTTCTTGCGCTTCATGACATCAATTTTGTGTGCAGATTCAGGATTTATTTCTTGTACTGGAAGATAGCAGGGATTAGTGGATTACTGCCACACACTGATGTGATCATCCATGTCTGCTGAGGTGCCTTAGGTTTGTGATAAGAAAGTATGCAAATTGTTCTGGACGCAGAGTATGTGAACTCGAGCACCTGTGAGCTCGTTATCTATCCCGTTCGGTACTACGTTGCGATTCGTTGCATCGAATGCGCCTGACAAGTCCGTGTTCGACCAGGAATTGCAAAATTGAGATATACGTAGTGGGGCAGACCTGTCAGGTGGGCAAGGACCGTGACGGTCGTTTGTACGGCATCTATTGATCGGAGCAGAGTCGTGGCTCGAGATATGGACGCCATCATGGTCCGCGGTTCAGAACTGCTGCTTTCCAGTTAGTTCGACAGACACCGAGTAAATGCAGTGGTGGGTAGCTGGGAGAGACTGTGTCCTACCTCACGAGTGTGGAGCTTTCCTATCTGAACAATGGCGAGATGGCGGAGCCACCGTGTGCGAGGAGGCGATTGCTGCTACTGGTGAAGATGGAGTTCTTGATGCAACCGATTAGCACGTGCGGATCGGTTTGGTTTTTGTGTTAGTTTCAGGGCATTATTGTAGATCTCATCTCGGCGTGGTTTTCCTTTTGCAGCCACCGGTGGAGATGCAGGACTGTGCTGGAGGAGGAGGTGAACGATAGCGACATACCCTTGGAGCACCGCCTGCTGGCGAGCTGACAGCCTTGTCTGAATCAAGTGCGGGCATGCATATCTGTGTGGCAGAGGTGGCTCCACAGGAGGCGGCTGTGGAAACAGCTCAAGCATCCGAGTAGTCCATGGAGCAAAATCGACCCAAAAGTCCAGGGTGGACGCATAGGTATACAATTTTTGCTCACTCATTTTATCAGTTGTCCAAGCGTATAAAATTTCAATATGAAAAAAGGCCGGTTCAGGCATTCATCGAGTTCTTTCAGACTTCTTGTTCAAGTACAAATTCAAAAATGCAGTCTTCGCATGTAGCACTGGGCTATTTGATTCTGTTGTATGTCTGCTTGTGCCTGTGAAATTATCATGATTTTTTTAATGGTGAAATTATCATGATCAGGTGCTTGGTTACTAGCAACTGTAATATATTAGTATGTTAATTCAAAGGCTTATGCTGCAGAGTAAAGTCTAGAGCCTGCTTTGATTCAGAATTAGTTTTATCATATAATTATGATGATCAGGTGCTTGATGGAGTCTGATGATGCCCATCTGTTTTGATTCAGAATTTGTTTATAGCCTTACCAAATATTGATCGACACTGTACCCCTGCAGAGTAAGGATTGGTACTGCTGAGCCTGAGAGGAAACCATGCCCAGGAAGGGTTTCAGCAGTGGAATGTTTTGCTTAAAACCCCGACAGCAATGTCACTGCAAAAACTAACTTTGATACACTGGGAGCAGTCTAAACGTGCAGAGGACAAAATACATGCAGGAGATGGTCTGCGGTTGTGCGGTATGTTCAACTACTTGATTAATTCCATAATGTAGTTCTAGCTCACTGGAGTGCTAAATTATGAAGCTGACATTTTGGTTTGTTCATTTGTTATAGAGGGGAAGCCAATAGTTGAGAACACGCACTCTTGCCGTTTGTGAATGCACTGCTCTCATAGGACTATTACGTTCAAAGGACAATGGTTGGTACATGGCCGAGCATCACGAGGAGCACAACCACTCGCTTTCTCCCACTTACAGTCAGACAATACATTAGATGTCACACAAACAGATAGATGTGTACAACAGGGATTTGGTGAAAAACCTACAGCAGAAAATTATGAACCTAGCAAAGGTATACAACATTATCGGTTTTGGGAAAATGGATAATGTGCCTTGGAAAAAGAGCTCTACGGAACCTGTGCGAAAATAAGCCGTGAACAAGCAAAAGATGAGACAATGAAGGTGTTTCAAGAGCTTGGTTCCAAAGATCAACACTTCACTTACCGGGTTCAAGCTGACAAGGAGGGGAGGATCAACAGTCTGAAGTGGGCTAATGGGAACAACAGATGGCAGTACATCTTCGGAACAACATATAGGATAAATCTATACGACATGCCTTTTGGTCTATTTGTCGGAGTGAAAAATCATTTTGAGAGCATTATACTCACCGGCGTGCTTGTTCGTGATGAGACAGTTGAAACATTTGTGTTAAAGAACTATGTGCCACCAGGGGTATTCTGCGCCAAGATGAGCAGTACACAACACAGCAAGAGTGCAAATCATATATTAATTAGTTCGTTTCAGCATGACATATTTCTTCCCAGTTTTAGCTGTGTTGTATCTCAATGGCCACCAAATTCGTGGCAACTAAAACAACAAGGAGCCTTTTCGTGTCAGCTGAGGGGCCCGGTTGATTCACCCAGCAGTAAGCCCGCCTGCCTTGTGGATCAGCATGTATACGTGCTTGCTGAACAGTCCTGGAGACGAGCTCTACGATTCAGGGAGGATGCGGGCTGATGAGTTGCTTGGAATGGCTGCTCATCGGTGCAAAATGATGATGATTAATCTCTGCACGGTTCCACCTCTCTGTTAACGCACTTGTATAACCGATGCCCAGCGTCCGCTCCACCATGAGCAATCCAAGTGATGAGCCGCTCGCCGCAGTCGGGGCACGGGAGACGATGGTTAGCTCCAATGAGATTGAAACCAATGGCAGTTTGGTGGAGATTTGTATTTGATTTGTCTCGATATGCCTTCGAGGGGAAGAGTGGCATATACAATGGGCGGGCAGAATAAATGCTCTGTCGTGCCGCCGCCGTTGGAACAGAACCTTGGGTAAGACGGCTCCTTAGTCAGATTTGATACGAGCCGTGCAGTTCATGTGTAACGGCAGAATCGGGCTGCCCATCAGAGGTGGGCCATAGCACATGAGAAACACTTGAATACACATTCAATACCTGAGATTATACTTCACGTGACGTGCATCTTGGGACAGATCAAGGCACATATGGCAGGCTCACAGGTGCTCGAGCTCACATTAGCACTTTCCAATTGTTCTGTTCTTTTTCACCAAAATGTTATTAAGCCCGCAAAACATTTTGCTTCTCTTTTATCTGATGTCTACTTGTAGAACAAGTGATCTATTTATTTTAGTGAATTTCTGGCATACATGTGAATAACTCCCCTGAACAAGATCATAGTATTATATGAACAAGCATGGTTCGCATTATGACCTACTTGTCATTAGTTTATGATACATACATGTATGATATCCAGTCTACCAATGTGGACACATAACTTGCTATTTGTATTCTCCTAACGAAATGTTGTGATCTATGGTATAGTAACAAATTACTTTCAAAGCATCTAACTATACTTGCAAAAACCATATCAATATTCGTTTTTAGTAAATTGTCAAAATACTATTTTCAGTATAAAATGGCATCTTAAAAGATGGAATTGTATCTTTTTTACGTGATTGTTCAATAAAACATTCTTTGAGGGATTCCTTGCCGCCATGTCACTTTTCGGTAAGGGTGTGATCCTTGTCATGGGCATCAACACCACCGCCATGTAGGAGAACTCCCCATCGTTGATAGGCTCAACAACGGTGACGTTCCTAGAGCACTGCACAACACCGCGGGAGATCTCACGGGCTATGAGGCATAGAAACTTCCTGCCGCCAGGACGAGCCTCCCCTTTTCTTAATTCTCCTGGCCTTGTCTGCCCTACCTTGCAGTTTTTCTTTAGATCTACTAGGATTTGAAAGTGCCACCACCATTGAGATATCCAGATGCCTTGGTCGTGCAGAAGCTGCAGATAGTGTTCTTATGAAATATTGCTGATAATCATATGATTTGGCTCCCAGAACAAGTGTTATGGCCTAGAAGTGTATTTGTGCATGTAAAATTAAGGTTACCCACTTAATTGTTTGCTTATTCATGACAACACGTATGTTTGCTTATTCTTGGTTTGCATTTTTTTTTGCTCTTTTGTTTGTTCTCAAGAACTGTAAATATTTTTTATTTACATCTCCCAATTGCAGTATTCACACAAAGTTTGAACAACATTTATCATTCTTTCTTTTAAAATGGTAGTGTTTCTAATCCATTTACTAACATATTATGCATCTTTTTCCAATCTATCTAGACTGGTTGTTCTTTCTTCCTCTCAAAGGAAGGAAAAGGCGATCTCTCCAGTGACGTTGCTAGGGAGTTCCTCCACTGCCGTCCTACGGTGGCTCCCCTCCGCCGACGACCACGGTCGTTGGTGGTGAGGGGGGTCGCCGGATCCACGTGTGTGGATGTTTTAGGCCAAAGTAGCTTAGTTTTTAGGTTGTTCATCGTCTTGGCTTTGTCGGTGAGGATGATGGCGTTGAATAAAGTCTATCCATATCCTACTCCGGTAAGGCGGTCGGTCCTATTGTTGAGGATGAATTTGGAATCCAATATGTTCAAGCAAGGATGGTGCGGCAGCGGCGGCATCGTCGTGGTGGATCTGTGTCCTCGGGCTTCGTTGTTGCGACGACGTTTTCTCCAACGCCGGAGCGGAGCTTGGGAGGTGTCTTGGAGTAGATGCAGATTGTGGTTTGCATCGACATGGATGGCAGATATGTTTTTCTCCTCTCACGACTTAGTCATGTGGGCATGCAGATCTGGAGTCTGATGGCGTGTCCTAGGTGTTTCCCCGGTCTGATTCGTTCAACGGTAATGGTTCGTCTTTGGTGAGCCACCTTGTAGGTTCGCAAAGCTGCATATAAGCGATGGAGCCACATCCAGGTCGGGTGTAGAGGTGATCCGTCATTTTTTTCTTTGGTGGCCATTGTGGTGGTGCCAGAAGCAGGTGCCGGGCGTTGGTGTCAAGCTCAGAGGTTTCTTTGGTCTTGTTTGTAAGTTTACTTCTTAACTGGTGTTCCTTTCTGCAAAGACTAGTGTTTATTTTTTATTTTTTTAGTGGTATTATGTCAGTATGTGTGTGGCTTGTACTATAAGATATAAATGAGACATATTTTCATGCAAAAAAATCTTTGTGGCCTGAGCATGCGCAGTTACATTTACATTTACTTGCATTCTTGCCCATGGCAACGCACGGGCATTTAACTAGCTCCTGAGAATAATTTGTGATATAGCTTGCTCCTATATGTGTCATTGACAACGTTGCTTGTGGATAGTAATAAGGATTTACCTAGCTTGCTCCTATTTGTAATAAGGATTTATTGATTTAAACAAAACTTCTTTACGATCTTCATGTTTGTTGTCTTGGTATGTTGACTGACTAAATCACAACATTGACTGATATATCTTTTTACAGCAAATAGGTATTGTCCGCAATGTACTGGGAGGCACTGGATGGTTCGCTCAAACAGTGGTTGTTGTGAGAAAATTATCCGGGTGCTTGAGGTTAGAAAGTGTACAGAGGAGCTCTAGAACCTCCTGCATGACAAGGTCACAAGATGTGTTGTGTTTACCCATGAGAATGAACCTTCTAATGTACCCCTCACAAGCGGATGTTTCTTGAAGGCAGGTAAATTGGTGCAGGACTATTTCCTCTCTTCTATCTTGATGATATTACTTCTGTGATGTTGATGTCCCAACAATGCGAGTCTTCATTTCATTCACTAGCTATATATAGAAAGGTTGTTATATTAGTTGTTTCAATGAACCCTTATTTTAAAGCAACTAACGTTTCTTTTCTTGAATACGCACGACAACGATGCACATATCATCATCTTGAGATGTACTAACTACTATACTCATTCAAGGGTGTTCTGCTCTTTTGCCTACTTGGAACATGGACGGCATCGCTTGATAGAGCCATTGATATCATCCTTTTATTTGGATATCATTAATATATTATTTTGGACTAATGTGTTTTGCTAATGTAGATTGTATCAACTGCTATGGTTGAAAATATAGATTGGTAAAAGCATCTATCTTATAAGGTACTCCCTCTGTAAAGAAACAAAAGAGCGTTTAGATCACTAAAGTATCTTATGTCTGCTTCGGTCGTTAACTATGCCCGTGAGCATCAAATGCCTCATGGCCAAATATATTATGGCTGCTTCAGTCGTTAGGACAACATGTATTTAGTAGTTGTAGAAAGTCCATTCTGTAGGGGAACATAGTAAGAAACTAGCAGTCTGCAATACCAAGCACCTGAACTCTAGATCTACTTTGCGAAAAAAGCCATGCAAAAGGTCTTCACATTTTAAGTTGTTATGCACATTTTTTATTCTATTTTTGTTTCTCTTGAAGATAAAATTTGGTGTATTTTGTAATAATGTCATTCATTAATGTTATCTGTTTTTTATCATTTTGTGTAGCCATGTATTGTTTTCATGGATGAAATTGATGCCATTGGTGGCCTAAGATTCTGTAAGGGCACTAGAGCAGATCGTGAAATACAACAGAGTTGATGGATCTCCTTAATCAAATAGATGGATACATGAGCTCAGGAAGGTACACATTATTCTATTTTGTGGCTGCTATGGTAAAAAAAGTACTACAAATATGTGCTGCTGATAGTTGCGAAGTTAAAAGGCTTAACTGAATTTTTTGGAGGTATTACACAACCAATTGCAATATACTACTACCGTGTAAGACCAAGTTTTTAACAATTTTATAACACATTAATTTGCAGTGAAATTTTTGTACTTCCTCCGTTCCGAAATATAAGTCTTTTCTAGAGATTCCACTATGGACTACATACGGAGTGAAATGAGTGAATCTACTCTATAAAATATATACATACATCCTTTTTGTAGTGGAATCTCTAAAAAGACTTATATTTAGAAACGGTGGGAGTACTATTAAGGATCAAGTGATCTTCCTATGTAAATGTGTCGTACCGAATACTAATGTTGATCTCATTCTTTCCATTTAAATGTTGCAGCTATACGTCTGGTGTATATGCTCTCCCAAATGAGACTCTGCCAACTTCGACAAGATGGCATCGAAACGCCTTTCAGAACCAGGATATGAACACTACGAGATCAGTAGCTGATAATTCCCAAGTGCAGGGAATCATCATAGTAATTTCCAAAGGTGGAAGTGATAAGCATGGAGTGTCGAACCCACAAGGAGCTAAAGGTAAGATCAATATTCTCTCAAGTCCTATATACCACTGATATGACTCTACGTGCACCGAACGTTTGCTTCCAACTAGAAACGAGAAATAAAACTACGTTGTGGGTATGAAGAGGATAACTTTGCATTATATCGGAGAGCTAAAACATAAAAGTAGGTGCTGTTATCATAAAGTTAGAATATATTACTAAATACTATAAATAGCGAGTGTGGAATAATGATGGATCAGTGTGAGGAATTATCCTAGGCAATTGTTAACAAGACCGGTAGTCGTCATTGCAATTTCATATGAGGGAGAAGCATGAGCTAACATACTTTCCCGTCTTGGATCATATGAACTTATGATTGGAACTCTAGCAAGCATCCGCAACTACTAAAGATCATTAAGGTAAAACCCAACCATAGCATTAAAGCATCAAGTCCCCTTTTATCCCATACGCAACAACTCCCTTACTCGGGTTTAAGCTTCTGTCACTTTAGCAACCCACTCTAAGCTTAATCATGAACGTGTTGCAACACCCTACGCTGAATCCTCACGCTTATGCCGACCTGAAGGGCACCATAGGACAAAGACCAAAATAAAACATACAACTCGTATCAATCTAGATCATCAATCAACCCAAGGACAAAAGATATCTACTCAAAACATCATAAGATGGCAACACATCATTGGATCATAATATGTGGCATAAAACACCATGTTCAAGTAAGGATTACAGCGGGGTGCGGGAGAGTGGACCACGTAAAAGAGATGAGGATGGTGATGATGATGGTGATATTGATGAAGACGATCATCGGGCGATGATTCCTCCCGATGGCACTCGGCCACCGGAGAGAGGAGGAGAGGTTCTCCCCCTTGTGCTTCCTCCTCCATGTCCTCCCCCCTAGATGGGGAGAGGTTCTTCCTCTGGTCCTTGGCCTTCATGGCAATGATGGCCCCTCCGGGATCCTTCCCCATGGCCTCCGGTGATGATGGCCCCCTCCGGCAGGGTGCCAGAGAGGGCCTAGATTGATTTCTCGTGGCTACAGAGGCTTGCAGCGGCGGAACTTTTGATCTAGGTTATTTTCTGAGGGTTTCTGTATTTATAGGAATTTTTGGCGTTGGTTTCACGTCAGGGGGGTCTCCGAGTCGTCCACGAGGCAGGGGCCCACGCCTACGGGGGTGGGCGCGGCCCCCACCCTCGTGGACAACCCGAGACTCTTCTGGCCCAACTCTTTTGCTCCAGGGGCTTCTTTTGGTCCATAAAAAATCAACAAAAATTGGCACATCAATTGGACTCTGTTTGGTATTCCTTTTCTGTAAAACTCAAAAACAAAGAAAAAAAACAGAAACTGGCACTGGGCTCTAGGTTAATAGGTTAGTCCCAAAAATCATATAAAATAGCATATAAATGCATATAAAACATCTAATATGGATAATATAATAGTATGAATATTTTATAAATTATAGATATGTTGGAGACGTATCAGTAGCTACTGCAATTATGTTTACGAGTGCAAGCACAACGTAACGTATTGGGCAAACCGGCCATTCTACGTCTAATGTTCGCGAGGTATAATTTATGTGACAGCATCATTTATTTAAATCATTTACTTACGGACTAATGTTCGCTATGCTTATTTTAGTGAACGCGTGTAATCTTGTGTGAGAGCATCATGGGTGCACTGCTAATTTAATGTTAGAATTTAGTCTATATTGGGGCAGCCCAATAACTATTTCAGAAATTCCTAATAAATCCTAGAGACCCACTTAGCCCATTTGTGCAAGACAAGGGATACTACTAAAGTTTAGTCCCACATTGCTAGTTTAGTGGGAGTTGGACTTCCTTATAAGGGAGGTTCTTTCCCCACTTGTATGAGCATGAGAACAAGAGAGACATCCACGCGCGCTCCTCCTCCGCCGCCCGCCTCGCCACGTCACAACGCGCCGCGGGTTGCGGGAATGAGCCGAGCCGATGTCTAATTTTTGCCACGCACTACGGGTATACAAAAGGGCACGCGGAAGCTGAGATGATGGATATCGCTTTGGTCGAAATCGACTTTGACGGTCCGACTACGAACGTGCGAGGATGTCGCGCCTTAGCAATCGCTAAACCAACTCCGAGAGGTTATCGACCACGCCGGAGCACGATCAACCTGACCACGAGGGTCTGTTTCCTACGAGCAAACGAAGAACAAGCAAGAAACTGAAATTGCAATCTGGATATTGCGAATATAAGATGAAAGCTTTATTGATCAAGGTGGGGTTCTGTGACGCCTTTGTCTGGTCGTTGAACACAAACAAAGTACGCGAAGTTGCAGCTATGGCGAACTTTTAATCTAAACAAAACCCAAAGTCTAAACGGTGCCCTAAAATTTGTATATATGGAGGAAGAGGGGGGGAATTTCGTGGCCCTTGGGGAAGGGGTCCGAAACCAACCCTATCTCTTGTTTCCCCACACATACGGACTCCAAAAACAGCCTATACTTATGTATTTCGAAATTACATGGGCCTGGCCCAATAATAAGGTGACGCAGCACCTAGAATAGCCTCTGGACAGAATTTATGAAGTGGCATCTTGTATATTTCGTCCAAGGCTTCATTCACTCCTTATGGTGGCTTCAAAGTCCTGAAATCATCACTTGTAACTCGGTTCTTGTTTCCCTTGCGCATGCCATCAACTCCATGCTTGTTCTTGCTTCAATGTTCATCCTTCTCCAAGCTAGGCCCTTCATTTGTAAGCAAAACAAATGTATCCAATTTAGGCAAAGATCATATTCTCATGAACATTAGAATCATTACCAAGAAACGAAAATACTGGTAATTTAATTGGCGTCTTGTGAGCTCTAGTAATTGGTCCATTATATGTAATAGTAGGGGCTATGGGTGTAACAATGGTATTGATGTCCTCATCATCCTCCCTTCTTGAAATGAAGTCGCCCTCGACGGAAGCTCATCTTCCTCACCCAAATAAGGCTTCAAATCTGCAATGTTAAAAGTGGGACTAACCCCAAAATCTGCAGACAACTCAAGTTTATATGCATTATCATTTATTTTCTCTAACACCTTAAATGGACCATCAAGACGTGGCATTAGCTTTGATTTATGCAAATTAGGAAACCTATCCTCACGCAAATGTAACCAAACAAGATCTCTAGGTGCAAACACAACATATTTTCTACCCTTATCTCCAAAGAAGTTTATATTTAGCATTCATACGCTCAATGTTTTCCTTAGTTAACTCATGCATTTTTAAAATCAATTCAAAGACGTTCTTTAGCATCAAAATTAACGTTCTCCAAGATGGAAGACGCAACAAATCGATAGGTGCACGAGGGAGGAAACCATACACAATTTCAAAAGGGCACATCTTAGTAGTAGAATGCAATGAACGATTATAAGCAAATTCAATATGAGGCAAGCATTCTTCCCACATTTTCTTATTATTCTTCAAAACAGCCCTAATCATAGTAGACAATGTTCTATTGACTACTTAAGTTTGTCCATCGCTTTGGGGGTGACAAGTAGTACTAAAAGCGCTTTAGTCCCCAACTTAGCCCATAAACATCTCCAAAAGTGGCTAAGAAATTTAGTATCATGATCTCAAACAATAATATTGGGCACACCATGCAAGCAAATAATTTCACGAAAGAACAAATCAAAGAACATTAACGGCATCATCGCTTTTATGACATGGTATAAAGTGTGCCATTTTTGAGAACCTATCCACGACAACAAATATGCTATCCCTCCCCTTCTTTGTTCGAGGTAAACCTAAAACAAAGTCCATAGATATATCCTCTTAAGGAACACTAGGTACAGGCAAAGGCATATATAAACCATGAGGACTGAGTCGTGACTTAGCTTTTTGACATGTAGTGCAGCGAGCAACAAAACGCATCATGCACATATTGATCTTTGATGGTCTCCAAACCAAATATTTTGAAGTCAAGTTGTGAAAGCATAGTATAGCGACGAGACAATGCATCAGCAATAACATTTTATTTACCCTTCTTGTGTTTAATAACATAAGGGAAAGTCTCAATGAATTCAACCCATTTAGCATGTCTACGATTCAGTTTAGCTTGACTTTTAATATGTTTCAAAGATTCATGATCGTAATGTATAACAAATTTTTGGGCCATAAATAATGTTGCCATGTCTCTAAAGTCCTAACAAGAGCATATAATTCTTTATCATAAGTAGAATAGTTCAGATTAGGCCCACTCAATTTTTCGTAAAAGTATGCAACAGTTTGCCATCTTGTAATAACACACCTCCTAATCCATTTTCCACTAGCATCACATTCAAGCTCAAAAGTCTTATTAAAATCGTGAAGTTGGACTAAAGGAGCATGTGTCAACTTATCTTTCAATACCGTGGAAGGCTTCTTCCATGCAAAGACCCCAAACAAAAGGCACATCCTTCTTTGTAAGCTCATTGAGAGGTGCAAAGAATGGTGCTGAAATCTCTCACAAAACGCCTATAGAATCCAAAGAAGGCCAAGAAAACTCCTCACTTGTGTGACCGCTTTGGGTCATGCCAACTCTCAATAGCTTCACTCTTTATCAACTTCAATTCCCTGTGGAGTAACAACATAGCCAAGAAAAGACACTCGGTCGGTGCAAAAGGTGCACTTCCCAAGGTTACCAAACAAACGTGCATCACGTAGAGCAATAAAAACAACACGTAAATGTTCCAAATGTTCCTCCAAAGATATGCTATAAATCAATATGTCATCAAAGTAAACTACCACAAATCGTCCAATGGAAGCACGTAAAACTTCGTTCATTAATCTCATGAAAGTACTAGGTGCATTAGTTAACCCAAAAGGCATGACTAACCACTCATATAGTCCAAAATTAGTTTTAAATGTTGTTTTCCATTCATCCCCCAATTTCATACGAATTTGATGGTATCCACTACGCAAATCAACTTTGGAGAAAATTGTAGAGCCACTCAATTCATCAAGCATATCATCTAGCCTAGGAATAGGATGACGATAACGAATAGTAATATTATTAGTGCCTCTACAATCAACACACATACTCGATGTACCATCCTTTTTCGGCACTAGAATAATAGGAACAACACAAGGACTAAGGGATTCGCGTATATTTGTCGAGAAGCTCTTGTACTTGACGCATAATCTCCTTCGTCTCCTCTGGATTGGTACGGTATTGTGCACGGTTGGGTAGCGATGCACCGGGAATTAAGTCAATTTGATGCTCAATCCCTCGAATAGGTGGTAATCCGGTGGCACGCCTTGTGGGAAGACGCCAAGAAACTCCCCGCAAAATGTTAGTGACAAGTAGGGCAAAGAGGAAGGCACGCCCTCGAATGAAAATAATGCCTCTTTGCACACAAAAGCATAGCAAACAGATTTGCTAAAATCTAGCTCATCAATATCGACGGTGGCAAGTAAACATGCACTTTTCAATTTAATTTCGTAAGCAAAGAGATGGTTTATTATTAGGCTTCATTTGTTACTTAAATTCTTTTGCCATAATCTGATTTTCACTCTTATTTTTCTCCTGTTTTGCTTTATTAGCTCTATTAATATCATCTTTCAAAATGGAATCAGGAGTCATAGGAAGCAAAGTAATATTTTTATCCTTATGAACAAGAGTATACTGATTGTTTCTACCATGGTGTATAGAATTTTTATCAAATTGCCATGGTCTACCAAGTAATAAGGAACATGGTTGCATAGGTACCACATCACAATCAACATAATCAGCATATGTAGAGATACGAAAGTGCACACGAACAATACGTGTTACCTTAACCTTGCCGCTGTTGTTGAACCATTGGATGTAGTAAGGATGTGGTTGTGGTCTTGTGGTGAGAGATAGCTTCTCCACCATCTCCATGCTAGCCAAGTTTTTGCAGCTCCCTCCATCTATGATGACGCTTGAATAGAACGTTCCTTCACAACTCCCTTTGTATGGAACAAATTATGCCTCCGATTTTGCTCAACTTTTGTGTAACTCGTGACACCGAAAACACGTTGAGCAACCGAACATTCATACTGTTAGCATCTTCGCAGCCATGTATTGCGTCTCATGATCGTAATCATCTCCACCGTGTTCTTCATGTGTAATAAGAGCCAAAGTCTCCTCATCATAGTCACTAGCGGACTCATACCCACCATCCTCGTGAGCAATCATCACACCCGAGATTTGCATTCTCTCAAGAAAATGTCCTCTTCCCTTACAACGCATTTACAAATAATTTCACTTGTGTGCCCTGTTGACGCCATGGAAGAAGAAGAAGAGCTTTGTGCAGCCCGCAGTGTGCTCTTGGCGATAGTGGTGGTTGGGTCCGCTTTCTTGTATCACGGTTGGAGGTGGCACCAAGTAGGTGATGGTGCAAAGGAAGTAGATGATGCACGTGGTGTCCATGATGAAGGTCGACTTGCGTAAAAGTTAGTTCGCGCCAATGCACATCGATCCTCAGATTTCACGCTCACTCTACAAGCAAGATGAAACAAACGAGTGATATTATTATAATCCTTATAGTCTAGAATGGTCTCAATCTCTATTTAATCCACCCGTAAAACGCAAGCATAGCTTCATTCTCCTCAACAATACCACATCTAATCAAGCCGGTTTGTAATTCCCGATAATATTCTTCTACCGAATTTTTTCCTTGTCTTAAGCCGCAATTTTTGAAGTAATTCACGTTGATAATATGGTGGAACCCAACGAGCACGCATAGCAGTTTTCAAAACAGCCCAAGTAGTCGAACAGGATATAATCTACAATGTTCGGACCACCAAACACACGCAAAGCTAGTGAAAGCACAAACAATGGCAGGAACACGCCTCTCCTCGTGATATTGTAAACATGTAAATCGTTGTTCATTTCTAACTCCCAAGTAAGATATATATCGTGAACGATTCCGCCTCAAATGATGGAATATTCAATTTCAGTTTAGGGAGATGGTCATGATCTCTTACCGAGGGGAGCCCTAACATTGCCATTATTTGCATGTGGACGACACGGTGGTTGTGGTCTTTGGTGGTTGCACGTAGTTTTGATTTTGATCAACTCCATCCTCGTAATCTCCCACATAATCATCCTCCTCCACATCAGCAGCAGGAGCCACAGAAGTATCAACAGCAGCACCAACAGTTTGGACAAGCGCAAGAGGGACACGGCTCGCTTGGCGGAGGGCTGTTTCGCGACGTGGAGGTAGTTGTTGTTGTTGTTGTTGTTGTTGTTGTTGTTGTTGTAGAGGTGCGTTAGGTGCAGCCGGTGGTGGTGGTGGAAGACGCGCGAGCAATCCATTAAACTTGTTATCGAACTTTGTTTCGAACGTCTTCTCCATGCCATCTATCTTCTCCATGGCCTCTTCAAATCTGTTTAGCACATCTTGCACCTGTCCACTCATCATTTGCTGAAATTTATCATGCAACTCCTTATTCGTCATGTTCTCCCGGTCGGTCTAAATCGCTTGTGATCCTGGCATGGTTAGCAGCAATAGAAACACACAAGAATATGATCCTACAGACTACTAACAAGAGACGGTGGTGGGTGTCACAAAACCGTCAAGCAAATCTCAAATTCTTACCAGTTCTTACCCAGCAGCAGGCGGTGATCGGCAACCGTTGTAGTCAAAACTCTCAAAGCTTGGATAGAGCAATTACCAGGGAGAGTCAAACGCACGACGTAGATGTAGTATTGTTGACGAGAATGAAGCTATGCTTGCATGTTTTCTGGGTGGATTAAATAGAGAGATTCAGACCATTCTAGACTACCTTGGATACAACCGAAAATATTGCATACATGTATATTTGTGAGCTGATTTTTAATGCAAACTATGCAATAAATTATTTATGTCATCCAGGACAAAAATACTTCACAAAATTTTGTGCCATGTCTAATTGCAGGTGTATGGGACATTTGTACAATCCACATATGAAGATAAGGGAGAAAGAGATGTTTACCTGCTGTTCAAAAAGTTCTCTCACGTCACTTTTGGCCCAAGAGAAGATAGATTCCAAGTCTCTCACGTTACGGACTCAGATTCGGACTGCCAGACATACCTGACTCAAAACGTCAATAACTTTTTCATACGGACTCCAAATTGGTTGATTTTTTTTGTTGGTAAATAGATTTCGTGCACTTTCCAACCCAATTGGATTCACCTTAAAATTCGTCCGGAGCGTTGAGTTATGGACGAAACAATCTGATGTCAGCAGAATCCGAGTCAAACTACAAGTCCAAAGGTGTTACGTCACCTCCACTTGGGCCCATTGGCCTTGTACGACCTAGGGTTAGTTTTAGGCTGCCTTGGGACGTCCTCCCACCTCCTTGGCCGCCACCCCTTGCTCCTATATAAGTAGATCCATCTAGTAGCTTTTTCCTTGGGTTTTATTTAGTTAAAAGTTAGCCATCGCTGCAACTTCGTGTACTTCATTTGTGTCCAACGACCAAACCAAGACCGCTTATGAAACCCCACTTTTATCAATACTTCATCCATACTCGCAATATTCAGATTGCTTAATCATATTCTTGCGTGTTCTTCGATTGCTTGCAGGAATAGACCTTCATGGTCAGGTTGATCATGCTCCAGCATGGTCAATAACCCCTCGGAGTTGGTTTAGCGATTGCTAAGGCGCAACGTCGTGCACGTTTGTAGTCGGATCGTCAAAGTCGTCTCCACCAAATCGATAGTTATCATCTCATCGAAAGATTGGAACACCCCGCCTCTATCAAAGAGTGACTTGGTTTTTTAATATACAAGGAAAATGAGCGTTGTTTGCTTATTTTCAGAGGAAAAAGAGCAGTTTGCAACGAGAGAAATGCCACACGTTCTTTCATACAATGACAAATATCACATAGCCTAAAAAGTTATTTCTAAAGAATAATTACCAAAAAGGGAATATAGCTTAGCCTACAATTTATTAAAATTGCAATGTGATTCAGTCTAAGAAAAAGAACGATGCCATTCACTCCGACTAAAAAGGGTCGATGCACCGATCTAGCAGTTGACCAATGAATATATAATATATTTGAGCTTATTTTAATTTTAAAATTTTAGTACTCCCTTCATCTCAAAATAAGGGTCGTTGACTTAGTACAAAGTTAGTACAAAATTATATAAAATCAGTTTATATGTTAAC
The DNA here is from genome assembly GCA_021605145.1 of Aegilops bicornis. Classification (NCBI taxonomy): domain Eukaryota; kingdom Viridiplantae; phylum Streptophyta; class Magnoliopsida; order Poales; family Poaceae; genus Aegilops; species Aegilops bicornis. The sequence continues at coordinate 456,756,097 of CM038675.1, read as the reverse complement.
TTTTGTAGATCAGAGATAAAAGCTAATTGCTTTGGGTGATCTTTGAAAATGTCAATTGATGAAGTCACTACATAAGAATGATGGACCATGCACCGGACTGAATACTCATCGAATTTTACATAATTAGAAGACATGCATAAAAATAAATGTTTTTTATCAGAAGTTGTATTTCTCTATATGTTTTTTCGGCATATTATGAGAGAGATAAACATGACTAATGTTGACGTTAAAAAAGAATCAATGGACACGGGACCCAAGGTAATGTCGTTGGGAGCCAAAAAAATATGGAGTTTTATACAGCAATACAGGGAATATATATGCAATTAGATAAAACAAAAATTATAAGGCCCGTGGCAACGCACGGGCATTCTACTAATACGTCCTAGTAGTTTGGTTTTGGTTCCCTAAAAAACAGGTACTTTGGTTGTGGTAAAAAAAGAGTTGCACAGTTTCTAGTGTTGTTTCTTTTTGCCTTTTCCGTTGATCCGGTCCTCCGTAAAAGAAACAAATGCCCAGTTCAAGTCAGTGCGTGAATTTTGTCTGTCTTAGGCTCATGTCTCTAGTACAGTCTAGCCTAGGACCAGCACTCGACTACTTTGAGCGATTATTCAGCTTGCATTAATTAACGTGGTTGTAGCATTTTTCCCACCTATATAAAGTCAACCCAGCTCCACATATTTCTACATCGTGCATACATACGTTCACCTGGCAATTGCTTTACCCAATCTTTGGAGATATTTGACACCGCCGGTTGCCGATCACCACCTGCTGCATGGTAAGAACTTGCAAGACTTTGATTTTTGCTCTATTGTGAGCGTTTTACCACCACATCCCAGTAGTTCATAGGAACATTATTCTTGGATTTTGTTTCTTGTTACCACTAATCATGGCAAGTTCCAGAGTCAGTTAGCTTTATTAATCGTGGGAGACGTGTCATCACCTCAGAAAATACAACCACCATCACAAGAGGTAGAAAGACATCAGAATGCACACAAACAGGTTCTTGTTTACATGCCGCCTTTTAATGGTCATTTTAAGCCTAATTTATATATTGAATGGGAGTTCGAAATAAATGCTATATTTGCTTCCCATAATTTTGCTGAACGTAAAAAAGTTAAGGTCGCGGTTGGTTCATTCACTATTTATGCTTCAGTTTGGTGAAGCGAATATTGTCGGTTATACTCTGATTATATACCTACTACTTGGGATGATTTAAAACTTGTCATGAGAGATAGATTTGTCGATGTTTATTATACTTGTGGCATGATTAAAAAACTACAACATATAAAACAAGGTATTGACACTGTAAAAAATATTATGATGATTTGCGAACTACCTTGTTGCACTCCTTTTTAGAGGAAAGTGAAGATGGTTTTATTGGTAGATTTTGGGGAGGATTAAACCATGATATTCAAGAGATACTAATTCATGAAGAGTGTTATCCTATGGACCGTTTGTTTCGTCTTGCTTGTAATGCTGAACTGGAAATAAAACGACGTGTTGTCCACAAGGAGAATAAGCACAAGGTGCACATTCCAAGCGATGATACAGTTGTTCCTTCAACTACTAGGCATACTATGACAACCACATCCGTTGTTGTGAGGACTACATGGACTGACATTACCAAGAAAAGGACCTCAAGGCTTCCTCCATAGTTAATTGGCGTATGCAAGCTCTAGCAATTGTTCCAAGAGGTAAAACAGTAGGGGATATGGGTGTAACCGTGGTAGCCATGTCCACATCATCCTCCCCTTCTTGAAAACAAAGCCATCCTCAGCGTTGCTTAATCTAAAATGTGGCTAACAAAAGAGACAAGGTGTACACGTTGTATATGTATATGTCATCCATTTTTACTGATCTCAGTTGGGGCACATGTGACACAGTTATACAAGAGCACCATTCAAAAGTCGTGAAATATAAAGCCAATATATTATCACAAGAAATCAAAGGCATGAAATTATTGCAACCCAGTTTGCACATATAAGTGAAGCTCTTATTCATTTCAAAAGATTAACAATGTTCATCATTAAACCATCCCAACATTGATGAACCATCACCAAGATTAGAGGTCATATCAAAATGATTAAACATTCGCACAATTATTTTCAAACGTATTTGATCCAAACCTAATTTAATTGGCGTATGCAGGAGAAACATTATGCTGGCTTTTCAGGCGTTGTTTCTCATGTTCTAGCGGCTTCCAGGGATCTGGTTTCAATGGCGGTGGCCCAGGAGCCGTTTTTAGGGTGCTGGAAGCACCGGTGGTCATAACCAACAATCTGGTCAGGGGAGTCAGCATCAGGGAAATCAGTCCGGTTTTTGAAACAATCCCAAATAGTTGAAAAGCGGTCAGTACCATGTCTTCACTACGAGTACCTGCAAGCCTTGTTGGAAGGTTCGTAAATCCAAGGCGGTCAAGATGGTTTAGTCGGCAATCCCGCAAAGATTTAAACCGGGTCGAGCACACTATCACTTGGAGTTGGGCGGATCACCCGCCTCGGGTCGATAACCTGGGTCATCTCGCCTTGGTGGTGGCACCTCAAGTCGGCGGATACAAGCTCACCAAGGTACTCATGGATGGCGTGAGTGGTGTCAACATCCTATATTATGATACTTTCCGAAGGATGAACTTCTTAGAAAAGGACCTCAAGGCTTCCTCCATAGTGTTCCAAGGGGTTGTCCCCGGTAAATCATCATACCCCATCGGGAGGATTTCATTGGAAGTCTCTTTTGCCATCGAGCTCAATTATCGAAGAGAGACCCTATTGTTCGAGGTGGTGAAAATCAAAAGCCCCTACCACGCCTTATTTGGGCGGCCAGCTTACGCCCGCTTTATGGCTCGTCCTTGCTATGTGTATCTACAACTTAAGATGCCAGGACCGAGGGGTGATGTCTACTACCTTCTTCTTGTAGACGTTGTTGGGCCTCCAAGTGCAGAGGTTTGTAGGACAGTAGAAAATTTCCCTCAAGTGGATGACCTAAGGTTTATCAATCCGTGGGAGGCGTAGGATGAAGATGATCTCTCTCAAACAACCCTGCAACCAAATAACAAAGAGTCTCTTGTGTCCCCAACACACCCAGTACAATGGTAAATTGTATAGGTGCACTAGTTCGGCGAACAAATGGTGATACAAGTGCAATATGGATGGTAGATATAGGTTTTTGTAATCTGAAAATATAAAAACAACAAGATAGCAAGTGGTAAAAGTGAGCATAAACGGTATTGCAATGCTAGGAAGCAAGGCCTAGGGTTCATACTTTCACTAGTCCAAGTTCTCTCAACAAGGATAACATAATTAGATCATATAAATATCCCTCAACATGCAACAAAGAGTCACTCCAAAGTCACTAATAGCGGAGAACAAACAAAGAGATTATTGTAGGGTACGAAACCACCTCAAAGTTATCCTTTCTGATCGACCTATTCAAGAGCCTGTAGTAAAATAACACTGAGCTATTCTTTTTGTTCGATCTATCCTAGAGTTCATACTAGAGTAACACCTTAAGACACACATCAACCAAAACCCTAATGTCACCTAGATACTCCAATGTCACCACAAGTATCCCTGGGTATGATTATACGATATGCATCACACAATCTCAGATTCATCTATTCAACCAACACAAAGAACTTCAAAGAGTGCCCGAAAGTTTCTACCGGAGAGTTAAGACGAAAACGTGTGCCAACCCCTATGCATATGTTCACAAGGTCACAGAACCCGCAAGTTGATCACAAAAACATACATCAAGTAGATCACGTGAATATCCCATTGTCACCACAGATAAGCACATGCAAGACATACATCAAGTGTTCTCAAATCCTTAAAGACTCAATCCGATATGATAACTTCAAAGGGAAACTCAATCCATTACAAGAGATAGAGGGGGAGAAACATCATAAGATCCAACCATAATAGCAAAGCTCGCAATACATCAAGATCATGCCGAATCAAGAACACGAGAGAGCGAGAGATCAAACACATAGCTACTGGTACATACCCTCAGCCCTGAGGGTGAACTACTCCCTCCTCGTCATGGAGAGCGCCGGGATGATGAAGATGGCCACCGGTGAGGGATTCCCCCTCCGGCAGGGTACCAGAATAGGGTTCCGATTGGTTTTTGGTGGCTACAGAGGCTTGCGGCGGTGGAACTCCCGATCTAGGTTATTTTCTGGAGGTTTGGGGATTTATAGGAGAGGTTGGCGTCGAGAACAAGTCAGGGGGCCCCACGGAGAGTCCACGAGGCCGCAGGCGCGCCCGTGGGGTGGGCGCGCCCTCCACCCTCGTGGGGCCCACGGACTCCCCTCCGTAACTCTTCTTTCCAAGATTTTTATATTTTTCAGAAAAAATCTCCGTTGGTTTTCAGCGCATTCCGAGAACTTTTATTTCTGCACAAAAAACAACACTACAGTTGTTCTGCTGAAAACAACGTCAGTCCGGGTTAGTTCTAACCAAAGGATGTGGTTGTCATAGTACCTGATTGTGCGTACCGGGTTAGTTCAAAAATCGGACTGATTTCCCTGATGCTGACTCCCCTGACCAGATTGTTGGTTATGACCACCGGTGCTTCCAGCACCCTAAAAACGGCTCCTGGGCCACCGCCATTGAAACCAGATCCCTGGAAGCCACTAGAACATGAGAAACAGCGCCTGAAAAGCCAGCCTGAGAGCCTCCGGCTCCAGTGTGCCCGCTACCTCCACCACCATTAGGATGATGGTGAAACGCCTGGGTTTTGAATTCTTCCATGATGAAACAATCTTTCCAGGCATGAGTAGACGGCTTATCTGCCAAGTTGTGCTTTGGACATGGGTTGTTGGGGGCTTCCTCATAGTTCCGGGGATGATTGCCATTGTATGTCTTTTTGGAATTTCCATTGTGATGCTGGTTTTTTAACCCCGTACCGGTATTAGCCACAAAGTCTGGCCCGCCTTCGCGCCTTTTGCGCTTGCCACCACCGTTATTACCTGGATTATGCTGGTGGTGGCTCTTGCCATTACCACCATTTTTCTTGCCTTTGCTTGACTTGTCGTCATCTGAACTAGGATCTTTCGCGATGTCTGACTCGGCATATCTTCGACCTTCCGCTTGAGGTGCCCAAGCTTCTGAATGAGAGGCTGAAAGTGACAATATTTTCCAGAATCAAGGCAGCCTGAATAGTTGTTATGCTGTCAGAAGAGTGAATAATCTCCTCGACCCGGCGAGACCAGTGATGGGTGGACTCATCCTCACGCTGGATGCAATGCTGCAAATCAACAATCGTCATCAGGCACTTGCAGCTTCCTTGGAAAAAATTTATGAAGCGATCCTTCAATTCGGCCCAAGTATTGATTGAGTTGGGAGGCAAGTTTTTCAACCACGTGCGAGCCAGCCCTTCCGACGTCATAGTTAGATATTTGGCGCAAACTGTGTCACTGAAATCCAACATGTCCATGGCTTTATCGTAGCTTTAAATCCATGCAGTTGGCTCGAGATCAGCCGTGTAGTTGGGAACCTTGCGAGGGCCTTTCAAGTCCTTGGGCATGCGCTCATTGCATAAAGCCGGAGCTATACAAGGTATTCTAATGGTTCTGCCAGTCGGTCCTCTACCTTGTGAAGCCAATGGGGTTGTGGTGGGCGGGAGTTGAACCCCCGTATTTGCTGCTTCTGCTTCCCGCATAGCTCGAGCAGCATCGACAATTGCCTGCGCGTCCGAAAGCATAGGTCGAGGCGTCGCGCTATTGCTCACACTATACACGTGCGCTATTGGAGACCGCTAATGACTCACCATGTCGGTTTCTGTTGCGACTTGGGTGCGGGGTGGAGTGAAGTCGTTGCTGACTGTAGGAATAATTGGCTTATTGAATGACTGCGGTCTTTAGCATCTCAATGGTGTTTATAGCCTCAATCTTCGTTGGGTTGTTCCCAGTAATGGGGATCGCGGTGAGGTAGTCATTGCAAGCATGTTGTCTGCCGGGTTGGAGTAATGCCCTGCCGGTGTCTAGAAACGACAAGGGGGCAACTAGGCCGGTGTTAGCTGCAGGGCCGGCTTGGGCTAATGCTGCTGAGCCAGATGGCGGGGCTGAGCCAACAGCGGTTGTCCAGATCTGCTCCCGGTGCGGGTTTATCCTGCGGTGTACAGAACAGACTTGTGGGCTCGTAGTTGAAGGGCAGACGGCTTACGTGTCTCCTCTGATGAACTACATCTGAACCATTCTGTCGAAAACTCGGGTGTAGGGCTTCCTCCTTCAGGTGTTTTTGTTGTGGATGTGAGTTTGCACCTCCGCCATGTGAGTGTTCTCGGCATTGATATCCTCCTGAACCTTAGCCATCTGCACACAAAGTTTTGTCACCTCCGTAATGCGCTTCGCCTGGTTTAACGCTGTCATCAGTGTTTCTAGAAGGGTCGCTAGGGCGGTCATCAACTCTGCCAGGGCCTAAGTCGACGTTTTATCTGAGCTGGCCGTACCTGGAGCGGATGCTAAAGTGTCGGTCCCTGTCACTGTGCCTGCCGCTGTGGAGTTATGAGCCGGCGCATTCCCTAGCATATAGATGGCTACTCGACGAGGCAGCTTGAAGGCGTTTGTAGCGGTATTATCATCAGAGTATCCCCCAAGCTTACCATCAAAGAGCGGGAGGATCGACTCGGTGTCTCCAACTGAGGACTCTCCATCGGAGTAAACAAGGGACTCCTCGCTGGATGCGGAATTTCCCGCAAGATCGACTCCCTGAGTGAAGCCCACGAAGACGTGGTTCCAGTCGGCTTGATCCCGGCCAGGTTGGGCACGACGAGTAGGCTCGATGATGTCGGAGTAGATGTCCGGCTCGGGGACTGGTTCATCAATTATGCCGATGAAGACGTAGATGTTGCCGAAGGGGACCCGGTACCCGTACTCAATCGAGCCAGCCTTGGGGCCCCAGCTTGAATCGTCAATGTAGAGTTTGCCATGGTGACTCTTCGCCATCCGACCGATTGTGTATCCCTCGATCCCTGGGAGAGCTCCCTCCAAGAACTCAACACCATCGTGCACAGGCCCCAGGGTGGGCGCCAACTGTCGTGGTTGTGTCACGGCAGATGTCCTTGAAAAATGACTTAGTCATGAGGCCATCGCAGCTGGGGTAGTAGCTTGAACGAGGTTGATCAGAATCGAGAAACGCGAGTTTACCCAGGTTCGGCCCCTCGCGGTGGAGGTAAAAGCCTACGTCTTTCTTGATTGATTATTGCTTCAGATCTCGATTACAAGGGTACGACTTTGGCTAAGCTAGTACTTGAGAGCTTGTAACTTAGCCTTTCCTGACCTAGGGCTCCCCTTTATATAATAGGTGAGTCTCGGATTTACAACAGATTCCGAGTCGCAATACAACTTGTGTCTTAGTCTATTTCCTACTTAGCCTATTCTCCAAGCAAGGAGACCTTCCTTGTGTTTCCTCTCGAGCCGGTCCACTGAATATCAGATTATGAGCCGACCCTTTTACGAGCCGCCTTCAGGGCCTTCGGACCTTATCGTCCGTTCAGTCGGTCGGTCGGGTTATCTGTGAGCCGCAAACCATCCACCGGGTCATATCTCATGGCGGGTCATACCATGGGGTATATCCCCGACACCACTGGTCTGTATCTCAGCTTGATGTTAAGAATGCATTTCTTAATGGTGAGCTGCATGAGGAGGTTTACATGCGGCCACCACATGAGTATTCGGTTCCTGATGGCATGGTTTATCGTCTTCGTCGCTCTCTATATGGCCTTAAGCAAGCCCCTCGAGCATGGTTCTAGCGTTTCGCCTCTGTGGTGAATGCAGCTGGCTTTTCAGTGAGCGCTCATGATCCGGCATTGTTTGTCCACCTTTCTATTCGTGGCCACACTATTCTTCTTCTATATGTTGATCACATGATCATCACCGGCGACAATTCTGAGTACATTGCCTTTGTCAAGGCCCGTCTCGGTGAGCAGTTTCTTATGTCTGATCTTGGTCATATTTGTTAATTTCTTGGGATTGAGGTTTCTTCCACCTCTGATGGAATTTTTATTTTCCAAGAAAAGTATATTCAAGATCTTCTTGCTCGTGCAACTCTTAGTGATGAGCGCACCATTGAGACTCCTATGGAGCTCAATGTTCACTTTCGCTCTTCTCATGGTGAGCCCTTATCTGATCCGACGCGTTATCATCATATTGTTGGGAGTCTTGTCTATCTTGTTGTCACTCGTCCAGATATCTCCTATCCTGTCCATATTCCGAGTCAGTTTGTTTCTGCTCCCACTTCAGTTCACTATAGTCATCTTCTTCATGTTCTATGATATCTTCATGGCATGATCTCTCATCGTCTCTTTTCCCCATTCTAGCTCGTTACTGCTCCAGGCCTATTCAAATGCAACATGGGCTATGATCCTACACATCGCCATTCACATTCTGCTTACTGGGTTTTTCTTGGTGGTTCTCTCGTTGCCTAGAAGACGAAGAAACAGATTGCAGTTTCCCTTTTGAGTGCAGAGGCTGAGTTGTGAGCTATGGCTCTTTTGACGGCAGAGGTCACTTGGTTATGATGGTTACTGGAGGATTTTGGAGTTTCTGTTACTACATCTACCACCGTCTTGTCAGACAGTACGGGTGCTATCAGTATTGCGCGAGATCCCGTGAAGCGTGAGCTTACCAAGCATATTAGTGTTGATGCTTCTTATGTGTGTGCTGCTGTGCAGGATCATGTATTGCTCTTCAATATGTGCCCTCTGAGTTACAACTTGAAGACTTCTTCACGAAGGCCCAGACTAGAGCCCAACATGGATTTCACCTCTCCAAACTCAGCATTGTGGATCCACCATGAATTTGAGGGGGGGTGTTAGAGTTATATTAGTGATGTCTTTTGGCCTTTTGCATTCTAGTCTCTTGGCATCCTCTTATAGCCTTTTGGCATCCTCATGTATGCGTATATATGTTGGCTTTGGCCTTCTAATAATACTAAGTTGCATCATAAAACTTTCTATGGGAGTGGATGGGAAGGAGAGCCCTCTAGCCTTATATAGACGGTGGAGCCTAGGGTTTTTAGAGGAGGAGGAGAGAGAGGGGGGAGAGGGCGAGAGAGAAGGGGACGGAGGGGGGGAGAGAGGGAGGGAGAGAGAGATGTGATCTAGGTCGCCGCTGTGCCTGGCTTGGGAGTCAAGATGGTCGCCAGGTGCTTATCCTCCCCTTCGAGCTCCCTTATATCGCCGGGCCCCGCAGGCCTTCCGCTGGGATCCCCTCGAGGAGCCAACCCCGCTACTTTGGGAACTCTGCAATATGAGTTCATGGCAAATTTCCAGAGTACATATGTTAAACCAGCGGATGCCGACGATTTGGCCCTTATAAAATAGAGATAGGGTGAGTCCATATGCAAGTTCTGGACCCGGTTCCTTAGAAAGAAGAATGAAATCGTCGGCTGCAATAACACCAAAGCTCTCACTGTGTTCTGAAACAACATCAACAGCGAGTGGCCTCTAGAGATTATGACCACTACAAGTTGAAGACTGTCACGGTCATGATGACCAAATTCCGCGTTGGGGAAGATAACTGGCTCGCCAGGAAAAAGGGCGAGAGCAACGAACCCGGAACATCCAGGTGCGCGATGAAAACAGAAAACCACGACGCCATCGACGGAACAACAATGGCAGTGATGCTGAGGGCGGTGAGGTCAATGCCAGATCCGACAACCAGGCCAGGGCGGTGGCACCAAGAAGAAGCGTTCCAGTGAAATCAGTGCGGCAACAACTCATAGTTGAACAACCATGCGCCACACCAATTGAAATTGTTGGGTCATTAAGCAAGCCACGCTGCTCAACAACAACAACCCCAACAAACCCAACCCTCGCAATGACGACGACGGGGACGGGCACCAGCCCGGGCTGGGCAACACCGATCAGAGCCAACTTTTTCTATCTCTCCCTTGTTCTTGTTTCCTCGTTCTTCATGTTGGAGAGCAACGATCCTCGAGGCGGTTGGACCAACCTAGGGTAGCCCATAGGCAGGGTCCCTCTGGGTGGTGTAGGGTTTTGGGTCTACAAAAGCTCTCACCCATATGTCTTACATATCACACTTCTGGCTAGGCCTCTCCAACGACGTATCCTGCATATTGCACTCGACGCCGATGTTCGTCTGCGAAGATGTTAGAATCGGAGAAGTCAAGAACCCGTTGAGTACGCTGAGCCAGGATGATAGAGGCAAAGGTGTCCCGTCTTTCGATGAAATGGTGGCCATAGTTTTGGAGGAAATCGACTTTGACGATCCGACTACGAACGTGCGAGGATGTCGCGCCTTAGCAATAGCTAAACCAACTCCGAGAGACCACGCCGGAGCACGATCAACCTGACCACGAAGGTCTGTTTCCTACAGGCAAATGAAGAACAAGCAAGAAACTAAGATTGCAATCTGGATATTGCGAATATAAGAGGAAAGCTTTATTGATCAAGGTGCGGTTATGATGTAGGGTGGAACCCTATTGGCCTGATCAGATCCCAACGAGGATCACAAAAAACACGAGGGGAAAACTAGGGGAAACACAAGAGAATCACTCAAACCAACAAGATTCGATTACACGTGCGCTAGATCCAAGAACACAAAGAGCGATACATGATTCAAAGTCAACAAAGGATGATACAAAGGTAACAGGTTCTTCTCCTAGAAGGAGGTCTTGATGATGGTGTTCTCCGTAAAGGAGGTCTTGAATCCAAGATGGATCTTCTCCGAAGAGGGGTCGCGGTCTCTCTCATGGAGTAGATCCGATATGGATGAGCAATGCTCTATCTCAAGTATGAGCTAAACCAATGCTAACCCTAGAAAAATGGAGGAGGGGGAGTATATATAGTCTAGGGGGATGAAGGGGTACGTGGGCCTCGGCCCTTCACTATGCGCAGACAGGCAGAGCCGGATGTCCGGGCGTCGGGCCGGATGTCCGGGGCTTCAGGAGGCGCCGGATGTCCGGGCTGGTGGCCGGATGTCCGGGCTGTTGGCGGCCGATCCTGTCAATTCTGGTGCGCGGCGCCGGATTTCCGGGCTTCTGGCCGGATGTATGGCCTGGACGCCGGATGTCCGGGCCCTGTAGACATGGGTGGCAGGGCTCCTACTGGTGTGGTCGCTCCAGGGGCCGGATGTCCGGGGCCTTGGCCGGATGTCCGGGGCCTGGAAGGTGAACTTGCCTTCTTCCGTTGGTTCTCTTCATCCGCAGACTTGGCGGCTTGTCCTTTTTCACGTGCATCTCCGGGAGAGTCCTCTTGGCACCTGATCATGCATAGCATATCAGACTTAGGTAGTAGCTATGTCTCGAGTGGATCATAAGTGATATCACTAAGGAAGGAAGTCACCTCGTTCTCGAGAGCTCTAGCTCGTGCTCGTGTCATGGGTCCTCTTGGCTCTTGATGAGACGATGGTAGGTCCATGGGGATGATCATGGGATGCTCCGCCATCTCCCTCCCTTGGGAAAGATCCGACCTCGGATCGAAATCCTCATCACCATGGTACGGGGAGAGATCTTTGATGTTGAAGATGTCGCTCACGGAATACTTGTCGCGTGGGATGTCGATCTTGTATGCGTTGTTGGTGTAGCGTGCAAGCACCTTGAAGGGTCCATCCGCTCGGGTAGTAGCTTGGACTTATGCTCATTGGGGAAGCGATCCTTGCGAAGGTGTAGCCACACAAGATCTCCAACATGGAACATCATGGGTTGCTTGTTGACGTTGAGCTTGGTCGCGAGTCGTTGTACTTGGCGCTCGATGGTGCTCCTTGTATCTTCATGCATCTTCTTGAGGAAGTTGACTCGGGCACTCACGTCCATGTTTGTGCTCTCTTATAGCGGTAGAGGTAGAATGTCCAATGGTGACAGTGGGTTGAAGCCATAGACGACCTCGAAGGGGGACTTGCCGGTAGTCGAATGTCTTGCACGATTGTAGGCGTACTCGGCGATAGGAAGGCACTCCTCCCACTCCTTGATGTTCTTCTTTATCAACACGCGTAGTAGAGTGGAGAGCGTGCGGCTCGTCACCTCCGTTTGGCCGTCGGTTTGCGGATGGTATGTCAAGAGAATAAGAGCTTGATTCGAGCTTGGCACAAGGTCTTCCAAAAGTAACTCAAGAATTTGACGTCATGTCCGAGACAATCGCCTTTGGCACTCCATGAAGGCGCAAGATTTCCCTACAAAACAAATTTGCAACATGTGAAGCATCGTCTATCTTGTTGCAAGGAATGAAGTGAGCCATTGGGGAGAATCGGTCCACAACAACAAAAACGGAATCCTTGCCATTTCGAGTTCTAGGCAAACCAAGCACAAAATCCATGCTAATATCTTCCCATGGTTGATATGGAATTGGAAGTGGTATGTAAAGGCCATGAGATTGGGCTTTAGACTTAGCTTTGCGACATGTAGAGCATCGGTTGGTGAAGCGATTGACGTCACGAAACATCTTGGGCCAAAAGTAGTTCTTGGAGAGTGTAGCAAATGTCTTGTCGCGTCCAAAGTGTCCCATGAGTCCGCCTCCATGAGATTCCTGCACAAGCAACAAGTGAAGAGAGGACTTGGGAATGAAAAGTTTGTTAGCTCTCATAAGATATCCATCCTTGATGTAATAGCGTTCCCAAGATGTGTGCGTTAAACACTTAGCGTAAGGAATGGCAAAAGAAGGATCATGCTCATACAAATCTATTATATGGTCAAAGCCAATGACATTCAATTCAAGTTGAGTAACAAGCATGCATATACGGGAAAGTGCATCCGCCACAACGTTTTCCTTGCCCTTTATGTATTTGATGACATAGGGGAAAGACTCTATAAACTCACTCCATTTAGCATGACGCTTATTCAACTTAGTTTGACCCTTAAGATATTTAAGCGTTTCATGGTCGGTATGGATGATAAATTCATGTGGGCGAAGGTAATGTTCCCATTCACGCAAAACTCGCACTAAAGCATATAGCTCTTTGTCATAGATGGGATAATTGATTTGCGCGCCAGAAAGTTTCTCAGTAAAGTATGTTATGGGGCGCTTCTCTTGTGTTAACACACCTCCTATGCCATTACCACTAGCATCACAATGAATTTCAAAAGGTTTGTCAAAGTTGGGTAATGCAAGCACGGGAGCATGAGTAAGCAAATTTTTAAGCTCATTGAAAGCGATGTCTTGGTATGTTCCCCAAACAAACGGTGCATTTTTCTTACTCAAAGCATGGAAAGGTGAAGCAATGGTGCTAAAATCCTTCACAAATCTACGGTAGAAACCGGCTAAACCAAGAAAACTACGCACTTGTTGCAAATTGGTTGGTTGAGGCCAAGTTTTAATAGCATTGATCTTAGATTCATCAACATGAACACCCTTAGAAGATACTACAAAACCCAAGAAAACAAGCTTATCAACACCAAAATGGCATTTTCCATATTAGCATAAAGTTGTTCTTTTTGAAGAGTTTGTAGCATGGTTCGAAGGTGGGTGACATGCTCTTTGAGAGATTTGCTAAACACAAGGATATCATCGAAGTAAACAACAACATATTCACCAATTTAAGGGTGAAACACGTAATGCATAAGACGCATGAAAGTACCGGGTGCTTCCGATAAACCCATAGGCATGACTAACCACTCATAGAGACCAAACTTTGTTTTGAAAGCGGTTTTCCATTCATCACCCTCTTGTATGCGGATTTGATAGTAACCACTCTTAAGATCAATTTTGGAAAAGATAGTGGCACCGCTAAGTTCATCAAGCATATCATCAAGGCATGGGATGGGGTACCTATATCGAGCGGTGATAGCATTGATAGGTCTACAATCGGAGCACATGCGAAAGCTACCGTCATGTTTTGGCACAAGGATGACCGGTACGGCACAAGGACTCAAACTTTCACGCACATGTCCATGGTCTATGAGATGCTTTACTTGCCTTTGTATTTCTTTGGTTTCTTCGAGGTTGACGCGGTATGGAGCTTTGTTTGGAAGTGGCGCTCCGGGGATGAGGTCGATGCGGTGCTCGATGCCTCGTAGTGGAGGTAGACCCAGAGGTAGCTCGTCGGGGAAAACATCTTGAAATTCCTGCAATAGAGAAGATAACACCAAAGGTAGATTGTGAGAGGTGTTAGTTTTTGGTGCCTCGTCCTTGCACAATAGGACATAGTGTAGGACACTTGATGGGTTCTCACACACTTCTCTCATCTCATGTTTGGTGGCAAATAGGACTAGGTTTTTCTCTCTTGGCAAAGAGTCGCTCAATTTGGGCTTGTGGCGCTCACTTTCTTTATGGTGGTGCACTCTCTCACTAGGCTCTCCACAATGGGTGGCTTGCTTGTCGGGGAGTACTTGGCTTGGAGACATAGGTTGTAGCAACAAACTCTTTCCCTTTCATCTTGAATCTATAGTGATTTGTATGCCCATTGTGAATGACACCTCGGTCAAATTGCCATGGCCGTCCAAGTAGGAGGTGGCACACGGTCATCGGAAGGACATCACACTCCAAAGTGTCTTCGTAAGCGCCTATCTTGAAAGAGACTTGTACTCTATGATCGACTTGTATGGTACTGGTGTCGCTTAGCCATTGAACCTTGTAGGGGTGCGGGTGCTTCATCTTGACCAATTGGAGTTTGGAGCATAGTTCTTCACTTGCTAAGTTATGGCAACTACCTCCATCGATGATGACCTTGACGGACCGTCCATTGATGTCGGCCTTTGTGTGGAAGATATGGCATCTTTGATCTTCGTCTTGTTGATGTTGAAGAGTCAAGACCTTGGAGACAACAAGAGCGGGACTTGAATCTTCGTCGCAAAAGACTTGATCATCTTCATCGACGTTGTTCACTTGTCGGTGCATGGCCACTTGCTCAAGGGCTTCCATTTCTCCTTCACTCATTGAGTCATAGGTTCCGTCGTCATTGAGGATCATGGTGCGCTTGTTTGTGCACTCGAAGGACTTGTGGCCTCGGCCTCCGCATGTGAAACATTTGATGGAACTTGTCTTGATGGTCTCATCGGTTGGAGTAGATGATGATGAAGCTTTCGGCTTGAAGTTGCTTGTAGTAGGAGGACGACTTGAGCTTGTCGAAGTTTTCTTGTAACTTGACTTGTCGCCGTTGCTTGTAGATGGCTTGGTTGAGGTAGAAGGTGTTGTAGTCGTCGAAGCTTGATTGTTGGAGAGGCCATAGGACTTGGATGAGAACTTGGCATACTTGAAGTCGTCTTGTACTTGCTGTTCCGCTTTGGTAGCTTGATGCACTAGCTCGATGAGGTTCGAGTATGGTAGGAAGTCGGCAATCTTCTTGATAGGGTGATTGAGTCCATTCAAGAAACGTGCCATAGTTTTCTCATCATCTTCTTTGACATTGGCTCGTATCATGGCAATCTCCATTTCTTTGTAGTACTCTTCAAAGCTCTTGGTTCCTTGCTTGAGTTGTTGGAGTTTCTTGAAGAGGTCGCGGTTGTAGTAGTTTGGCACGAATCATGCTCTCATGACATTCTTCATTTGCGCCCAAGTGGTGATGGGTGGTTCACCTCTTGCCTCTCGTCGCTCAATCACTTGTTCCCGCAAAATGAGGACGTAATCTTGGAACTCAAGGGATGCCATTGCAATCTTCTTCTCTTCTTCATAGTTGTGCAAGCGGAAGATTTTGTCAACCTTCAATGCCCATGATAGGTACTCTTTGGGGTCATTGCTTCCATTGAACTTGGGCATGGTGAACTTTAGCTTGCCGTATCGTTGCTCTTCATTGTGTTGGGGACGGGGATGATGACGCCCTTGACGTGGAGGATTGTCAATCTCATGTTGTTCTTGTCGGGGTGGCTCTTCATAGTCATCATGTGCTTGGTGAGCTTGGGGTACTCGTTGAGCTTGTGGAGGAACTTGTCGAGGTTGTGGTGGAGCTTGTCGAGCTTGACGAGGAACGTGAGGAGCTTGACGATGTGCCCGTGCTTCATAGATGCGTTCTTGGACTTCATCACGAAGAGCTTCTTCTTGTTCATGAGCTTGCTGGTTGCGCGTGGCAACGGCTCTACTTGAATCTCGGAGGGCTTGTTGTGCTTCGAGCTCTCGAGCTTCACGTAGTTCTTGTTCGTGACGTTGCGTCTCGGCATCTTGTGCTTCTTGGTGTTGTCGCGCTTGCTCCTCTTGTTGTTGTTGTTGTTGTTGTCGTTGGCGTTGCCGTTCTTGTGCTTGTGCGAATGCAACTTGGTTTTGACGATGTCGATGCTCTTGAGAGTCGGTGTCGTGTAGAGGATTGCAGTTTGCTTGACGGTCTTGACGCATGGCACGACGAAAAGTATTCGATGTCGGTGTACTTGAACCGGAGAGGGTGTCGTCGGAGTGACGACTTGAGCGGCTCCGTCCTGAAGATGACGAAGTTGTAGAAGAGCGGACCATCATGGTTCGAATATCCTCCTTGAGGGAACTCATGGATGTGTCGAAGTAGTCTCTCACGTTGCTTTCGGATTGTCGAGGTCGGTGGCGAGATTGTCGGCGCGTCGCCCAAAGCAAGTTGTTCTTGATGTAAAGCTCGATGTGCACCAAATAGTTGCGTCTTGGTGACGAGGGATGACATGTCGTCGTCTTGCTCCAAGAAGAGTGGATTGGTAAAGGTACTTGGCCTATTCATCATTCCAAACAAAGATAGGTGAGTGGGAGAAAGAGAAGAACCAATACCAAATGTACCTTGACCAATATTGAAGATGGATCAACGATCACTCAATGTGTAACAAGGAAATAGCACAATTGGTACCAATTCTTGTCGGTTTCTCACACCTACACAAGTAAAAGCTTATGGTGGGGTTTGGTTAGGAAGGTGGCACAAAATTTGATGCAATTGTAAGTGAGACTCAATAATGTTGGAAAAGATTCGCAAATTTGCAAATGCAACAAGTAGACCAATAGCAAGATATGGTACACGGAAACACACACGCAAATAGATAAAGTGGGGTTGTGCAACCAAGGGTGAGCCAAAATGTGGAAAGCACGAAAATGCTCGTGTTGCACAACACTAGAGGGACGCTAGCACGATTGCACAATAGGCGGATACGAACTTGTGCACAACCTACTAAGCAAAAATGCAACGACTTCTATCCCAAGTATGCTATATGTATGATGTTCCTGTGCTTTGATCCAAGATGATCAAGTATGACAATCTTAATGTTGTAGGATGCTATGGTTCTTGCTTATAAGCTCTTTGCTTATCTTTCCTCTTTTGCTTAAAAGCTTGTTTGGCACTTTGTTGTTTGAGCTCTTTTCTCATGCAATGCTTCACGAACCAAGATAGCAACTGATATATGCGATGGCCACGTTGTGACACAAGAGATGATTCCAAGATATGCACCACGGTAATATGGTATGGGAAGTATGAACACTAATGTGCACAAGTCACGTTGCCGACAATACTCAAAGGCTAGTCTCGATGGGTAAGCTACGCAAAAGTAAGGCTATGGGGTAATCAATGCAATTGCGAGAGTGTACGATGATATCACGATACCAAGATGCTACCACAATGGTGTAGTCGATCGTAGTAGTCCGTGGCGAAGATGAGCGGAAGTGATGTCGATGTCGAACCGTACCTAGATAGCCTAAACACAAAAGGACACGGTTAACACAATTCAAATTCTCCAAGACCAAAATGTCAAAATTCTTGGAGTGGTAGCGGGTAAGCGTAGTTGGAGCTATGCTGAAGTGGTGGTGGTATGCGGAAGTGATTGTGGGCACCGGGCAAAATTTGGCGAGAGTTAGGCGGGAAACGGAGTGGTGGATGGAAGTGGCTGCTGCCAGGGGCCGGATGTCCGGGGTGCCGGATGTCCGGGCGGTCGGGCCGGATGTCCGGGCTCTGGATCCATGGACGAACTCGGAGGACACCGCGTGGAGAGGTCAAATCCGGGGCAAAATTCGGACAAAATTGTGGATGGAAATTGGGGAAAAGGTGGGGGAATGCTAGATCTACCTGCAACACACGAAATCCGTGGATCAAATCCAACAAAACTTCATCACACCAACAAATCACAAAAAAAATTGGGGGCTATTTTTGTGGGGAATTTTCGGATTAGGACGAAAAACAACAAAATCAAGCTAGAAAACAAAGAGAGGGGGCTCCGAAATCGTGATCAACGTGGCTCATGATACCAAGATGATGTAGGGTGGAACCCTATTGGCCCGATCTTTCACGAAAGGAGTGGATCCCAACGAGGAACACGAAGAACACGAGGGGAAAACGAGGGGAAACACAAGAGAATCACTCAAACCAACAAGATTCGATTACACATGCGCTAGATCCAAGAACACAAAGAGAGATACATGATTCAAAGTCAACAAAGGACGATACAAAGGTAACCGGTTCTTCTCCTAGAAGGAGGTCTTGATGATGGTCTTCTCCGTAAAGGAGGTCTTGAATCCAAGGTGGATCTTCACCGAAGAAGGGCCGCGGTCTCTCTCATGGAGTAGATCTGATATGGATGAGCAATGCTCTATCTCAAGTATGAGCTAAACCAATGCTAACCCTATAAAGATGGAGGAGAGGGAGTATATATAGTCTAGGGGACGAAGGGGTACATGGGCCTCGGCCCTTCACTGTGCGCAGACAGGCGGAGCCGGATGTCCGGGCGTCGGGCCGAATGTCCGGGGCTTCAGGAGCCGCCGGATGTCTGGGCTGGTGGCCGGATGTCCGAGCTGTTGGCGGTCGATCCTGTCGATTCTGGTGTGTGGAGCCGGGTTTCCGGGCTTCTGGCCGGATGTCCGGGCCCTGTAGACATGGGTGGCAGGGCTCCTGCTGGTGTGGTCGCTCCAGGGGCCGGATGTCCGGGGCCTTGGCCGGATGTCCGGGGCCTGGAAGGTGAACTTGCCTTCTTCCGTTGGTTCACTTCATCCGCGGACTTGGCGGCTTGTCCTTCTTCATGTGCATCTCCGGGAGAGTCCTCTTGGCACCTGATCATGCATAGCATATCGGACTTAGGTAGTAGCCATGTCTCGAGTGGATCATAAGTGATATCACTAAGGAAGGAAGTCACCTCGTTCTCGAGAGCTCTAGCCCGGGCTCGTGTCATGGGTCCTCTTGGCTCTTGATGAGACGATGGCAGGTCCATGGGGATGATCATGGGATGCTCCGCATCAGGTTATGTGACGCCTTTGTCTGGTCGTTGAACACAAACGAAGTACGCGAAGTTACAGCTATGGCGAACTTTAATCTAAACAAAACCCAAAGTCTAAACGACGCCCTAAGGGCTGTATATATGGAGGAAGAGGGGGGGGGGATTTCGTGGCCCTTGGAGGAGGGGTCCGAAACCAACCCTAACTCTTGTTTCCCCACACATACGGACTCTAAAAACGGCCTATACTTAAGTATTTCGAAATTACATGGGTCTGGCCCAATAATAAGGTGACGCAGCACCTAGAATAGCCTCTGGATGAAATTTATGAAGTGGCATCTTGTATATTTCGTCCAAGGCTTCTTGCACTCCTTATGGTGGCTTCAAAGTCCTGAAACTCCAGTGTTCATCCCTCTTATCCATGCCAGGCCCTTCATTTGTAAGCAAAACCAATGTATCCAAATTAGGCAGCATCATATTCTCATGAACATTAGAATCATTACCAAGAAACGAAAGTACCTGATAATTTAATTGACGTGCGCGAGCTCTAGTAATTGGTCTAGTATGTATAGCAGCAGGGGTTGTGGGTGTAACAATGGTATTGATGTCCTCATCATCCTCCCCTTCTTGAAATGAAGTCGTCCTCGACGGAAGCTCATCTTCCTCACCCAAATAAGGCTTCAAATCTGCAATGTTAAAAGTGGGACTAACCCCAAAATCTGCAGGCAGCTCAAGTTTATATGCATTATCATTTATTTTCTCTAACATCTTAAAAGGACCATCAGCACGTGGCATTAGCTTTGATTTACGCAAATTAGGAAACCTATCCTTACGCAAATGTAACCAAACAAGATCTCCAGGTGCAAAGACAACACGTTTTCTACCCTGATCTCCAACTAGTTTATATTTAGTATTCATGCGCTCAATATTTTCCTTAGTTAACTCATGCATTTTTAAGATCAATTCAGCATGTTGTCTAGCATCAAAATTAATCTTCTCCGAAGATGGAAGAGGCAACAAATCAATAGGTGCACGAGGTAGGAAACCATACACAATTTCAAAAGGGCACATCTTAGTAGTAGAATGCAGCGACCGATTATAAGCAAATTCAATATGAGGCAAGCATTCTTCTCACATTTTCTTGTTTTCTTCGAAACAGCCCTAAGCATGGTAGACAATGTTCTATTGACTACTTCAGTTTGTCCATCGGTTTGGGGATGACATGTAGTACTAAAAGGCAGTTTAGTCCCCAACTTAGCCCATAAACATCTCCAAAAGTGGCTAAGAAATTTAGTATCATGATCTGAAACAATAGTATTTGGCACACCATGCAAGCGAATAATTTCAATGAAAGAACAAATCAACAAAATTAACAACATCATCGCTTTTATGACACGGTATAAAGTGTGCCATTTTCGAGAACCTATCCACGACAACAAATATGCTATCCCTCCCCTTCTTTGTTCGAGGTAAACCTAAAACAAAGTCCATAGATATATCCTCCCAAGGAACACTAGGCATATATAAACCATGAGGATTGAGTCGTGACTTAGCTTTTTGACATGTAGTGCAGCGAGCAACAAAGCGCTCAACATCATGTCTCATCTTTGGCCAAAAGAAATGCGTAGCAAGTATATCCTCTGTCTTCTTCACGCCAAAGTGTCCCATTAATCCTCCTCCATGCGCCTCCTACAACAACAAAAGACGAACGGAGCTAGCTTGAATGCATAGCTTGTTAGCACGAAACACAAATCCATCGTTAACGACGAACTTGTTCCAAGTTCTCCCTTCCTTACAATTCTGCAATACATCTTTAAATTCAACATCATGCACATATTGATCTTTGATGGTCTCCAAACCAAATATTTTAAAGTCAAGTTGTGAAAGCATAGTATAACGACGAGATAATGCATCAGCAATAACATTTTCTTACCCTTCTTGTGTTTAATGACATAAGGGAAAGTCTCTATGAATTCAACCCATTTAGCATGTCTACGGTTCAGTTTTGCTTGACTTCTAATGTGTTTCAAAGATTCATGATCAGAATGTATAACAAATTCCTTGGGCCATAAATAATGTTGCCATGTTTCTAAGGTCTGAACAAGAGCATATAATTCTTTATCATAGGTAGAATAGTTCAGACTAGGTCGACTCAATTTTTCATAACAGCATGCAACAAGTTTGCCATCTTGTAATAACACACCTCCTAATCCAATTCCACTACCATCATATTCAAGCTCAAAAGTCTTATTAAAATCAGGAAGTTGGAGTAAAGGAGCATGTGTCAACTTATCTTTCAATACCGTGAAGGCTTCTTCCTGTGCGGTACCCCAAAAAAAGGCACATCCTTCTTTGTAAGCTCGTTGAGAGGTGCAGCAATGGTGTTGAAATCTCTCACAAAACGCCTATAGAAACCAGCGAGGCCAGGGAAACTCCTCACTTGTGTGACCGTTTTGGGCTGCGGCCAACTCTCAATAGCTTCAATCTTGGCTTTATCAACTTCAATTCCCTGTGGAGTAACAACATAGCCAAGAAAAGAGACTTGGTCGGTGCAAAAGGTGCACTTTCCAAGGTTACCAAACAAACGTGCATCACGTAGAGCAATAAAAACAACATGTAAATGTTCTAAATGTTCCTCCAAAGATTTACTATAAATCAGTATATCATCAAAATAGACTACCACAGATCGTCCAATGAAAGCACGTAAAACATCGTTCATTAATCTCATGAAAGTAGTAGGTGCATTAGTTAACCCAAAAGGCATGACTAACCTCTCATATAAACCAAACTTAGTTTTAAATGCAATTTTCCATTCATCTCCCAATTTCATACGAATTTGATGGTATCCACTACGCAAATCAACTTTGGAGAAAATTGTAGAGCCACTCAATTCATCAAGCATATCATCTAGCCTAGGAATAGGATGACGATAACGAATAGTGATATTATTAATGCCTCTACAATCAACACGCATACGTGATGTACCATCCTTTTTCGACACTAGAATAATAGGAACAGCAAAAGGACTAAGGGATTCGTGAATATAACCTTTGTCGAGCAGCTCCTGGACTTAACGCATAATCTCCTTCGTCTCCTCTGGATTGGTACTGTATGGTGCACGGTTGGGTAGCGAAGCACCGGGAATTAAGTCAATCTGATGCTCAATCCCTGGAATAGGTGGTAATCCCGGTGGCACGTCTTGTGGAAAGACGTGAGTGAACTCCTGCAAAATGTTAGTAACAGCAGGAGGCAAAGAGGAAGGCACGTCCTCGAATGAAAATAGTGCCTCTTTGCACACAAAAGTATAGCAAATAGATTTGCTAAAATCTAGGTCACCAATATCAGATTTGGTGGCAAGTAAGCATGCACTTTTCAATTTAATTTCAGAAGCAACACTAGATGGTTTATTATCAGGCTTCATTTGTTGCTCAAATTCTTTTGCCACAATCTGATTTTCACTCTTATTTTTCTCCTGTTTTGCTTTATTAGCTCTATTAGTATCATCTTTCAAAATGGAATTAGGAGTCATAGGAAGCAAAGTAATATTTTTATCCTTATGAACAAGAGTATACTGATTGTTTCTACCATGTTGTGCAGAATTTTTATCAAATTGCCATGGTCTACCAAGTAATAACGAACATGCTTGCATGGGTACCACATCACTATCAACATAATCAACATATGTAGAGATACTAAAATGCACACGAACAGTACGTGTTACCTTAACCTTGCCGTTGCTGTTGAACCATTGGATGTAGTAAGGATGTGGATGAGGTCTTGTGGTGAGAGATAGCTTCTCCACCATATCCATGCTAGCCAAGTTGTTGCAGCTCCCTCCATCTATGATGACGCGAACAAAACGTTCCTTCACAACTCCCTTTGTATGGAACAAATTATGCCTCTGGTTTTGCTCAGCTTGTGTAACCTGCACACTCAAAACACGTTGAGCAACTAAACATTCATACCTGTCAGCGTCTTCAGGAGCCATGTATTGCGTCTCATTTTCAGAATCATCTCCACCGTGTTCTTCACGTGTTATAAGAGCCAAAGTCTCCTCATCATAGTCACTAGCGGACTCATAACCACCATCCTCAGTAGCAATCATCACACGCTGAGATTTGCATTCTCTCACATAATGACCTCTTCCCTTACAACGGCGACAAATAATATCACTTGTGTGCTCTGTTGATGCCATGGAAGAAGAAGAGCTCTGTACAAGCCCGACAGGTGTGCTCTTGGTAGATAGTGGTGGTTGTGCCTGCTTTCTTGTATCACGACTGGAGGTGGAAGCGGATGGAGGTGCTGATGCAGTAGAATGTGTGGAAGTAGAGGATGCGTGTGGTGTCCATGAGGAAGGTCGACCTGCAGAAAAGTTAGTTCGTGCCAATGCCTGTCGATCCTGCACTTCACGTTCAGCTTTACAAGCAAGATGGAATAAACCAGTGATATTATTATACTCCTTATACTCTAGAATGGTCTGAATCTCTCTATTTAATCCACCCATAAAACGTGCAAGTATAGATTCATTATCCTCAACAATACCACATCTAATCATGCCAGTTTATAATTCCTGATAATATTACTCTACAGAATTTTTTCCTTGTTTTAAACGCTGCAATTTTTGAAGTAATTCACGTTGATAATATAGTGGAACCCAACGAGTACGCATAGCAGTTTTCAAAGCAGCCCAAGTAGTTGGAATATTATTTGGATATAATCTACGATGTTCAGACCACCACACACAAGCAAAACTAGTGAAAGCACAAAGTGCAGCAGCAACGCGTCTCTCCTCGAGATATTCTAAACATGTAAACCATTGTTCGGTTTCTAACTCCCAAGTAAGATATATATCAGGAGCGTATCTACCCTCAAATGATGGAATATTCAATTTCAGTTTAGGGAGATGGTCATGATCTCGTACCTGAGGGGGTGGTGCAGCCCAACCATTGCGATTATTTGCATGTGGACGACCTGGTGGCTGTGGTGCTGGTGGTTACACGTAGTTCTGATTTTGATCAACCTCATCCTCGTGATCTCCCGCATAATCATCCTCCTCCTCATCAGCAGCAGGAGCCACAGAAGTATCAACAGCAGCACCAACAGTTTGGCCAGGCTCAAGAGGGACACGGCTCGCTCGGCGGAGGGCTGTTTCGCGACGTGGAGGTAGTCGTTGTTGTTGTTGTTGTTGCAGAGGTGCGACAGGTGCAGCCGGTGGTGGTTGTGGAAGACGCGCAAGCAGTTCATTAAATTTGTTATCGAGCTTTGTTTCGAACATCTTCTCAAGGCCACTTATCTTATCCATGGCCTCTTCAAAATTGTTCAGCACATCTTGCACCTGTTCAGTCATCATTTGCTGAAATTTATCATGCAACTCCTTATTCGTCATGTTCTCCCAGTCAGTCTCATCGACTTGTGATCCTGCCATGGTTAGCAGCAATAGAAACACACAAGAATATGATCCTACATACTACTAGAAAATGGTGGTGGTGGGGCGTCATAAATCCGTCAAGCAAATCTCAAATTCTTACCAGTTCTTACCAAGCAGCAGGTGGTGATCAACAACCATTGTAGTCAAAACTCTCAAAGCTTGGATAGAGCGATTACCAGGGAGAGTCAAACGCATGACGTAGATGTATGTGGAGCTAGGAAGGCTTATAATATGATAGAAAAAAGGGTCAGCAATAATCAATTTAGAGATGCAAAGTTGAATAAATGCTCAACTACGGTACTGTGCTAGTCCTAGGCTAGACCGTACTAGAGACGCGAGCCTAGAACACGAACAAAATCACGGCGCGACACGTAAACAAGGGAAAAGCACACTCTGAATTTTTTTTGCTCTTTTTTTGCCCTCCTCTTTTTTTTGCGCGTCTTTTTTTGCGAAAAATTACTATAATGGCGAGTGTCTCAAACTCTTCCCAAGTCAAACTAACAGGATAGGCACGAAATTTTTTTGACAATTTTTTTTCGAAAATCAGGGCAGCGACGATGAAAAAATGCGACAAAAAATTACTATGATGGCGAGTGTCTCAATACGCTCCCTGGGACCTAAAAACGGGATAAGGAAAAAATATTTTCGGTCGCCGAAATTTTGGCCTAAAGACTGCCCGGGGGTCTCTAGACTTGTTTTTTCGAAACGTACTCAGGCAAGGAAACACGAATCAGAAATTAGATGGATCTCAAAAACAAACCTAATATGAAAGGAACTCAGATTGGTGGTGGATATATGGTGGTAAGATATGACAACGGTGGTGGTATATGGTAGCGGTGGTAGTATATGGATACAGATCGGTGGTGGTATATGGATACGGATGGGTGGTGGTATATGGATACAGTGGTGATATACGGATACGAATCGGTGGTATATGGCAACGTTAGTGGGATATGGCAGCAGTGGTGGTAATTGGCAGCGGTGGTGGGATATGGCAGCAGCGATGAAGATGGTGCGGCGACGGCGTGACAAACTGTGACAGAACTGGAAACTCTAAAGGACTAGACGCTAAGACCAGCAACTAGACACGACGATGCAACCGCAAATTCAACAAAGCAAAACCCTAAAAAGATTATGCAAAGGCTCAGATTGGTTCGGATATGATGAACTAACCCTAATTTTTTTTGGCTTTTTCGTGGACTGTAAGTATGAAGAACACTCGATCTAAACTACAAAAAACTGTAAAATCTCACCGAGCAATCTGGAACTCTGATACCACTTGATAGAGGCAATGGTGTCCCATCTTTCGATGAGATGGTGGCTATCGTTTTGAAGAAAGTCGACTTTGACGATCCGACTATGAACGTGCGAGGACGCCGCGCCTTAGCAATCGCTAAACCAACTCCGAGAGGTTATTGACCACACCGGAGCACGATCAACCTGACCACGAAGATTTGTTTCCTGCAGGCAAACAAAGAACAAGCAAGAAACTAAGATTGCAATCTGGATATTGCGAATATAAGAGAAAACCTTTATTGATCAAGGTGGGGTTCTGTGACGCCTTTGTCTGGTCGTTGAACACAAACGAAGTACGCGAAGTTGCAGCTATAGCGAACTTTAATCTAAACAAAACCCAAAGTCTAAACGACGCCCTAAGAGTTGTATATATGAAGGAAGAGGGCGAGGGGATTTCGTGGCCCTTGGAGGAGGGGTCCGAAACCAACCCTAACTCTTGTTTTCCCACACATACGGACTCTAAAAACAACCTATACTTAAGTATTTCGAAATTACATGGGCCTGACCCAATAATAAGACGACGCATCACTTAGAATAGTCTCTGGACGAAACTTATGAAATGACATCTTGTATATTTCGTCCAAGGTTTCTTGCACTCCTTATGGTGGCTTCAAAGTCCTGAAATCATCACTTGTAACTCCGTTCTTGTTCTCCTTGCGCATGCCATCATCTCCATGCTTGGTCTTACTCTAGTGTTCATCTCTCTTATCCATGCTAGGCCCTTCATTTGTAAGCAAAACCAATGTATCCAATTTAGGCAGCATCATATTCTCATGAACATTAAAATCATTACCAAGAAACGAAAGTACCTGATAATTTAATTGACATGCTCAAGTTCTAGTAATTGGTCGTTGTGGGTGTTACAATGGTATTGATGTCCTCATCACAGGACGTCAGTTATTTTGGAAAACATGATCGATGCCAAAACATCAATTATAATTACTTTGGAAAAACCGACCGATGCCAAAACATTAATTATAATTACTTTGGAAAAACCGACCGATGCCAAAACATCAATTATATTTACTTTGAAACAGAGGGAGTATTTTGTTTATCATCCTATGCGTGATTTTACATCTTGAATGTTCTGCCTCCAATCATCTCAGCTATGATCAGTCCCAGGATAAGGATATATAGTCAAACAAACAAACATATAGCAATCTCAAATTTCGTTGCCAAAAACAGCTCTATGCTTGCACCTGGGAAACACCTGGAGACAATATACCACTGTTCTGTAGCGATGCCAGTACAGGAACCACTCCCGCGATTATAAGAAATTATCCCAAATGGAAAGACAACTCAAGTGTAATCAATGACACATTGATCATACAAACTAAACCATTTCAGGACACAGGCTACTCATATAGGAGGTGAATAGCAATGTGGCTTTCGTAAAATGGCCACAACGGGGATTTCACGTCTGATTTGCATGAGCTGGTACCAGTCTTTTTGGCAAAGGAAAAGAGAGTGACAAGGGCAGCCAGCAACAATCAGCTGGAATCATTTCCCAGAATGAAGGCCTGTACCTCTGACCAGCTAGAAACCGTATGAAGAACTCCAGATCGCGCCTTGAAGATGGATGCTTCTTGCTTCCAGAGCCGCCTTTGCTTCTCTACCAAACCAGGAAGCAATGGAACAAAAGAAACACCAAACTGTTTGCCCACTCTCCGCAAGGTTGTGCTTGATCCAACAACAATGCCAACATCTGCTTCCAACAAGCAAAGCAAATCTCCAACTGAGTCCCCGATATAAACAGACAACGATGGTGTTATACTATCCAGGTCACTTTTGATGATTTTGAACTTCTCAACTTTGTCTAGTGGAGACTCTATCTTTCTGTTGATGTGACCAGTTGAAACAGATCCCTCAAAGGTAAACTCGTTGGAATGTATGTTTACTCCGTCAAGACAACCAACTGCATGAGGGCATGAGCACATAAAAATTACACGAGTTTTGGCTTTTGACCTTGACATAAAAATACGAGTTTTTGGTATAAAACACTGCAACAGACATGTCCAGGGAACACCAACCATTGCCCCCAGAATTAAAGATAACTAGCAAACATATAAAATTGCTAATCTCTGTAGTACTGTTAGTTTTGATCAAGTTGCCAGATGAAGATCACTGTTTGTTCGAAAGAAATAAACCCAAGTTCTGTCAAATATTGGTTGACCCTTACTTGGCAGTTCCTCACAGATCAACATAATAACTAAAAGACCAACAACAGAACACTGGTACTTTGCTAATTTCTGTAGTACCGTTGGTTTTGATCAAGTTGCCAGATGAAGGTCATTGTTTGTACGAAAGAAATGAACCCCAAGTTCTGTCAAATATTGGTTGACCCTTACTTGGCAGTCACTCACAGATCAACATAATAAGTAAAAAGACCAACAACAAAACACTGGTACTAACTAAATGATACAGTAATCATGGTAAACAGCACTCATAAAGCTATTGCTACTGTTCAAAAAAGATAAGTCCTCTTTTTGCAAGGAACAGTTCAAATGATAGTCAGTCACAAGGTCATACTGATAACAAAATAATTAATGTACACCAAGGACAAAATTCAACTGTAAAGCTACAAGTTGTAAACATGTAGTGACCATCATCAGAAAGAAATGGAAGAACAAATGGCCAAGGGTTTTCAGCATTACCTGATGAAAAGGCTGACCTAATAAGCTCTGCACACCAGCAGTAGGAAAGAATATGGATATCTAAATTGACCTTCTCCCTTGTCTCTCCAATCTTCTTAAAGAAATTTCGACAACCATCTTGCAGAATAAGCCGCTCCCCAGCTTTTCTGATATCATCTAAGTTCATTCCCCTCAAGACACCGGAATCAATAACCCTAGAATTTGCCTGTCTCTCAAATTCTGATAGCACTTCAAGACCTTTGTATAGTTGATCGTAGTCTACTGACTTTGCTGGAATTAAACAAAAAGCAATCGAATCATCAGCTGGTTATTGCAAGCATGGTTATGCATTATTGGTAAATTGCAAATTTTCATCAGAAATTAATCAAACAGAGAGAGCATTAGAGCACTATGCAGACCTTCTTCTGGAGGAAGTAACTTTTGTATGCATTGCTCGTGCTCTTCCATGTACTGATTAGATAGCATATTCCACGAATTTCTCAGGTCTGCTGATTTTGTACGGTCAAGGACATTATCAGACCCACTCTGACTAGCCTTTTGGTGTGACAAAATCGCAATCTCCGCCAAAATGGCAGACGAATCAACAACAGTGCATGTCAAATCAAAATCAGAAAAGATCACGAGCTTGTCTTTGGGATCACGGTATCTTGAAAGTGGAGCTACAACAGGTTCTTCGAGGAGCTGAGCAGAGAAAAACTCAACCTCCAGTCTCATAGCTTGTTGGTAGAGCTTCCCAATAATCTCGAGCTCCTCACCAGTTAAAGAGACACTTAGTTTATCAAGCAACTCTTCTATTTGGAGTGCATTACTCTGCAGCGGAGGGGGAAACACGCATGCACTGGTTCTATTAAAGCAGGCCAGTATTACATGCAGAAGTAGGATCGATACATAAATGAATGACATGTTCTATACCTCAAAGTCAGTGGCTGCATACGTATCGATCCATTTCTTGTATGGGTGATTTTCATCTTGTTTCAGGAAAACGCCGAGTTCTTTGCCAAGGTATGCATAAAGCCTCATGCACGGAGTCATCGCCCCAACAGTGTACGCAGCAATTTTTGTCTTCTCGAATGGTGTGGCCATTTTATCAGAACCTTTCCCACCATCAACTTTTCCAGCTGCAGTTGCAAGTAAGAAATCAGTGTACTTGGTTGTTGCTGGGCTTGGAGAGATCTCTTTGGTAGGATCAACTCCCCACTCCTGCAAATTGGATAGCCAAGGCAACTAGCTGAGTAATGAAAAGTCTTGGTATTAAAAAGAAGATCCTTGTGGGGAAGAAAATTTAATTAATACAGTAGCAATCAGTATACGAGAGTATAATCCAGTCCAAAGGACTATTATATACATACATATAACTGTAGCACACGGCGTGCAGTAAAACTGTGATTTAACTCTCTGGCAGGACCTAAAAATGAAACCAGATGGCACCTGCCGAGCATTTTGTTTGTAGATGTAAGATTTCAAACTTCATACTCCAGTGAAATATGTATATGATTTACAGTTGATATAGTTGAAATCATCAGGTATGACTTAAATAATCATGACCAATAAAACAAGTAAACAACAGCAAACTTCAATATAAGAATCAATAGCTGGGTTGTTAAATGCACGCACAGGTTTGTTACATTGTATCTTAAATATATGAAAAGAGGCTCTATAAGATAATAGCAATTGTACGTGGGATCCGACTATACAAGGTATTTCATATCATACTATCCTGAACAAATTGGTTTCTATCAACGTTAGTAGCATGCTGGACATCCGTTTTTATCCTGAACAAAATTCACTGTAGGTCACTAAACTTGAGCCGGTTGACAGTTTAGTACCACTACTTCAAAATACCCAAACTACGGTCCACGTACTTGCGCACAGGGTTCACTTTGGTCCATTTATACGTTGCAGGTATGCGTATTTGCTGACTTGGCCGAGTCAGCGGCCGCCAGCTCGCTTTGACCGCCACCTGGTCATGCCTAGGATGAATACTAGTCCATCCGGGTTTTTTTTTGCAAAAACGCCAGTACCATTAAACCGCAGTCCGCGCACGCACTAGGAAGACTCCGCACGCGCCTAGGGTGAATACTAGGAAGACTCCATGCACGCTCGCGATCCGCGGTCTCCATGTCCAAGAATCGCCGATGAGCGCGGCCATGACCTCCGTGAGCTCGCGATGCAGTTGCACGCTCTACTTCACCGGGTACAGAGACACCGTCACTACCCAGTTCGTCTTCGCCGCTACCGAGACGTGTCGTTCCATGTCAGTGGACGCTTGGCAAAGGCGTGATCCCAATCCCACACGAGAATGTGAGCAAACAGTTGCGTGCACGCTCAGATGAACTCACCTACGGGTCAGCAAGGGATGAATCTTGCCGAGGAGCTGCTCTAGCACCATCTCGCTCGTCGGCGTCTCCCTCGGCATGATCGCCACCGCCTTGGCGGCGTCGGCGTCTGCCGCCGCATCCTCCCGTCTACTCCCATTATCGCCGCCGTAGCTGAAGCAGTTTCCTGGAGACATGTAAAGCTCGTCGCAGAGCAGCTTGCAGCGGTTGGGGCCATCGTCGAGGTAAGCGGCCTAGGAACGGACATGTAGAGCATGCGCGTGCCCCACCGCGGCGTAGAATAGCTCCTGCTCACCGTCAGCAAGGAGGCGATGCACGATCACCAGCGTCTTGAGCGCCATGTCCAAGCTCGCGACAATGACGGTACGCCAACCCGCCCGCCCGGTGAAGCATTGCGGTCGGGGGACGACGCCGTGCTCTGCTCACCGCGGAGAAGCCGCTGCCACCGAGGGGCCGGCTGCTGTAGCCCGTCATGGAGGCGGGGCCCCTGCTGCAGAACCTGCCCGTGGCCGGGACGCTCCCGCGCTGGTGCAATCCGCCGCCGGTGCACGCTTCCACAGTAGTGTGCGATACAAGATTTCTGCTCAGAATTGACGAATGTCTTCAGTTTGAACAACGCAACTAGATTGCATTGCTGGTTGTCGAATAACAATGCAACACACGCATCAGCAAAGTCATCGTTCGTAAAAAACTGCCACTACATGCACTTCATTCAGAATTCCAGGATTCAGAACACAGGTTTTCTTCTAAGGTTCATAGCTTCACACAGTAGATTTCACCTACCAAAGTACGTGGTAGGAAACTAAATCGATGGACGGAACGGAAAAGCAAACTAAATCGATGGATGAACCGACGATCATGGCTGGGGAGCGAAGAATTGATGTGGCAGGAGGCAGGCACTCATTCGAGCACCTTGAGGGCGTCGTACTAGGGTGCCGAGATGGCGTCGACCATGATGCACGAGGTGGCACGCGCCGTCGGCCTCCGTGAAGAGGTGCACCAGTTCTTCGAGTAGCCGCTCACCGGCGCCAAGCCGCCTGCGCGTCCACCACCGGGCGATGCCACCTTGACGTGCCACGTTCGAACACGACCTCGGTAGCGGCGAACCCTCGCCGAAGCGTTATGGATTGCCTCGCGTTCGACACCCACGCCGCCACCCGGCCCACCCGTCGAACTCCATGTCCTCAAAGACGAACATGCGACGCACCATCCGGTCCTTGGCCAGCGCGCCCGCCACCACCATGTTCGGGATCTTGTTGAAGACCGCCGCAGGTTGGCGCTGGCCGCGGAGTCATGGCTGCCCGATGGGCGCAGCTTCTCCACTAGCAACGCGCCGTGCACCTTGTGCGGTGGTGGGTGGCGTCAAAGGTGATGACGCGACCCTTCTAGGGATCTGGCTCAGCTCCATGCACATGACCACCGCAGCATCTTGAGCATCGATGTCGACCGTCTTGCCGAGGAAGACGGGCCAAAGCGGCGGTTCCAGGCGAAGGTTGCGGGAGAGGGAGGTGGAGGTATAATTGCCGTTGGAGCAGCGGAGGGAGTTGGGGCCGAGCTGGAAGAAGTTGCTGAGCAGGTCGGAGCAGCCAGGACCGCCGTCGAGCCAGAGGAGCAGCGGCGTGTCGGACGGCAAAGCGAAAGCAATCGCCTCCTAGAAAGCAAAGAACAGCAAAGCGTAGGTGGACGTGTCCACGAGGAGGTAGCCGGAGCTGGTCGGGAGCGCCTCCCTTGGCCGACAGCTCTGCCGTGTCCGCGACTTCCACGACCAGCTTCATCATGGCGGTGATCAAGTGCGACAGCGACCCGCCACCGCTGGCATCACGGCGGCTCAGCGCCCGCGAACGGTGATAAGAACAGTTTAATGGTACTGGCATT
Organism: Aegilops bicornis; assembly: GCA_021605145.1. Classification (NCBI taxonomy): domain Eukaryota; kingdom Viridiplantae; phylum Streptophyta; class Magnoliopsida; order Poales; family Poaceae; genus Aegilops; species Aegilops bicornis. The sequence continues at coordinate 456,723,483 of CM038675.1, read as the reverse complement.
TTTGCAAAAACCTCCCCGAATGGACTAGTATTCACCCTAGGCGCGACCAGGTGGCGGTCAAAGTGAGCTGGCGGCCACTGACTCGGCCAAGTCAGCAAATACGTACACGAAAACGTATATATGGACCAAAGTGAACCCTGTGCACAAGTACGTGGACCGTAGTTCGGGTATTTTGAAGTAGTGGTACTAAACTGTCAACCGGCTCAAGTTTAGTGACCTACAGTGAATTTTTCTCTTATCATTATATGCAAGAGGGTCAGATCGGGTCGTGGGTGCAGGCAGAGCCTCCGAGAGGGACAAGTAAATCCTAATCAATGGCGAGGAAATCAGTTGTGTGTGGGGTGAAGAATGGGGTTGGCAGTTGAGTAGGATCAGGACCTGGAGTACGGAAGAGTGGAGGTTGAGCTCGCGGACGATGGCTTTCCGAAGGGCGGTGATGGTGGCCTTGTCATCGTCGTCGTCGGCGCACTCCTCGGCCATCTCGTAGCTGATGGTACGGAACGGATCAGATCCAGGGTAATCAGAATGTAAAGGCGAGATTGAAGGGGAAAGGCTTACGCGCGTGCGAAGGCGTGGAGGAAGTGGGCGTCCTGCGCGAGGTAGTGGCGGAAGGAGTCGAGGCGGAGTGACCCCGCGGCGAGGGAGAGGAGGAAGGGCGTGTACGTGGCGAAGGCGGCCTCCCGCGACGAGGCGGCGATCCAGAAGCGGCGGGCGGGAGAGCCCTCGGCGACGGCCGCCGCGGAGGAGGAGGTCGTCGACATCTGCTTGTGGTGGCTGCTGGGGCTGGTGCGCGTGACTCCTGGCCAACAAGAGGATAATGAGAAGAAGGATTTGGTTGTTGGATTTGGGCTTGGGAGTAGCGCTGGCAGCGGGAGGCGGAGGCGGAGAAGGCGCATCCGCCTCGTCCTCGCCGCCGATTGAATTGGAGGAGGAGGCAAGTGGAGTAACCGGCCGCCGGCAATGCGTGCGGTCTCCCTTCCCTTCCCTTGGTTGCTGTCCAACACCGTACGCACCGTAATTGTTGGAAAGATAAAAAAATCCAACTCGATTTTGCTGCTTTTTTTTAGGGAACTCGATTTTGCTGCTGCAAGGAAACTTCCTAGACTTCAATTTTTCTTTTTCTTCACTCTTGCGAGGATTCTCCTGGGCCAACTCCAACGCACAAACACAAACGCACATAATTATTTTTCATCCGTTTGGATCAATCAGCCAGCCGGATACCAGCGTCTGTTTTTTGTCTGTCGAACCGTAGAGCGCCCAACACAACAAACCTATTCAACATTTATGATTTAAAAAGTCAACATTTTGAGACATAAAATATTTCACATCAAAAGTACACAAACTTAACTTAAACATAGTCCCAGCATTTCAACATTTTAATTTAAACTTAAAAAAATAAAATAAAGGCCATGGATCTACTCCTCACCTCGTTCGCAGTGAGGTAGACGAAGGGCAGTGGCCGCCACGAGAACGGCCATGGGGCAAGTGCCGACGGCGTGTGCAGTGTTGCTGCAGCAAGCGGCACCTACTTTGGTTCAGGCTGTTGCTACATCACCGGTCGCCTCTCTGGTGACCACGTCTCCGCGCCCACCCACACGGTTAGCGCGGACACAATCTCTGACGCGCAGGGCATTGTCATCGTCCACGTCCAGGTTTGCCCCTCCAACGTCGGGTTCCAGCGCACAGCCGGCTCCTCCTCCTTCTTCATCTTCCTCCTCCACCACCACCCCATCCTACGGCTTGGGGACAACAACATCGCATGTGTCCGATAAGGCCTGCACCTCCGCCAGGCACTACTGTGAAAATGCTTTTTGGTGGGATCACATTAGTGGCGGGTGATGTCAAGAACTCGCCATAGAATTTCGAAAAAATCCAGTGGCAGGTGGAATAAAACGTCAGCCACTTGAAAGTGCTAGTTATCAACTAGAGGAGGGGTGAATAGGCGATTTTTATGAAAGTCTTCAAAACACGAGGTATTTGAAGACAAACAATTAATATAAACCTATATGATATGCAGCGGAAGATGAACTACACTAGACAAGCCATAGACAAGTAAGCAATATAGTGGAAGCACGAAGACTAATAGCAGCTAGGTAATATGGATTGGAATGGAAGACAGTATGAAGCCAAACAAGTAATAGTCTTCGCAAAGTGAAGTCAAACAGATCAGGCAAGCAAGCAATGACTTCACGAAGACAAACTGAAATTTAAAGAAGGTAGGGGATAGAACCAGTAGCTTGGTGAAGACAAGGATTTGGTAGACCAGTTCGATTCTTTGTGACAATTATGACGTCTGGGTTAGGGAGGCTGAGATTGAACTCAGAAGATTGTGTCTTCACCTTAGTCCCCTTGAGCTAAGGGCACCCAGTCCTCGCCCAATCACTCTGTTAGGTCTTCAAGGTAGACTTCCAAACCTTCACAGACTCCGTTCACTGGCGATCCACAATGACTCTTGGATCCTCAGAACGTGACGCCTAACCGGTTGGAGGATACACAGTCATCAAGTGTAACAAGTCTTGAGTCACGCAGACGAGAAAGACTTGGTGATGCCTAACACTCTTTGGCTCTGGGTGTTTTGGGCTTTGTCCTCGCAAGGATCTCTCTCTCAAAGGCTTCGGAGGTGGGTTGCTCTCAAATGACAAAAGCCGTGCACTAACTCTGAGCAGCCACCAATTTATGGTGTAGGGGGTGGGCTATTTATAGCCAGGAGGCAACCCGACATGATATGTCCAAAATGACCCTGGGTCACTTATGAACCGACACGTGTCGAACCGTCGGATTTCAAACACACGCGGCAGCTTGGCTTGGGCTACAAGCAAAGCTGACTCATCCAACTTTGGATAAGATTTGCTCTCATTGTCTTCGCTCGAAAACATAGGATTTTGGTTGAGCATCACATCAGTCATCTGACTTTGTTCACTTGGACCCCACTTAACAGTTCGATGGTTCCTATGACTCAATAAAGAAGAAAAGAAACTACGAAAGAAACTATGTCTTCGCACTCCATAGTCATCAAGTGAATGTCTTCACTGTCATTATCTTCAACGTGAATGTCTTCACGAACCACCATTGTCTTCAATGTCTTCATACATTTTAGGGGTCATCTCCGGTAGGTAAACCGAATCAATGAGGGACTACTACCGTGTTATCCTCGCAATTCTCACAAACACATTAGTCCATCAACCATGTTTGTCGTCAATACTCCAAAACCAACTAGGGGTGGCACTAGATGCACTTACAATCTCCCCCCTTTTTGGTGATTGATAACAAACTAGTTGAAGTTTTCAACGAGGATAAAAGTATGTGAAATTTAAAGTACATGGGCATTGTCTTCATAGGTTGAAAGAGGCTCCTTCGGAAGATGTGCATATAAATGTTTTGCCTTTGAATGCAAATGCACATGGCAGGTTTTGCTTTGTGGAGATCTCCTTCAACACATGAAGACAATTCATCATGCATACACAAATGTAATAAAGATAATGAAATGCATAATGAGAAATGGGTGTGTGCATAATGACTTCATGCAGGATTTATCATCGCATCCTAAGGTAGCAGCAAAAATGGCAGACGACCATCAAGTTTAAGTGTTACAACTCAAAAGCCAACAGTTCAAGAATGGGAGTTATAAAGACTTAGGCAAAAAAAAAGCACCTGACCCATATGGACCTGCTTGAAGACTATCAACTCATATGCTTCTCCCCCTTTTGTCAGTAATGGCCAAAAAGGTTTGAAGACATAGAGTGTCTACTCGTTCCCAGCGGTGAAGATGTTGGGGCAGTACGGTCGACGTTGGAGTTGGGCGGTGCAGAGGGGCCTGATGCAGAATCGTGATCCAGTGAAGCCATCGCTGGTGAAGTGGCGTCGTCCTCTTCATCTATGACTCGCGCAACAACAGTTGGAGCCGAAGATGAATGTTCAGAATCTTCAAGGGAAGGAGTTGTACGCCAACTTGCTGATTGGGGAGGCCTGGAGTCAAACTTGAAACGTTTAGTGAAGCATCTTCTCGAAGATCATCTTCAGAATAGAGCATTGTGAGGCTCTTCCAGGACCGCCGACAGGCATCATGTGCAACAAATGAGTTCTTGGTTGCAAGGTTGCGAATGCGATTGACATCAACAAGAAGACTCCACATCTGGCGCTTCAGCCAGTCATGATGCCTACCCTGCTTCTGGTGAAGTGATACAAGAAGCTCTCTGTCATTCAGGACACGAGCACACTTCTCGGGCCTTTGAGCTACCATGCTGGCTATGGCATCAGTTTTTGCATGATGCGGCAGACGAAGCTGACCAACAAGAGGACCAGCCGGAGCAGGAAGATTAGGCACGTGAACTCCTTCAATAGGTTGAGTGAAGCTTTGGAAGGCAGCGTTGTCTTCACGAACAGGCTCCTTTGCAGGCTCTGGGTATATGGCTTCATGTGACATGTCAACTTCAGGTAGAAATATGACATGGTTGTGTGCTGAAGCTTGATAGTTGATTGTGGAGTGAAGCTTAATGAGCCGCATAACCCATGGAGCATAAAACTTGAGGCCAAACAGATCAATTCCTGAAGCAGCCAACTAGTGGATGAAGAAGTCTTGAGTGTTGAATCTGATGCCATTGATGATATAGAAGACCAATGTCTTCATGGTGCCCTCAATTTTGGTGTGAGGAGAATGACCCTTGATTGGCCACAGGGTATATGCCTCAAGATGTGATATATAGTATGGGGCAGGTACTCGAGGTCTTGGACATAGAATTCCTTAGGGTGTTCAGCGTCAATTGGCAAAGGCTTCATCATGCTGAGCATTTGACTCATATTGGGCCCAGGCTTCTGGAAGACACTCTGTAGTTCTGGCTCATGGCACTGACAACCTGGCTCATACAGATCACCAGGAGTGGGCAGGGAAGTGAGCTCGATGATATCTTGAGTGTTAGCTTCATGATGGACATCCCCTGTCATCCACTCAAGTACCCATGTCTTCGGATCCCTATTGTAGCCTGATATGTGGAGAGTGGCAAAGAATTGCAGCAGTAGCTCTTCATTCCAGTGCTTCTTGTCAACGACAAACGGGACCAGACCAACTTCGAGGAAGCAGTCAAGAACCTCTTCAAGGCATGGCAGCCCAGCAATGGCATCATAGTCGAGACACTTGTGGGGAAAGATTTTGTCTTGATTGTACATAATGCATGAATAGTAGCTCCTTTGCTGGTGGCTCCAGAACATATCAGAGAAGATCTTTGGCTTCTTGTATGGATTCTTGGCAGAGTCGAAGAAGGTATTGTGCTCTCTCAAGCTCAAGACACTGAAGGCACCTTGATTTGTAACAACACTCGGAAGCCTCGGCAGTTGTCACGCCCAAGATGCGACCCTATCCTAAAGGAACTCGAAGGTCCCACCAAGGATAGAAGCGCATCTTGAAGACGCTTTTGCAAGATGGATATCATTACATCAACATTACATAATAGAGGGGATACATCCAAGACATACAAAGTCACATGAGTACATCAATACATCATACATAAGATCAACATCCGACTACGGATGAAACATAAACAGAAACTCAAACAATATCCACCCTGCTAGCCCAGGCTGCCGACCTGGAACCTATCCCCTGATCGAAGAAGCAGAAGAAGAACTCCAAAACAAGTAAACATCGCTCTCACGTCAAGATCATCGCATAACCTGTACCTGCAACTGTTGGTGTAGTAATCTGTGAGCCACGAGGACTCAGCAATCCCATTACCATGGGTATCAAGACTAGCAAAGCTTAATGGGTAAGGAAGGGGTAAAATGGTGAGGTTGCAGTAGTGACTAAGCATGTATGGTGGCTAACTTACGCAAATAAGAGCGAGAAGAGAAGCAAAGCAAGCGGTCGTCAACTAATAATGATCAAGAAGTGATCCTGAACCCCTACTTACGTCAAACATAACCCAGAAACCGTGTTCTCCTCTCGAACAACCCCGAAAAGAGACACTCACGGTTACGCACACGGTTGGTGTATTTTAGAAGAGTTTACTACAACCGGACATTAACAAATTCCCATCTGCCACATAACGGCGGGCACGGCTTTCGAAAGTTCAAACCCTGCAAGGGTGTCCCAACTTAGCCCATGATAAGCTCTCGCGATCTATGAAGGATATTCCTTCTCCCGGGAAGACCCGATCAGACTCGGAATCCCGGTTACAAGACATTTCGACAATGGTAAAACAAGACCAGCAAGACCACCCGGATGTGCCGACAAATCCCGATAGGAGCTGCACATATCTCGTTCTCAGGGCACACCGGATGAGCCAAACGTCGGGTTGGCATAGACCCCGATTGCCAGGGCGCCGGACATCGCTTCGGTTTGGACCAAAGACTCGGAGGAGCACCGGCCCGGGGGCTAAAATAAAGATGACCCTCGGGCTCCAGAAACCCAAGGGAAAAAAGGGCATAGGTGAGGCAAATGGTAAAACCAATGTTGGGCCTTGCTGGAAGAGTTTTATTCAAAGTGAACTGTCAAGGGGGTCCCATAAATCACCCAACCGCGTTAGGGACGCAAAATCCGGGAACATAATACCGATATGACGGAAACTAGGGCGGCAAGAGTGGAACAAAACACAATGCATAAGGCCGAGCCTTCCTCCCTTTTCCAAGTATATAGATGCATTAATAATATAAGAGATATTGTGATATCCCAACATAAACATAATCCAACATGGATCAATCTTCATCTTCACCTGCAACTAGCAACGCTATAAGAGGGGCTGAGCAAAAACGGTAACATAGCCAAACATTGGTTTGCTAGGAAGGGTGACAACGGTTAGAGATTCATGGCAATTTGGGAGGCTTGATAAGCAAGTGGTGGGTAACGCAGCATAGCGATAGAACGAAGCAACTAGCATAGCAATGATAGTAGTGAGATCCAAGGTGACGGTCATCTTGCCTGAAATCCCGCTAGGAAGAAGAACGAGTCCATGAAGAAGATGAAGCCACGAAGACGAACCCAATCGTAGACGAACGAATCCTCATGATCGCAACGAAACGGGAACTATCAAGAAGAATCACATAACATGGTAAACACACCACACATGAACAAGGCATGATGCTCAACCAAGTATGATGCATGACAAGACTACATGAAGCTACTCATGGCAAGAGATGATGCATAGAAGAACAACCCATCAAAGCAAGTTTAAATGAGGCCGGAAACAACATATAACAATTCCGGTAGGTCCTCATATGCAAATTTCGAAATTAGTCCAGATCTGAATAAACCTTATGATCAAGTTGTTAAACAACAAGTTAAGATGCACCACGATGATCTACGTGAAATTATAGTCAAGTTACATATAAAGTTCATTCGATTCGGAGCTACGACCTAGAAGATATGAGCAAAACAACTTAATCATGACATTGATGCAAAAAGCATTCAAACATCAAGCAAACACATCAAAACATGGATGCAACAAAGTAACATGAAACTACATGCGGAACTAAGAAAGTTTCATATAGAGTACACTCAAAACGGAGCAACAGTTCAACACATACACGCTATACAAGTTTAAAGGGCATGCTGTCCAAAACAGCAGCTAGACATATTGCAAGTACCAAAACAACATGCTACAACACCTCAATATGAAAACAAGGCATGGACATGATCTACAGGTAAAGCATAACAAAACATGAACAATGAGCTAACTCTAGAAACTACTAGAACATGCTCAAAAGGACATGGCAAGATTGCAAATAATAACAGGTTCACAGACTTGGCAGAATTCACAGGACATGACAGAAATAACATCAGGTTACAATGTTTAGAGTTACCAAACAACATGCTACAGGGACTTATATTAGCAAACAAAGGCATTGATAGAGGCGAGGGTGTCCCGATTTTTTGATGAGATGATAACTATCGATTTGGTGGAGTCGACTTTGACGATCCGACTACAAACGTGCACGACGTTGTGCCTTAGCAATCGCTAAACCAATCTCCCGAGGTTACTGACGATGCTGGAAGCACAATCAGCCTGACCACGAAGGTCTATTCCTGCAAGCAATCGAAGAACAAGCAAGAATATGATAAAGCAATCTGAATATTGCGAATATATATGAAGTATTGATAATGGTGGGGATCCGTAAGCGGTCTTGGTTTGGTCGTTGGACACAAACGAAGTACACGAAGTTGCAATGGCTAACTTTTAACTAAACAAATCCCAAGGGAAAAGCTACTAGATGGATCTACTTATATAGGAGCAAGGGGTGGCGGCCAAGGAAGTGGGAGGACGTCCCAAGGCAGCCTAAAACTAACCCTAGGTCGTACAAGGCCAATGGGCCCAAGTGGAGGTGACGTAACACCTTTGGACTTGTAGTTTGACTCGGATTCTGGTGCAGCGTCAGATTGTTTCGTCCATAACTCAACGCTCCGGACGGATTTTAAGGTGATTCCAATTTGGTTGGAAAGAGCATGAAATCTACTTTCCAACAAAAAATAATCACCCAATTCGGAGTCCGTATGAAAAAGTTGTTGGCGTTTTGAGTCAGGTATGTCTGTGCAGTCCGAATCTTAATCCAGAACGTGAGAGACTTGGACTCTATCTTCTCTTGGCCCAAAAGTGACGTGAGAGGACTTTTTAAACAGCACCTAAACTTCTCCTTTTCCTTTATCTTCATATGTGTATTGTACAAATGTCCCATACACCTGCAATTAGACAAAACACAAAAGTATGTGAAGTATTTTTGTTATGGATAACATAAATAGATTATTGAATAGTTTGCACTAGAAATCACCTGACAAATATGCATGTATGCAATATTTTTGGTCTTATCCAAGGTAGTCATGTCCTCATCAGGCATGTCATGAATCTACAAATTGCATATAACAAAAGTCCCTTACTGATCATGAGCCAAAGAGGCACAGAAGATATGATGGCACCCATGTAAACATAGCAAGTTTTGTAAATAGATTCAGACTTAGCAGAAAAACTGAGCATGGCATAAACAGAATTATGAAGGCATCTTTGCGAGCTCAAATCACTCATCACAAAGTATTGCATGAAAAAACAAGCATAGCATCAGCAAGAAGACATGTTCATGAAGCTAACCATGGCAAGAGAAAGCTCATAGCATGCTTGGATCACTAACAACAACCATGGCAAAATTGATTAACATGTAAACTATCTGCCAGGAACATTTTATAGCACAAGTAGAGCAAGATTAAGACATGCTATAGCACTCTATAAATACAAACAGGGGCATGGATGGATAGAGCATAACCATATGTCCAAAACATCCTTACTGAACATACACAAAAGAGGCATGCATCCCACTGTAGCAACATGAATACATGGCACGAAAATAACAGCAGAACAAAGACGGTAGAATCCTAAGTCACTGAAATCAACAACATCATGAATGCTACTTTGCAAGCTTGTAACAATCAACACGTGGCATATCATGAAGAGTGGATTGCACCACAGCAAAGATGGCATGTCATAGATCAAAACACATGTAGAATTCATGCTCAAAAGAAAATCACACAAAAAGATACAAAAATGACAAATGAGCAAGTTCTGTTAATTTACAGCAGACAACATTATATAGCACTCTTGCATCAGCGATTAGGGCATGAAGATGACCTCAAACAAGCATGGCACAATGGAACAAAATGAAGAGCAACTCCTGGTGAACATTTAGATATATGATACGCATGAAACGGAACTACGGTAATAGAGTTATGGCATAATGAACAGGGCATGAAAACATGAGGGGGGAAAAGGACTAGTGGATTTTCACCTCGCGAAAAAGTCAACGGGACGAGATGAACCCGGGACGCAGCGGATCGGGACGCGGGGAGGCCGTTTGGTTCGTTGAGGTGGTGGATCTGATCCCACCTCACCAGATCCGTCCGGAGGACGACTCCGGCGACGTGGCGGGCGCTGGCGGGGCTTCTTGAGGGCGCGAGGGCGGCGGCGAGCGGCCTTCATGGTGAAGCGCGGCGGGCGCTGGCCGGGCTGTGAGCCAGCGGCGGCGGGAGATCAAGCGGGCGGCGCAGCGAAGCTAGGCGGCGGCGGCGCCGAGGCGGCGGCGGCAGCGGCCGGTCTGATGGAAGCGACCAGCGCCTCGGGCGCGGGCGGCTGGGTTTATGCGGCTGGCGCTGTGGGACGGAGTGGAGGCAACACGTGGCGGGCGATGGTTGGGCGGCGGCGATGGCGGACATGTCCGGGCGAGGGGGAGGACACGTCCGGCGGCGCGAGGAAGAGGAAGGTAGAGTTTCATCCGCGAAAATGAAGGGGGAGGACCTATTTATAGGTAGAGGGAGCTAGGAGAGTCCAAATGGAGTGTAGTTTTCGGCCACGCGATCGTGATCGAACGACCGAGAGCATGGAGGGGGTTTGGATGGGTTATTGGGCCACTTGGAGAAGTGTTGGGCTGCAACATAAAGAGGGCTTTACGGCTACCTGGTTAACCGTAGGAGCATCAAACGACCTCCAAATGGAAGGAAACTTGACAGGCGGTCTACCGGTGGTGTACCAAGGCCGCTTGGCAAACCTCGGTCCATTCCGAGAACGTTTAACACCCGCACACGAAAAGAGGTAAGAGTGGGCGCCGGAGGACATAGGAGCGTCGGATTGCAAAACGGACAACGGGGAAAATGCTCGGATGCATGAGACCAACACGTATGCAAAGTGAGATGCACATGATGACATGGCAAAGCGCAACACGCAAGCAAACGACGACAAATAACTGGCGGACACCTGGCGCATCGGATCCGGGGCGTTACAACTCTCCTCTACCAACAAGGGATCTCGTTCCGAGATCTTAGGAACGAGATGGGGGAGAAAGAGGATGAAGTGAAACAAGAACGCAAGAGGGAAAAAGAACAAAGTCGAGAGCACTCAGGTAGAAGAGAGGAACAAAGAATATGACGAGACCCAAAAGCTCAAGGAACAAGATAGATTCTGAAACCACTCCGGTTAGAACAAGATGGAAAAGGAATAATAACAAAGGAATTTAGGCAGCACTTCGGTTGAACTAGGAGAGAATCGAACATGAACTTGAGAAGATGGAAAGCTACTTGACGAGAGGAACAACACAACGCCTCCGGAAAACTAGAAAGAGTTGAACGAAAAGAACGGAGAAGAAGATGACATCTTCTACCACGAATGAAATAGAAAGCAACCTTAGAAGAAAGGATTGAATGGAGTTGTTGGAAATTCAACAACAAAAGAATTGCTTGTTGTGGACTTATGGGTAACATCTCAAATTATGAGGTGATAACCGACCACAAGCGGAAAAAAATTGAATAGCTGAGAGAAACGAAGAAATGCAAAACTACACTTCAAAACAATGCGGAGAATTAATTGCACTTCGAGATGCAAGACGAAAAAGATACTTGAGCTCCTTCAACAAGAATCTTGATGGACACTTGAAGAATGAATTAAATCATGACGATTCACCGTCACGGACTCCGGTAACGAAAGGATGACGAGATAAAATTGAAGGATGAAAATAAATAAGATTAAAGCCTTGCGATGATTCAGATGGAGCTTCGTGATGAGACAACCGAGAAGAACTTGGAACTCCGGAGAAGAAAAAGATGAACAACTTGAAACCTAGAGATTATTCAACATGAAATAAAATCTCTAAAGAAAAGAATTAATCAACTTGACCACGATGAAATGTGAATAAGAATTATGTTATGCTTATCCTTCATCAATTAAATTGATGCGAAGCAATGGATTGCATACAACTTATTCACATTGGGAAAAGATTAAGGGAAGATATAGCGCCAAATATGGGAAGGTCTTCATGAGCCACCAGTCGGATTGAAAAGAACGAATGAATTGATATGATGAGAACGGAAAAGGAATCTCCAACTAACCACCGTTAGACATCAAAACGAACGAAGAAAAGAGAATGAATCACCGGGAAGAATTAGAAAAGCACGAAGATACTTGAGGGAAATTAGAGATAAGAGAACAAAGAGATCGCGAACTGATTGAAGAAAGCTTGAATGAAGCACCGGAAGAATATTGAGACGAACGAAGGGGCATGGATATGGATGAATTGGAGAATGAATTTTAAAAACTTAGAACGAAGAGATATTCTGAAATGGAGGCCTCCGGATAATTGAGAGAGAAAGCAACTCCTGAAGTACTCCGAATGGATGAAAAGAATTTCAAAATTTGAAATAATTTGAGAGGATAACATCAAGCTAGCACCGCGAATCTCCGGGAGAACGGACAAATTTTTAAGGGAAACTCTTATTCGGTCTTCAACTGTTGGAAAAGACAATGAGGAACACCACAAAAAATTACTGAGATACTCCGGGAGAATGAAAAGAGGAAAGATTGGCCCGAACATAAAAGAATTTGAAAACGATCTTAGAGAAGGCATCTGACTGATGAAATCCATACTTACGTCAAGCTTCAAAAGAATTTGAGAATAACTCTGGAAAAATTAGAAGAGTCAGGTAAGATCCTGGGAAAAGGCCTGTGGGTTATGGGCCCACTAAAAGAAGCACTGTTGGGAAGGATTGTCGAATGAGAAATGATGCACCGGAACGATTGACAGATTTGAATGAGGTGACCACCTCGAAATAATTGGATGCAAACACGAATCTTCTGAGATGTCTTCAACACTCTGGGGTAATAGAATGGCGAGAGGCGAACGAGCAAAGGAAAAACACATCGGTCAGGGAAAAGAATACGATCACCACCGAAAAACTTGAATTGGATCCACCGGAAAGAAAATGCGACGAACAACGATGACCTAGACGAGACTTCACCGGTTGAGACAATTGAGGAAAGACTGAAGATACTCCGAATGAATGAAATTGATGCTCGAATAGAGGCTCAGACTCCGGGAATAAAAGGGTGGGAGGGCGGGAAAACAAAGACAACTTGAAGCGGGGAACCGACGAATAACTTGAGAGAAAGCACCGGTTGAAATAATTGAGGAGAGAATGCAAAGGCTCCGCACGAGTAGGATGGATACTCGATTACAGACTCCGGTTCCAAGAAGAAAAGGGTGGGTGGGTGGGAAAAAACAAGGACAACTTCGGACAGGGAAACAACGTCGTGGAGGAAGAACTGAAGATTGATCTCGCGAAAGACAAAGAGGGTCGAATCGACTTGACAAGAACTGCACCGGGCAACAGAGGATGGACAACGAAAGAAAACTAACCGCGTGATCCTAAAGAAAAATTTGAACGAGAAGAGGAGTAGTTCAAAACACATACGTCAAGATTTCCCACCAGAGCGACGAAAGGGTCTGAGGAGTAAAAAGAAATCCTACTCTCTGATATAACTAGACTCTGAAAAAAGTTTTCTTCTAGACTCGACATCGGCCAAACTACACGATCAATCAAGGGGGCTCCTAGGGTCAGTCGAGGCTCTGATACCAACTTGTCACGCCCAAGATGCGACCTATCCTAAAGGAACTCGAAGGTCCCACCAAGGATAGAAGCGCATCTTGAAGACGCTTTTGCAAGATGGATATCATTACATCAACATTACATAATAGAGGGGATACATCCAAGACATACAAAGTCACATGAGTACATCAATACATCATACATAAGATCAACATCCGACTACGGATGAAACATAAATAGAAACTCAAACAATATCCACCCTGCTAGCCCAGGCTGCCGACCGGAACCTATCCCCGATCGAAGAAGCGTAAGAAGAACTCCAAAACAAGTAAACATCGCTCTCACGCCAAGATCATCGCATAACCTGTACACTGAATCGTTGGTGTAGTAATCAGGAGCCACGAGGACTCAGCAATCCCATTACCATGGGTATCAAGACTAGCAAAGCTTAATGGGTAAGGAAGGGGTAAAGTGGTGAGGTTGCAGCAGCGACTAAGCATGTATGGTGGCTAACTTACGCAAATAAGAGAGAGAAGAGAAGCAAAGCAAGCAATCATCAACTAATAATGATCAAGAAGTGAACCTGAACTCCTACTTACGTCAAACATAACCCAGAAACCGTGTTCTCCTGTCGAACAACCCCGAAAAGAGACACTCATGGTTACGCACATGGTTGGTGTATTTTAGAAGAGTTTACTGCGAGTTTACTACAACCGGAGATTAACAAATTCCCATCTGCCACATAACCGCGGGCACGGCTTTCGAAAGTTCAAACCCTGCAGGGGTGTCCCAACTTAGCCCATGATAAGCTCTCGCGATCTATGAAGGATATTCCTTCTCCCGGGAAGACCGGTACGACTTCGGAATCCGGTTTACAAGACATTTCGACAGTGGTAAAACAAGACCAGCAAGACCACCCGGATGTGCCGACAAATCCCGATAGGAGCTGCACATATCTCGTTCTCAGGGCACACCGGATGAGCCAAACGTCGGGTTGGCATACACCCTGATTGCCCAGGGGGCGCCGGACATTGCTCGGTTTGGACCAGCACTCAGAGGAGCACTGACCCGGGGGGGGGGTGGGGGCTAAAATAAAGATGACCCTCGGGCTCCTGAAACCTAAGGGGAAAAAAGGGCATAGGTGAGGCAAATGGTAAAACCAATGTTGGGCCTTGCTGGAAGAGTTTTATACAAAGCGAACTGTCAAGGGGGTCCCATAAATCACCCAACAACATTAGGGACGCAAAATCCGGGAACATAATACCGATATGATGGAAACTAGGGCGGCAAGAGTGGAACAAAACACCAGGCATAAGGCCGAGCCTTCCACCCTTTACCAAGTATATAGATGCATTAATAATATAAGAGATATTGTGATATCCCAACATAAACATAATCCAACATGGAGCAATCTTCATCTTCACCTGCAACTAGCAACGCTATAAGAGGGGCTGAGCAAAAGCGATAACATAGCCAAACATTGGTTTGCTAGGAAGAGTGACAACGGTTAGAGGTTCATGGCAATTTGGGAGGCTTGATAAGCAAGTGGTGGGTAACGCAACATAGCGATAGAACGAAGCAACTAGCATAGCAATGATAGTAGTGAGATCCAAGGTGACGGTCATCTTGCCTGAAATCCCGCTAGGAAGAAGAACGAGTCCATGAAGAAGATGAAGCCACGAAGACGAACC
The DNA here is from genome assembly GCA_021605145.1 of Aegilops bicornis. Classification (NCBI taxonomy): domain Eukaryota; kingdom Viridiplantae; phylum Streptophyta; class Magnoliopsida; order Poales; family Poaceae; genus Aegilops; species Aegilops bicornis. The sequence goes on along the minus strand of CM038675.1, from coordinate 456,708,453 downwards.
CAAGCGTAGACGAACGAATCCTCACGATCGCAACGAAACGGGAACTATCGAGAAGAATCACACAACATGGTAAACACACCACACATGAACAAGGCATGATGATCAACCAAGTATGATGCATGACAAGACTACATGAAGCTACTCATGGCAAGAGATGATGCATAGAAGAACAACCCATCAAAGCAAGTTTAAATGAGGCCGGAAACAACATATAACAATTCCGGTAGGTCCTCATATGCAAATTTCGAAATTAGTTCAGATCTGAATAAATCTTATGTTCAAGTTGTCAAACAGCAAGTTAATATGCACCACGATGATCTACACGAAATTTTAGTCAAGTTACATATAAAGTTCATTAGATTCGGAGCTACGGCCTAGAAGATATGAGCAAAATAAGTTAAGCATGTCATTGATGCAAAAAGCATTCAAACATCAAGCAAACACAAAAAAACATGGATGCAACAAAGTAACATGAAACTATATGCGATACTAAGAAAGTTTCATATAGAGTACACTCAAAACGGAGCAACGGTTCAACACATACACGCTATACAAGTTTAAAGGGCATGCTGTCCAAAACAGCAACTAGGCATATTGCAAGGACCAAAACAACATGCTACAGCACCTCAATATAAAACAAAAGGCATGGACATGATCTACAGATAAATCATAACAAAACATGAACACAGAGATAACTCCAGAAGCTACTAGAACATACTCAAAAGGACATGACAAGATTGCAAATAATAACAGGTTCACAGACTTGGCAGAATTCACAGGACATGACAGAAATAACATCAGGTTATAATGTTTAGAGCTATCAAAAAACATGCTACAGGAACTTATCTTAGCAAAACAAAGGCATGGCACGAATCTACAAATTGCATATAACAAAAGTCCCTTACTGATCATGAGCCAAAAAAGGCACAGAAGTTATGATGGCACCCATATAAACATAGCAAGTTTCGTAAATAGATTCAGACTTAGCAGAAAAAACTGAGCATGGCATAAACAGAATTATGAAGGCATCTTTGTAAGCTCAAATCACTCATCACAAAGCATTGTATGACAAAAAAAGCATAGCATCAGCAAGAATACATGTTCATGAAGCTAACCATGGCAAGATAAAGTTCATAGCATGCTTGGATCACTAACAACAACCATGGCAAAATTGATTAACATGTAAACAATCTGCCAGGAACATTTTATAGCACAAGTAGAGCAAGATTAAGACATGCTATATCACACTATAAATACAAACAGGGGCATGGATGGATAGAGCATAACCATATGTCCAAAACATCCTTAATGAACATACACAAAAGAGGCATGGGTCGCACTGTAGCAACATGAATACATGGCACGAAAATAACAGCAGAACAAAGACTTAGTAGAATCCCAAGTCACTAAAATAAGCAACATCATGGAGGCTACTTTGCAAGCTTGTAACAATAAACACATGGCATATTATTAAGAGTGGATTGTACCACAGCAAAGATAGCATGTCATAGATCATAACACATGTAGAATTCATGCTCAAAAGAAAATCGCACAAAAAGATACAAAAATGACAAATGAGCAAGTTCTGTTAAGTTACAGCAGACAACATTCTAAAGCACTCTTGCATCAGTGATTAAGGCATCAAGATGACCACAAACAAGCATGGCACGATGGAACAAAATTAAGAGCAACTCCTGATGAACATTTAGATATATCGTGCGCATGAAACAGAGCTACGGTAACGGAGTTATGGCATGATGAACAGGGCATGAAAACATGAGTGGGGAAAAGGACTTAGTGGATTTTCACCTCGCGAAAAAGTCAACGGGACGAGATGAACCCGGGACGGAGCGGATCGGGACGCGGGGAGGTCGTTTGGTTCGTTGAGGTGGTGGATCTGATCCCACCTCACCAGATCCGGCCGGAGGACGACTCCGGCGACGTCAGCGGGGCGGCGGGGGCTCGCCGGACGGCGAGGGTGCGAGGGCGGCGCTTGAGCAGGCCGCGGTGAGGCGCGGCGCGGCAAGGCGACACTGGCTCGGCAGAAGGCGGGCTGCTGGGGCGGTGGCGAAGAAGCGGCGGCTCATGGGGCGCCAAGGCGGCGGGCCGTCCCGTGGCGATGGAGGCGACCAGCGCGGGCGCGGTGGCGGATGGGTTGCTGCCATGGCGGCTGTGGACTGGTGGCGGCGGAGGCGACACGTGGCGGGCGATGGTTGGGCGGCGGCAGTGGCGGACATGTCCGGGCGAGGGGGAGGACACGTCCGGCGGTGCGAGGAAGAGGAAGGTAGAGTTTCAACCGCGAAAATGAAGGGGAAGGACCTATTTATAGGTAGAGGGAGCTAGGAGAGTCCAAATGGAGTGTAGTTTTTGGCCACGCGACCGTGATCGAACGACCGAGAGCATGGAGGGGGTTTGGATGGGTTATTGGGCCACTTGGAGAAGTGTTGGGCTGCAACATAAAGAGGGCTTTACGGCTACCCGATTAACCGTTGGAGCATCAAACGACCTCCAAATGGAACAAAACTTGACATGCGGTCTATCGGTGGTGTACCAAGGCCGCTTGGCAAACCTCGGTCCATTCCGAGAACGTTTAACACCCGCACACGAAAAGGGGTAATAGGGGGCGCCGGAGGACATAGGAGCGTCGGATTGCAAAACGGACAACGGGGAAAATGCTCGGATGCATGAGACGAACACGTATGCAATATGAGATGCACATGATGACATGAAAAAGCGCAACACGCAAGCAAACGACATGGCAACGACGGCAAATAACTGGCGGACACCTGGCGCATTAGATCCGGGGCGTTACACCAGTCTTGGCTTCGGCTTCTGGGTCTGAGGCCTTTGCTCAACATGGTAATCATATTGGGGACCATGAGCAACTAGAGGCGTCATAATTGGCCATTTGATGCTGACTAGCTAGCCCTCACGGTTGAAGGCCCTTTCCATCATGTGTGGAACAGGAGGAGCAACAGCAACATCTGAGGTGGATGGCTGCACAGTGTCTTCAACATCATCATTGGCTTCAGGCTGCACATTATCTTTAGCCATGACAACGTCATTGGCTTCAGTGGAAGCAGCATTAGCATCATCAGGCTCAGGAGCTTCAGTGGTGTGGACAATTGGCGGGTCAGGCACAATCACTTCTTCTTGAACAACTGGATCAGCGGTAGGGGGGATAACTTCACGATCTTCTTTGTTGTCATCGGCTGATGCAGCCGGAATATCTTCAGCCTCTTTGGCTTTAAACTCATGAGCAGTAACTGAAGGATTGCTTTAGGAAACACTTGGTGTGCAACTGAGCTTGTGGTGTGCACATCCTCTTCAGGTATGTTGGACATGGAGACAGTGGGCCTAGGGCCTCTGCGAAGCCTTCGAAAAGAGGGCGGCGCCTTTGGTGAAGAAGTGGTCTTCTCCATGTCTTCTGGAGTCTCTTGCGGGGTCTCAAGCAACAGAGTGGTGACATGAGCGGGTGGGGTGCGAGGAATGACTTCATGTAATGGGGAGTTGGGGTGGTGCTCTTGCCAGAACTCATCTTCTGCGATTGTCATCATGGGACCGCCAATGCTGATATGTTCACTTCTCGTAGGAGCAGGCGATGATACCGGATTGGGAATGAGCTAAGGAAGGACTACATCATCTTCAACATTGTCATCATGACCAATGTCTTCAGCTACGATGGAGTCAGTAGCTGGAATGTCTTCAGTCTCATGAGCCTCTGTGGTAGGAGGCTCATGCACGACGAGGCGACGTTCACGGTTGGTGGAAGCAGGCAATGCAACATAAATAGGCTCAACGAGCACTGGTTCTTGGGGAGCAGCACGTTCTCTGCGAAAAGACTTTGTCTTCAGCTTCTTCTGGGATGGACCAGCATCAGAAGTGTCTTGATGCTTCCTCTTCTTGGCTTCAGCGTCACCAGCTTAGTCTTCTTCTACTCAGAAGCTTTTGAGGGGACATTTGGCTTCAAGCCAGTCATGCTGGAAGGGAAGACAATGCTTGGTCATTCCTGTCGTGGGGCTTCGGGTTCAGCATCAGCAGGCTTCTTCTTCTTCTTGGTAGCTAAATTGGGGTCAATGCCTGGACGCCCAAGAGCCTTTCTCTTCACAGCCTCATTGTGAGCCTGGACGCATTTGTCGGCATAGTACTTCATGCGCTCACGTGAGCCTTTGGCATCATCACGTTTCTTCTGGAACTCAGCCTTGAGGTCAATCACCATTTGCTTGAAGTTATGAACATCAACGACACTGAGCTTTGCCATATGCTTCTTGAACTGGGCCTTCTCATAGTCAATTTTGTTTTTCAGCTCAACAATCTTCTGAGCTATAGCAAGTTCCTTGGCTATGCAGCCGTGAAATGTGACACTGATGTCAATGGGCGACTGCAGATCATCAATGGTGAGAGTAGGATCTTCAAACCATTCATCGATGAAATTGTTGAGAATATCTGCATCAAAGAGAGGCAAATCCTTGAAGATTTCGGCCTCCTGCTTGCTCTTGATGAGCATTTCTAGAGCATCATCAGCAAGATCTTCGTCGGTTGACAGATCGATAACATTCTCTTCATTTTGCAGAATGCTAGCAGGGGTGAGGTCATGTCCAGAAATCTTCTTGCGCTTCTTGGACTTCTTGAAGATGCGAGATTGATCTCAGACTACACACTGGATTCAGGAGGTGCAGATTTCAATGGTTTCACACTTGAAGCTTTTGAATCCTTAGCCTTCTTCTTTGGCTTCGGGGGCTCGGGAACTTTAGCATGTTCCTCTTCTCCAGCAGCTTCTTCAACAGCGGCCCTTGGTGCAGCTATGTGGGTGAGGATCCCGTCAAAGCTATTGAAGGGACCAATGATATTCTGGTCAGCTTCACGACTGCCATCTGGCCTTGGAGCTGCTGGACTAATGTTGAAGTCAATTTCTAGGTCCTTCTTGTTATGCACTGCAGAAGCCTTTGCAAACTGAAGATTTTGCTCAAACAATTCATCTTTGTGACACAATCGGAGACTGGATGGGTTGGCATCTTCAGTCTGAGGTCCTCTGACCATGCAAGGATAAAAGCCCTTTGCAATGGCTTCAGCCTTCGTCTTGGGGTGCAGTTTCCTATACACAATGTCGGCCCATGGTGGCCTCACAGCATTCTTCTCGGCGTACTCTGAAGTCACAAAGTGATATAGGAATCATTGTTCCGCCCAGTATCTACGAATCAATTGAACTCAAGACTTGCGCTCCCCGTAGGTTGCTTCTGGGTCAGTCTTGTACATCTCATACAGATCTGGTGGCAAATCCTTAGCAGTGTTACCACGGCGCTGCCTGCCATCCTTCTTTATAGATTTTCCGCCAGCCATTTGATTCAGAATGAAGGGCTTCACCACAGTGTTTGGCTTCAATCTACTTGTCAGACAAGAGCTGGCTTCAGGTGATTCAGTGTGATGCTGTAAGAACTCTGCAAATGAATGCAGACTATGAGAGCCAAGGGATTCTCCCACGGACATGTACCTGTGACAGCATTAGAGATGCGAGGGAAGGGGAAGAGGTCATATGCATTCTCAGAAGATTTTGAAAATAAATCAGTTTGAAGACATTGACCTCATAGTGCGAAGACATTCACTTATCGATGTGAGTTGGTTCCAGATTTGTATGAATCCATGAATAAGTACAAGTGAGGAATCTAACTAGTTGTGAAGCATAAGTGAACATACTTGCAAGTTATGAGATTCATAAAAGGAAAGATTTAGATTTGGAAGTGTAGAAACACCTTTGGGAAGATCTGGACAGTTCAGCGAATCAAATAAATGGTAGAAAGTAAGTTCTTATTACCGCACTACGAACTGCTAGACGAGAAGAGGAGAGGCCGAGCAGTCCAATCTCCCGCGCCCTAACTTGGCGGCGGAAGACACCTACGACGGCGGCGGGGAGGACGATGTCCGCGGCTAGTGAGAAGACGATGTCGGAGACGTCGCGACAGCTAAGGGCTTCGTCTCCGGCGACGACTGATGCTAGCGGTGGCGCTAGGGTTTGAGCGAGACGGCGAGGGGAGAAGAGATAATGACCATGGAGAGGAAGTGTTTATAAGGAGGAGGGGCGGCACATTCAATTAGGCAGGTGCCCCTAGCGGTTCACATCTGAAGGACACGTGGCAGGCATGCAACTTATTGAAGGTTGAGCCACGACCCCACGCACGCCTGGTTTTTTGGGTGGTCATTCCCTTCTCTGGTATTCGGGCAAAGAGGATAAGAACATTAAAAGCAGTTTTAAATGTGTGTCTCTGTATCTTCAGCTGATAAGGACATAGTGAAGACATTTGACACGTGTCAACATAATGCATATGAAGAGACAGATAGAATTTGAGGGATAAGCACATAAGGGGTTAGGGTCCGATCACATTCACTTAGTGCAGAAAATAGCAACTTGAAGACATAGCTATAAGTGAATGTTGTAGAGGACAAAACACATATTATATCAGTGAAGACCAAATCAACATTGTGAAGATAAACTTTGAAACCAAAACGATGTTGAAGACAAACAAATTATGAAGATAATGCAATCATGACGCCAAATGAAAATCTTGAAGAAAGTTTTGGTTGTATGCTACCCACCGTATAGGAAATATTAGACCTGCATACAAGCACAATTATCGTGGCGCCCCGAAGTCAAATTCCACATTAATGTATTCACACTCAGAGGGCAAGTCTTCATGAATTGAAGATATACGTTACTTCGTGTGTTGCGCACCTAAGTCATCAATATGCATAATCGTTAGGATGTGTGTCCATTCACAGGACATTCGAGGATTCTAAGATATTTAGCTCACACCGCAGCTTGCAAAACCTTTTCTCATCCAAGGGCTTCGTGAAGATATCAGCCAATTTCTCTTCAGTGTTGACATGAATGGTATCAAGGTTTTCCTTCATACTTCATAATATGATCTCTGAGAAAGTGATGACGGATCTGAATGTGCTTTGTCTTCGAGTGCTGAACTGGATTGGTAGCAATCTTGATGGCGCTTTCATTGTCACAGTGGAGGGCACATGCTTCATGTTGATGCCATAATCCTTGAGAGTTTGCTTCATCCAGAGAAGCTGAGCGCACCAAGATCCAGCAACAATGTATTCAGATTAAGCAGTGGAGAGTGATACACAGTTCTGCTTTTTTGAAGACCAACATACAAGAGATCGCCAAGAAAGTGACATGTGCCTGATGTGGATTTGGGATCAACCTTATCACGAGCATAATCATCATCTGAGAATCCAACTAGATCAAACTCTGAGCCCTTTGGATACCACAATCCTAACATTAGGGTGTGAGCCAAATATCGAAGTATCCGCTTCATCGCAAGGTGATGCGATTCCTTTGGTGCCGCTTGGAATCGGGCACACATGCAAATGCTAAGCATTATATCTGGCCTAGATGCACATAAGTACAATAAAGAACCAATCATGGAGCAGTATACCTTTTGATCGAACTCTTTACCATTGTTGTCGGGGCCCAATTGGCCTTTGGTTGGCATTGGCGTCGTGTACCCTTTGCAGTCTTGCATTCCAAACTTCTTTAGGCAATCTTAGAGGTATTTTTCTTGTGATATGAAGATGCCATTTCTCTGTTGACGGATTTGAAGACCAAGAAAGAATTTCAGCTCTCCCACCATGGACATCTGATATTGCTCTTGCATCATATGCCCAAACTCATCATTATATCTCTTATTTGTGCAGCCGAAGATAATGTCATCCATATAGATTTGGCATACAAGCAGTTCTCCATCATATGTCTTTGTGAAGAGACTAGGATCTAGAGAACCAGATTTGAAGCCTTTGCTCTTCGAGAAGTCTTTGAGTGTGTCATACCAAGCGCGAGGAGCTTGCACTACAAAAAAATACACTTCCGTGATGATACGTGTTTGTCACAGTAGGTCACGTTTTCTGTCATGCATGTACATCCATGACAAATTTATGACAGAATCAAGATAGTCATACCGTGTCGTCAGAGAAGTGTTCCATGACATTACCAAAATTATCATCATGTAAGTGTCCACTTCCATGACGATAAATCGCGTGTCACAGAAGTGCTTTCGTTAAGGGTGACCGACACGTGGGATCCACCGTAACGGAACACTGTTAATCTATCGGGTACGGTTTTGGATCCGGTAACCCGTTAACAGCCCCGACCAATGGGGATTTTCCACGTGTAAAATCATCATTGGCTGGAGGAAACACGTGTCGGCTCACCGTTGGGACAGATGTCATCCACTCATTGGACCCAAAGTGCCTATGATACGTCGACACGTGGCACGGCCCAACAGAGGCCCATTCCTGTGAAAAGGCGGGCCCATTTGACTTGGTCAAAAGGTGGCGGGCGCCCACGACAAGCTTCGTTAACTACTGTTCGCAGATATAGCCCATTTACGTACCTCGCTAACCCAGGGCCCATTTACGGCCTATCCGAATTAGGCCCAGTAGTGTCATCTGGGCCTCCAATATAATTCCAGCCCGTTTTAACTTCCGGCCCATGTATGGCCCATGACGTCTTTTGGCCCATATGAGGCCCATAGTAACCCTCGGCCCATTAACGGCATGTGGTAAAACTGGCCCGTAATGAACAATGTATCACTTTATACCCATTAACGGCCCATTATTCCATTGGGCCGCTTCAAAGCATGTTATCTTTCGCCTTCTCGGGGCCATTTATTCTGGGCTCATTTCAAAGATTCGCTTACTTTCGCCCGTTATTGTCATTTTCTACTTGTGGGCCAAATTCTGTGGTTACAATCGACCCATTTGTGGCCCGTTAATACGTTGGGCCAATGCTTTTCATAAAGGCCATCAAATACGGCCGATTAACGACGGCCCGTTATGGTCGGCCCATGAACGGACGATTTCAACTCTAGCCCATTTACGACCATAATGTGGTCTGTTATTGGCCTAGGTTTGGCCAACCGATCATACGACAAGTAGAAGGCCCATTGATGATACGGCCCATAGAAGGCCCATTGTGTCTATGCCCATAGAAGGCCCATTGTGTCTATGCCCCATAGAAGGCCCATTGTTTCTACGCCCTTAGAAGGCCCATTGTTTCTACGGCCCGTAGGAGGCCCATGTTAACTACAGTAAATACGTAGCCCATTGTTAATGTTGTGGCCTAGTTTTAAAAAATAGGTTATTGCGGCCACTAGCAAACCGCGGAAAAAGAACTGCACTGACTACAACAAAACAAATAAACAAGACAATAAGGAAATAAATAAGCAAGCAACTTACGCTAGGCTATCATGGCTATTACACATATTACATCCACTGGGCATCAAAGTTCGCCACAAGTGCAAATATAGGGAACAAAGCAAAGACATATAAACGCCATGAAGAAAACAAGTCCAGAATCTGAAACCACTTTAGAAGAGCTCAAGAAACAATATCCGGGTACCCATAATGTCGGCAAGATGCTTAGCAAGCTTATTAACTTTCTCTTGTTTGGCGCTTAAATCCTCCAAAGACTTGTTGTTGCACCGTAAAGTATGCATCTGAATTCTGCAGGACTTCCTCCCCCTTCTGGCTTCCGTCGCATAACATTTGATCGATGTCTTTCAACTTGAAGTTGAGACTCAAGAAGTTTGAACTGATTTAGGCAGCGAAGTTCAAGAGTCGGTGCCAAAGAGTAGCCAAGAACTCGAACACTACATCAAGATAGGACTTTGGGGTTGTCTCAGTGTCTTCAATATAGTTTTTATCAGCTTTCTTGGAGAACAACAAGGATGTCTCGCTATCTTGAACCTTATCTTCATTACTTCCTTTACCATTGCATAACGGGGTACTCTTCTCCAATATTTTATCCGCGTTCTAAAAGAGAAACAAACAAACACATCACAGGTTTACAATGTAGTATATGAAACTCATTTTGGTAAACGAGTTCAGTAGTAAGGTGGACAGGATAACAACATGAAACAAACATATATCTATGTAGTATGGTCACTGTATGGTCTATATCATTCTAGTTTATGTTGCTAAATCAAGATAGATACAGTTCAAATCATATCTATTTAAGACAAAGCAGCATAGACAGAATATAAGTGTGGGAAACTACACATCAATAACAACACTTGTAATGTGCATGGCATGAGAACATAACTGTTTATTCAATTGAAACTGAAATCAACATAGAGCAAGTTACAACAGCAAACACGTTAAAGAAACAGGTTTAAAACATACCTATTGCGCCATTGGAGTTTCAATTGCATCCTTCAAATTTGAAATTAGTTAGTATGAGTAAATACAGTGATGCAACAACAAAGTAGTATGAACCATAGCTACGGAACCTGACCTGATAACAATTCTTCTTCTGCTTTAAGCGTTCACTTGGGGTTCGGAGTGGTGGTCCTCGTGCTTTGGGCACTACAGTTGCCTTACTAACTGATCGTGTTTGGGTGCTCTGTGGTGGAGACGGTGCTGTGTCAACGGGAACCGGGTTACTATCTGCTAGGGTTGGGGTTAGAAGGGGTGTAGCTGGTTCTTTGTCCAACTGGGTAGGAGTACAATCTGCGTGAGTCTGGGTTATGTGTGGTGGGGCTGGTTCTTGGGCAAGTACAACCGTGGTTCTATCTCCATCGGCATGTAGCACGATCTTTTCTGAAGACCTTGTTTTTACTCCCACAGAATCACGCCATCACCCCTCCAATTGAAATGGCTGATAAACAAGAAAAGTAATTGAATGTCTGAGACATTGTAAGATAGACAGGTGCAATGGATAGTAGGGAAGAAAACAGGGCATGAAATAATTCACATTTATGTTGTCTAACCAAACAGAATAGCAGGACATAATTTCACATATATGATGGCTAATTAAACAGGATAACATGACATAATTTCACATGTATGGTGGCTAACTAAACAGGATAGAATGACATACTTCAAAATATGATGACTATGTAAACAGGATGACATGATATAACTATACGATGTGTCTATTAAAGTGGTTGGCATGCCATAATCACAAACATGCCGTCGATGGAAACATGATGGCATGATATAATTCACGGTTAGAATGACATAATTCAAAATATGATGACTATGTAAACATGATGAGATGATATAACTATATTATGTCTTTAGAAAATGGGTTGGCATGCCATAATTCAGATACATACTGTCTATGTAAACATCATGGCATGATATAATTCAAATATATGATTTATATACTAAGGAAGTGAGCAGAGGGCAATCGCATATATGATGTATCAACTAAGGAGATGGCATTCAATATCGTGTATATGATGTAAAAACTAAGCATTGCAATACAACATATGCATGATATGAGTAATATAACCCCGCCAAGTTTGAGCATACACCTCGGGGAATAATAGGACTGGTCATCCGCCTCAATCCTCCTCTCAAGAGCTATCTCAGAATCAAAGAAGATATCCGCTTCACAGGTAGCATTGTCTGCTCAAGACCTTGTTTTCACTCCATTTCTCCATCACCAATTCAAATGGCTGATGCACAGAAGAGTAGTTGAATATACAAACATTGTCAACATAAGCAATGAGAAATAAAAAAGGATGGCATGATATAATTCACATATATGACGCTATGGCTAAACAACATGGCATTGCATAATTCACATATATAATGCCTTGCAACAAGATAGCATTGCATAATTCACATATATAATGTCTTGCAACAAGATGACATTGCATAATTCATATATATGGTAATTATACACTAAACAGTGGCATTCACACAAATCATGTCTAAACTAAGCAAATGACATAGCAATGCAAGATACCATACGCACGATATGAGCAACATAACCTCGCCAAGTTAGAGCATGCACCTCGGGGGATATGACGGTCATCTGTCTACGAATCCTCCTCCGAGGAGCTATTCGTAACCAAGAAGACATGCGCTTTGTCAAATAGCATTGTTCCGCTCAAGACCTTGTTTCCACTCCAGATTTTTCCATGACCGTGCCGAATGGCTGATGCACGGGAAGAGTAATTGAATGTACTAAAATTGTTGACAAATTTAACACGTAATAATAAAATGATGTCATGATATAATTCACATATAAGATGACTTGCTAACCAGGGTGGCATTGCAAAATTCACATATATGATGCCTGGCTAAACAAGATGGCATTGCATGATTCACATATACGATAAAGAAACTAAACAGATGGCATTGACACAAAGCATGTCTAAACTAAGCGAGATGACATCTTTGATGTATACAAGAAGCAAAGCAAGGCACCATATGCATGATAATACCAACATCAAGATGCCAAGTTAGAGCGAAGACCTCATGGGGTAAATAGGAGTGTTCTTCTCGCTTACGAACCCCCTCGTAATGTTTATCTTCCTCTTGATTACGATCCGAAATGGGTGGAGGGGCTGCCTTTGCGCCCACCATGGAGCGACATCTGCATGAAATTTTATTGCCTCATAAGGCTCGTCTCTTTTGCTCTACATGTTCAGTTCCATTGTGTACAATAAGCGACATGCATAGGAATAAAACATAGTGAGATTATGTAAGGAGTGCATGCACAAATCCAGAGTGAAGGTAGCAAACTGTGGATAGAACCAAAACCAATGATAGCAGGCAGATAATAGCTTTAGTTAAAAAATATAGAAATGTCTCCTTTAATGTTTGTTTGCACCCAACATGAAACTCATAGTAGACACCCGAGATTAACCAGATAGTAGACATATAGTACTGATTGCTGCCCCAATATGTACCCCACAACCATTTAAAAACTCAAGTTTCAGCATAAGTTTGACCTGACTCGGAGTCGAATAGGTGAACACGACGATAAAGTAGCATGTCATCATATTAAGCGATGCATAACGTAAGCAGACACGGAAGAGTGTGGCCTCTCTTGCGGACCCGTGTAGTCCTGAAGGTCATCTGCTCAGTTGATGATGGTAATGCAGTTGTCGTGGCTGTCGTGGCGGGAAGAAGATCTGAGGCGGCGAAAGACATCTGGAGAGCGGATCCCTGCTTTGTGGTGAACCCTTCCATCGTTGGAGCAAATGAGCTGGGTGGAACACAAAGATCACAGGAGCAGGACAAACCACACAAGGTTTTCTTTGAACCATATCTGTAACAGAAGTAATTGTGTAAGGGCTTGTTTAATTTGAGGATTCTAACAATGCAGGGATAGGAAATAAACAGGAATAGGATAGGAATGCACGTGCAAAACAGAGAATTTAAAAACACAGGATTTTTGCCAATCTGGGTGTTTGGTTCACAAGAATTGGAATATCACAGGATGCAAAGAAGCATGGTGAGATTAAGTCAAACCACAAGAAGTGTACAACCTCTTTGGCGAAGCCATGTCGATCTCAGCGTGATTGGGTTGGCCGGTGAGGATGCTCCAGCTGACTTGGCTGTTGGAGGAGGGGAAGAAGATCTTAGGCCTCTAGAGATGGAGCCCGAGGTACAGCTCCACTGTGATGGAGGGTTTCGTCGTTGGAGCAGCTCTGGTGAGTTGTACGATGCCGAGGCTGAAGCAGGACAAGAGAGACAATGTTAACCTGAGTGGAATTCTAATAGCATCTCCAATAGATGATGTAAAATACATAACCACAAAGTGCTAGATGTATACATCAGCCGCTCACCTATAAACTTAACTGTCGAAACTTAATTTAACTGTCGAAACTGAACTTAATTGTCGAAACTGAATTTTGCTGTCAAAACTGAATTTTACTGTCGAAACTAAACGCACTAGGGGTGAGGCTACACGTTAGTCGACTGACTTTTTCATCTCTCGTTAGTCGATTTTGCAGCCGTTGGATACGAAATCAAGGGCCTGCAGTTCATCTTCAACCTCCACCCCCTGAGCCGCCAGCCACCACTGCCAAACAGCCGCCCACCCGCCATGTGGCGGTGCGCCGCCTCGCCCAAAACACTCCCCACCGCCGGTCCGCCGCCGCCCCGGCGATCCCTCTAGCCCCGTGAAAGCTTTTTCTCTGGCGATCCCCACGCCACCGCCCCACCACCACCGGCGACCACCACACCCACCCTGAACCCTAAGATAGATAGTGGGGTACGTCTCCGGTGAGCCCCCCTCCCCGCTGTGGCTGGTTCTTCCTTAACTCCGACGAGCCCCCCCCCACCCCCTGAAAATCGACTAACCCAAAAGTCGATTCAGTTGACTGAATTGTAGCTAAATCGGAGCAGCATCGCAAGCAAGAGCAAGAGCGAGAGCAGCAGCGCGAGCAAGAGCAGGAGCAAGAGCAAGAGCCGACCATGCAGGGGACCGAGAGCAAGAGCAGAGCAGCAGCGCGAGCGAGAGCTAAAGCAGCAACAACTCCTACTGATGTGGACGTCATCGCCGAGGGAGCGACACCGTGGAGGAAGTGGCCGGCGACGCCGCCGTGGATGGATCCGCGCCGTGTCGGCTCGGGACAGAGCGCCGACAGCACCGTGAGATCGAATCAAGAAGAAAATGCAGCAATTAGTGTACAACCTCTTTGGTGGCGCCGATTAGGCCACAGCTTCATCCGAGGAAATGGTGATGATGATGCTCTTCCGGTGGTGCAGGTGAATATGGCGGTGTGGGAATGGAGGTGGCGTGAAAGACGAGGGGAACATCGGGGCAGCTCCTTGGAGGTGGAGGACGGGGTGGCTGAACCGGCGGGACGACCAGATCGACAATGGATCCTCATCCGTTATGGTGGATGAGGGACGTCGAGGTGTTGCTATGGACGACGTCGATGGGGAAGAGGCTCCGGCTGGGTGGCAGACGGAGGAGGGTGTGGGGCTTCGCGGGTTTTCCCGACCTCGGTGTACGAATGGGTGGGCGGATGGGATGGGAGTGGGAACCATGGCTTAGGGACGCGCTTGTCCGAAATGTGGGGTAATTTATGAAAGTACCCCCACCGATTTGAGGCTGTTCTTTCGGTTCAGGGGTATCACATGCATTTCTCGTGTCGGGATTTCACAGGAGGTGGGACTTTTCGCGCGCGTTGTAATTTTGGAGTAGCAAGGCGCGGGTTGAGATGGAGGGAGTTGTCGGAGCACAACGAGACAAAGATATATCTTAAATATTTCGGGCTAACAAGGCGCGGGTTGAAATTTCCGGACAAGCCTAACGTGTACTGTACCAAATCAATTCGCACTACAAATGTCATTCAAAACTGTGAATTCATGTTATGTTCAATTAAAATATTTTGCTACGTGTATAATGCATGCAACCTAGTACTCAAATGAACGTTTTAGTGCATTCCAAACATATATACTACCGCTTCAATATGAACTAAATTTGAATTCGTTTCTCTATTTGAATAAGATCTACAATAATGATTGTTGTGAAGTCAAAGCATTTGAATTTGTTTTTTTAATAAGATCTACAATCGTCATTATTGTTAAGTTAAACCATCGTTTGTGTATTATCTTCACAGCACACCATATGATTAGTCTCGAGTTACATATGAACTATGTGTACTATATGAACTCGAACTCGATTTTTTGAATCCACTTTATGTTTATTTCAAATCATAGTACATTTCAAGCTCTAGCTAGATCATCACAAGCTAAACCATGTCTCATATGTATAATGTGTTTATCACATTATGTATGGTGCCCCGCCCCCTACGCCAACAAGTATTTAGATGTGAGTTGCAAACACCACACATTACCACAAATTCAAATAAAATGTGAGAATATTCGATATATAGTATTATTTAGATTGTTCGATACTTAGTTGTAAGCCGCAAACAGCACACATTATCACAAAAATTCAAATAAAATGTGAGATTGTTCGATGTATAGTATGGTTTAGATTGTTCGACATTTAGCTGTGAGTTGCAAACGCCATGCATTATCACATTATGGTATAACATGTGCAAAACCACAACACGTGTATCACCGCTATATTCATGCATGCATATGTTTAAAACACTATGATCTCCTATTCAAATATATGAATCCACTTTCATATCAAATTATGATCTTTGTTAGTCTCTTACACCCACACAATCCTCTAACCTTTGTAGCTACCACTAACTTTCTCTCATGCATGCACACGCCCTCCTCGCCCTCCCTCCCTCAAAGATTCTATCCATCACAAGACATTCACTTTTTTCTTTAGGTCGTTCTCCCACAGTCTCCACAACTCCTTTCTGACACACACACACACACCGATCGATGAACCTCTCCAGCGATGTCTGCCTACAACATACACACGCATCTTCAATCTCCTCCTTTATGTGTCCTTGCCTCGTGTCTCTCATACGGTCCCACACACGTGTAAAATCTCGCCCCTCTTTTCATCGATCTCACAACCGCACACTCCTCCCCTATCTAGCTAGTATGTGGGCCTCTCGCACCACCTCCTAGCTCCATTCTCTCTGTCTATCCGTCTCGCCGGGCCTTATTTGCCTCTAACAAATGGACGTACACCAACCAATGTCCCGCTATACATATAGCTAGCTAGGTCCTTATAACTCGTTTTTTCCCACGTGTCGATCAATCTACCTCATTAGTTATGTCTCTCCCTTCCTCCGACAAACAACAATTGATCTACCGATCTAGTTAGGTTTGCTTACCAAACACATGGTTCCCCTTCATCATCCATGGATGTGTCCCGATAGATCTACCACGCAGTGCACACATGTAAACACATCCCCACTCTTCATCGATAATATTGCAGTTCCACCCTCAGTTTGTCTAGTAGGCCTCTCCCACCATCTTCAAGAAGCAACTCCATCACCCATCCAGCACTCTATCCCTCTCCCTCCCTCTCTCTCTCCTCTCTCTCTCTGTCCCATCCTATTTCCCGTCCTTCAGTTATGTATGGATGTCAACCGATCTCCGTCAAGACATAGCTGGGTCTCTCCTTCTCAACACATATACGAGTCGTTCTACCTCTATAGTTAGGCCTCTGCCTACCCCTCCCCCACCCCCTCCCACACACACACACACCGATACATCGAGCGCTCTAGTCATGTCTCCCTGCCACACACAAACTTGACCTGTGCCATCTGACATTCCGGTAGCTAGGTCAGTCGCCCTATATCTTTGACTTGCACACACACACAATTTCGGTGGCTCTCTTCATCGATCTCGCACCCACCCACTTGATCCTCTCTTCGACTCTATCGATATCTATGACCCCTCCCTCTCTTCTCGTGGATCGCCCGACCCTCTATATATGATATGGATAGGCCTCCATTTCACACACATTGCATGCAAAATTTTGTTTGAGATGTCATCGACACATATTCCTAGAAATACATTCACGAAATCAACCTCCCCCCCAAAACAACAACACTCACGAACGCACAAGCCATTTGTCTAGGTTTGTATCTCTCACACACACCCACGTAGGTGGGTGATACGTCCATTTTGCATCATGCTTTTATATCGATATTTATTGCATTATGGGCTGTTATTACACATTATGTCACAGTACTTATGCCTATTCTCTCTTATTTTACAAGGTTTACATAAGGAGGGAGAATGTCATTTGGAATTCGAAATTTGGAAAAGGAGCAAATATTAGAGACCTATTCTGCACAACTCCAAAAGTCCTGAAACTCCACGAAAGTTATTTTTGGAAATAATAAAAAATACTGAGCGAAAGAAATACCAGAGGGAGCCCACACCCTGGCCAAGAGGGTGGGGGGCGCGCCCTACCCCCCTGGGCGCGCCCCCTGCCTCGTGGGCCCCCTGTTGGCCCTCAAGTGCCCATGTTCTGCTATATGAAGTCTTTCATCCGAAGAAAAATCATAAGCAAGCTTTGGGGACGAGACTCCGCCGCCACGAGGCGAAACCTTGGCGGAACCAATCTAGGGCTCCCGCAGGCTGCTCATTGGGACACTTCCCTCCGGAGGGGGAAATCATCGCCATCGTCATCACCAATGCTCCTCTCATCGGAGAGGGCAATCTCCATCAACATCTTCACCAAAGACCATCTCCTCTCAAACCCTACTTCATCTCTTGTATCCAATTCTTGTCTCTAAGTCCGGATTGGTACCGTAGGTTGCTAGTAGTGTTGATTACTCCTTGTAGTTGATGCTAGTTGGTTTATTTGGTGGAAGATCATATGTTCAGATCCTTTATGCACATTAATACCCCTCTGATTATGAACATAAATATGCTTTGTGAGTAGTTACGTTTGTTCCTGAGGACATGGGCGAAGTCTTGCTATTAGTAGTCATGTGAATTTGGTATTCGTTCGATATTTTGATGAGATGTATGTTGTCTATCCTCTAGTGGTGTTCTGTGAACGTCGACTACGTGACACTTCACCATTATTTGGGCCTAGAGGAAGGCACTGAGAAGTAATAAGTAGATGAGGGGTTGCTAGAGTGACAGAAGCTTAAACCCTAGTTTATGCGTTGCTTCGTAAGGGGCTGATTTGGATCCATATGTTTCATGCTATGGTTAGGTTTACCTTAATAGTTCTTTTGTAGTTGCGGATGCATGCAATAGGGGTTAATCATAAGTGGGATGCTTGTCCAAGTAAGGACAACACCCGAGCAGCGGTCCACCCACATATCAAATTATCAAAGTACCGAACGCGAATCATATGAACGTGATGAAAACTAGCTTGACGATAATTCCATGTGTCCTCGGAGCGCTTTTCTCTATATAAGAGTTTGTCCAGGCTTGTCCTTTGCTATAAAAAGGATTGGGCCACCTTGCTGCACTTTATTTACTTTTGTTACTTGTTGCTCGTTACCAATTATCTTATCACAAAACTATCTCATTACCTATAATTTCAAGTGCTTGCAGAGAATACCTTGCTGAAAACCGCTTATTATTTCATACGCTCCTCATTGGGTTCGACACTCTTACTTATCGAAAGGACTACGATAGATCCCCTATACTTGTGGGTCATCAAGACTCTTTTCTGGCGCCGTTGCCGGGGAGTGAAGCGCCTTTGGTAGGGGGAATTTGGTAAGGAAAATTTATATAGTGTGCTGAAATTTACTGTCACTTATTACTATGGAAAGTAATCCTCTGAGGGGCTTGTTCGGGGTATCTTCACCCGACCAAGAGAAACAAGAGTTGCTCCTCAACCTACTGAACCTATTGAAAATGAGAATGTCTACTTTGAAATTCCTTCGGGTATGTTAGAAAAACTGCTAGCTAATCCTTTTGCAGGAGACGGAACAATGCATCCTGATGAGCACCTAATATATGTGGATGAAGTTTGTGGATTATTTAGGCTTGTAGGTGTACCCGATGATGTTATTTAGAAGAAGGTCTTCCCTTTATCTTTGAAGGGAGATGCATTGACATGGTATAGGCTATGTGATGATATGGGATCATGGAACTACAAACGATTGAAATTGGAATTTCATCAGAAGTTTTATCCTATGCATCTTGTTCATCCTGATTGCAATTATATATATAATTTTTGGCCTCGCGAAGGAGAAAGCATCGCTCAAGCTTGGGGGAGGCTTAAATCAATGTTATATTCATGCCCCAATCATGAGATCCCAAGAGAAATAATTATTCAAAAATTTTATGCTCGGCTTTCTGATAACAATCACACCATGCTCGATACTTCTTGTGCTGGCTCTTTTATGATGAAGACTATTGAATTGAAATGGGATTTATTGGAAAGAATTAAACGCAACTCTGAAGATTGGGATCTCGAGAAGGTAAGGAGTCAGGTATGACACCTAAGTTTGATTGTGTTAAATCTTTTATGGATACCGATGTTTTCCGTAAATTTGGCACTAAATATGGACTTGACTCTGAGATAGTAGCTTCTTTCTGTGAATCTTTTGCTACTCATGTTGATCTCCCTAAGGAGAAGTGGTTTAAATACCATCCTCCCATAGAAGTAAAAGTAGCTGCACCTATTAAAGTTGAAGAAAAGACTATCACTTATAATGATCCTATTGTTCCTACTGCTTATGTTGAGAAAGCACATTTCCCTGTTAGGATAAAAGATCATGCTAAAGCTTCAACTGTGGTTCGTAAAAGGAATATTAGAACCTATACACCTCCTGAGCAAGTTAAAGTTGAACCTAATATTGCTATTGTTAAAGATCTCTTGTCTGATAATATTGATGGGCATGTTATTCATTTCCGTGATGAAACTGCTAGAATTGCCAAACCTTGTGCTAAAGATAAACATAGACCTGTGGTAGGCATGCCAGTTATTTCTGTTAAAATAGGAGATCATTGTTATCATGGCTTATGTGACATGGGAGCTAGTGCTAGTGCAATACCTATTTACTTATACAAAGAAATTATGCATGATATTGCACCTACTGAGTTAGAAGATATTGATGTTACCATTAAGCTTGCCAATAGAGATACCATATCACCCATTGGAATTGTTAGAGATGTTGAAGTCTTGTGTGGGAAAACTAAATATCCTGCTGATTTTCTTGTTCTCGGTTCCCCACAAGATCGCTTTTGCCCCATTATATTTGGTAGACCCTTCTTGAATACTGTTAATGCTAAGATAGACTGCAAAAAGGATGTCGTTACTATTGGTTTGGGTGATATGCCTCATGAGTTTAATTTCTCTAAATTTCGTAGACAACACCGTGAAGAGGAATTGCCTAGTAAGGATGAAATTCTTGGTCTTGCTTCTATTGCGTACCTCCTAATGATCCTTTGGAACAATATTTGCTAGACCATGAAAATGATATGTTTATGAATGAAAGAAGGGAAATAGATGAAGTATTCTTTAAACAGGAACCCATCCTGAAACACAATTTGCCTATTGAAATCCTAGGGGATCCTCCTCCACCCAAGGGTGATCCCGTGTTTGAGCTTAAACCGTTACCTGATACTATTAAATATGCTTATCTTGATGAGGAAAAGATATATCATGTTATTATTAGTGCTAACCTTTCAGAGCATGAAGAAGAGAGATTATTGAAAACTCTGAAGAAGCATCGTGCTGCTATTGGATATACTCTTGATGATCTTAAGGGCATTAGTCCCACTCTATGTCAACATAAAATAAATTTGGAGAAAGATGCCAAACCAGTTCATGATCACCAACGACGGCTGAATCCTAAGATGAAAGAAGTGGTAAGAAAGGAAATACTAAAGCTCCTTGAGGCAGGTATAATTTATCGCGTTGCTGATAGCCAATGGGTAAGTCCTGTCCATTGTGTCCCTAAGAAGGGAGGTATTACTGTCGTTCCTAATGATAAAGATGAATTGATTCCGCAAAGAATTATTACAGGTTATAGGATGGTAATTGATTTCCGCAAATTAAATAAAACTACTAAAAAGGATCATTACCCCTTACCTTTTATTGATCTAATGCTAGAAAGATTATCCAAACATACACATTTTTGCTTTCTGGATGGTTATTTTGGTTTCTCTTAAATACCCGTATCAGCCGATGATCAATCAAAGACCACTTTTACTTGCCCTTTCGGTACTTTTGCTTATAGACGTATGCCTTTTGGTTTATTTAATGCACCTGCTACCTTTCAAAGATGCATGATGGCTATATTCTCTGACTTTTGTGAAAAGATTTGTGAGGTTTTCATGGACGACTTCTCCGTTTATGGATCCTCTTTTGATGATTGCTTGAGCAACCTTGATCGAGTTTTGCGAGATCTTGAAGAAACTAATCTTGTCTTGAATTGGGAAAAGTGCCACTTTATGGTTAATGAAGGTATTGTCTTGGGGCATAAAATTTCTGAAAGAGGTATTGAAGTTGATAAAGCCAAGGTTGATGCTATTGAAAAGATGCTATGTCCCAAGGACATCAAAGGTATAAGAAGTTTCCTTGGTCACGCCGATTTTTATAGGAGGTTCATTAAGGACTTCTCAAAAATTTCTCGGCTTCTGACTAATTTGTTACAAAAAGATATACCATTTGTCTTTGATGATGATTGTGTAGAAGCATTTGAAATACTTAAGAAAGCATTGATCTCTGCACCTATTGTTCAACCACCTGATTGGAATTTACCTTTTGAAATTATGTGTGATGCTAGTGATTATGCTGTAGGTGCTGTTCTAGACCAAGAGTTGATAAGAAATTAAATGTTATTCAATATGCTAGTAAAACTGTAGACAATGCTCAGAGAAATTATGCTACTACTGAAAAATAATTCTTAGCAGTTGCATTTGCTTGTGAAAAGTTCAGACCTTATATTGTTGATTCTAAAGTAACTATTCACACTGATCATGCTGCTATTAAATATCTTATGGAAAAGAAAGATGCTAAACCTAGACTTATTAGATGGGTTCTCTTGCTACAAGAATTTGATTTGCATATTATTGATAGAAAGAGAGCCGAGAACCCGTTGCAGACAACTTGTCTAGGTTAGAAAATGTTCTTGATGACCCACTACCTATTGATGATAGCTTTCCTGATGAGCAATTAAATGTCATAAATACTTCTCATACTGCTCTATGGTATGCTGATTATGCTAATTACATTGTTGCTAAATTTATACCACCTAGTTTCAGATACCAGCAAAAGAAAAGGTTCTTCTATGATTTGAGACATTACTTTTGGGATGACCCACATCTTTATAAAGAAGGAGTAGATGGTGTTATTAGACGTTGTGTACCTGAGCATGAACATGAATAGATCTATGCAAGTGTCACTCCGAGGCTTATGGAGGACACCACGCTGGAGATAGAACTACACATAAGGTATTGCAATCCAGTTTTTATTGGCCTACTCTCTTCAAGGATGCCCGTAAGTTTGTTCTATCTTGTGATGAATGTCAAAGAATTGGTAATATTAGTAGATGTCAAGAAATGCCTATGAATTATTCACCTGTTATTGAACCATTTGATGTTTGGGGCTCTGATTATATGGGACCTTTTCCTGCCTCTAATGGATATACACATATTTTAGTTTTTTTGACTATAAATATACACATATTTTAGTTGCTGTTGATTACATTACTAAGTGGGTAGAAGCTATTCCAACTAGTAGTGCTGATCATAACACTTCTATTAAAATGCTTAAAGAAGTTATTTTTCCGAGGTTTGGAGTCCCTAGATATTTAATGACTGATGGTGGCTCACATTTTATTCATGGTGCTTTCCATAAAATGCTTGCTAAGTATGATGTTAATCATAGAATTGCATCTCGTTATCACTCGCAGTCTAGTGGTCTAGTAGAATTGAACAACAGAGAGCTAAAATTAATTTTGCAAAAGACTGTTAATAGATCTAGAAAGAATTGTCCAAGAACCTTGATGATGCATTATGCGCCTATAGAACTGCATATAAAAATCCTATGGGCATGTCTCCGTATAAATTGGTTTATGGTAAAGCATGTCACTTACCTCTCGAACTAGAACATAAGGCTTATGGGGCTATTAAAGAGCTCAATTATGATTTTAAACTTGCCGGTGAGAAGAGGTTATTTGACATTAGCTCACTTGATGAATGGAGAACCCAGGCTTATGAGAATGCCAAATATTTTAAAGAAAAGGTTAAAAGATGGCATGACAAAAGGATACAAAAGCGTGAGTTTAATGTAGGTGATTATGTATTGCTATACAACTCTCGTTTAAGATTTTTTGCAGGAAAACTTCTCTCTAAATGGGAAGGTAAAATGCGTTATCGAGGAGGTCTATCGTTCCGGTGCCATAAAAATCAACAACTTCGAAGGCACAAATCCGAAGGTGGTGAACGGTCAAAGAATTAAATGTTATATCTCAGGTAATCCCATAAATGTCGAAACCAATGTTATTGAAACCGTAACCCCTGAGGAGTACATAAGGGACACTTTCTGGAACGTTTTAGACTCTGAAAAGGAATAGGTATGTGTATGGTAAGTAAACCGACTCCAAAACAGTTCTAATGGCAATTTTATTCGTTTTGGAATATTTAGAAAAATAGAAAAATAAGAAGCAGTCCGGGAAGGACATGAGGCCTCCACGAGGGTGGAGGGCGCGCCCTACCCTACTAGGCGCGCCCCTACCTCGTGGGCACCTCGTGTGCTCTCCGGACTCCGTTTTCTTGCACGATACTTATTTTGGTCGGTAAAAATTCATTATATAATCTCCTGAAGGTTTTGACTCATGTATCACGCAATTGTCCCCTGTTCTTGTTTCTAGCTGTTTTCTGTCAGGGTTGTCAAGGCCAGGCATCATGTCGTCCCCCTCCTCCAACAAAGGTGACAACGATGCTTGGCTAATGAAGATAGAGCTGAAGAGGGAAGAACCCATGGAGATCAGCAAGGATGAAGGGATCAAGAAGGCCACGGAGGACCAAGCTCCTGAAGACAACCTTCAAATTGATCACAATCTTCTTACCCCAACTGAAATCGAAGCTTTGAAGATGATTGAGTTATCTCGTATACAAAACAAGTATCTCACACATGAAAATATTTTGTTGAAGGAGCATATCATTGCACTCAAGGGCATTATCCGCAAGTTGGAGGACCTCTTATGTTTGATGTGCGATTATCCATCATCACCTCCACCTTCTTCACTAGCAAAGGAGACATAACCACATGGGTATGGGCACTCCCCTTGGCAACTGCCAAGCTTGGGGGAGATGCCCCGGTATCGTATCACCACCACATCTCCTATCTTTACCATTTTTCTTAGTTCGATCCTTTTAGTAGTATCTTGATCTAGTAGAATAAAGTTTATGGCATGATCTAGTTTTGAGTTTTGCTTTATGATCCCTCTCTGTAATTGAGTCCGTGAGTTATATAATAAAGATTAGTGTTGAGTCAAGGGCTTGGTTATCTTGCTATGTTCTTGAGTGAATAAAAGAAAAGAGAAAAGAATAAAAAGAAACAAAGAGATCATATTGATCTTATGGAGAGTAATGACTTCACATAGAAAGAGTATGATGATAAAAAATTGTTGAGGGTTGACAAACATAATTTTGGTCATCGTTGCAATTAATAGGAAGTAATAAAGAAAGAGAGGTTTCACATATAAATATACTATCTTGGACATCTTTTATGATTGTGAGCACTCATTAAAATATGACATGCTAAAGAGTTGATATTGGACAAGGAATACAACGTAATGGGTTTTGTTTTCTTATATCTGAGATAAAGTATATTGTCATGGATCATCCAACATGTTGAGATTGCCTTTACCCCTCATGCTAGCCAAATTCTTTGCACCTAGTAGAGATACTACTTGTGCTTCCAAAAACCCTTAAACCAGTTTTGCCATGAGAGTCCACCATACCTACCTATGGATTGAGTAAGATCCTTCAAGTAAGTTGTCATCGGTGCAAGCAATAAAAATTGCTCTCTAAATATGTATGATTGATTGGTGTGGAGGAAATAAGCTTTATACGATCTTGTGATGTGGAAGAAATAAAAGCGAAAGACTGCATAATAAAGGTTCATATCACAAGTGGCAATATAAAGTGACGTTTTTTCGCATTAGGATTTTGTGCATCCAACCCTGAAAGCGCATGGCAACGTCTGCTTCCCTCTGCGAAGGGCCTATCTTTTATGTTTATCTTCTACCTTATGCAAGAGTCATGGTGATCTTCACCTTTCCTTTTTACATTTTATCCTTTGGCAAGCACAGTATGTTGGAAAGATCCTGATTTATATATCTAATTGGATGTAAGTTAGCATGAGTTATTGTTGTTGACATTACCCTTGAGGTAAAAGGTTGGGAGGCGAAACTGTAAGCCCCTATCTTTCTCTGTGTCCGATTAAAACTCCGTAACCACAAGTATTGCGTGAGTGTTAGCAATTATGAAAGACTAAATGACAGTTGAGTATGTGGACTTGCTAGAAAGCTCTGACATAGACTCTTTCTGATGTTATGATAAATTGCAATTGCCTCATTGACTGAGATTATAGTTTGTTAGTTCTCAATAAAGTTTCTGATTCATACTTTGCATTACGAATAGATTATTACTTGAGCATAAGAAATCATATGACATTATCCATATATGTTGCTCTTATGAGAATAATCATGATGCCCTCATGTCCGTGTTTTATTTTATCGACACCTCTACCTCTAAACATGTGGACATATTTATCGTTATCGGCTTCCGCTTGAGGACAAGCGAGGTCTAAGCTTGGGGAAGTTGATACGTCCATTTTGCATCATGCTTTTATATCGATATTTATTGCATTATGGGCTGCTATTACACATTATGTCACAGTACTTATGCCTATTCTCTCTTATTTTACAAGGTTTACATAAGGAGGGAGAATGCCTAAATTTGAAATTTGGCCGGAAAAGGAGCAAATATTAGAGACCTATTACGCACAACTCCAAAAGTCCCGAAACTCCACGAAAGTTATTTTGGAAATAATAAAAAATCGAGCGGAAGAAATACCAGAGGGGCCCACACCACAGCCACGAGGGCGGGGCGCGCCGCCTCGTGGCCCCCTGTTGGCCCTCCAGGTGCCCATCTTACGCTATATGAAGTCTTTCGTCCGAAGAAAAATCATAAGCAAGCTTTGGGGACGAGACTCCGCCGCCACGAGGCGGAACCTTGGCAGAACCAATCTAGGGCTCCGGCAGAGCTGTTCTGCTAGGGACACTTCCCTCCGGGAGGGGGAAATCATCACCATCGTCATCACCAATGCTCCTCTCATTGTGAGAGGGCAATCTCCATCAACATCTTAACCAGCACCATTTCCTCTCAAACCCTAGTTCATCTCCTGTATCCAATTCTTGTCTCTAAGTCCGGTATTGGTACCTGTAGGTTGCTAGTAGTGTTGATTACTCCTTGTAGTTGATGCTAGTTGGTTTATTTGGTGGAAGATCATATGTTCAGATCCTTTATGCACATTAATACCCCTTTGATTATGAACATAAATATGCTTTGTGAGTAGTTACGCTTGTTCCTGAGGACATGGGAGAAGTCTTGCTATTAGCAGTCATGTGAATTTGGTATTCGTTCGATATTTTGATGAGATGTATGTTTTCTATCCTCTAGTGGTGTTATGTGAACGTCGACTACATGACACTTCCCCATTATTTGGGCCTAGAGGAAGACATTGGGAAGTAATAAGTAGATGATGGGTTGCTAGAGTGACAGAAGCTTAAACCCTAGTTTATGCGTTGCTTCGTAAGGGCTGATTTGGATCCATATGTTTCATGCTATGGTTAGGTTTACCTTAATACTTCTTTTGTAGTTGCGGATGCTTGTAATAGGGGTTAATCATAAGTGGGATGCTTGTCCAAGAAAGGACAGCACCCAAGCACCGTCCACCCACATATCAAATTATCAAAGTACGAACGCGAATCATATGAACGTGATGAAAACTAGCTTGATGATAATTCCCATGTGTCCTCGGGAGCGCTTTTCTCTATATAAGAGTTTGTCCAGGCTTGTCCTTTGCTATAAAAAGGATTGGGCCACCTTGCTGCACTTTATTTACTTTTGTTACTTGTTGCTCGTTACCAATTATCTTATCACAAAACTATCTGTTACCTATGATTTCAGTGCTTGCAGAGAATACCTTGCTGAAAACCGCTTATCATTTCCTTATGCTCCTTGTTGGGTTCGACACTCTTACTTTCGAAAGGACTACGATGGATCCCCTATACCTGTGGGTCATTAGTGGGGGACGTGCACGAAGAGAAGAGGTGCACGCACGGTGCACGTACTCCCGTCTCTTTCCCAAGCACACACGCGCGGGTACACGGTGGAGCTCATTTCTATACGAAAAGGCAGCCCACGTGGTAATTTGACACGTGTACTGGTTGTCCACTAGATGGAGGGAGGATCGTCTACCACGGGTGAACAAACAAATTGCGACTTGACGTTATGTTAAAAAGAGGCAAACCATGTGGGGCCTACCTTAGAGGCAAGGCTCTATACACTGGAGTACTTTTGATGTGTCCCGTCAACTCGCAGAACGAGGAGAAGCTTGCTTAGTATGTCGTACCCCCGCCCACGGGCGCGGTGGCTCACAGGATGAGGTGAAGTTTGCTTACTAGTAGTAGTACTGTACGCCTTACGCCCGCTCCCTCGCCCACGCGCGCGGTGGCTTGCAGGACGAGGAGAAAATTTTACTACTCCCTCCATTTACTCCTCATCCCTACTACCTTGGTTAGAGAGATTATCATATTGTTTGGAATATATATGTCCTTTAGTAGATTTCAATATGAACTACTAGTACATATTCCAAACACTGATGTATATAGACCTATTTTAGAGTCTAGATTCACTCATTTTGCTCCGTATGTAGCATAAAGTTGAGACACTTATTTTGGAACGGAGGGAGTACATATTTGCTATGTTCTGTAAATCATTGAGATGCAATAGCATGCATGTTAGTCTCCTTTGTATTTGATGAAATGTTGCAACGGGCAACCTTGGACCTTAAGATACATGTAATGTAATTTGGAAGCTTCATAGCATTGTACTATCTCACGATAAATTACAGTACGTACTATACAAGTACTTCCTCCGTTCCTAAATATAAGTCTTTGTAGAGATTTCACCATGAACCACATACGAATGTATATAGATGCATTTTGAGTGTAGATTCATTTATTTTGTTTCGTATGTAGTCCACCTAGTGGAATCTCTACAAAGACTTATATTTAGGAATGAAGGGAGTACTATGTAAAGAGTTAGGTGTCGCACGGTGTCCAGAAAATATGGTGATAGTGTGAGGCGGGCCATGTAATCACTGAGCCTGCGTGTTTTCACTGCTCTTGCACTCCTCCGCCGTAAGAATGGAGAAAATTGTAATCTAGTAGTACCTCGTTTCACGAAAAGCGTGGGACATCCAACAGTCCTACCACCTCGTAATAATGACCAATGAGCCGTCAAATCACATAGACCCAGTGAAGAAGTTGGACGGACGAACCAACCATCACTCTTGAATCCGCTTCTCCCTTCAACGCAGGCGCCAGTGAGAGGTCGCGTCCGCGCTGCCCAGGCATGAATGCGGCACCAATTCTTTGGAGTGGTGCTGACCATTTCGAGCGGGAAGTGCGCGCGGGTGATGGAGGGGCTTTGGGTGGGCCAGGCTGGTCAGGAGCGGGCGTGGCAGTTGTCCGCCTGTCCCTATCAGACGCCTGGAAACGAGAGGATGCACCAACTCTCGCGGCTAAAATCATACACTACACACCATCTCTCTGGAGGAGTAGGTCGATCTGTCGCTCTCTCTAACACACACATGCTGTTAAACACACACACGCACACGCACACGCACACTCAGGTTCATAGAATAGGAAAATCGTGCGAGTGCGAAGCCACAGGAAGTGAGATACAAATGGAGTACGTACAAGAAGAGAAGAGGTGACGGATATTCCATCAAACCTGGACTGAGGAGTAGCACTCCCTCCGTCTAGGTGTTAAGTCATCCTACGGAAATCAGATATTCCCAAAATGTTTAGGCGTCGTCCATTAACTTCGCATCTCAATCCCCTCCTGGCCTCGTTGCTAGCGAGCATTTGGATCCTTAGCAAGAACAGCTTATAGCATAGCCGGGCAAGGTTAGGCGTTTGGAACTGTTAAAATATGTTAGCTTTTATGGGCCAGCTAGCTTGGGTGGGCTAGAAAAACCTTGCTAGCTCAGGAGAGCCAGATCGGCTCACTTTCGACGGCAAACTTCGCGTAGTAGTAACATAGACTCGTAACATATGCATGTTACTAGTCCAAGTTACTCACCACTATGACCAGCCTAAGCAATATAACCAGACACTCCTTACTCTGCCTTGTTATCTCCCCCAGAAACCCAATGCATGGAACGCAACTACGTGTTGATCAGTCAAGAAATCAAAGTCGGCTTG
This sequence comes from Aegilops bicornis, assembly GCA_021605145.1. Lineage (NCBI taxonomy): Eukaryota > Viridiplantae > Streptophyta > Magnoliopsida > Poales > Poaceae > Aegilops > Aegilops bicornis. Next base: position 456,678,832 of record CM038675.1, on the reverse strand, counting down.
CATGCGAGTTAATACGTGGCCCTGCATAGTAGTTAAAATGGCATCTCTTAGTTGTTTGGATTAATTATTCCGTTTAGAGACAGAAATCAGGGCTTTGTTTGTAGGAATGACCGGTCAAGTTTCTCCTTCTCCTCCAATCTGCTTGCACCTTGGTCCCGCTGCACCTTCTAACGTGACTTATTACACCTAGGCGGAGGGAGTCGTACGAGATACGGTGGCACACTGACTTAGGTCGAATACAAGTGCCCAAAATTGTGTGCATGTTATAATAAGGATTCACTTAAAATAGTACGTGAGTGAACAAATGGATCAATTGGTCAGTGTTCCCAAGCAGTAGCGATATGTGTGAGGTAAGATACACCGCTGGTGCTTTTAATTTTTCTTATTAATTTGTTTGTTTCACCCTCTGACTGGTGGGACCCAACGTACTACGTGGAGAGAGGTAAGGTGACTAAGGCTGCATTATTTTTGCACCACTGTGGATAGTCTTACCACCAAAGCCACATGACACGATTATGATTTAAATCCCAATGACTCCTACACACACAAAAAAACACGGCATGCTTGTCACACGAATGCAGGAATGTATAAAAGGTTATTTTCCTCTCGTTGAACATAACGGTAGGGTTGTGTAGCTGGTTAGCCTGTTCGCTCATCAAACTTGAGGTCTCGGGTTCGATAACTACACTTGAGCATAATTCGTGCCAGGAGGATTCTTCAACTGGTCAAAATGGATGGATACGGAGCGATACGATCTCGTAGTGACCGTATAATCACCTCATCACGTATAAGCTGCAGCCTCGGCGCTTGTTTTCTAGGGTTTGCACTCTTCACACTCTCTCCAGTATATATATACACGCTGGAGCCTCAGCTCTTGTAGTTGCTCTCTTCACACTCTCTCACCCTCTCCAGATCTAAACAAGACTTCGTTGGCCTCTCTCTCTCTCTCCCCTCACTGCTGGTCTGCTTGTAGTTGCTCTCTTCACACTCTCTCACCCTCTAAACAAGACTTCGTTGGCCTCTCTCTCTCCCCTCACTGCTGGTCAAAGAGCCAGCAGGATCCGTCCGCCGGGAAGGGAAGGAGGCTTAACGCTGTCACCGTCAACGAGGGAGGGAATCCACTACCGGCTCAGCTGTTCACTTTCACCCAGCGGTAGTGCGGGAGGGCCTCCAACCCCTTCTTCTTTGCCGCCGTACATAGTGTGGGTCGAACGGCCTCTGGTTGCCCACCGAATCACACCCCAAGAACCTTAAGGTATAATTTACTTATTCCACATGCATTGCTCTGTTGCATGTGGGCTTTTTCCGCTTCTGCACTCGAATCTAGGTGTTGGATGGGCTTTTTCTGCTTCTGCACTCGAATCTAGGTGTTGGATCAAACAGGAAAGTAGTGGGGAAAGTTGTATACCATGAATCTAGGACGTGGTTCAAAGAGGAAAGGAATGGGGGAAAGTAGTGGGAAAAGTTGTATAGCATGAATCTAGGACGTGGTTCGAAAAGGAAAGGAAGGGGAGAGTAGTGGGGAAAGTTCTATCGCATGAATCTAAGACGTGGTTCAAAGAGGACAGGAATGGGGAAAGTTGTATAGCATAAATCTAGGACGTGGTTCATAGAGGAAAGGAAGTGGGGAAAGTACTAGTACAGATTGGCTATCCAGCACCTACATTGGTCGAAAAGGGGAAATAATGACAAACGCAAAGACGCACATCTATAACAAACTGATCTTTTGTTTTGGGGACAAGGTCAGTAGAGTTTGAGCAGGACTAGATTTGCTGCGCTCACATAGGGAAAGGTGTCTAAAGATAACAAAGCTGGGACCAACACAAATATGCTCCTTGGTTGTTTGTTCTTTGTTGCAACAGACTATGCATCACCCCAAGACATCGGTAGATGCACATGGTCTTGAAAAGGCCCACCGCCCTGCAACTCTTTAGCTGTTGTTAATCTAAAGCCCTGTTTGATTAAAAACTCCCTAGTCCCTACCTGCTTGGTTCCAGGGACTAAACATGGAGTGGTTATTAAATGACATCTACTAAACATGGAGTGGTTATTAAATGACATGGAGTGGTTATTAAATGACATGCTTGGTTCCAGGGACTAAACATGGAGTGGTTATTAAATGACATGCTAAAATACCATGTTACCCCTAGTAATGAACTAATAGAGACAAGGTGCGATGCGTGGCAGGGCAATCGTTGGAAAAAGTCCCAAAAGACTCTCCCTCGGGTCTTCTTTCTTTAGTCCCAAATGCCCACTTTTAGTCCCTAAAAGTCCCTCCTGTTTGGTTTAGATGGGATCGACACGGAGTTTTTTAGTCCCTCCACCAAAATGTCCCTCGTAAAAAACACCCTCTAATAATGCCACTGGAAAATTGATGCAATGCCACAGTTAAAAGCAAATTACATGTTTAACGAATTTTATTGTTAATATAATCTCTCTGTTAATATCAATCAACGCCACCGTTTGAGAAATGCTACTGTCTTGCTTTCTTTCCCATTTAGATAAGGTAGATGCTTCTTTTTGTTGGCTTCTGTGTCATCCACCGTTATTGACCACTAGCTGTTTCCTTTGCACCTCTGTGTAAACAGGGTTATCTATTTCGCCTCATTGCCATTGTGACCTTTTGTTGCACTGCACAAAACACATTTGTTTTAAGAGTGTTTTGTGCAGTTCAACCAAAATGTCACACCAACGACGTTGCTTGATTGCTTGAGCTTAGTGGAACTGCACAAGAGGAGATCTTAGTTCCTATCCGTGTTGGCAAATTTGGTTCAGATATTCTTCTTGTGAGTTGTTTGAATTCTGCATCATGAGAGGTCAGTACTAGCCTTCTTTCACATGATTCTGCAGTGTGCTTTCATATGTTGTGCTACTTGTACGGTAATGTTGCTTGATTTTGTTGAACTACACAAATGGAGACAAGACTTCCAATCTGTATGTGCACCGCAATATCCCATTGAGGTAAGATAAGGATATTTCTGGCTGTTGGCATGTATTTTGCCACTTTCATCGTAAAATGAATGCCATTGTTTAGTGCTATACTTGTGCAACCTAATTGACATGCCAAATCTTACATTGAAGGCGAAGCTTATGCATTATTGAACCAAGTGATGAAGGGAAGAACAAGCGGAAGAAAAACAAAAATCAACTCCTCGGTGCTGTAATGAAGAATCGAACTGTATCTTGACACAAGTAATGATATAGTTTTGCATCTTAATTTATTGCTATGGCTGGAACGAGCAATTGTTTTGCCACTGATTTGATGCCACTCTTAATGTAATACGTAACAAACATGGATCTTCTTTGAAGATACCATATATTTTAGTGGAACTGCACAAGAAGATGTTGGAAACATTAATCTAATCGAGGAGTATATAGTAAGCATGGCCACCAAAGTAGATAGCAACAGGTGGTTCCGGAGAAGTCCTTCATCTGTATGCTCTATGCTACCTCTTGAGCACTGCGTTGGTTTTCCCTTGAAGAGGAAAGGGTGACGCAGCAAAGTAGCGTAAGTATTTCCCTCAGTTTTTGAGAACCAATGTATCAATCTAGTAGGAGGCCACGCATGAGTCCCTCGCACCTACACAAACAAATAAATCCTCGCAACCAACGCAATAAAGGGGTTGTCAATCCCTTCACGGTCACTTATGAGAATCTGATAGATATGATAAGATAATATTTTTGGTATTTTTATGATAAAGATGCAAAGTAAAGAAAGCAAAATAAAAACGGCGACAGAAATAGCTTGTTGACGGAGATTAATATGATGGAAAATAGACCCGGGGGCCATAGGTTTCACTAGTGGCTTCTCTCAAGAGCATAAGTATTTTTTTACAGTGGGTGAACAAATTACTGTTGAGCAATTGTGAATTGAGCATAGTTATGAGAATATCTAGGTATGATCATGTATATAGGCATCACGTCCGAGACAAGTAGACCGACTCACCTGCATCTACTACTATTACCCCACACATCGACCGCTATCCAAAGATGCATCTAGAGTATTAAGTTCATAAGAACAGAGTAACGTTTTAAGCAAGATGACATGATGTAGAGGGATAAACTCATGCAATATGATATAGACCCCATCTTGTTATCCTCGATGGCAACAACACTATACGTGCCTTGCTGCCCCTCACATCCTTTGGGAAAAGGACACCGCAAGATTGAACCCAAAGCTAAGCACTTCTCCCATTGCAAGAAAGATCAATCTAGTAGGCCAAACAAAACTGATAATTCGAAGAGACTTGCAAAGATAACCAATCATACTTAAAAGAATTCAGAGAAGATCATAAACCCACAATTCATCGGTCTCAACAAACACACCGCAAAAGAAGATTACATCGAATAGATCTCCATGAGAGAGGGGGAGAACATTGTATTGAGATCCAAAAAGAGAGAAGAAGCCATCTAGCTAATAACTATGGACCCGAAGGTCTGAGGTAAACTACTCATAAATCATCGAAGAGGCTATGGTGTTGATGTAGAAGCCCTCCGTGATCGATGCCCCCTCCGGCGGAGCTCCGGAACAGGCCCTAAGATGGGATCTCACGGGTACAGAAGGTTGCGGCGGTGGAATTAGGTTTTTGGCTCCGTATCTGGTAGTTTGGGGGTACGTAGGTATATATAGAAGGAAGGAGTACGTCGGTGGAGCAACAGGGGGCCCACGAGGGTGGAGGGCGCGCCCAAGGGGGATGACGAGGCCGGCGACCATCCGGTGAGGGAGTCCCAGGCCCCCGCTGGGGTCACCACGAGGTCCAGGGGCACCCCCCGAAGATGCCGTCGACCGGGGTTCGAACAAGGAGCAGGTCGGCGTTGGTCTCCCGAGGTGGCGCCACTGTTCTGACGTCGACCAGTGTTGCCGCTGGGCCGGCTGCCGCGGCCTCATCTGCTCCTGGAACTCGCATGCCGACGCCCTAGGCTGCGAGGCCCCCGGATTCCGTGCTTCTGAAGAGGCCGCGGGACTACGCCGCCGTGGACAAGTAAGTACCTTGTCCTAATTTTGCTCTTGCTCCTGCTTCTGTCGCTGCTTCCTGACGTTATCTTCTTGCACTGTCAGGTCGACGCTGTCGGTGAAGAAGAAGCGGGAGGGAGCGGCCGCACCCTCGGGGACCCAGCAGCCTGGCATGGCCGCACCTCCTCCGGCGCAGAAGGGCGGCAGGAGCCCTCGCGCCTCTCCGGCCCGGTCATCCTCGCGAGGCCCGGAGGACCGTCCCCAGGAGAAGGCGACCTCCACAGCCAAGCCAGCTCCGGAGGCACCCGTTCTCAGCTCGCCGGACGAGGTCCCCCAGGCTCCGGAGCTCACGACTTCTTCTTCTGCTGCCATCAACTCACAGATCTTGGCGACGACGCTGCCTCCTCCTTCCATCACACCGTGAGCTTGTGACCCTTCTGCTTCGCCTGACGCTCTGGAGAAGGCTCTTTCTGCATTGACCTGGCTCCAGGATGATCTTCAAGGCGCTGAACGTCGCCTGGAGGCGGGGTGCCTGGAGCTGATCTCAGGTTGGCTGTACTCCGACGCGTCTGTCAGGGCGGCGTTGGGCCAGGTCGTGGCAGCTTCCGAGGAGGACTGTGACGCCCCCGATTCAATCGTACACTAATCATACACGCAAACGTGTACGATCAAGATCAGGGACTCACGGGAAGATATCACAACACAACTCTAAAACATAAATAAGTCATACAAGCATCATAATACAAGCCAGGGCCTCGAGGGCTCGAATACAAGTGCTCGATCATAGACGAGTCGTGGAAGAAACAATATCTGAGTACGGACATAAGTTAAACAAGTTTGCCTTAAGAAGGCTAGCACAAACCGAGATGCAGATCGAAGAGGCGCAGCCTCCTGCTGGGATTGTCCTAAACTACTCACAGTCGCCGCCGCCGCTCGCACGTAGTAGTAGGCACCTCCGGGTAGTAGGAGTCGTCGACGGTGGCGTCGCTCCGGCTCCATCGTCTGGTCACGGCAATCGGGTAAAGAAAGGGGGAAAAGGGGGAACAAGGCAACCGTGAGTACTCATCCAAAGTACTCGCAAGCAAGGAGCTACACTACATATGCATGGATATATGTGTAAAGGGCCATATCAGTGGACTGAACTGCAGAATGCCAGAATAAGAGGGGGATAACTAATCCTGTCAAAGACTACGCTTCTGGCAGCCTCCGTCTTGCAGCATGTAGAAGAGAGTAGACTGAAGTCCTCCAAGTAGCATCGTATAGCAATAATCCTACCCGACGATCCCCTCCTCGTCGCCCTGTTAGAGAGCGAACACCGGGTTGTATCTGGCACTTGGAAGGGTGTGTTTTATTAAGTATCCGGTTCTAGTTGTCATAAGGTCAAGGTACAACTCCAAGTCGGCCTGTTACGAAGATCACGACTATTCGAATAGATTAACTTCCCTGCAGGGTGCACCACCCAGCCCAACACGCTTGATCCCATTTGACGGACACACTTTTACGGGTCATGCACAGCCGCGGAAGATCAACACGCCGCAGCCCCACCTAGGCACAACAGAGAGGTCAGCATGCCGGTTCAAACCTAAGCGACAGGGTCCGGGCCCATCGCCTCTTAGCACACTCGCACATTGCGTAACGCAGTCGAAAGCGTAACTAGCCCCTTAATACAAGAGCAGGCTTACATTCCAATCCGGCCAAGGCCGCTTAGTCGTTGACGCCACGAAGGCTTCGGCTGATACCACGACGTCGAGTGCCCATAACTGTTCCCGCGTAGTTGGTTAATGCGTATAGGCGAGTAGCCAGACTCAGATCAAATACCAAGATCTCGTTAAGCATGTTAAGTATCCGCGAACGCCGAACAGGGCCAGGCCCACCTCTCTCCTAGGTGGTCTCAACCTGCCCTGTTGCTCCGCCACAAAGTAACAGTCGGGGGCCGTCAGGAACCCAGGCCCACCTCTACCGGGATGGAGCCACCTGTCCTTTCAGCCCCCTCATCAGAATCACTTGCGGGTACTCAACGAGTTGACCCGACTTTAGTCTCCACATGTGTCATGTATAAAGTATAAAGTATATACCCGTGATCACCTCCCTAGTGATCACGGCCCGATAGTATAACACGGCAGACGGACAAGAATGTAGGGCCACTGATGAAACACTAGCATCCTATACTAAGCATGTAGGATTGCAGGTAAAGGTAACAACAGTAGTAGCAAGGACACGCTATGCATCAGGATAGTATTAACGAAAAGCAGTACCCTGCTACACTACTCTAATGCAAGCAGTATAGAGAAGAATCGGCGATATCGGGTGATCATGGGGGGGGGGCTTGCCTGGTTGCTCTGGCAAGAGAGAGGGGTCGTCAACTCCGTAGTCGTACTGGGTAGCAGCTGCGTCGGTCTCGGTGTCTAGTGGAAGAAGAGGGGAAAGAAACAATGAATACAATGCAAACATATGCATGATGATGCATGACAAAGCAAAGCGTGATGCTAGGCGTGGCCTAACGGAATATGAGGTGATGCCGGTGAAGGGGGGGGGGGAACATTCGGGAAAGTAACCCCGGGGTTTGGGGTTTTCGGGCAGAGGAGCCGGAGGGGGAAAGTTACGAGTTCGATAGGTTAGGGATGCGTGGCGGACGAACGGGCTGCGTTTCCGGGTTCGTCTCGTCGTTCTGAGCAACTTTCATGTACAAGGTTTTTTCATCTGACTTACGGTTTATTTTATATTAATTTTCAAAGTTTTATTGATATCCAAGAATTTTCTAGAGTTATATTAATTCGAAATTAAGAGCAAAATGCTATGTGCACACAATCAAGTGTACACATCAGGGTGCTCTGAGAGGCTGACATGTGGGGCCTGTTGACGGAGTTGACCCAGTCAATATTGATCGGTCCAGCGATGAACACGATGCAGTGGGCCCCGTTGTCATTGACTTCAGATTAACTAAATACTATGTATTTAACCGGGGTGGTCCTGCATATTATTTCTATTAGACTAAATAATCTACTAATCTAATTAGTACTACTACTAAACAGAATAGAGCATGCCTTAATTAATGGGCAGAACCCAGCCGGTTGTGCACGGCGTGGTTGAACTAGCATGGCCGATTCAAGACGGGCAAGGCCACGGCCGCTATGCTCGGCTAGGAGTGGCTGCATGTGGGAGGGTCGCCTGAGAGCAAGCACGGCTGGGCGGCGTGGGCGGCCTTGAGGGCGACGCGTGGCTATGGGCAGCGAAGTAACAATAGGGAGCAGCGATGGCGGACAAAGCGGTGGTGAGTAGTGCAAAGGCAACAACAATGAACCGGGGCAGCATGGAGGCAGACGGCGCGGCAACGACGCGGGGACACACTGGCGGTGTTGCCAAACGCTGGGATGGACGCTGGCAGGCGCCACCAGCAGGGGCGCGGCGGCGACACAGCACGCTGCCACGACGAAGCGCAGCCACGGCGAAACATCGTGAACAGAGGGGGTTCGAGGGAAATGGGAGTAGCGCTCACGGGGGGGGGGGGGAGGCGAAGGACGCAGCCGGCGTGGAATAGGAGTTCCGGTGAGGTAGATCGGGCGCGGGGCAGCGACGGCCGTAGATGAGGAAGATGCTCGATCCCGTCGGTGTAGCGTGGTCCTCGTGGTTCCCTGGTACGGATGCAACGTAGTCGAGGATGACGAAGCTCCTGGGCATCTTGGCGCAGCGAGGGGAGGCTGGTGGTCGCGGGATCGACGAAGGCGAGGCGACGACTCTGCTCGATGAAGAAGAAAACGAGGAGGAGATGGAGAGTGAGGGCGAGGGGATGGCTAGGGTTCTGGCGGAGAGAGAGGCTTCAAGGGAGTCCTTATCCATCTCTGCGACAGCTGGGATGGCCGACAATAGCGGCATCCGCTGCTGGGACGAGCGGCGTCCACGACACGAGAGGTTGGGGACGACCAACGACTTGGGCTGGGCCAGGTCTCAGGCGTGTAGTGCCCATAAGGCATAGTAGGCTGGCTAGCTCTTGTTCATAGTGGGCCAAAGTGCAGGGCAATTTCAGTTTTAATCCTTTTTTTGTTGTTATACACTTAGCTACTGTTTATACTATTTTGCTACCAAATGAGTTTTGTTTAGTAGGAAACTTCAGACATAAATGCTAAGCAATATTATTAGGTTGCACAAAAAGTTTCAAATATTTTTGAATAGTATAAATATTTGTTCAACCGTAAATGGTTAATTTAATTGTAGTTGGCTCCCATTTTAATGAAATTGGAGGCACATAGTTATTTACAATATGTTGGTTGATGCTCTATAATTAGTTAGTTAATATCTACTACCTTTTGAACATTTTTAAATCTCAGTTTGATGAATTTGTAATTTGACTTGTTATTTAAGTTTGAAATTGAACTCGGTTCGGAACGAGTGGGGTTTAGCAAAATTCATTATGATGACCTGACATTATTAGTCCGAGGATTACTGTAGCTTAATACAGGGATGTCACAGATCTCCTCTACTACAAGAAATCTCGTCCCGAGATTTAAGAGGGGGAGTAAGGGGAAAGTTCTAGTTACGAAATTCTAACGAGTGTTATCGGTATTAGTTGCTCTTCTCGAAGAGGTTGATCCATTATGTTGATGTCTTCATTTTTCTGCTTCGGGTCATCAAGATGAAGTAGGCATCCTTTCTTCGGGAACTCCATCGCACTTATGAAGGATAAGGGGGTATTCCGGAAGAACGGGTAGCTACAGTGTTGCTTATCTGGTAGATAACATCAGGGAAGGTGGCGGAAAGTAACTCTCGATTTGAACTTAAGACATTATCGAGAGCAAAGTAAGAAGGTGCGAAATAGAAGTTCCAAGCGCATAGGCAACCGTTCGTCGCCTGAAATGAAGTGTGAAAGGGATTCAGAGTAATGGGAATAAGTATTGCGTCTGATACCAGAATAGATCACTAGGCAGGTGGACCGTGAACTACATACGAAGTCAAGCTCTAGGAATAACTTTGGCAACAGGGTGTACAAGAGAGTCAGGTTTCGATCTTGTAGAACTGTGGGTTATGGGCCCACCACGTGGGTTAACAGCAGGAAGGCACTAATCAATTTGCGCGGTCATGATAGAAAGGTAGGTCAGCGGACAACCTATCAGTTATGTTGGCAACAACGTTGGTACCAAGGGCGAGGGACGAAGAGAACCATCCTCCTGCTCGCAAGGCGAGGCGGACCAATAGGCAAAGTTCTCGTCCATCGGTGGCTACCGTAATGTCATCAACAATAGGAACAAGGTCTTACTGGCAGAGTTGTGCACTGAGGTGTTTGCCCAAGCAGGAAAATATTACTGCTTAGATCATATATATCACAAGAAAGGTTCAAACAAACAATGGAAAGTAAAATATGATTATCATATTAAACAGAACAATGGAAAGGAAAATGTGTTTAAACACATGTTTTCAGGGGTATATCATTCCCAAGGACAAGTAGAGCATGATATCCATGACAGGATAGAAAGTAGAAAACCTTTTAGGTAAGGGGAGAGGAATTTCATGACATTACCCAAACAATGGTGTTTGGATAGTTGATCAAGAAACATTTAGCATTGTGCTTCCAATGTTCTGGTTGATGAACGGAGTATCACAAACATGCTTCGAGATAGCATTAACATGGTCATTGGGTACGGATCAGACTTTGGATACACAAAGGATCCATCAGGAACAACTTATAGAATAAGTCTTACAATTTTCCTCATGAAAGAATGGCTAAACTTGCTAAAAAGGATACTATAACAATAGGTCCTCCGGCCAGGTGTGCTAGGCATGACATCACCTTACCGATATATAAGGACTAATGTTATAACTCTTGGAAATATGTCCCAACCATCATATCTGACCGAGATTCAGATCTGATTGGGGTCAGGATACCTCAGATTCAGGATCCTGAGATAAAAAGGTGCGACACGAATTGACGAGAAGTCGTCATAAGATTCATGAGTTCACCATTTAACCAAGGAGAGGAAGAAAGGGTGGTTGATGAACTCAGCGACAATTCATGGAGATTTCGAAAAGATGGCTCTCCACGATTAGGTGAACAAGGAGATGACCATTGTCATATCAAATGATACAATGAGGTATGCTCGAGGAAACATACCCAATTAAACATTGGTTGAAAGGTGCACCCAAAATATGGGCCTAGGTAGCACGATCAATGTTAGAATGGTGATTCGATAACCAATGGTATAAGAATGAAATATCGACCAGTAATTTCAAAGCAATAGGGTTGCTAGAATTTTGAAGTCGCACAACATAGTTCAATTTTCGGTTTTCCGGTTAGAAACAACACGGGAACCAAGGAATGATCGGAGATGGCAAGAAGTATCACTTGTACAAGAATGCAGAAGAGGTGGTGAAATTCTCACGACATTATTGACATAAAAGATGGTAATACTCCAAGGTAAAGAAGAACAATGCTGGGTAGCAACAAACTCAAGGTACAACGCAAAACTAGAACAAGTTTTGTGTTGCGGAAATGCAATAATGTTGTCGATGGTAGCCCAAATCATCGAGGGCAAAGGATGGCATTTCTCATCGAAATTCGATAGATCTCTTGGAAGAGCTTAGAATGTTGATGATATTCACGACACATGTGTCGCGAGAGTTCATGAAGATGTAATCGATCGGCGATGACATCAAGTTAAAGGAACGATGAACCAAAAAGTTATTGAAACCATGGGTACGAAACAAACTCAAAATCAGTTTTGTTGTTCAAGGAGAAATGATAAGATGAGGAAGATCGACGTAAGCTTAGCTCGTCAGTCGAAGTTGTGCTCGAGAAGAAGGACCGGGTAGCACAGTTAAAAATTAGCTCGATAATGATATAGCCGATCAGGCTAGGAATGACTTGAAGGATTAATAAATTTGTAAGCAGTGAAGGGTTCAAATACTTGTTGAATCGCAATGCGAACTCGATTCAGTTATCGGTGTCTTTGAGTTTTTAATAACTCAGAGCCCGTGAAAATTTTGAATCAGTGAGAAGGTAGTACTTGATGTACTTATAAAAAGTTATGCAGTTCCATGATAATCTCGAGATACTGTGGGGTAATACTGGCGACAGATCAAGTACTGAGTTGGATCGGGGCATTGCTCTGCAGAAGACAAGTGCTTAAACTTGCACGAGAAATGGTATTTAAAGGAGAACATGGTCGGAACCACGATTGCAAAAATGCCAGATCCCAGATATAAGATTATCTTATACCAAGGGAATAATTAATTTTTAAAAGAAGCTTCGATGAGAAGATGTACATTGTATCCATGGGCATGAACACCAAGTTCAAGGTCGACTCCCACTTCTCCAATGCACAACCATTCATTCACTTCTCGCGTTCAATGAAGTTGTAGTGTTGAAATTTTATCTGGCAAAATACCAGAAGAGTACGACTTGTGAAAACTTTCGAGTTCACACATATTAAGGAAGGCATAGGTTCAACCCATCGGGGCACCTTAGAATCATATACCAGAATCTTTAGAAGTAATTAACTCAAGCTCGAAGACAGAGCATGGTTGAGAAAGCAGAGGATACAATTTACCAAAGGCATTAGGTATCAGAGGAAAGGCTCACAAGGTTATTGAATATGAAGGGCGTTGTCAGATAAAATCCAACAAAGGATCTGGTGGTCCAGAAGGGATCTGACGTGAGCATCGGTACTCAACTAGAGGAAGAAGAATGCAACGAGATCAGATTATAGAAACAACTGACTAACTCAATTGTCAAATGCAAAGGAATTATGATTTCCAAATCAAGGGATCAAAAGCAATGCTCTGATTAGAGATGGATAAGTAGAATAGCCTTAGGGTACAATCAACGACAATTGTATTCGTCGAGAACCAATTCCAGTTAAACGAATAGCAGGTCAGCCGGAAAGGTAATTTATAAGGATCAATGATGATTGCGTGTATTCGCAAACATATTGAGTCAACAGACTCAAAATGATAATGACAAGGAATGTCAATAAGACTACAAGACTTATGGTATTAACCATAATGCAAGAAAGCAAGAATTTCAAGAGCCAAAGGCTCCAGAGGATTTTCGGAAGATCGAATAGTATTTTGAAGACTTTTGTGAAACACATGAACAACTGGGGATGAGTGGATACTCGACAAGTGCGAGGATTTATTTGAAGGGGTATTCATGTGGCAAAGAACTGTTAGGCAGTAGGCACAAAGTATTCTCGGAACAATGGAGAAAACTTTGGGGTATCTTGTAATAACAAGATCAACGGGGGATGATTGTATGAATGGAAAGTGTAAGTAGCTTTCCATAAGGATTTATAGGTGGTCGGGAATAGCAAAACTGGTGGGCACAAAGTCTCGAGAGAATATCGAAGAGTATCTTCGGAATCTTCTGGTGAAGCAGGCCATCATCTGGAATGAAGGGGCTCTCCGGGAGAGAGTATTTACGAGAACCTAGAATTAGAGTTAGCAAAACCATTTAACCTGAATAGAAGAGAGATCAGAGTCCCAAAGTAAAGGTCGAGAAGTAAAAGATCCTAATACCACCCAATGGCGACGTGGGCCCGTAAGGCACACAACCAAGTTAGTAAAAGTTTTATAATGACTAGACTCGACTTCGGCCAAGGAGTGTGGAAGGGGGATTCCTACAGGCAGTCGGCTCTGATACCAACTTGTGACGCCCCCGATTCAATCGTACACTAATCATACACGCAAACGTGTACGATCAAGATCAGGGACTCACGGGAAGATATCACAACACAACTCTAAAACATAAATAAGTCATACAAGCATCATAATACAAGCCAGGGGCCTCGAGGGCTCGAATACAAGTGCTCGATCATAGACGAGTCAGCCGAAGCAACAATATCTGAGTACGGACATAAGTTAAACAAGTTTGCCTTAAGAAGGCTAGCACAAACCGAGATGCAGATCGAAGAGGCGCAGGCCTCCTGCACAGGATCGCCCTAAACTACTCCCCGGTCGCCGCCGGCCTGCACGTAGTAGTAGGCACCTCCGGGGTAGTAGGAGTAAATTAAATCGACGGTGGCGTCGGCTCACAGGCTCCATCGTGCAGTCACGGGAATTGGATAAAGAAAGGGGGAAAAGGGGGAACAAGGCAACCGTGAGTACTCATCCAAAGTACTCGCAAGAAAGGAGCTACACTACATATGCATTGATATATGTGTAAAGGGCCATATTAGTGGACTGAACTGCAGAATGCCAGAATAAGAGGGGGATAACTAATCCTGTCGAAGACTACGATTCTGGCAGCCTCCGTCTTGCAAAGACATGTAGAAGAGAGTAGATCAAGTCCTCCAAGTAGCATCAGATAGCAATAATCCTACCCGACGATCCTCCTCGCCGCCTGTTAGAGAGCGAACACCGGTTGTATCCGCACTTGGAAGGGTGTGTTTTATTAAGTATCCGGTTCTAGTTGTCATAAGGTCAAGGTACAACTCCAAGTCGCCCTGTTACCGAAGATCACGGCTATTCGAATAGATTAACTTCGCAGGGTGCACCACCTAGCCCAACACGCTTGATCCCATTTGGCGGACACACTTTTCTCGGGTCATGCACGGCCGCGGAAGATCAACACGCCGCAGCCCCACCTAGGCACAATAGAGAGGTCGACGCCGGTTCAAAACCTAAGCGCGCAGGGGTCTGGGCCCATCGCCCTTAGCACACCTGCACGTTGCGAACGCGGCCGGAAGAAGAACTAGCCCCCTTAATACAAGAGCAGGCTTACGTTCCAATCCAGCGCACGCCGCTTAGTCGCTGACATCACGAAGGCTTCGGCTGATACCACGACGTCGAGTGCCCATAACTGTTCCCGCGTAGTTGATTAATGCGTATAGGCCAGTAGCCAGACTCAGATCAAATACCAAGATCTCGTTAAGCGTGTTAAGTATCCGTGAACGCCGAACAAGGCCAGGCCCACCACTCTCCTAGGTGGTCTCAACATCCCTTGTTGCTCCGCCACAAAGTAACAGTCGGGGGCCGTCAGGAACCCAGGCCCACCTCTACCGGGATGGAGCCACCTGTCCTTTCAGCCCCCTCATCAGAATCACTTGCGGGTACTCAACAAGCTGACCCGACTTTAGTCTCCACATGTGTCATGTATAAAGTATATAGTATATACACGTGATCACCTCCCTAGAGATCACGGCCCCATAGTATAGCATGGCAGACGGACAAGAATGTAGGGCCACTGATGAAACACTAGCATCCTATACTAAGCATGTAGGATTGCAGGTAAAGGTAACAATGAGTAGCAAGGACGGCTATGCATCGAGGATAGGATTAACGAAAAAGCAAAGAATATGCTACACTACTCTAATGCAAGCAAGATAGAGAAGAATAGGCGATATCTGGTGATCACGGGGGGGCTTGCCTGGTTGCTCTGGCAAGAGAGAGGGGTCGTCAACTCCGTAGTCGTACTGGGTAGCAGATACGTCGGTCTCGGTGTCTAGTGGAAGAAGAGGGGGAAGAAACAATGAATACAATGCAAACATATGCATGACGATGCATGACAAAGCAAAGCGTGATGCTAGGCGTGGCCTAACGCAATATGAGGTGATGCCGGTGAAGGGGGGAAACATCCGGGAAAGTATCCCCGGTGTTTCGTGTTTTCGGGCAGAGGAGCCGGAGGGGGAAAGTTGCGAGTTCGATAGGTTAGGGATGCGTGGCGGATGAACGGGCTGCGTTTCCGGGTTCGTCTCGTCGTTCTGAGCAACTTTCATGTACAAGGTTTTTTCATCCGACTTACGGTTTATTTTATATTATATTTCAAAGTTTTATTGATATCCTAGAATTTTCTAGAGTTATATTAATTCGAAATTAAGAGCAAAATGCTATGTGCACGCACTGAAGTGTACACAGCAGGGTACTACAGAGGCTGACATGTGGGGCCTGTTGACGGAGTTGACCCGATCAATATTGATCGTCCACTCGATGAACAATGCATCAGTGGCCCGGTTGTCATTGACTTCAGATTAACTAAATACTATGTATTTAACGAGGGTGGCCCTGCATGTTATTTCTATTAGACTAAATAATCTACTAATCTAATTAGTACTACTACTAAATGTAATAGAGCATGCCTTAATTAATGGGCGTAACCCAGCCGGTTGTGCACGGGCGTGCTTGAATTAGCATGGCCAGTTCAAGACGGGCAAGGCCACGGCCGCTATGCTTTCGGCTAGGAGTGGCTGCATGTGGGAAGTCGACAGAGGCGAGCACGGCTGGGCGTGCGTGGGCGGCCTTGAGGACGCGATGCATGGCTATGGGCAGCGAAGTAACAATAGGGAGCAAAGAAGTGGCGGACAAAGCAGCGGTGGTCGAGTAGTGCAGCAGCAACAACAAATAACCGGGGCAGCGTGGAGAGGACGGGCGCGGGCAACGCATGCTTGAGGACACGGCGGCGGCCGCCGAACGCGGAGATGGGCGGCAGGCGCCAACTAGCAGGGCGCGGCGGCGACACGGCGAGCACGCTGACCACGGCGAAGGCTAGCCATGCATTTAAACGTCAACGGAACAGAGGGGGTTCGAGGGAAATGGGAGTAGCGCTCACGGGGAGGCGGCGACGAGCCGGGCGTGGCGAGAGGAGTTCGGTGAGGTAGATCGGGCGCTGGGCGGCGACGGTCGTAGATGAGGAAGACGCTCGATCCTGCCGGTGTAGCGTGGTCCTCGTGGTTCCCTTGTACGGATGCAACGTAGTCGAGGATGACGGAGCTCTGGGCATCTTGGCGCGGCGTAGGGGAGGCCGGTGGTCGCAGGATCGACGAAGGCGCAGGCGACGACTCGCCGGTGAAGAAGAAAACGAGGAGGAGAACGAGAGTGAGGGGAACAGGGATGGCTAGGGTTCTGGCGGAGAGAGAGGCTTCAAGGGAGTCCTTATCCATCTCTGCGATCGCTGGATGGCCCGGCAATGGCATCCGCGCTGACGGGACGAGCAGCGTCCACGACACGAGAGGTTGGGGACGACCAACGACTTGGGCTGGGCCAGGTCCTGTGCGTGTAGTGCCCATAAGGCATAGTAGGCTGGCTAGCTCTTGTTCATAGTGGGCCAAAGTGCACAGGGCAATTTCAGTTTTAATCCTTTTTTTGTTGTTATACACATAGCTAGTGTTTATACTATTTTACTACCAAATGAGTTTTGTTTAGTAGGAAACTTCAGACATAAATGCTAAGCAATATTATTAGGTTGCACAAAAAGTTTCAAATATTTTTGAATAGTATAAATATTTGTTCAACCGTAAATGGTTAATTTAATTGTAGTTGGCTCCCATTTTAATGAAATTAGAGGCACATAGTTATTTACAATATGTTGGTTGATGCTCTATAATTAGTTAGTGAATATCTACTACCTTTTGAACATTTTAAATCTCAGTTTGATGAATTTGTAATTTGACTTGTTATTTAAGTTTGAAATTGAACTCGGTTCGGAACGAGTGAGGTTTAGCAAAATTCATTATGATGACCTGACATTATTAGTCCGAGGATTACTGTAGCTTAATACAGGGATGTCACAAGGACAAGCGGGCCGTCGACCAAGCCGCGGCCGCCTGCGAGGTGGCGTTGAAGGATGCCGAGGCCGCCAAGGAGCACTGCAGGGCGGCGGAGATCGAGTTGGAGAACCTGCACAAGGAACGGGCTGTCATGGCTCCCTGCTCGAGGTGCGGGAGGAGAAGGTGAAGGCTCAAGAAGAAGCGGCGACCGGCCGTGATGCTGAGCTGAAGCAGCTGGCGCAGGCGCTGGCCGCGGAACGCGACTGCCTGAAGAACCTTGAGAAGGAGGTGGAAGCTGAGAGGGTCCAGCGGGAAATCAAGGCGAAGGTTCTTGCTGAGGATCGCGAGGCGTTCAAGTCTCTTGAGGAGAGATCCCGCGAGGCCATGCGGGAACTCTACGAGAAGGGCTTGGAGAAGCCTTTGGCGATAGATGATGACGGCCCCGCCCAGCTACTTCCTCATCTCGTAACGGCGCTCGAGGATGTCGTTAATGGAATCGGCCTAATGGTGGAGGGGGAAGCGCGCGCGCTCTCCTCATCGGCCTTGACGCGCGTCCTTAGCCATCTTCACCTTCGTGATCCTAGTGCCGACCTTGGTGTCCTGCTCGAGCTTGTGGATGAAGAGCACTACGTAGCTGCTGCCAAGGCCGTGACGGGCCAAGTGGAGGCCTTGTTGAAGAAGTTCCTTGCCATCGACCCTGCACCTCCAGCTGGTGGTGCCGCCGTTCCCGTGACCAAGGCCAACGACACGACCGACAACGACACTGCCGACGGGAAGGCGCTTCCTGACGATGGCGCCCAAGGCTGAAGAAAAGGCTTGCTGGTGAACAATGGCGCTCCTTCCTGTTTTACTTTCCTGCGAACTTTCCTGCAACATACGGCGTGCCTCGTGGAGGTGTTAAAACTTCTTTTTGGTGCTTATTGAGATTCCACGACTTCCTTCCCGTTTGCTTGATGTTCTACGTCGGCAGGGCCCGACCCCGCGCATACCTCAGCCGTCGTTGGACCGTCCAGATCACCAGGACGGGACCAAGGGGTGAGGGGCTACGTGGCCAGTTAGGCTCCTGAGTCGCGATGCTCAGGAGTCCCCCTTGACGCGCAAACGGCCTGCGGGAAGGAGACGCAAAGGTAGGCCTTAGTGTTCTATGTCGGCAGGCCCCGACCCCGTGCATACCTCAGCCGTCGTTGGACTGTCCGGATCACCAGGACGGAACCAAGGGGTGAGGGGCTACGTGGACAGTTAGGCTCCTGACTCGCGATGCTCGGGACTCCCCCTTGACGCTCAAACAAACCTTCATACCTGTCCTCACCGAGGTCCCGCTCGGGAGGGGTGCGCGACCAGTGTCTCGAGGAACTGGCAGGCGGCGACGCTTAGGCGTGACTGGCGTAGCCCCCGTGCCCAGCCCTCTCGCGTGACTCTCCCGAGGGGAAAGGGTTGCGGTGAGGCTAGACACTGAGCCGGGTGGCTCCCTGAGGTTGATGCGGCCGTGGGGCCGCCCTCAGTTGTTTATCACCAGCGCGGAGCATAGCACTTCCACACTTGCACGGGCAGCCACTCCTGGACGGTGTCGACTGCCAGCGGGGAGCATGGTGCTTCCACTGGTACGTGGGCGAGGGCTCCCTTTGAGTGGAGCCACCGGGGCATGTACAGCCCCGCCCTGACACGTGGCTTGCACGGTAGGGCTAGATGAGGTGTGTCTGGGCACTCTTGAGCCAGCGCGGGACTCACGAGGCCCTACCTCAAAGCGGGTTGCACCTGGTCTTGATTCTTGATAGCTGTTGCGATCCTGCGAAATGGTTAGGCAACCTGCGCCGGATGAATCTCCTGAGGTGATTACATGAGGAGGCCAGACACCAACGACAGCAGGAGGTGAAGTGAACGGGGCCGGCCCGCCAGACAGAGCTCAGCCGTTGGGTTTATCGATGCTGCAGGGACGGACCCGAGCACAGACGTCGTGCCTAGCTTTCTCATGCAAAGAATCCTAAAGAAAGACAACCGGCGCGCGGCTTCCACGGTGGTGAGGGCGGTTGTGGGTGGGCTTGCAAGGGCGCACGCCGTTCATGGTATCGAAGTACCAGACAGGCAGGTGACAATCGTAAGGCAAATCATGCGAGGGGGCAAGCTAGTTCGGATGGATGCAAGAACGATACATGCCACTGGGACGGACCCGAGCGGCCTGCGGATAATGCAGCCCGAGAGGCGCTCCCAGTAGAATAAACTAAAGATGGAAAAGGATACATGTCGCGGGGACAGGCCCGTGCGACTTGGGGATAATGCTGCCCAAGGGGCTCCCGCAACTGAATGAACTAAAAAGAGTCACCTGATATTGTAGCTGGAGTGGGGTTGGAGTAGCTGAAGATGCGTGCTGGAGAAGCTGCTCCTCACGAGAAGCCAGGGTCCTGAGCTTCAGGATGCTCCATAGGCCCCGGTGGCTCCTGAAGAACTGTCACCATCTCCGCCAGGACAGCGTGATGCCTGGCCTGCTGTGCCGCTAGAACGCTCCGCAAGTGGCGCTGGAAGGTGTCAGCCGCGTTCGGCAAGCCGAATGGCATGCAGACATAGTTGTGAGGTGGACCCTCGCACCGTCCAACGCGCGAAGGCCAGAAGCATCCCTGAGACGCGGCCCTGTTGAGCCCTGGAATGTCGACGCAGACGCGTAGCCTGCCGTCCTCGCCAGGATAGGGGCTGCGCCGGGTGGCGGGCGGCGGTCACCACGTATGGTCCTCACCTCTTGGAGCTCTTGGGTTGCCTTGGTGATGAACTCCTAAGCACTAGGTGCTCCATGCCTTGTGCCTTCTTGAGGGAAACGTGCGGTGAAGCACGCCTCCACATGGTGCCCGAGCGCCTCCCTCGTGATGTTGGCTAAGTCTGAGGCCCTCCAGAAGAGAGCCCCCGAGCCCAGCCTGAGGAGGGCGCCGGGCGCCTTCCTATGCGAGGGAGGGAGGCGCCCGTCTGCGGGTACAGGTCCCGAGGTAGTGCCACTGGAAACGCTGCTCTCCTGAGGCCCTTGGCGGAGTAGCTGCTTTCTTCTTCTTGGGGATGGCCTTAGGAGGGTACAGGGTGCCTTCGTTGTCGGGGTCTTCGGCCGCTGCAGCTTGGTAAGCGCGCTCGAGGGAGCACACCACATCCCGTTCCTCACAAGGAACCGTGATGATGCCACCGCTCCCTGGCATCTTGAGGATGTTGTAGCCATGATGGGTTACTGCCATAAACTTGGCGAAGGCTGGATACCCAAGGATGGCGTTGTACGGCAGGCGGATGTGGGCGGCGTCAAAGTCTATGAGCTCGGTGCGGTAGTTGTCACGCTGGCCAAATGTGACAGGGAGGTGGACCTGCCCTATCGGGGTGGTGGAGCCGTCGGTCACTCCTGAGAAAGGCTTGGTAGGCTATAGCTGATCGTATGGCACATGGAGGCTATCGAACGTCTCGACGGACATGACATTGAGCCCTGCGCCGCCGTCGATGAGGGTCTTGGTGACTTGAACGTTGCTGATAACGGGTGAGCTAATGAGGACATGACTACCTTGGATACGACCAAAAATATTGCATACATGCATATTTGTCAGGTGATTTCTAGTGCAAACTATTCAATAATCTATTTATGTTATCCGGAAAAAAAATACTTCACACATTTTTGTGTTTTGTCTAATTGCAGGTGTATGGGACATTTGTACATCCACATATGAAGATAATGGAAAAGGAGAAGTTTAGGTTTTGTTCAAAAAGTCCTTTCACGTCACTATTGGGCCAAGAGAAGATAGGGTCCAAATCTCTCATGTTTTGGATTCAGATTCGGACTTCACACACATACCTAACTCAAAACGCCAACAAATTTTTCATACGAATTCCGAATTGGGTGATTCTTTTTTGTTGGAAAGTAGATTTTGTGCTCTTTCCAACTCAATTGGACTCACCTTAAAATTCGTCCGGAGCATTGAGATATCAATGAAACAATCTGATGCTGCAGCAAAATCCGAGTCAAACAACAAGTCCAAAGGTGTTGCATGACCTCCACTTGGGCCCATGAGCCTTGTACAACCTAGGGTTAGTTTTAGGCTGCCTTGGGACGTCCTTCCACCTCCTTGGCCGCCACCCCTTGCTCCTATATAAGTAGATCCATCTAGTAGCTTTTTCCATGGGGATTTTTTTAGTTAAAAGTTAGCCGTTGCAACTTCGTGTACTTCGTTTGTGTCCAACGACCAGACCAAGACCGCTTACGGATCCCCACCATTATCAATACTTCATATATATATTCGCAATATTCAGTTTGCTTTATCATATTCTTGCTTGTTCTTCGATTGCTTGCACGAATAGACCTTCGTGGTCAGGTTGATCATGCTCCGGCGTGGTCAATAACCTCTCGGAGTTGGTTTAGCAATTGCTAAGGCGCAACGTCGTGCACGTTTGTAGTCGGATCGTCAAAGTTGGCTCCACGAAATTGATAGTTATCATCTCATCGAAAGATCGGGACACCCTGGCCTCTATCAAGTGGTATAAGATTTCCAGGTTGCTCGGTGAGATTTTACAGTTTTTCGTAGTTTAGATCAAGTCTGTTCTTCATACCTACAGTCCAAGAAAAAGCCATAAAAAATTAGGGTTAGTTCATCATACCCAAACCAATCTGAGCCTTTGCATAATCTTTTAGGGTTTTTGACCTGGGAAGAGTTTTGAGACACTCGCCATTATCGTGATTTTTTGCAAAAAAAAAACAGAGCGAACAAAATTCCAGAGTGTGATTTTCCCTTGTATGCACTTTCGAGTTTATTTGGAGTTGAGAAAAATACATGAAAAGTACCATGTTTGGGTACGCTAAATACCTGCATTTGTTTGGTAATCTTTGAGAGATTTAGTTGCTGCTACACGCGCCGTTCGATCTGTTCCGTCCGTAAGTTTTATTCTTTGGTTTTCTTGCTTATTGCTTGATCTGAAGAGCTGTACTACTACTTCTACATACGCTGCTGCTGGTGAGACGATCGTTCGTCGACGTTCTTGCTATTTTGTTCAGTACCGTGAAAGATTGGACCTACAAACGACTCGCCGTGTAGTCGGGTCACATCAGGTGGTATTAGAGCAAAGGTTGTTCACGACACAATATTTTTCTTCCAGTTACTATTGAAGATTTTTTATCATGAGAAAAGATTGTAGCTCGCAAATGATGATGGCGATGGAGAAGGATCCATTATGTGCTTTGCCGTGGTACCAATGCATTACGCATGTGCGTGTAGGGCCGGCGAGTTGTGCAATGTTGTTGAACAAAGCAAAAACCCTAAAAATATTATGCAAAGGCTCAGATTGGTTCAGATATGATGAACTAACCCTAGTTTTTTATGGCTTTTTCATGGACTGTAGGTATGAGGAACATACTCGATCTAAACTACGAAAAAACTGTAAAATCTCACCGAGCAACCTGGAAATCTGATACCACTTGATAGAGGCGAGGGTGTCCCGATCTTTCCATGAGATGATAACTATCGATTTGGTGGAGCCGACTTTGACGATCCGACTACAAACGTGCACGATGTCGCGTCTTAGCAATCGCTAAACCAACTCCGAGAGGTTATTGACCATGCCGGAGCACGATCAACCTGACCACGAAGGTCTATTCCTGCAAGCCATCAAAGAACAAGCAAGAATATGATAAACCAATCTGAATATTGCGAATATATATGAAGTATTGATAATGGTGGGGATCCGTAAGCGGTCTTGGTCTGGTCGTTGGACATAAACGAAGTACACGAAGTTGCAATGGCTAAGTTTTAACTACACAAATCCCCATGGAAAAAGCTACTAGAAAGATCTACTTATATAGGAGCAAGGGGTGGCGGCTAAGGAGGTGGAAGGACGTCCCAAGGCAGCCTAAAACTAACCCTAGGTCGTACAAGGCTCATGGGCCCAAGTGGAGGTGATGCAACACCTTTGGACTTGTTGTTTGACTCGGATTCTTCTGCAGCGTCAGATTGTTTCATCGATATATCAATGCTCCGGACGAATTTGAAGGTGAGTCCAATTGGGTTTGAATGAGAACGAAATCTACTTTCCAACAAAAAAAGAATCACCCAATTAGAAGTTCATATGAAAAAGTTGTTGGCGTTTTGAGTCAGGTATGTCTGTGCAGTCTGAATCTGAATCGAAAACGTGAGAGACTTGTACCCTATCTTCTCTTGGCCCAAAAGTGACGTGAGAGGACTTTTTGAACAGAACATAAACTTCTCCTTTTCCCTTATCTTGATATGTGGATTGTACAAATGTCCCATACACCTGCAATTAGACAAAACACAAAAGTGTGTGAAGTATTTTTGTTCTGAATAACATAAATAGATTATTGAATAGTTTGCACTAGAAATCACCTGACGATATGCATGTATGCAATATTTTTGGTCGTATCCAAGGTAGCCATGTCCTCATCATGAGCAGAGCATCAAGAGGGCACCGACGGTTGCCGCGCACTTGAGCTGGTCTGATGAGCTGAGGGTGCTGGTGCACTTGGACCACCTGAGCGGGCGCGTGGCCTCAAGCCTGGGAAGGGTCGCGTTCACCTCGCGAGCAAACTGCTTGAAGATGCGCTGGGACGCTGGGGCTTGAGCACCACCCAAGATGCAGACGATGGCACGAGGCTCTTGGAAGCCCCCAGCCCCCTCGTCCTGATGGTGGTCGTTGTTCCTCCTTGGTGGTGGTGGTAGCGGAGGGAGGCCTACGTTGCCCTGAGGACGGTCCTCACGAGGCTGGTCTCTCCAGGCGCGCTCGCGACCCGTGTCCCACCAGCGGTCCTCACGAGGCCGGTCGCGCCACTCCTGGCGGGGGCCATGGTCGTCTCAGCATCCTCCACTTTGTCCTCCTCCTCGGCCGTAGCCCCAGTCGCCGCGCTCGGGGCGTCGACCGAAGTGCCCATTGCGGATGGCCCTGAGCTCCTGACAGTCGTTGGTGTTGTGGCTGTGAACATCGTGGAAGGCGCAGAACGAGCGATTGGCCTAGGACGACTCGGGGTGGTCGCGGCCGCGCTTCATCTCCGGCTCCGCTCCGAGCACGGCAGCCCCCTTGCGCTTCACGACTTTGATCTTGGCCTTCTTGTCCTCCTGGTCGGCAGCTGGGAGCTCGAGGAGGGAAAGGCGCCCTTCCGCAGCCCTTGCGCACTTGGTTGCCATGTTGAACATTTCTAGGGCCGTGCATAGTTCCTCGTCGATGGCGAGCTCCTCCTTCATCTTGACGTTGCGGACGCCATCGGAAAACGCGAAGATGATCGCCTCATCCGTCACCTTGGGGATCTTGAGGCGGACGCTGTTGAAGCGTTGGATGTACTTCTACAGAGTTTCCCCGATTGCTGCTTGATGCGCCCCAGGTCGCCTGTGGCCGGCGGGCGGTCGCGAGTGCCCTGGAAGTTGGTGATGAAACACTCGCGCATTTCGCCCCAAGAGGAGATCGACCCCGCGGGCAGGTTCAGGAGCCACGAGCGTGCGCCATCCTTGAGGGCCATGGGGAACCAGTTCGCCATGACCTTCTCGTCGCCGTTGGCTGCCTCGATGCTCAGCTCATAGAACTGCAAGAACTCCACGGGGTCGGGGGTGCCGTCGTAGCACGGAGGCAGGTCTGGCTTGAACTTGTCGGGCCAGATGACGCCGCGAAGCTCGGGAGTGAAGGCACGACAACCTGCTGTGGTCACCGGAGCCCGCCGCGGAGGTGGGGCCTGATCCTGATATCCATGCGGCGCCGCCGCAGGCGGCACACGATCTTGACGCAGTGGTGCTGGGAGCACGGGAGCCTTTTCTTGCAGCTGATGGACTTCTTGCCAGCTTCCTTCTTCGTGCGTGGGCACCCTGGGCGGTGGGTCACGCCGCGGGGCCGCGCGTCTTGGTGCGAGAGCGGTGTCTTAATGCGGAGGTGGTGGAGGTGCTCTGTGGGCTACGTCACCCCAGCTGGGGGTGGGCGAGGTAGCGAGAGGGACGGTGTAGGAGAAGCCCTAGCGGCGCTGAGAAGCTTGGGGATGCAGTCCAGCCAGTCGTCGTCGAGATCGTCGACTAGGCAATAGCGCAGGAGTTCCCATGCCATGAGCAGTGCGGTCTGCGCGTCCGTGGGTGCGTGACGAGCATGGGACGACGAGCCGGCCGGAGTCAGCGACGGGGTGGCGGTGCGTACGTCCCGCCGCACATAGGGCTGCAGCGATGAAGCTTGCTGCTCGTTCCCGGCAGGGCCGGTTGCAGCGTTGGCAGCAGGTGATGGATAACGGCGGGGAGGTCTGCCAACGGGCGCCGTCTGAGCAACGCGGGCGGTAAGGGCGGCCCGGCGCTCAGGACGGGCTCGGCGGGCGTCAGCCATGAAGGTGGAGCGGCGGAGCATGGATCGACGGAAGAAAGGCTTCAGTGCACCCCTACCTCGCGCACCAAATGTCGGATAACGTGTTCCGACAAACCCTTGATGTCCAAACACTGGGGTGCAGACGGAAATCTCTCTCTCCCTAGCTCACTCTCGCAACGATCTCAAGGCCTAGCTCGACAAACTCAAAGAACAAGATACACGAGGGTTTATATCGGTTACGCCACTGCAAAGCATGTGATACCCTACTCCAAAGGTGGTGTGGTGGATTGCCTCAGAGGTCGAGGATGAATAAGACAAGGTAAGAACAGCCTCCTGAGGAGAGGTGTTCTAGAGCTCGGTGAGCTGGTGAGTTGGCCTTCGTGGAATGAGTCCAATCCAAGATGAGGTGCCTCCCCATCGTGGTGCCTAGTCCTATTTATAGAGGCCCTGGTCCTCTTCCCAAATGTTAGGCGGGAAGGGATCCCACAACGGCCAAGTTTGAAGGGAGACAACTAGTACAAGCTATCCTGACAAAAGGTGGTCTTCGCTTGCCAAAGGCTCTGGTGGTGACGCTGCCGCGGCTCATGGTAACCTCCGGCCCCTGCCGCCCCGGCTGGTCTTTGTCTTGTTGCACCGATATGGAAACCTTTGCCTGATGCCTCGGGACTCTTCGCCAGCGCTTGCCCCTTTAGCACCAAAGAGGCAACTGGTACTCTGTGCCCGCTGGTGCCCGCCTGGCCTTGATCGTCACGGCTCACGTCACGCGCACCTCGCGAGGTGCCCCTTGCATAGATATCTCCGCTCCTCGGGAGCCAGCCTAGTGAGGCCGCCCCCAGGAGGTCTTGGTGTCGTCCACCTCGCGAGGCTTGGCCCCTCGCGAGGGTCTTGAGTGGTCGCTGATGAAGATGGGCCGTACCAGGCCGTTGGTGGAGCCGCATCGTGGGCCGCAGGCAGGCAAGTCTGGGTACCCCCGTTCCCAGGACGCCGACAGCGGGGCAGTGCTGACAACCGTGATTATGTGCTCTTGAAAGTATGGCTTGAGTTTCTTGAAGGCAAAGTGCACGCCATAGCACATCTTCTGGTAGTGGAGTTAGTTCTGCTTTGAGGTTGACAGCACCTCGCTCAAATAGTACACATGCCTCTGGACCAGCTGTGCCCTGCCGTCTTCTGGGTGCTCCACCACAATGACAGTGCTGATCACCCGGCTGGTGGCGGCGATGTAGAGGTACATGGGCTCTTTAGAAGTCGGGGCCGCCAGGACAGGTGACGTGGTCAACATCTTCTTTAGATGGAGAAAAGCCTCGTCCGCCTTGTCGTTCCACTCGAAGTGAGTGGTTTTCTTCATGAGCTGGTACAAGGGAAGAGCCTTCTCGCCTAGCCAACTGATGAAGCGGCTGATGGATGCCAAGCAACAGTGAACTTCTGGTCGTCTCGTAGTCGGGTGGGTCTCTCCATCCTCTCGATGGCTTTGATTTTCACAGGGTTGCACTCAATGCCGCGTTCTGGGACCAGGAAGCCAAGGAGCTGGTCGGCTGGTACTCCAAAGATGCACTTCTCTGGGTTGAGCTTGATTTGAAAACAGCGCAGATTATCAAAAGTTTCCTTGAGATCTTCCAAGAGGGTACCGCGCTTCTCCGTCTTCACCACAATATCATCTACATAGACGTGGGCGTTTCTGCCGAGTTGCTTGAGGAGGCACTTCTGCATGCGACGCTGAAAAGTGGCACCAACATTTCTCAAGACGAATGTCATGGTCAGGTAGCAGAAGGCTCTGAATGGCGTGATGAAAGCGGTCTTCAGGTAGTCGGCCGGATTCAATTTCATCTGGTGGTATCCTGAGTAGGCATCCAAGAAACTCAGCAACTCGTATCCGGCTGTGGAGTCTATCACTTGGTCTATCCGCGGCAAAGCAAACGGATCTTTGGGGCAGGCTTTGTTGAGGCTGGCATAATCAATACACATGCGCCACTTGTTGTTCTTCTTCAGCACAGGGACTAGGTTGGTAAGTCATTCTGGAAAGAACACTTCCATAATGAAGCCGGCTGCTAGAAGCTAGGCTATCTCTTCGCCAACAATTCTTCTCTTCTCCTTTGACAGGCGGCGGAGAGGTTGCTTGACTGGTTTTGCATCTGCTCAGACATGTAGCTTGTGCTCGGCAAGATCCGTCGGAACACCCGGCATGTCTTTGGGAGACCATGCAAAGATGTCTCGATTCTCACGGAGGAAATCGACGAGCTCGCTTTCCTATTTGCTATCGAGGTTGGTCCCTACGATAGCGTGCCTCTCTGGGTGGTTCGGGTCCAAGGGAATCTTCTTGGTTTCTTTGGCTGGCTGGAAGGAGCCCTGGGTCTCCGACTCCTTGGGATCTGGTGACAGGTCTGGCTGCTTGCTGGCCATGGCCACAACCCTGTCAAGGAGCCTCTTCTCGGCAGCAATCACAAGGGTCTCGGCCAGCCGACTGCTAGCTGCGGCACAGGCGGCCGACTTCTTGTATTCTCCAGCTACGGTGATGATGCCCTTAGTTTCCGGCATCTTCATCTTGAGGTAAGCATAATGTGGTACCGCCATGAACTTGGCCAGGGCAGGCTGGCCAAGCAGTGCGTGGCAGGGGCTCTCTAGGTCAACCACCTCAAACCAAATCGCTTCTCGGCGAAAATGATCTTTGTCTCCGAAGAGAACATCTATCTTGATCTTGCCGATTGGTGAGCAGGAAAGGCCGGGCACGATGCCATGGAAGACGGCCCGACTAGGCTGGAGCTGCTTCTCTTTGATGCACAACTTCTCCATAGTGTCGCGGTAAAGGATGTTGATGCCGCTGCCACCATCTATCAGAATCCGGGAGAAACGAGCAGCTCGCCTCTCTGTTGCAAAGGTGGCATCCAACACCAAGGCATAGGAGCCCGGAGAAGGCATTACTTCTGGGTGGTTAGTTCGGCCCCAGCTGATGGGCTTCACGGACCAGTGCATGAACTCTAGGGCTTCTGAAGTGACAGCATTCACCTCTCGGTGCTACTGACGTCAGCTATGCTTGTCGTCGGCCACGCTGGTGAAGATGACGTAGGCTCCATGTTCTTCAGGGAATTCATCCTGGTTGGCGCCGACTGCTGGACGGGCCGCCGGCTGCTGAGGAGGCGGAGTCGGCTGGCTTGCCGGCGGGGGAGGCAGCAGTCCTTCGCCCTTGGAGATTCGGGTGAGCCAGTGGGACTTCCGGGTGGTGTGGTTGGATGGCTTTGCACCACTGTGGAACTTGCAGGGAGTGTCGAGGGTTTCCTCATAGGAGAAGGCGGGCAAGCAGGCAGGCTTGCCGCCCTTCTGATGCTTGGGGCCGGGTTGTCCCTCCGGCCCCTAATCCTCAACTGTCGCCACCTGCCATCTGGTGGAAGCCGGCTGCGGTGCTTTGCGCTTGTTGTCGTTCTGTTGTTGGTGTAGACTGTTGTCACCAGCCGACGTCCGAGAAGCCGGAGGGAGCACCTTCCCGGACGCGTCCACCTGGAGCTTCGACTTCATGGAAGAGTCGGCAGTGGCGTATTTGTCTACTATGATCAGCAGTTCATCGAGTGTGGCCGGCTCGTCGCAGAGGTGTCGGTTCTTGAGTAGGGTGCCTTCTCTGCACTCGGCGGTGAAGTACTATATGGCCTGCACCTCATGCACCCCTTCACAGGAGTTGCGCAGTTTGGCCCACCGTGTCAGGTAGTCGCGGGTGGACGCGGTGGGGCCTTGGACGCACAGAGAAAGCTGGCGGGACTTGGGCGGCCACTTGTAGGTGCTGGTGAAGTTGAGGATGAAGACTTCGGTGAAGTTCAGCCAGCTGTTGACGCTGTAGGGCTTGAGGCTGTTCAGCCATGTCTAGGCCGTGCCCTGAAGCATGAGGGGGACGTACTTCACGGCTACGCGCTTGTTGCCGTTTGCTATGTTGACCGCGGTGGAGTAATCCACCAGCCAATCCTCTGTCTTCACGGAACCATTGTACTTGGGCGTGTCTCGAGGGAGCGAGAACCCTTTTGGGAAGGGCTCGTCGTGAATGCGGGGTCCCAAACAAGGCAGACAGATTGCATCTTCTTCTTCTACCGCCAGGGACCGAGCCAGTAGGTCGATCCGGTGGCGGGCGTCGTTTTCTCCGACTCCTTCACGGGAGCCCAGGAGGCCTCCAAGAGTCGGGTGCTCAACAGGCGACGGGGAAGCGCGCCTCTCCCTGTGCGGGGGAGGCGGGCGATCGTCCCGTCGTTCCACAGCTCGTGGGCGGCCGTCTTGGTCGCGCTCAATGGTGAGACGTGTCCAACTGCGGCTTGCAGCCAGCTCTCGATCTCTTCAGTCGCGGGCGCCGCCTGTCAGCGTCCGGGAGGTTGCGCCTTTGTCTCGGCGGGGGGGAGGGGGGATTCTTGGCATGCGCGTCGGGTTCCACCACGCGGCGGCCGGTTTCTCGCTGCGCGGCATCCGCGTCGATGAGTTGTTGAACGCGCTCCGTCATGCAGTGATGCTCGTCGCCCTCCAGGTGGTCCAGCTCATCTGCTGCCGCCTGGGCAGCACATATGTTCTCCATAGGCGTGGCGTAGACAGGGCGGTCTGCCCCGAATATGCTGGCAACGGCAGCGCCGCCTTGTCGTACCGTGCCCATGCGGCTGGGCTCGCCAGCAGCCAGCGTGCCGCCAACGGCGCGATCGATCTCGCGCTGGTAAGCCTCGGAGAGGCGTCTCATGGTAGCCAACTTCTTGGCGCTCTTGATGAGCAAGACGCAGCAGGCTTCTAATGTCTCGGCATTGGCATCTGCCGGGATAGGTGCGAATAGATCCCTCAATGTCGCTTGCAGCGGACCCTGGCCGGCTCGGCCAGAAGCTTCGTCGTAGCTGATGACGAGCACCTCCGTGACGGTGCTGCCGCCGCTGTCCGCACGAGGGAGCGGGTCGTTGATGACCACCACGTTCGTGGGGAAAGCATCGAGGGATGCCGTGTCGAAGTCGACAAGCATCGGGTCGGTGGAGTCGATCGACTTTAGGTCAAAGGCTGGTTCGTTGGCGATGTGGAGCTTGCCAAGGAGGTCGACGAGGCAGCTCTCAGAGCTGGCTGCCCCCGTGTCGGGTGCGGGCTCGTCGGAGAGGCGGATCCCGCCGATGAGATCGGCGAGGCCGCTCGCCATGCAAGCGACTTCTGCGCCATGCAGCGCATCAGCACAAACGCCATCGGGCGTGCCGGGGTGGCTGTACTCGCCAGGGAGAAAAAGGGATCCCTTCCAGAACAGATCGACGGAGGACGGTACACCTGGCCCCATAGTGGGTGCGAAATGTCGGGGGCTTCGTATGACATATGCCAACGGATGGCTTATCATGGTGGGGGAGAGTAGTACGTCGCCGGTGCCTGGAAACGAGATAAGGTATAAACACGTACGCCGACGCATCTTACCCAGGTTCGGGGCTCTCCTAGGAGATAACACCCCTAGTCCAGCTCTGCGGGGTCTCCGCATGATCACTATCTCGATAAGGTGGCTACAAGCTTGCTCCTTGAGCTGTATCGGCTAGAGGAGGAACAAGAACAAGGCTAGCCCTAACTCCACTCTCTCTATGTGGTATGTGTGTGTGCTGAGGTTCTGAACCCTTTGCATGGGTGCCTTTGGGGGGGTTATATAGGCCTACCCCCACGGGTACAATGGTAATCCGGCTGGGGTGGGTCCCAGCCGTCAGTGTCTCTGGTGGCCGGCAGCTGGGGCCCGCTGCCTGGTGGGTCCCACCGGCTGTCTCGTACTTGGCCGACAGGCCGTTCCTGCCGCTTGCGGGTCCTGCCGGCTGCTTAGTACTTTAGGCGTAATACTGATGATGCGTGCTTTTTCGGGGAGGGCATGGCTACAGTCCCGCCGCCTGGCGGGCGTTCGCTGTAGCCACTCCCTGTCTGTTCTAGTGAACGGCGCACAAACTCCAAGGGGGAGGGAGGGCCGCCTGCTAGGAGTCGGCCTCCCCCCGTGTCAACTGGATGGGGCTCGACGCCTTCTGGCTTCTAATGGACACGTAAGGCCCGCCGCCTGCAGGCCGTATCGACAGCCCGTCGTGGGAGCATGGCCTCCTCTGTCATGGATGATGTCACGGGAGGCATGGCAACAGTGATGCGCCGAATAAGGGGTGTCCACCTGGTACGCTGCACTGTGGCCACGCCCTGCCCTGGATTCGGGGGTGGCAGGCCGCACTTTGGCCACGCCTCATCTTGTCGTCGTAATGAGGTGCTAACTTCGAGGGAGCGAGGGGGCCGTCTGCTAGGAGTCGGCCCTCCTTGTGGCCGCCACGTGGGATCTGCCGCCTTCTAGCAGTGGCTACTTGGACCAGCCGGCCCCAAGAAGGCGGCCCTTTGTCTTCGGTGCTTGAGGGGTGCAGCCGGCCCCGATGTTTGAAATACCCTGGGTGGCTGATGAGGCTACCTGTGGTCATTTACTCCGACAGGACGTCCGACACTGCCTGTGCGCAGCTGGCCTTTGGCCTTGTATCTCGCTCCCACTTACCCCTTCGTGGCTTAGACTATAAATAGACCACCTCCACCTCCTTTCTAGGGTTAGCAAAGTGATAGCTCATTTGTATGTGAGCTTTGGTCCTACCTTCCTCTACTCTAGAGAGAGAGAGAGAGACCACCACTCCCATGGAGTTCAAGACCTCCATGTGAGAAGATCCTGCGGGATATATCATCAAGACCCCTCACGGGAATATCCGTCTAGGATACCATCAAGACCTCCTCTTGGAGATGAACTGTACCTTGTATCTTTCCCTTTGTTGTTCATGTACCTTGTGGATCTTGTGTGTTTGATTGTCTAGCGGATGTGTGATTGGACTTGTTCTTGAGTGTTTCCCCTTGTGATTTCTCTCCGTTCTTCCCCATGTTCTTCGTGTTCTTCGAGGGAATCCACTCCAGTCATGAAAGATCGGCCTACACCGGGTTAGCCCCGTATCACAGAGTGTCCTAGAATAATGTGCATCATTTTTGCCAGAGGTTTTTACCCAATCCAGAAATGATGAACATTTTGTGAAGGGCATTCTGGGTTCATTGAAACCAATTTTGGTTGAACCTAGTAATTCAAAGAGGTGCTAGGGTTTGTTAAATCCCCATTTCAAGTTTAAATAAATTTAAACATGATGCAACATGCAGATCTAACCCAAGTGCATTACTGAACTAGGCTTGTGACATTCATAGTGGTATTGTTGAAACTGGTATTGATGAAATTGAACTGCAAAGTTCATACTTGCACATATAGAACATCAAGTTATGAATAACTGGAATAAACAAGGCATACTACGAACAACTAAAGATAGCATTTGAAACTGGACATATGCTAGCTACAAACAACCGAACAATCGAAAAAATTTAAAAGAGGCATATGCTAGCTATAACAGGCTTAATACCAAGCAAATATATGCATTCCTATCGGTATGTTTAAAATTGGATTGATGAAATGTACTGCATGGTAAATAATTGCACATATAGAGCATCACATTGTGAACAACTGAAATAAACAAGGCATACAACAAACAACCAAATATAGCAATTAAAACTGGACATATTCTCACTACACTACAGAAGGGACTCGACAAAATAAATCATGGGTTCCCCCTGTGAAGAGGCATGGCAAAACAAATCATGGGTTTCCTCACTTGTCACAGATGGGCTCGTTCCCGTGGGAAGAGCACGGACCCATGGTGCGCTCCATGTCATCAAAGATGGGCTCCTTCCCCTTGGAAGAGAACGGTTGTAGGGTGCCCTCCTTGATGTCTCAGACAGGCTGTTTCCACTTGGAAGAGCAGATGGGCTCTTTCCCCTTAGAAAAGCTGGAGACGGTGCCCTCCTTGTGGTCGCCTTCGATGAGGTTTGACTTAGAAGCTGTGGATCCCAAGCCAGCGTCGCAGAACGTGTCCTTCAGAAATGACAAAAGGGGCTTGATGGCGATGTAGGATGGCAAATTCTTGACAGCGAGCCAGAGGATATCAGCAGCGGGGCCATGGATGAGATCGACGGTGTTTGAACCAAAGGCGTTGGGGGTGGGACACTTAACCTGTGACATAGCCCCCCTCAGGCCGTCGTTGTCGATGACCCCGATGTCGTAGCCGGCGTCCGCGACATACCTGCATACTCTAGCCAGCTGATTGAGTGTCTGCGGCCAATAATGGTCGTCAGCTTCTTCGGCGACGTCAGGGGAAGAGACCGCGATGAACCTCTTTTGGGCCAGTCGCTCCTCGAGCTCCACAGGAAGCGTAGCCGGGCTTAGGCTCCGACGCTCTAGAGTGGGGGATGGGGATAGGCATCTGTGTGAAAGGGGGCGTTTGGCAGGCGTCATCTAAGAAACTCAGGGCGGCCCGGGTATGGAGATCGGTGGGTAAGCTACACGGGCAAACCAACAGATGTTGACAATGGAGGGCTTGCGGCGGCAGCGGGGACCTTGCTAGGGTTTCAAGGGAGGGAGGGTATGTGTGTGTGTGTGTGTGTGTGTGCGCACGTGTGCACGCACGCCCTAGGAGGTTTTGTTGTGTGTGTGTGTGGAGGGGGCGGTGGGGGTGTGTTTGAGGAAATGACGCGGCTACTAAAAATTTTACTACACGGGAGTCAAACGCGGGAGTGAAATGCCGGGGGCTATTGAAAATATGGATGATGGTTCGTCGCACATGGTCCGGAGATAACAACCATGTGTTATGAAATAGAAGAACCCTCTAGGCGGGCAGATATTAATGTAGGCGGGATCGGGAACAAGAAACATCGCGCACGGTCGAGGCATAATAACCGTGTCTTATCAAACAGAAAAAAGATGCAGGCGGGTAAATATTTTTGAGAGGGGAAGCCTCGTGGAGCCCAACTGTGCGGATGTGCGTGACAGGGGCACCGGTGTGGCACACGGTTAGTGAGTGAACCGTGTCTGTTGCGTCATCGGACTTGTCTAACGTTCATAAATTTGGTGAAAAATGACGCGGGAGAGGGTCAGAACACGAACACACTTGCATGTGGACCAAATTTATGTATGAAAAGGGTGGTTTGATGTTCAAATACTAAATGCAACTTCGATGTGGCACCTATCTCGCAAAGCGCACGGTATTGCTTGCCCCCCTCGTGTCGCAGGAAGGGAATCCTAAGCTATGAATGCATGCCCCCCAACCAAGGTTCACCTAGCAAAGTGCGAAGTCGCAGCCCCCCCCCCCACACCCACTTTCTGTCCGCGGGCCAGAGAGG
The DNA here is from genome assembly GCA_021605145.1 of Aegilops bicornis. NCBI lineage: Eukaryota > Viridiplantae > Streptophyta > Magnoliopsida > Poales > Poaceae > Aegilops > Aegilops bicornis. Next base: position 456,643,933 of record CM038675.1, on the reverse strand, counting down.
CATCTCACCAAGATGGATTGTAAAACGGACCAAGAATAATCCACCTTGGTCGTACAACCTCTCTCTTGTTGTTGGTCAAAGTGATGGCCGTCCATGCGACCCCGAAGATGGGCTAGCTCGCCAATAATCACACAAGTAGCTAGTCCCCGAAGACAACAACTGCATGCGTGTAGCCCAAACATATGTATGGAGAGGTGTGTTTTGAATACACAATGGAACAACTTTGATCTGCCACTGTGCTTTTGAACCATAAATCCCCGCACTGAGTGAGGGTTAGGTTGACGATGCATATGTATGTCACACCACACTTCAAGTCGATGACGGGGATTCATGCATGCATGCGTGCATAGTATATGCGCTCAAACTTAAGTAGGTCTGAATCTCACCATGACCTATACTACGATAACACGAACCAAAGGAAGAATCCACCATGGTAACCTATCTTATTGTCAGTCAAGGCGATCATGGATGTCCATGCGAGCCCACGAATATATAGGCTTGTCACCGATAACCACGCGAGGGAGTGTATAATTTGAAGACAACCACTACATGCATATGTATGGAGGTGATGCGTGCATGCATGTTTGAATACCATTTCACAACATTGATGTGGCGCGTGTGTCGAAAATCGTACAGTCCCCACGCAGAGCGAGATCGGTTCATGACGTGTCACTGTACCTGCCACTTTGACTCGATGGGAGGGATTCATGCGTACACATGCATGTGTGTGTGCTCAAACGGTATCATGTCATTCCAAAGCATGACCTATATATATACCATATTACAAACAAAAAAATAATCTCCTCCTAAGTCAAATTAACCTCTCTCGTTGTCAGCCAAAAAGTAGTGATGGACCAAGTGGGCCCACAGATGGAAAGCATTGATATCACTGATAACCGCTTAAGTGGGTGCTAGAGGAAAACCACCATCACTTTGCATGTGGGCCAAACATATGTTGAATACCCAAAATGCACAACTTTGATGTGCAACATGCCTCAAAAACCGTAAAGTCCCCACACAAAGCGAGGTTCATGAAGCGTACTACATATGATGGTCCCCTTCCCCCTCTTCGACGCATACTATATGCTCCTACCGTAATACAACCCAAGAAGAATCCTCCTCGATGGTGAAATTAATTAACCTCTCCCGATGTAGGTCAAAGTGATGCATGCATCGACGATGGCCTCGTGGGCCCACATATGGAAGCGTCACACGTGAGTGTCCTAGCTAGGATAACCACCGCTTGCATGCATGTGGCCCAAAGAGGTGTTGTGTGATGTTTGAATAGCCAATTTCACAACTTTGGTGTGGCACGTTTCTCAGAAATCGAAAAGTCCCGACACTGAGTGAGGTGTACTTGTTCACGGACGCATACGTATAGTATATATGCTAGTCCCCTCCCATCTCTTCGACGCGTAATATATATACTCCCACCATAACACAAACAAAAAAGATTCTACCTTGCTGGTCAAATTAACCTCACTGCCGGCTATTGGTCAAAGTGATGGACGACGACCTCGCGGGCCCATAGAAAGCGTCACACACAAGTATCGAGTGTCATGTAGGACAACCATCGACTGCATGTGGCCAAAACATGTATGTATGAAAGGGTTGTGTAATGTTTTAAATAAAGAAGTCACGGCTCTGATGTGGCACCTGCCGAACAAAACGGCCAACCCACACGGTGGCTCACAACTCGTAGTGTACTGTGAGCCACCCCCACCCCCAGACGCACACACCCACACACACCGCTAATCCACCGCAACTATGATGCAAGTTAAATTATCCCGCGGTGAACATATGTTACCAAAGGAGGGACGTTTTAATTTCGAAAAAAAAGCAGAGATCATGAAGACGTTTTAGTACATTAATTGATTTTCTACGGGTATAATGTTCAAAATTCAAATTTGAGCTACATGCACACGTGACAGTGCACCTAAATGGATTACAAAAAACACATGTGTCTCACTGGGTGCATGTTGAATCCCCGTGCAAGAAATTTCAAACGTTGAGAATCTTGATTTTTAAATTCTAGTACATCCAAAACTTATTTGAAGTTCATGTAACTTATCGTGTTCTCATATGGACACCAATACAAAGTGGAATTGTACTTTTTTTGTCAAATTTGAGACTAGTTTTGATGTAATCTTTATCTTCTTACAAACAAGAGATTATTAATAATTGGGAACCAATATCCCAAACAGATTGTGTATTTGAACCGTGAGTGTTAGACCAACAATGGATACGTGCCATGCTTCAGTTAAGCAATAAAGCGACATCATTAATCATCCAAATAGAAAAACAATATACGTGCCGCCACGCCGACTGCGGTGCCGCGGCATCAGCGTGAGTTGACGGGACGCATGCGAGCAGTCCGCCACGCAGGCAAACCGGGAGGCGTGTGTGCAGGTGTGTGAATTGACGGAGGCGTGCTCGCTGCGTAGTGTCATTGGGAGGCATGCGAGTTGCTGTGTGAAAAGATGGTAGGCATGTTGCCAGTCCGTGCGCAGTTCACCGGGAGGCAAGCCAGCGGTTTGACCGCCCGCCTCTCTCCCACTACTCCATATTAATGGTGCGCCCGAGCGGCCGCACCCCCATCCTCGCCACACACACAATCCTCTCTCTCTTCGCTTGCATCCTCGACACCGCTCTCAGTCCTCAAAGTCGTCAGTGTATGAGGATGCCGCTGAAGCGCCCCATCGGAGGGAGTGGCAACCTCGGGGCTGCTGAAGCACCAGAGCACGGCGTGGAGATGGAGACAGAGGTTGCCATCACCGCTGGCGAGGTATCGTTGCACCCTGACGTCGTCGACGACGTCGAGCTTCGACAGCGGGAGGCGGAGTTCCACACCGACTCTGGTGACGACTTCGGTGACGACCCCGGTGATGACTCTGACGACCACTTCGAAAATGACTCCGACGACAACGGACAACTGGTTAGTCATCTATACCCATTTATGTGTCAAATAGATGCTAGGGTTTCTCTGGTTACTCCTGCCTCCCCCCTTTTGGAATAGAAATCATATGGTTATGTTCTCCCAATCCATGAAATCTGAGTAAGCTTTGTTAGATCCGTGTAGTGTATGATTGTTTGAATGGTACAAGTGATAAGTGATTAGTTGTTTCATCTATCCAAATGATTTCTGCTAGTAATCCGATTAGGGTTAGTGTTCATGCTAATAATTCCTAGCCAGGACTTGACAATTGATTTTGAATGACCTACATATATGTTTGTGCCATTATTTTCTTCAAGATTGGTCTGTACATAGACGACTGTGCTTAAAAATCGAACCATAATCCCTGGATATGTATAAGAAAATAGCCATAAATTCCTAATCCTACTTCACGGCATGTAAACATTGATTTGATCCCAAATTTGTTTTACTATTTGTATAGGTGATGTCTGACGATGTGGACAGCGAGGATGAAGATGGCCAGAGGAGGTACAAGAGGCAAATCCCGAGGGAGCTTTATGCGGGAATGCATAACAGGCATATTAGGACCTCGGACGGTGGCTATCGATGCCCACTTTGCAACCACAAGCTTCATGACGTGTATCAAAGTGTTCTAGCGCATGCAAGAGGACAGGTCGTTGGCTCCTTCAAGCAGAAGTATTCTTGCAGGGTGGCGCATGGCGCGTGCGCCGATTACTTGGAGAAGCTTTAGGTTCGTGCCGGCAGATGAGATGAGATTTGGGATCGAACTATGTACGCTTGAGTATGCTTAATGATGGTTCGTGCCGGCAGATGAGATGAGATTTGGGATCGAACTATGTATGCTTGAGTATGCTTAATGACGGTTGAACTATGTACTTATGGTTGAACTAGGCTTGTGTACACTTATTATCTATGTCTGAGTATGTTTAATCTATATTTACTTATGTATAACCGTGGGATATGGATGCAATCAGTTCGGTTCATGGAATCTACCTCCGTCCTGTTCTATTGGTCCCCTCTGTAATTTGTGTTCAATTTTGACCAAAGATTCAATTGACAAAATGTTAGTGCAGGTCAGAGAAAATTATATTGTTGGATGTGTATTAGAACATAGTGTTCAAAGATATAATTTTTTGTGACATGCATAAACATTTCTTAGTTAAATATTTGGTCAAAATTTGGTAAAAATTACAAAGGGGCCAATAAACCAGGACGGAGGTAGTACGTCAATCACACATGGTTCCCAAAATTGGAACCATGTGTAACGACTTTCATTTTACCTGTTGCATCAATCACACATGGTTGGCTCTAGCAAACCGTTGCCTCCGAAATTATTTGTGGGACACAAAACCCTCACCACCCAATTCAAAAAAGAAAAAAGAAAACACTCACCGTCCCCACGTCACAAAAACCCTCACCCCGTCCGCCACCCCCTCCGGTCCCCATTCACACTTGCACAAGCTCCTCCGGGTCTATGCATGGCACCGCCTATCGCGGCGGCAACCCCTTAGCTCGACACCTACCGCAGCCGCCAGGCTCCCGGCAAACCCCACTACATTTGCCACTTCCGCTTGCCGCTGCCAATTGGCATCGACTTTCTCGATGCTGCTCGCGGTCGACCCAGCTCCGCTTGGTTGGGGAATCTGCCGTACTGAGGGTAATTTCTCACGGACAACAAGGTAACTAATTTCATGAGATATTATCTCATCTCATATCCTAGTTCATCTGCCTCCTTTAATCACCCGTCCGAAATCGCCGTGAATTCATTTTTATTCAAGCTAATTTGAGGGTTTTCTTTCATTCATAGAGTGTACAGTGCGCGGACACATCAGGACTTTGCGGCCTCTACCACACATCCATTGAGTTCCATCTCACCGTACCAGATGACTTGAGGATGTGCATGGTATGTTCAATCTCACGCTAAATTGGTTGGCATGGCCTACTTTCCTGAACATATACTAAATATTGCTACATTTGGATAAAAGGTGTCACATGCACCATATACGTCAAAGGGGATTGCCCCCCTCTTCTTTCTGTATTAGGCAATTTAATGATGTATTGTTCTTTCGATTACTCTCATATTTCCATGACATTATGTTTACCCTATCTGTTTAATTATAGATTTTTGTCCTTCGATTTCAACTGTTGTACAGTTCTTTCAATTTGGGCCCATATTTTCTTTAGCAATCCTACCATTTTCTGCAGCGTGTCCCTTGCTATGCAACGGAATCTGTAGTGCACAATCTTTACCTTTACATAAATCAAGACTCAGGGATGTCATACTAGACACAAACCATGGATTTACAATCGTTGCTACTAAGACTTGATGAACGTGGTGACTCCTATTTTGGCACTGGCCTTTGGAAAGAAATTTCTAAGTTTTATGTACTGAAAGCTGGCACTAAAATTGCACTGCACATAAAAGAGCCTGGTTATGAGATATATGCTAACTTCCCCGACGATATCATCCGTCCAGACTTTGTTCGAAGTAAGTTTTCTTTCCAAGTATCTGCATGTTGACTTACCCAACAATATCAAATGAATTGTGTAGTATTTAAGCAACCAATTGTTATTCCATTTTCTTACTATATTCCTACCTAATAACTTCTAGTTATCAATACACTTTTCTATTGCCCTGCTTTAACTAAATATTCCCTGTACTCCCACTTCTATCAGAAAGCGCCACTGACAAGGAGACTCCGAAGGTGGAGAATAGGGCTGCCAACAAGCGGAGGCGGGGCAAGCAAGAACCGCAAGTGACTCTAGCACGTCTAGACTTCATCAGCATCCTCCCCGATGATATGTTGACAGTCATCATCTCCCTCCTCCAAATGAAATATGGGGCGCGGACAACCGTCCTTTCCCGGCGGTGGCGCCCCCTATGGAACTCCACCCCTCTCGACCTCATCGACACCCATGAGCTCTGCCATGGCTATAGCAAAAGCTTGGATGCATTCTCCAAGATCCTCGACAGTCACCTTGGCCCAACCAGAGGCCTTAGAATGGGCAAGTTCCCTTCCAACGACAAGGAACTCCCACCCTAGATCAGCTCGAGGAGCTCAGTTTTGATGATGGGCAAGTTCCATTCCAACGGCAAGTTCTGTTCCTAGCCAAGCTTGACGACTGGTTATGATCCCCCACCCTAGATCAGCTCAAGGACCTCAGTTTTGATGATGGGCATATGCGCTCGCTGCCAACGTCCGCGCTCCGCCTCGCGCCCACGCTGCGCGTCGCCAAGTTCAGGAACTACCATTCCCTCCCTTAATGACGCTACCGCTCTTATTCTACCACGCATCAAGCACCTCGAGCTCGCCTCGTCCGCCTCCCAAGCGGTGACATGGAGCGCTGCTCTGTGGCTGTACTACACTCGAGTACCTTCGTCTTCAGGCGATCAATGGGTTGAGTAGCTTCCACATCACCTCCATGACTCTCCGGACTATTTATGTGTGTTGTTGGTGTGGCAAGAAGACATCACAAGATGTGTACCCCGGTATGGTCATTGAGGACACACCTGCACTTGAGAGATTGCTTGTAGTTGATCAAGAAGGTCCAACAAGAATCAATGTCATTTCTGCGCCGAAATAGACAGTGGTGGGCAACTCATCTGACAAATACTCTAAACTTGTTATTGGACCTACACCCGTTAAGGTACAACAGCCGCCTCCTACCTCTCCTTCTACAAATTAACATTATTTCTAATTTTGAAGATGTATGTTTGTCTGTCCTCCAAGCTTGAGCCCGAAACTGCGCACAGTGAAGGTCTTGGCACTAGATCTATCGGCCCCAACCTGGAGCAAGTTGTTAGTTTCCTGAGATGCTTTCCATGCCTGGAGAAGCTATATATCAAGGTGATGTTCCTTTCCTGTAAAATGTTAACCATAAGGGGCTTCAATTTGTGACAACTTTTTCCAAGTATACAATGACAATGTACTATGATTTCTGAAGGACTCTTATTTCAGTACATACATGTCCCCCCCATATTGGTTGCTTGATTCATATGGTTACAACCCATAAGCATTTCTCATTTGGATTCATCTATACTAGTTTTCTTAGGGAACTTTTCATACTTGTGACGCCCTTGATTCAATCGTACACTAATCATACACGCAAATGTGTACGATCAAGATCAAGGACTCACGGGAAGATATCACAACACAACTCTAGACACAAATTAAAATAATACAAGCTTTATGTTACAAGCCAGGGGCCTCGAGGGCTCGAATACATAAGCTCGAATACACAAGAGTCGTGGAAGCAACAATATCTCAAGATGCATATGAGTTAGACAAGTTTGCCTTAAGAAGGCTAGCACAAAAGCAAAATCGATCGAAAAGGCAAGGCCTCCTGCCTGGGAGCCTCCTAACTACTCCTGGTCGTCGACGGTCTCCACATAGTAGTAGACATCGGCGGTGGCATCTGACTTCTGGGCTCCAACATCTGGTTGCATCAACCGGAAAGAAGAAGAAAGGGGTAAAAGGGGGAGCAAAGCAACCGTGAGTACTCATCCAAAGTACTCGCAAGCAAGGATCTACACTACATATGCAACATTATCAAAGGAAGGTTGTATATGTGGATCAATGCAGTAAATGCAAGAATAGAGAGAAGGCCTAGTCCTATCGAAGACTAGTATCTTCTGGAATCCACCATCTTGCAGCAAATAGGAGGGAGTAGAGTAGCATAAAGTAAAGTAGTAGTGTTATTAACCTCGGCCGGAGATCCTTTCTCGACTCCCTGCGAGAAAGATATCCCAGAGCCATACTATCCAGTTACCATCACCATCCAGTTCTCATCACCATCAAATTCTCACCACAAGTATCCAGTTCTAGTTGTATCGATCGGGATACAACTCCAAGTGTCTCATATCAGAGGACAGGCTATCGATAGATGTTTTCTTCCTGCAGGGTGCACCAACTTACCCACCACGCCGCTTAACTCCCGCCGACACACTTTCCTGGTCATGCTCGGCCTCGGCCAAACAATATGCCGCAACCCGACCTAGGCTTAATAGAGAGGCCAAAGACGCCGACTAAACCTATGCCCTGTGGGTCATGGGCCATCTCCCAGGAACTCCTCAAGACGCTATGAGGGCGCCCGGTGAGCAGACCTAGCTACCTCCTTCAACAAGGAAGGCGCCACGCAGTCCAACCCGGCGCTACCGCCGCCACGACGCCTATTAAGCTTCTACGGCTGATGTATACGACGAAAACGCCCATACTATGCCCACGTGATGGTTAGTGCTATCGTGCCGAGGCCCTCGGATCAAATATCCAAATCGTAGCAGATTAGGAACACGCGGTAACAAGCAAGAGACTCACGAAGATGTGACCCCGTTGCTCTGCCTCAAGGACTTGCAGCAAGGGCTAGGAATGCCCGCCACGCCTCGTAATTATCTCGCTGGCACCCTCTGTGTCAACCCGTCTCCACATCACTCGCAATTAAGCTCGCTGGTACCCTCGTGGTCGCACCCGCCTTTCCAAGTAACAGGGTAAAGACCAAGTATCCGTGGTGTCCAAACATCAAGGAAAACCCGAGGAATCACCCCGATGAATTCCACTAGATGTAATCATCAAGGTGAACGTAAGAGGAATCACCCCGAGGTTCACACTTGAGGGGTTGCACTACGCAGTCGATCGGAAGTGGTTAAGGAGGAAATCACCCTCGATGACCACGATCGAATGACTACACTACATGGTTAACATCGGAAGTGTCAAGAGGTTCACCCTCGGTACTCGATAGTAACCCAATAGTGTTGAGCAACTAAGGGAAAGTGATGTGCGGTGTCGGGCTCGGTCTTCGGTCCCGTTGATCGGGTCTTCAATTATGAAGCAGGGGCAACAAGGACAAGGTGGGGGTCACTGATGGATCACTAGCCAACCTATACTAAGCAGTTTAGGATAAGCAGGTAGGTAACAAATGAGCAGGTTACAAAAGCAGGCTATGCATCAGAATATGAGCAAATAATAACAGTAGAAAAATCTAATGCAAGCATGAGAGAATGGAATAGGCGATATCGGGATGATCAAAGGGGGGGCTTGCCTGGTTGCTCTGGCACGGAGGGGTCATCGTCGACGTAGTCGATCACAGGGACAGCATCGGTCTCGGGGTCTACCGGAGAGAAGAGGGGGAAGAAACAGTAAATATAAAGCAAACATAGCATAACAGGACAACCGGCAGAGCTAGACGTGTTCTAACGTGGTGCTACACGATATCGGCGAGGGGGAAGTCAACCGGGAATGTTTTCCCGGTTCCGGACCTGTGTCAAACAGATGACCGGAGGGGGAAAGTTCCATGTTCAGCATGCTAGGAGCATGTGACAGATGAACGGACCGTGTATTTGGATTCGTCATGTTTTTCTGAGAAACTTTCATGTAGAAAACATTTTCAGCCGAGTTACGGATTATTCTCTATGATTTATCGAAGTTTAAAGCAATTTTCAGAAATTTTCTGGAATTAGTAATAATTCGAGTTGACCAAGTCAACTTGACTGGTCAAATGGGGAGGGTGTGGCCCACATGCTATAGGCAGCAGAGAAACTATTCTTGTTAATTAGATTAACTAGCCTGGGACCACTTGCCATTTGGTCGATGGGCTAAATGAGCACTACTAAACTAAGTACTACCTAGCCTAATTAAACAAGGGCCGACCATTACCGGACACAACCCAGCCGGCCACATACACGGCCATGTACTGAGCCTTGGCGCCTATGGCCAAGATCGGTAGCAACAAAAGGCAGCAGTAGCTAGTAGCAAGCGAGCAAAGCAAGAGCGGCAAGCAGCAGGAGCAAGTAGCAGCAGCGGCAACGACGATAAGCGACGCAGAGCACATCGCGAGCAGCAAGTAGCAGCGGATGGCGATGGAGCGACGCCAGACAGCGTGCCGTAGATGTCATGGGCGCGCCCGTGTGGTGAGTTTCGCACGGGCATAGCAAGGGACTGGTCTGGGCGGCCAAGGCGCGGAGGAAGAGCAGGGCGCAGAGGAGCACGCGCGGGAGCGGAGCTCTGGTGCGGGCGCGACGAGCGCCCCGGAGCGCAGGCAAGGCGAGGTCCGGCGTGGTGCGGCGGAGGTGGATGCGGTCGCGGGCGGGCCGGCTGTAGCGGCAGCAGGCAACAGAGTAACAAGGCGAGCAGGGGCAGCAGCAGTAAACATCGCAAGGAACGGCAGGAGCACGCACGATTTAACGCAGAGATGCAGCCATGGCGGCCATCGGCTCAGACAGCGATTACGGGCGACGGATCGACGGGCAAAACAGGGAATCGAGGGAGGAGCTCACAGTGAGCATGAAGGCGAGGTCGGGAGACCGGAGGTGGACCAAGCGGCGGCAATCGACGCCGGACGCCGGTGATGTACGCTGCTGAAGACGAGGTCGATGGCGAGTGTACGAGCCGCCCTTGCTCGATTCAAAGGTTTCGGGGTAGACGAAGTAGACCGCGACGGTTCTCCTAGACCTCTTGGCGCGACGAGGGGAGGCCGGTGGCTGCGACATCGACGACGACATGGGGACAGCGGCGCTCGGGCGCGCTTCAGATCGAGATAAAGGGATGGAGGAAGAAAGAGTGGATTAGGTTTCGGTCAAGGGGCGGCGGCGTTTTGTAGGGCAATCGGGAGGTCGGCGATGGACGGCATGTGGCCATGGCCGTGGGAATGCCGCCACGGCCACCCCTGCCTCCACTGTGAGCGTAAGGAAGGAGACGCTTGGGAGGTTGGGCTGGGCCTCTACTTTCTTCTTCATAGTGGGCCAAAAGTGCGAGAGCAATTTCAGTTTATTTTTCTATATAAAAAAGGTTAGCTACTGTTTTCTATTTGAATAAGCTTTCAAACCATTTTTTTTGTTACACATGGAATTTGTCACACAATTACCAGAGAATAATTTGAGTTAGGACAAAAAGTTTGGGGGCAAAAGGAGTTAAATAAATAATTGTTTATTTTGAAAAGGCCAATTTATTTGCTGTTGGGCCACTTATAAAATTTCTAGGGGCATCTTAGTGATCCAACCAGAGTTGATTTCTCCAAGAAAATACTTGGGAATTATTCGCAACATCACGAACATTTTTGTTTGCATGATGAAGAAGTAAATATTTGACTTGTATTTCAAATGGAATTTGGCTTTGATTTTCATCAAGTGGCAATTTAGTTTGAAAAACATGACGACGTGGCATCATTAAAGGGGAGATCACTGTAGCATGATTCCTGGGGTGTTACAAATCTCCTCCACTACAAGAAATCTCGTCCCGAGATTTAAGAGGCGGAGTAGGGGGAAGACTCGGGAAGGACGGAGCTCAACACAAGATAGGTACTTGGGGGGGGGGGCTATCTCATTGAACGTGGCATAGAGGCATCTCTCGAGTTGAAATTCAAGAAAGTCATCGAGAGCAAGGTAAGAAGGTGCAATAAGAACAAAGGGTGAATGGGGTTCAGAGCAATGGGAATGAGTATTGTGTCTGATACCAGAACAGATCACAAGGAAGGCGGCTCGTGATGTACATACGAAGCCAAGCGCGAGGGATAACTTTGGAAAACAGGGATGTACAGGAGTCAGGTTTCGATCCTGTGGAACTGTCGGTTATGGGCCCACCATGCGGTTCAAAAGTAGGAAGGACGCTGACATATTGCGCGGTCATGATAGCAAGGCATCTCAGAGGATAGTTCGCCGCTTATGTTGGCAACAACGTTGGTACCAAGTGCGAGGGACGAAGAGAACCAATTTCCTGCTCGTTGAAACGAGGCGGACCAATAGGCAAAGTTCTCATCCATCGATGGTTACCGGAATGTCGTCAACAATAGTAACAGGGTCTTACTGACAGATTTGTACACCGAGGTGCTTACTTAAGCAGGGGTTTATCTCTGCTCAGACAAGTTAAATGACAAGAAAGGTGAAACAAAACAATGGAAAGGAAAATGTGATTATTATGATAATCAGACCAATGGAAAGGAAAGATGTTTATACCCAAGTGTTAGAGTATAACTTTCCCAAGGAAAGGCAGAGCATGATAGGGCTTCAAGTATTAAGCCGTTTAGACAAAGGGGCAATGAATTTATGTGGTTTACCCATACAATGGTGTTTGGATAATTTATCAAGAACAGTTAGCATTGCGCTCCCAATGTTCTTGTTGATGATCGGAGTACCACACACATGCTTCGGGATAGTGTTGACATGGTCATCGGGGAAAGGTCAGACTTCGGATGCACAAAGGATCCATCGGAACAACTTATAAAATAAGTCATACAATTTCAGCAAGGAAAAGATGAGGATGGGGCCCACGGGCTCAGCAACAATTCATCGAGGGGGAAAGGATGGTATTTCTCATCATGAATTCGGTTGATATCCTAGAAAAGTTTGGAATGATGATGATGATCACGACACATTTGTCGAGAGGTTTCATGAAGATGTAATCGATCAACGCATTTACATTAAGCAAAAGAAATGATGAAGCGTAAGGTTATTTGAACCACGAGTACGACACAAACTCGAAAGCAAGCTTGTTGTTCATGGCAAAATGGTATGACGAGGAAGATCAACATAAGCTTAGCTCGTCATCGAAAATTGTGCTCCGGAAAGGACCTGGTAGCACAGTTAAAATTTAGCATGATAATGATATAACCGATCAAGCTAGGAATGATGTGATGGAGTATCACTCCAATGAGAATTCACAAGTGGTAGTGCAATGACACAATATCCTCGAAATAACAGGGGGCAATACTCGAGGTAGATCAAAATAGAGGTTGCGGAGATGCATTGGTCTGCAGAAGACAAGTGCTTTAACTTGTCCGAGAAAAGGAATCAAAGAATATCAATATGGCCGGAACCATGATTATAGAAAACCAAATCTCAGATATAAGATGAACTTATACCAAGGGGGTAATTATTTTTACGAGAAGCTTCCATGATAAGATCGACATCGTGTCCATGGGCATGAACGCAAGGTTCAAGGTCGACTCCCACTTCTTCAATGCATAACCTTTCATTCACTCCTCGTTTTTCGAAGAAATTGTAGTGAAGAGGATTTATCTGGCGAAGTACCAGAAGAGTAAGACTCGTGAGAACTCCCGGGTTCACTCGGATTACGGAAGGCATAAGTTCAACCCATCGGGGCATTTTTACGAATCTATACAACCATCAACCAAGCAAAAGATACGAGTTCAAAAGCGTAGTATCGAGTCAAAGCAGATGATACAATTTCATCAAGGTATTATGTATCGGGGAAAACTCACAAGACTTTGGATGTGAAGGACATTGTTGGATAACAACCCAAAGACCTGGATCCGGCGATTCACGACGAGTTGATGTGAGTATCGGTAATCAATCAGATGAAGAAGGGGATGCAAAGGCATCGGCTTATAGAAACGTCTGAATGATTCGATGCTTGGGTACAAAGGAAATTATGATTTCAAGACGAAGGATCAGAAGCAGAGGCTCTGATCAAAAGATGAGTAAGTTGAATAGACTTAGAGGTGTACCCGATCAAATCTGGATTATAAGAACCAGCTCATATCTGGAAGGATGTCTGAGCTGGAAAGAAAATTTCGAAAGATTAATTGATGATTGTGAGCAATCGCACACATGCTGTTTCCATAGGAACAGAATGACAATCACAAAGAATTCTAAAGAATATTGCTAGACATATGGAATTAATCCTAATGCAAGCGGGCAAGGAGAATCAAGAGCAATAAGCTGCAGAGGAATTTGAAAGATCAGATAGCCTTTTCAGGTATTTTGGAAAGCAAATGAACAATCGGGGATGAACGAACCCGGTTAAGTGAATTATCCATGATTCGAAAAGAAGCTTCAAAGCAGAAGCAAAAGGATTCTCGAAACAACGGAGAGTACTATTGGTATCTTGTTATAATAGGAGCTACTAGGGATGAAGGTACAAGCTGCAAGGATGTTATTCAGGGGGATTATCGGTGGTCGAAATCGCAAGGCGCTTGGTACAGGGTCTCGAGAAACATCGAGGAGTATCCGCAGAATCTTCTGGCGAAGCAAGCGATCATCGATAATGTCGGGGCTTTCCGGGAGGAAGTGGGTACGAGAACCTAATGTCAGAGTTTAGTAAAATGGTTAACCCGAATATAAGAGAAATCAGAGTCCCAGAGTATAGACGAGGAATAAAAGATCCTAATACCACCCAATTGGCGACGTGGGCCCGTAAGCCACACAACCAAGTTAGTAAAACAGTTTTCGGACGACTAGACTCAACTTCGGCCAAGGAGTTGGAAAGCGGGCTACCTACAGGCAGTCGGCTCTGATACCAACTTGTGACGCCCTCGATTCAATCATACACTAATCATACACGCAAATGTGTACGATCAAGATCAAGGACTCACGGGAAGATATCACAACACAACTCTAGACACAAATTAAAATAATACAAGCTTTATGTTACAAGCCAGGGGCCTCGAGGGCTCGAATACATATGCTCGAATACACAAGAGTCAGAGGAAGCAACAATATCTGAGTACAGACATGAGTTAGACAAGTTTGCCTTAAGAAGGCTAGCACAAAAGCAAAATCGATCGAAAAGGCAAGGCCTCCTGCCTGGGAGCCTCCTAACTACTCCTGGTCGTCGACGGTCTCCACGTAGTAGTAGACATGGGCGGTGCCATCTGACTTCTAGGCTCCAACATCTGGTTGCATCAACCGGAAAGAAGAAGAAAGGGGGAAAAGGGGGAGCAAAGCAACCGTGAGTACTCATCCAAAGTACTCGCAAGCAAGGTTCTACACTACATATGCAACATTATCAAAGGAAGGCTGTATATGTGGACTGGGCTGCAGAAATGCAAGAATAGAGAGAAGGCCTAGTCCTATCGAAGACTAGTATCTTCTGGAATCCACCATCTTGCAGCAAATAGGAGGGAGTAGAGTAGCATAAAGTAAAGTAGTAGTGTTATTAACCTCGGCCGGAGATCCTTTCTCGACTCCCTGCGAGAAAGATATCCCAGAGCCATACTATCCAGCTTACCATCACCATCCGCCTCATCACCATCAAATTCTCACCACAAGTATCCGATTCTAGTTGTATCAATCGGGATACAACTCCAAGTGTCCGCTATCAGAGGACAGGCTATCGATAGATGTTTTCTTCCCGCAGGGTGCACCAACTTACCCACCACGCCGCTTAACTCCGCCGGACACACTTTCCTGGGTCATGCCCGGCCTCGCCATACAATACGCCGCAACCCGACCTAGGCTTAATAGAGAGGCCAAGACGCCGGACTAAACCTATGCCCCCTGTGGGTCATGGGCCATCTCCCCGAACTCAAGACGCTATGAGGGCGGCCGGCGAAAGCAGACCTAGCTACCTCCTTCAACAAGGAAGGCGCTTACGCAGTCCAACCCGCGCTACGCCATCGGCCGACGCCTATTAAGCTTCGCCGATGTATACATACGTAACGCCCATACTATGCCCACGTGATGGTTAGTGCTATCAGGCCAGAGGCCCCTCGGATCAAATATCCAAATCGTAGCGGATTAGGAACGTGCGGTAAGAAGCAGAGACTCACGAAATATATGACCCCGTTGCCCCGTCTCGAGGACTTGCGGCAAGGGCTAGGAATGCCCGACCACGCCTCGTAATTATCTCGCGGGCACCCTCCGTGTCAACCTGCTCCACATCACTCGCAATTAAGCTCGCGCGGGTACCCCTCAGGGTCGACCCGTCTTTCCAAGTAACAGGGGTAAAGACCAAGTATCCATGTGTCCAAACATCAAGGGGAAAACCCGAGAAATCACCCCCGATGAATTCCACTAGATGTAATCATCAAGGTGAACGTAAGAGGAATCACCCCCGTGGTTCACACTTGAGGGGTTGCACGACAGAGTCGTATCGGAAGTGGTTAAGGAGGAAATCACCCTCGATGACCACGCATCGAATGACTACACTCTGTGGTTAACATCGGAAGTCAAGAGGTTCACCCTCGGTACTCGATAGTAACCCAATAGTGTTGAGCAACTAAGGGGAAAGTGATGTGCGATGTCGGGGCCTGGTCTTCGGTCCCGTTGATCGGGTCTTCAATGATGAAGCAGGGGCAACAAGGACAAGGTGGGGGTCACCGATGGATCACTAGCCAACCTATACTAAGCAGTTTAGGATAAGCAGGTAGGTAACAATGAGCAGGTTACAAAAGCATACTATGCATCAGAATATGAGCAAATAATAACAGTAGAAAAATCTAATGCAAGCATGAGAGAATGGAATGGGCGATATCGGGGTGATCAAAGGGGGGGCTTGCCTGGTTTCTCTGGCACGGAGGGGTCATCGTCGACGTAGTCGATCACAGGGGCAGCATCGGTCTCGGGGTCTACCGGAGAGAAGAGGGGGAAGAAACAGTAAATATAAAGCAAACATAGCATAACAAAGACAACAGTGAGCTAGACATGTTCTAACATGGTGCTACACGATACCGGCGAGGGGGGAAGTCAACCGGGAATGTTTTCCCGGTTCCGGACCTGTGTCAAACAGATGACCGGAGGGGGAAAGTTCCATGTTCAGCATGCTAGGAGCATGTGACAGATGAACGGACCGTGTATTTGGATTCGTCACGCTTTTTCGAAAGCAACTTTCATGTAGAAAACATTTTCAGCCGAGTTACGGATTATTTTCTATGATTTATCGAAGTTTAAAGCAAATTTCAGAAATTTTCTAGAATTAGTAATAATTCGAGTTGACCAAGTCAACTTGACTGGTCAAATGGGGAGGGTGTGGCCCACATGCTATAGGCAGCAGAGAAACTATTCTTGTTAATTAGATTAACTAGCCTCGGACCACTTGCCATTTGCTAATGGGCTAAATGAGCACTACTAAACTAAGTACTACCTAGCCTAATTAAACAAGGGCCGGCCATTCTTGGACACAACCCAGCCGGCCACATACACGGCCATGTCTGAGCCTTGGCTCCCATGGCCAAGATCGGTAGCAACAAAAGGCAGCAGTAGCTAGTAGCAAGCAGAGCAAAGCAAGAGCGGCAAGCAGCAGGAGCAAGTACCAAATAGCGGCAATAACGACAAGCGACAATGATGCACATCGCGGTGCAAGCAGCGGCGGATGGCGAGCGATGCGCCGTACGGGAGATGCGCGGGCGCTGCACGTGTGGTGAGTTTCGCACGGGCATAGCAAGGACTGGTCCGGGCGGCCAAGACGCGGAGGGAGAGCGAAGGAGAGGAGCACGCGGGAGCGGAGCTCTGGTGCGGGCGCGACAGCCTTGAGCGAGCGAGGCAAGGCGAGGTCTGGCGTGGTGGGGCGGAGGTGGATGCGGTCGGGCGGGCCGGCTGTAGCGGCAAAGAAACAGAGTAACAAGGCAGCAGGGGCAGCAGAAACATCGCAAGGAACAGCAGGAGCACGACGCATTTAACGCAGAGATGCAGCCATGGCGGCCATCGGCTCGTACAGGCGACTACGGCGACGGATCGACGGGGCAAAACAGGGGAATCGAGGGAGGAGCTCACAGTGAGCATGAAGGCGAGGTCGGGGAGGCCGGAGGTGGACTGGAGCGGCGGCAATCGATGCCGGACACCGGTGATGTACGCGTTGAAGACGAGGTCGATGGCGAGTGTACGAGCCGTCCTTGCTCGATTCAGTGCTCGGGGTAGACGAAGTAGACCGCGACGGTTCTCCTAGACCTCTTGGCGCGACGAGGGGAGGCCGGTGGCCGCTACATCGACGACGACATGGGGACAGCGCCGGGCGCGCTTTAGATCGAGATAAAGGGATGGAGGAAGAAAGAGTGGATTAGGTTTTGGTCAAGGGGGCGTGCGGCGGCGTTTTGTAGGGCACCGGGGAGGTCGGCGATGGACGGCACGTGGCCATGGCCGTGGGATGGCCGCCACGGCCACCCCTGCCTCCATCAGGCGTAAGGAAGGAGACGCTTGGGAGGTTGGGCTGGGCCTCTACTTTCTTCTTCATAGTGGGCCAAAAGTGCATAGAGCAATTTCAGTTTATTTTTCTATATAAAAAAGGATAGCTACTGTTTTCTATTTGAATAAGCTTTCAAACCATTTTTTTGTTACACATGGAATTTGTCACACAATTACCAGAGAATAATTTTAGTTAGGACAAAAAGTTTGGGGATAAAAGGAGTTAAATAAATAATTGTTTATTTTGAAAAGGCCAATTTATTTGCTGTTGGGCCACTTATAAAATTTCTAGGGGCATCTTAGTGATCCAACCAGAGTTGATTTCTCCAAGAAAATACTTGGGAATTATTCGCAACATCACTTAACATTTTTGTTTGCATGACAGAAGAAGTAAATATTTGACTTGTATTTCAAATGGAATTTGGCTTTGATTTTCATCAAGTGGCAATTTAGTTTGAAAAACATGACGACGTGGCATCATTAAAGGGGAGATCACTGTAGCATGATTCCTGGGGTGTTACAATGCTCTTGTAAAGAAGGCTACATTTTTCTAGATGGTAATCAAATGCCCATGTTAATCATGTCAGATAGAAGATGGCATGTTAATGCATTTGACAAATCCTGCAAACCAAATAGGCATGTAGCAGTGTTCAAAACTGCATGTACGTACTAACATGTTTTCTTCTTTTGCAGATAAGATTAGGCCCAGTGGTGGATAATGTGATACAATATAACAATCACGTCGAATGCCCAGATCTGCATCTCTCAGAAATTACTTTGAACTCCTACCTAGGGACCTTACCGGAGATTATATTCGCTGGGTTGTTTGTTGCCAGAGCAAGGGTGCTGAAGGTAATGAGGTTTGCCCTACATTTATTTCGCAAAAATGAATGGTTTGTTGATCAGCGCCGCCGGCTGCGGCAGAATGGAATAGGCTCCGAAAATGCTGAATTTCATTTTAGAACTTCAGATGAAAAAGTAATCGGAAGTTATCGTGTCAACCCTATACATGACTTCTTTGTGGCTGACCCCTTTGCAAAAATTATGAGGTTTCGAAACCAGACTTAGAAGTGGTAATATTAGTTTGAACCTCTCTGATATCCATGTTCAGCGGATCAGCGCATGTGTTTGCAGATGATGAGCTGAATTTCATTTCCAATATCAGTTTGAACCTTGTAATCTTTGAATTTGAGCCATATAAATCGGGAATTTGAACCTTGTAATATTTCGAGATTTTGTGGTACATCGTTGAAATGGCATCATATGAGACTCGTATATTGGTAGCACTATTTTGACCTTAATATGCAATGGTCTTAGATTTTACTAACCATTCTCGAATCTGTTTACCTTGTTGATCTCATAGCACATGATCTGTATAGCTAACTCGACTGCGATCTTCGACATTATTGCACATAGTTGGTTTCTTCAACTGTGTGCCCTGTAGAGCACATGATTAATTATTGCACTCGAGTGTCCATCATCACCTTTCTGTGTAACTTTGACCTCATCACCCACGGGTAAACTTATGACCGAAGTCATTCCACACACTTCGTTTTTACAAAGCCTTTTGCTAATAAATGCCCATGATTTGTCCCTCTTCTAGCCGACACGTGGCCAAACTAGCCGGGCGGGAAGCTTGCATGGTAAACTACACAGTAGCGCGAGAACAGGCTCACCGACGATACATTTGGCGCCTCTCCAAGCCCATGCGCGGTCAAACAAAACGCGTGTGGTGCGGTGTTGTCAAGCATGCACTGGAATCCCCCGCTATGAACGTCGTGACAAGACGTGACGTTTACAGGCCGGCCAGCCCCATTTATTACAGCGGCCATTTAACCCTTGTGTCTCTTCAACCTTTCGATCGCGTCCCACCATTGCAAGAAGCACACCCACCACGACAAATTCTTAGAGGGTATCCTGCGCGACTCCAATGGTGCTCCGAGCGGCTGCTGACGACGAGCAGCAGTTCACCATGCATGCCGTGGTGGACATCCACAGAAGGTTCACGGAGCTCTCGGTGGTGTACACCAACAACCCGGTCTGGGTGGAGCAGTCCATCCACATCTTGGAGTTGTTGCTTGTCGAGGAGAAGTATAAGGTGGTCGAGTTAGACCTCGAGTACCCTGTGCTCGTGCCGGGTCTCGTCCCAAGGTCGCCGTCGTCCAAATGTACGTGCGCAACCACGTCCTCGTCTACCACTACTGCATGGCCACAAGGCCTTGCGAGCGTTTCGCCAAGTTTGACAACAGCCCCCACTACATGTTCGCTACGGTGGACATCACCAACGATGTAAAGGTGCTCAAGAATTCGGGCATCGCCTGCCAGAATCTTGTCGACATCCAGGGCCAATACAAGACCTGGGGCAGCAAGGAGCATGAGAAGGACTCACTGGTTCACCTCGCCGAGGCCATCATCGACCCCTACTACAGAGACATGAAGGATTCTTGCAACAAGGACAAGCGTGCCTGGCACTCGGCCTAAATGGAGAATGTGACGCACATATAATTAAGCTATAGTAATCCCCGCTAATGGTGCCATGTAATCACATTACTGTTGCTAAGCCTCACTTGATCCAAATCATGATTCGATTTCAAATTCAAATTAAAGTCCAAAATTCAAGTTTCTCAAACATGCAAAATAAAATGTTCAAAGTGTGGCAAATATTCCATAACTAATTATGGTGGTGACCCAACACTTTTGTAAAGTATTTTAATGCCCTTTTGTCAATATAACAGTGGCTAAAAACAATTGTTAAATGTTTGTAATTAATAAACAAATGTAAACCTATTTTATTGAAGTGTTAAACTTTTTGTGGCAGTGGGCTAGTTAATACTACTATTTTAGATGCTAAAATTATTAGTTATAAAACTAAAAATAAAAAGAAACTAAATTGAAAATAGAAATAAACAAAATAAAAAACAAAACAAAGTAGACAAATAGAAGAAAACCCCCACTGCCCCCTGGGCCTTGGAGGCCCAGCAAGCCCACCTAAACCCCCCACCGGTCGCCCCCTCCTTTTCTGTTCCTCTACTCCGTCTCGCTACAGGGGCGAGGTCGACCCGAACCACCTAGCCGGCCTCGCAGTGGGGATAAGACCAACCCTAGCGCCCCTCCTCTCTCCCCCGTGGAACCCTAATCCCCTCTCCCTCCCTCGCGTGCCCCTCGCCCTTCCGCTCCAGATCCGCTTCGTCCATGCCCCGCCGTCGACGTGCAACCTCTCCCCGCCGCGGCCACCGGGCTCGATCCGCCTCTCCGACCTGCCCCTGAACACCTCCACCCTCACCCGCGTCGACTATGTGGAGGCGCTATAGCTCGGAGCCTCCGCTGTGCCCCGTCGAGGTCTTCTTCAACCTGCGGCCGCCAGCGATTGCCCGTCGATTTCGGCTTCGACCAACCTCCCCGAGCTCGCTGCCTTCCACGACTGAACCAACGTGAGCACCGCTCTGTTCCCCCCCTCGATTTACATTGCTGCGTTGCCTGTAGCCACCGTGCTTTCTTAGCGAAACTCGCCCTGCGTCGTGCTCCCTTACTGCTATTGCATGCCGCCGTCCGCAACCACTCATGACCGCCAGACGGCCGCTCCTCCTGTCTTACATTGATGCATTTGCCACGCTGCTGCTGCAGCTTCCGCTGCTTGCCGCTACCCTTCGCCGCTGTTGCTCCTTCGCGGCCAGCCCTCGCGGCTGCCGCTGCTGTTGTTGTGCCCGACACAAGGCCACACCTTGCAGCCGCCTCTCTTTCCGCAGCATCCCGTGCGCACCCGCCTCGCTCCTCGCTGCTCGCCTTGCCCCGGGCCTTGCCGTGGCCGCGCCTTGGCTGCTGCTGCTTTTCCCGTCGCAGGCGGCCACGCCTGCTGCCCCCTCGTTCCTCCTGTTGCCCGGGCCAGCGCCTCGCCTCTAGCCTCCGCCTGCCGCCCTATTTTGGCCGGCTGCCAGGCGTGGTCGCCGATGCCCGCGCCCGTCTCCTCCCTCCCCCGCCCGGTCGCCTGGGTGGGCTACACCCGCAGCCCCGTTAACCGTCGCCCGCTTACCCCCCGGCCCACACTGACCAGGGGGCCCCACGCCTCTGTCTTTTTTAAAATAAAAATAAAAAATAATGTTAATTAATAAATAAGTCAATTAATTAATTAAAAGGTTAATTAACTAGCTGTTTAATCTATAATTAGTTAAATGTGTCAATGACGAGGGGCCCACCTTCGCTGACTACCAAACGTTGATCGTCAACTGGGACCCCGACCAAGATAAGTCATCCTCTTGTACACTGTTGTGTACACAGATCTGGGTACCCCAATTTACTAACTATTTTCAAATTAAAGTAATTTCAGAATATTCGTTAAACTTTGGAAAATCATATAAAATAATTCATAACTCGAATGAAAATACTTTTTAAGTGAAAGTTGCTCAGAAAGACGAGACGAATCTGCATACACAGCTCGTTCGTCTGCCACACGTCCCTAGCATAGCAAACCTGCAACCTCCCCCTTCGATTCATCTGTCCGAAAATGCCAAACTTCGGGAAACTTTCCCGGATGTTATCCCCCTTCGCCGGTATCGTGTAGCATTGTGTTAGAACACCCCTAGCACTGCTTATTGTCTTGTCATGCATAATATTGCACTTGTTTGGTATGTATTTATTGTTTCTTCCCCCTCTTCTCTCCGGTAGACCCCAAGACCGCTGCTGATGCCACTGTGATCGACTAAGTCGACGAGGACCCTTCTTCCCTTTCAGCGGAGCTTCTAGGCAAGCCCCCCCTTTGATCATCCCGATATCGCCCATTCCATTCTCTCATGCTTGCATTAGATTCTGCTATTGTAATTGATTACTCCTATTCTGATGCATAACCTGCTTTTGTAACCTGCTCATTGTACCTTACCTGCATATCCTAAACTGCTTAGTATAGGTTGGTTAGTGACCCATCAGTGACCCCCACCTTGTCCTTGTTGCCCCTGCTTCATCATTGACGACTTGATCAACGTGATCGACGACCAGAGCCCGACACCTCACATTACATCACACCCCCTTTGTTGCTCCACCCTGCAGAGCTACTAGCGAGTGCCGAGGGTTATACCTAGTAATGCACTCTTGATGATAATTCTGCAGTGTAGCTATTCGGTCATGGTCATTGAGGGTGATTCCTCTTTCACCACTCCCGATACAACTATGTCATGCAACCCCTCAAGTGTGGACCTCGAGGGTGATTCCTCCGATGTTCATCTTGATAATTACATCGAGTGGAATCCATCGAGGGTGATTCCTCGGGTTTTCCCCTTGATGTTTTGGACACACGGTTACCTGGACCTTACTTGAGACCATTATTGAAGTCGGTCGGCCCTCAGGTGTACTCGCGAGTTGATGTGAAAGTCGAGCGAGCCCGTAGAGCACCCGCGAATTTTCTACGAGGCACGGCCGGGCATTCTGGGCCCTTGTCGTAAGTCCACGAGACGGGGCAATGGGGTCACATTATCGTGACTCTCTGCTCGTCTCCACGAACCCCCAATGCACTAACATGTTTGGGTGTTTGTTCTGAGTTGGCCTTTGGCCTTTACGCACTAACCACCACGCGAGAATAGTTATGGGCCTCAACGTCGTGGTATCAGCCGAAGCTTTGTCAGATGCCCAGTTCAGCATTGTGGCACAGTCAGATCACGCCGACCATTCGAGGTGGCGCTGGCATTCACCTTGTACACAACGACCAGGAGCGCAATGGGCGATGGTCCCAAGACCCCGGAGTGCTTAGGATGTAGATCGGCGGGGACCTCTCTTCTGAGCCTAGGTAGGGCTGCGACGTGTTGATTTTCCGAGGCCGAGCATTGACTCAGAAAAGTGTGTCCGGCCAGAGTAATCAAGGGTGTTGGGTAATGTGGTGCACCCCTGCAGGGAAGTTATCTATTCGAATACCGTGTCCATGGTAATGGACGTTTAGACTTGTATCCTGATTTATTACAACTAGAACTGGTTAATTGAGGCATGTGATGGATATGTGGCTCCGGGATTGCTTTCTCGCAGGGAGTCGAGGAAGGATCTCTGGGCGTTAATGATACAACATGTTTATTAAATATAAACTGCTACTATAGTCTTCTAAATGCTACAAGATGCTTGGAGTTGCTTGAAGATGCTAGTCTTTGATAGGCTAGGACTTCCCCGCTATTCTGGCATTCTGCAGTTCAGTCCACAGATACAACCCTTCCATTTGATACCAGTGCATACTTAGTATAGGTCTGATGCTTCCGAGTACTTTGGATGAGTACTCACGGTTGCTTTGCTACCCCTTCCCTCCTTTCTTCTTTCCGGTTGTTGCAACCAGTTGGTGGATCCCTAGAGCCAGATGCCACCGCCGACGGATACTACAACATGGAGACCGCCGACGACCAGGAGTAGTTAGGAGGTCCCAGGCAGGAGGCCTTGCCTCTTCGATCGTTGATGTTTGTGCTAGCCTTCTTAAGGCATCCTTGTTTAACTTATGTATGTACTCAGATATTGTTACTTGCGCTGACGCTTGTATATCGAGCTTGTATTCGAGCCCTCGAGGCCCCTGACATGTAATATGAAGCTTGTATTATTTTAATTTGTGTTTAGAGTTGTGTTGTGATATCTTCACATGAGTCCCTGATCTTGATTGTACACATTTGCGTGTATGATTAGTGTATGGTCGAATCAGGGGCGTCACAGAGAACCTCGACAAAGCTCACGTCGTGTAGGCGGCCAAGGAGGCATACATGAGCTACGACATGTATAGGAAG
This sequence comes from Aegilops bicornis, assembly GCA_021605145.1. Taxonomy (NCBI): domain Eukaryota; kingdom Viridiplantae; phylum Streptophyta; class Magnoliopsida; order Poales; family Poaceae; genus Aegilops; species Aegilops bicornis. Next base: position 456,619,410 of record CM038675.1, on the reverse strand, counting down.
ATCGTTGACATGAGGAAATGCCTCCTTCCCCAAAACGGCCAGGGATCCAGCCAAAAGCAGAGCAATGGCAAGCGTCGTCGCAACAATAAGTAGATGATTTGATCCTCGTTTCTCCTAGTTTAGTATGCATGTAATTCCTTACTTTGGTGTGTGGAAATGTTATGTGTGTAGTCACTTGTGTAATTGTATGCTTAATTTGGTTTTGCAATGCTGTCTTTTTAAGTATATATGTTGATGCTCTGTAGACAGAGCAAATCACATCGCACACAGATTAAACAATGGAACCCGTCAGTCATGATTTCATCAATCACTAAAAATTGTATACCAGCAATCATTTTCTCACAACACACACGTCTTGTTAACAGGAACCGTCAGTGTTCTTATCGGTCTTCCCACACATTTCCGATTATAAATCTGTATCACACACATCTTGTTAAGTTGAAGCATTTCTGTTCTCTTGGCTCAGTGCAAACAGTTCACCCGAGTGAACTGTATGCCGTATATCGCACACACCTTCATCTAGCTAGTCGTTTCTGTTGTTCCGCCTCATCACAAACAATTTATCCGAGTGAACTGTATGCCGTATATCGCACACGCCTTCATCTGGCTGCCCGTTTCTTTTGTTTTGCCTCATCGCAAATAGTTCATTGAACTGAACCGTATGCCCCTCATCGCACACGCAACTAAAATATGAACCGTGTTTGATGTATCCTTCATCGCAAACGTTTTGCATCTTTTTTTACGGTTATTTTACATCACCGTTTGCGATTAATGCATCGCACACAGTTTCGTCAAAGGGTCTCTGATCGTAGTGCCACATTAGCAGCATCCTGCAGTAGTGTAAATTGATGAGACTCATCACCAAAACTAACACCGACAGTTTGTTTCTCGAAATCTATTTTAGCATTAACGATGGTCAAGAAAGGTCTGCCAAAGATAATGGGACATAAGTTATCTTGTAGGGAAGCAAGAACAAGAAAATCAGTAGGATATTTTATTTTCCCACACAAGACTTCAACATCTCTAACAATCCCAAGTGGTGTGACGGTGTCTCTATTAGCAAGTTTGATAGTAACATCTGTGTCTTCTATCTCAGCAGGTGCTATATCATTCATAATTTCTTGATATAAGGTAAAAGGAATAGCACTCACGCTAGCACCTAAATCACATAAACCATGATAACAGTCATCTCCTATCTTAACTGAGACAACATGCATGCCAAAAACGGGTCTATGTTTATCCTTTTCATTGGGTTTGGCAATTCTAGCAACTTCATCACAGAAGTAAATAACATGCCCATCTATATTTTCAACCAGGAGATCTTTAACCATAGCAACACTAGGTACTACCTTGATTTGTTTAGCTGGTTTAGGTGTTCTAATATAGCTTTTATTGACCACAGTTGAAACTTTAGCATGTTCCTTCATCCTAACAGGGAAAGGTGGTTTTTCAATATAAGCAGTAGGAACAACTGGATCAACATTATAGATAATAGTTTCATCTTTAGCTATTACCGGTTATATAATTTCTTATTTAATAGGTGGGTGATATTTGAACCACTTCTCCTTAGGGAGATCAACATGAGTAGCAAATGATTCACAAAAGGAGGCTACAATCTCAGAGTCAAGTCCATATTTAGTGCTAAACTTTTGAAAAACATCGGTATTCATAAAAGATTTAACACAATCATACTTAAGCTTATTAACTGACTCGCTACCTTCATCGAGTTCCCAATCTTCAGAGTTGCATTTAATTCTTTCTAAAAGATTCCACCTGAATTCAATGGTCTTCTTCATAAAGGAACTAGTACAAGAAGTATCGAGCATGGATCAATCATCATGAGAAAGCCGAGCATAAAAATTCTGAATGATAATTTCTCTTGAGAGCTCATGATTGGGGCATGAATATAACATTGACTTAAGCCTCCCCCAAGCTAGAGTGATACTTTCTCCTTCACGAGGCCAAAAATTATATATATAATTCTGATCATGATGAACTAGATGCATAGGATAATTTTTTTGGTGAAACTCCAATTTCAATTGATTCCAACTCCAAGATCCAATATCATCGCATAGCCTATACCATGCCAATGCTTTTCCCTTCAAAGATAAATGGGAAACCTTCTTCTTAGCTTCATCTCTCGGTAAACCTACAAACTTAAATAATCCACAAATTTCTTCCACATATATCAAGTGCATATCAGGATGTTCGGTTCCATCTCCTGCATAAGCACTAGCTAGCAGTTATTCTATCATACCCGAAGGAATTTCATAACCAATAATTTCAATAGGTGCAGTAGGTTGAGGGATAATTAATTGTGGTTCCGGTCAAGGTGAAGATACCCTGAACAAACCCCTCAAAGGATTGTTTTCCATAGTAACAAGTGACAGTAAATTTCAGCAGGTACTAATATTTTTTCCTTACCAATTTCCACTAACCAAGAGCGCTTCACTCCCCGGCAACGGCGCCGGAAAAGAGCCTTGATGACCCACAAGTATATGGGATCAATCGTAGTCCTTCCGATAAGTAAGAGTGTCGAACCCAACGAGGAGCAGAAGGAAATGACAAGTGGTTTTCAGCAAGGTATTCTCTGCAAGCACTGAAATTATAAGTAACAAGTAGTTTGATAGGAAGACAATTTGTAACCAGCAAGTATCGGTAACGGTAACAAAAGTGCAGCAAGGTAGCCCAATCTTTTTGAGGTAAAGGACGGGCCAAAACGGTCTCTTATGATAAGCAAAGGGTTCTTGAGGGTACACGGGAATTTCATCTATTCGCTTGCATCATGTTGATTTGATTTGTGTTCGCTACTTTGATAATTTGATATGTGGGTGGACCGGTGCTAAGGTGCTGTTCTTACTTGAACAAACCTCCTACTTATGATTAACCCCCTCGCAAGAATCCGCAATTACGAGAAAAGTATTAAGTATAAATTCTAACCATAGCATTAAACTTTTGGATCCAAATCAGTCCCTTACGGAATAGCGCATAAACTAGGGTTTAAGCTTCTATCACTCTCGCAACCCATCATGTAATAACTACTCCACAATGCATTCCCTTAGGCCCAAATATGGTGAAATTTCATGTAGTCGACGTTCACATGACACCACTAAGGGAATCACAACCTACATACCATCAAAATGTCGAACACATATCAAGTTCACAAGTTTACTTACAACAAGATTTCTCCCGTGACCTCAAGAACAAAAGTAACTACTCATAAATGATAATCATGCTCAAGATCATAGGGGTATTAAATAGCATAATGGATCTGAACATATAATCTTCCACCAAATAAACCATATAGTAATGAACTACAAGATGTAATCAACACAACTAGTCACCCACAAGTACCAATATATAGCTCTGGTACAAAGATTGAACACAAGAGATGAACTAGGGTTTGAGAGGAGATGGTGTTGTTGAAGATGTTGATGGAGATTTCCCTCCCCAAGATGGGAGAGTTGTTGGTGATGATGATGACGATGATTTCCCACTACGGGAGGGAAGTTCCCCCGGCGGAATCGCTCCGCAGGAGGGAAAAAGTGCTCCTGCGCTAATTTTGCCTCGAGATGGCGGTGTTTCATCTCGAAAGTCCTCCCTTTATTTTTTCTAGGTCAAAATGACTTATATACCAGAAGAGGGGCACCAGAGGTGGGCCGAGGAGGGCACAACCCACCAGGGCGCGTCTGGGCCTCCTGCGCGCCCAGGTGGGTCATGCTCACCTAGTGGCCCCCCTCTGGTACTTATTGGCTCCAATATTTCTTATATATTCCATCAAAATTCCCTATAAAGTTTCAACTCATTTGGAGTTGTGCAGAATAGGTAGCCTGACGTAGCTTTTTCAGGTCCAGAATTCCAGCTGCCGATATTGTCCCTCTTTGTGTATACCTTGCATATTATGAGAGAAAAGCATTAGAAATACTTCAAAAAGCATTATTATACATAAAAACAATATAAATAACAGTAGGTAAACATGATGTAAAATGGACGTATCAATCATGCACAACATTCCGGACTTAGGTAGTAGCCATGTCTCGATAGGGTCATGTGGAATATCACTAAGGAGAGATGTCACCTCGTTCTCGAGATCCCTAGCTCATGCTCGTGTCATCGGTCCTCTTGGCACTCGGTCATCGTGAGTTGTTGTACTTGGCGCTCGATGGTGTGCCTTGTATCTTCATGCATTTTCTTGAGGTAGTTGACTCGGGCACTCGCTTCCATATTGATGTGCCCTTGTAGTGGTAGAGGAAGAATGTCTAATGGGGACAACGGGTTGAAGCCGTAGACGACCTCGAAGGGGGACTTGCCGGTAGTTGAATGTCTTGCGCAGTTGTAGGCGTACTCGGCGATGGGTAGGCACTCCTCCCACTCCTTGATGTTCTTCTTGATCAACACTTGTAGTAGAGTGGAGAGTATCCGGTTCGTGACCTCCGTTTGGCCGTCGGTTTGAGGATGGTATGCCGAAGAGAACGAAAGCTTGATTCCGAGCTTGGCGCATAAAGTCTTCCAAAAGTAGCTCAAGAACTTGACGTCGCGGTCTGAGACATTCATCTTTGGCACAACATGGAGGCGCAAGATTTCTCTACAAAAAATATTTGCAACATGTGAAGCATCGTCTATCTTGTTGCATGGGATGAAATGAGCCATCTTAGAGAATCGGTCCACAACAACAAACACGGAATCTTTGCCATTTCTAGTACTAGGCAAACCAAGCACAAAGTCCATCATAATATCTTCCCATGGGTGATACGGTATAGGGAGTGGCATATAGAGACCATGGGATTGAGCTTTTGACTTAGCTTTGTGACATATAGAGCACCGGTTGGTGAAGCGTGAGACGTCGCAGAACATCTTGGGCCAAAAGTAGTTCTTGGAGAGCATGGCGAATGTCTTGTCGCGTCCAAAGTGTCCCATAAGTCCTCCTCCATGCGATTCTTGCAGAAGTAACAAATGAAGAGAAGACTCGGGAATACTTAGTTTGTTAGCTGTCATAAGATAATCATCTTTGATGTAATAGCGTCCCCAAGACGTATGCGTCAAACATTTGGCATAAGGAATAGCAAAACTAGGATCATGTGGATACAAGTCTTTTATGTGCTCAAAACCAATGACATTCAATTCAAGTTGGGTAACAAGCATGCATCGACGGGAAAGCGCATCTGCCACACCATTCTATTTGCCTTTGATGATATAAGGAAATGACTCATTGAATTCAATCCATTTAGCATGACGCTTGTTCAACTTTGTTTGACCCTTAAGGTATTTAAGTGTTTCATGATCGGAGTGGAGAATAAACTTATGAGGACCGAGATAATGCTCCCAAACATGCAAGACTCTAAATAAAGCATATAACTCTTTGTCATATGTGGGATAATTGAGTTGCGCTCCAGAAAGTTTTTCACTAAAGTAAGCTATGGGGCGCTTCTCTTGCAACAACACACCTCCTATGCCATAACTGCTAGCATCGCAATGCATCTCAAAGGGTTTATCAAAGTTTGGTAAAGCAAGCAAAGGAGCATGTGTAATAAAATTATTAAGCTCATTGAATGCAGTATCTTGGGATGGTCCCCAAACAAATGGTGCATTTTTCTTACTCAAAGCATGTAAAGGTAAAGCGATGGTGCTAAAATCCTTCACAAAAATGACGATAAAATCCAGCTAAGCCAAGGAATCTACACACTTGTTGCAAGTTGATTGGTTGGGTACAAGTTTTAATAGCATTGATCTTAGATTCATCTACATGAACACCCTTAGAAGACACAACGAAACCCAAGAAAACAAGCTTATCAACACCAAAAAGGCATTTGTCCATATTAGCATAAAGGCGCTCTTTCCTAAGGGTTTGCAACACGGTACTGAGATGGGTGACATGATCTTTTAGAGATTTGCTAAACATAAGAATATCGTCAAAGTAGACCACAACAAATACGCCAATGTATGGGCGGAGAACAAAATGCATCACATGCATAAAGGTGCCGAGTGCTTCGGATAAGCCCATAGGCATGACCAACCATTCATACAAGCCAAATTTGGTTTTGAAAGAGGTTTTCCATTTGTCACCCTCTTGGATGCGAATTTGGTAATACCCACTCTTAAGATCAATCTTAGAGAAAATGGTGGCTCTGCTAAGCTCATCTAGGATATAATCTAGGCGTGGAATGGGGCAATGATAACGAACGGTGATAGCATTGATGGGACGGCAATCGGAACACATACGATATGTACCATCTTTCTTGGGAACAAGGATTACCGGGACGACACATGGGCTCAAGCTTTCTCGTACATGCCCATTGTCGATGAGTTGTTGTACTTGTCGTTGGATCTCCTTGGTTTCCTCGGGGTTGATGCGGTAGGGAGCCTTGTTAGGAAGAGGTGCTCCGGGGATGAGGTCGACGCCGTGTTCGATGCCTCGAAGAGCAGGTAGACCCGTAGGTAGCTCGTCGAGGAATACATCTTGGAATTCCTGCAATAGAGAATATAAAACTAAATGTAGATTGTGAGAGGTGTTAGTTTTTGGTGCCTCGTCCTTGCGCAAAAGGAAATAGTGCATAACCCTTGATGGGTTCTCACACACTTCTCTCATCTCACTTTTGGTGGCAAATAGCACTAAGTTTTTCTTGTTTCTCATCGTGGAGGCACTCGATTTGGGCTTGTGGCGCTCACTTTCTTTTCGGTGGCTCGCTCTCTCACTATTCTCTCCATGATGGGTGGCTTTCTTGTCGGTGATCACTTGGCTGGGAGACATAGGTCATAGCACGTACTCCTTTCCCTTCATCTTGAAGCTATAGTGATCGGTACGCCCGTTGTGGATGACGCCTCGGTCAAATTGCCATGGTCGTCCAAGAAGGAGGTGGCAAACGGACATCGGTACGACATCACATTCCAATGTGTCTTCATATGATCCTATTTTGAAGGAAACTTGCACCATGTGCTCCACTTGAATAGTGCCGGAGTCGCTTAACCATTGGACCTTGTAGGGATGCAGGTGCTTCGTCTTGACCAATTGGAGCTTGGAGCATAGTTCTTCACTTGCCAAGTTATGGCAACTTCCTTCGTCGATGGTGACCTTCACGGACCTTCCATTGATGCCTGCCTTTCTGTGGAGGATATGGCATCTTTGGTCTTCGTCTTGTTGATGTTGAAGAGTCAAGACCTTGGAGACAACGAGAGCGGGGCTCGAATCTTCGTCACAAAAGACTTGATCATCTTCATCGTCGTTGACGCGCCGGTGCATATACACTTGCTCAAGGGCTTCCATTTCTTCTTCACTCATGGAGTCATAGGTACCATCGTCGTTGAGGATCATGGTGCGCTTGTTGCTCAAAAGACTTGTGGCCTCGGCCACCGCATGTGAAGCACTTGATAGAACTTGTCTTGATGGTCTCATCCGGTGGAGTTATAGATGATGAAACTCTCGGCTTGAAGTTGCTTGTAGTAGGAGAACGACTTGAGGTTTTCAAAGTTTTCTTGTTACTTGACTTGTCGTCGTTTCTTGTATAAGGTTTGGTTGATGTAGGAGGCGTTGGACTCGTTGAAGCTTGATTGTTGGAGCCGTATGTCTTGGAAGAGAATTTGGCATACTTGAAGTCATCTTGCACTTGTCGCTCCGACTTAGTGGCTTGATGCACTAGCTCTATGAGGTTGGAGTAAGGTTTGAAGTCGGCAATCTTCTTGATAGGGTGATTTAGTCCGTTCAAGAAACGTGACATAGTTTGCTCATCTTCTTCCGTGACATTAGCTCATATCATGGCAATCTCCATTTCCTTGTAGTACTCTTCAAGGCTCTTTGTTCCTTGCTTGAGAAGTTGGAGTTTCTTGAAGAGGTTGCGGTTGTAGTAGGTTGGTACAAAGCACGCTCTCATGAAATCCTTCATTTGATCCCATGTTGTGGTTCGTGGTTCACCTCTTGCCTCACGGTGCTCAATGACTTGCTCCCACCAAATAAGGACATAGTCTTGGAACTCAAGGGATGCCATGGCGATATTCTTCTCTTCCTCATAGTTGTGCAAATGAAAGATCTTGTCGACCTTCAATGCCCATGAAAGTTACGCTTCGGGGTCATTCTTCCGGTGAACTTGGGCATGGTGAACTTGAGCTTGCCGTAGCGTTGCTCTTCGTTGTGTTGGGGTCGAGGGTAATGACGTCCATGACGAGGAGGACTGTCTCCTTAAACTTGCTCGTGGCGTAGAGGATTGTCATTTTCGTGTTGCTCTTGGCGAACTTGTGCATCTTGTCGAGCTTATGGTTCTAGAGGAGCTTGTTGTTCTTGTTTAGCTTGTGGATGATCTTGAGGAACTTGACGATGCACTCTTGCTTGATATCTTGTTTATTGAACTTCATCGCAAAGTGCTTCTTCTTATTGACGTGTATGGCGGTTCCCGTTGGCAACGACACGATTCGTATGTCGGAGGGCACGTAGTGCCTCAAGTGCTTGAGCTTCACGCCGTTCTTGTTGTTGACGTAGCGCGAAGGTGTCTTGTTAATCTTGATGTTGGCATTGTCATTCTTGCATTAACTCTTGTTGGCGTCATTGTTCTTGTGCTTCTTCTTGTTGGCGTTGACGTTGCCTTTCTTGTGCTTGCACGAATGTAGTTTGATTTTGACGGAGTCGATATTCTTGCTCTTCGAGTTGCTCTTGTGGACCATTGCCATGTAGATGATTGCGGCTTGCATGATGGTCTTGTCGCGCGGCTCGTCGAAGAGTGTTCGATGTCGGTGTACTTGAGCCGGAGATGGTGTTGTCGGAGTGTCAACTCGAGCGGCTCCGTCTTGAATAGGAGGAAGTGGTAGAAGAGCGGTTGACCAACAAGGCACGAATCGCATCCATTCTTGCATTGTTCTCTTGTTTTTGTTCATCGAGCTTGTTGTCGAAGTAGTCTCTTGTACGTTGTTCGGAGAGTCGCAAGTCGGTGGTGAGGTTGTCGAAGATGTCGCTCATTGCTTGTTGTTCTTGATGCAAAGCTCGTTGTGCACCGAAGAGGTGGTTCTTGGTGACGTAGGTGTTCGAGTCGTCGTCTTGCTCGATGAAGAGTGGGTTGGTAGAAGAACTTGGCCTATCCATCATTCTAAGCAAATATGTGAGCGGGAGAAATAGAAGAACTTATACCAAATGTACCTTGACCGATGTTGAAGCTGGATCAATGATCACTCAAATGTGTAACAAGGGAATAGAACAATTGGTACCAATTCTTGTCGGTTCTCACACCTACACAAGTCAAAGCTTGGTGGAGCTCGGTTAGGATGGTGGAACAAAATTTATGCAATTGTTAGTGAGACTCAATGATGTTGAAAAAGATTCACAAACTTGCAAATGCAACAAGTAGACCAATAGAAAGATATGGTACACGGAAACACACACATAGATAGATAAAATGGGGTCGTGCAACCAAGGAATGAGCCAAAATGTGGGATCCACGAAAATGCTCTTGTTTCACAATGCTAGAGAGACGCTAGCTCAATTGCACAATAGGCGGATAAGAAACTTGTGCACAACCTACTAAGCAAAATGCAACGACTTCTATCCCAAGTATGCTATATGTATGTAGTTCCGATGACATGATCCAAGATGATTGAGTATGACAATATTAATGTAGTATGATGCTATGGTTCTTGCTTAAAAGATCTTTGCTTATCTTCTCCTTTTTCTTAAAAGCTTTCTTGGCTCTTTCTCTTTTGAGATCTTTTCTCACGCAAGACTTCACGAACCAAGATAGCAATTGCGTATATGCTATGACAACCTTGTGACACAAAAGATGATATCAAGATATGTACCAAGATGATATGGTATGTATGCAATGGGAGGTATGATCACTAATGTGCACAAGTAACGTTGCTCGCAATATTCAAAGGCTAGTCTCGATAGGAAAGGTACACAAAATGGTCTATGGGGTTATGAATGCAATGGCAAGAATGTACAATGGAACACCATGATACCAAGATGATATAGAGGTTACCGTTCTTGCTTACAATTAGTGTGTCAAAACGGTGAAGTGGTCGTTATCGATGACAAGTCCGTGGCGAAGATGAGCAGCGGTGATGTTGATGTCGAACCATCCCTAAGTAGAAGAAACACATTAGGAAACGGGAACCGCAACTCAAATTCTCAAAGCAAAACGTGTCAAAATTGTCGGAGTTGGTAGTGGGTAAGCGGTGGTGTTTGCGAAAAGCGGTGGTGGTATGTGGAAGTGTAAGTCAGCACCGGAGCAAAATTTGGCGAGAGTTAGGCGGAAAATGGCACGGTGGATGGGTATGTTGCTGCGAGGGGTCGGATGTCTGGGCTATCGGGCCGGATGTCCGGGTCCTGGCTCCGTGGACGAACTCGGATGGTTCTCGTGGGGAAATCAAAATTTCGAGGCAAAATTCAAGAGATTGCGTGGATGAATTTGGGAGAAAAGTTAGGGGAAGCTAGATCTACCTACTACGCATGAAATCCGTGGATCAAATCCAACAAAACTTCATTACACCAAAAAATCACAAAAAAATTGGGAGGCTATTTTTGTGGGGATTTTCGAATTTGGGACAAAATCAACAAAACAAGGCAAGAAACTAGGGAAGGGGCTCCTAATTCGTGATCAACCAAGGCTCATGATACCAAGATGATGTAGGGTGGAAACCCTAGGGCCGGTCTTTCATGATTGGAGCGGATCCTATGAAGAACACGAGGGGAACACGAGGGGAAAACTAGAGAAATCACTCAAACCAACAAGATTCGATTACGCATGTGCTAGATCCTCGAAACACAAAGAGATACATGATCCACGTTCAACAAGGGACGATACAAGTAGCAAGTTCTTCTCTGTGAGGAGGTCTTGAGGGCCATCCCTTTAGGGGTCTTGAATCCAAGATGGATCTTCTTCGTAGAGGCCGCGTTCTCTCTCGGTGGAGTAGCGGATGGCTGAGCAAAGAACTATCTCTCAAATGAGCTATCACAATGCTGACCCTAGAAAGAGGGAGGAGGGGGAGTATATATAGTCTAGGTGGGCTAAGGGGTACATGGGCCTCGTCCCTTTACTGTGCGCAGACAGGCGGAGCCGGATGTCCGGGCGTTAGGCCGGATGTCCGGGCCTTCGTAAGGAGCCGGATGTCCGGGCTGGCGGGGCTGGTCTCTGTGCTCTCTGGATAGGCGGTGTCCGGAATTCTGGGATGAAGGCTGGATGTTCGGCGGCTCGGGAAGAGCCGGATGTCCGGGCCCTTAGCCGGATGTCCGAGCTGGCGGGGTCCAGCTTCAGTGCCGTTCTGTGATGGGCGCTGGATGTTCGGGCTAGTGTCGGGCCAGATGTTCGGGGCCTGGGCCGGATGTCCGGGGCCTGTAGCTTCTTTTGGGCGGTGGCTGTGGTAGATGCTCCAGGGGCCGGATGTCCGGGTCCTGGAGACTTCTCCAGTTCCTTCTGTCGTTCCTCTTCATCTGTGAACTAGGGGACGTGTCCGTCTTCACGTGCATCTTCAGGAGGACCTTCTAGGTACCTGATCATGCACAACATTTTGGACTTAGGTAGTAGCCATGTCTCAAGAGGGTCATATGGAATATCACTAAGGAGAGATGTCACCTCATTCTTGAGAGCCCTAGCTCGTGCTCGTGTCATCGGTCCTCTTGGCATTCGGTGAGACGATGGTAGGTCCATGGGGATGACCATAGGATGCTCCACATCATTCTTCTTGTCGTGCTTAACGGAGTGCTTCTTCTTGTTCACGCACTTGGCGGTTGCGCTCATCAATTGCTCTAGTGGCCTTGCTGAGTGTGCATTGTGCTTCAAGTGCTTGTGCTTCACGGCGCTCTTGTGCTTGTCGGATTGCATCACTGTTTTGAGTTCCTTGACATTGCACTTGTGGAGGTTGCTCTTGGTTCTCGGCATCTTGTGCTTGGAGTCTTGCCGTTTCACGTGCTCGGACTCAGTCTTGCAAGCCATTGCCACGGAATGGATTTTCTTGAGCTTGGCGATCTTGAGTGTAGTCGCGACGAGGAAATGGAGCTCGAGGAGGACTCGCATCAAAAGAAGAGTACGTATGCCGACGAGTGGCGACACCATCTTGGTGAAGAAGTTGAGGAAGACGCGCGGATCATGATCATGGTGCGGAATTCTTTCATTTGTTTGGCGAGCTTGGCATCTAGGTAGTCACGGTTCCTTGCTTCCGATTGACGAAGGTCGGTGGCAAGTTGCTCAATGAAATCACCGAAAGCTTCACTTTCTTGATGGAAAGCTCATTGGGCGACGAAGAAGTGGTTCTTGGTGACGTAGTCGCGTTCATCATCTTGACCCTCAAAGAGTGGGTTCACCGAAGTAGTTGGCCTATCCATCATAACCAAGTGGAGGTGAATAGGAAAGTGAGAGAACAATACCAAGTTACCTTTTCCAAAGATTGTGGATGTATCGAGTGTCACTCAATGTAATGCTACAATAGTAGAATTGGTACCGGGTTTGTTTCTCACACCTACACAAGTAAAGCTTATGGAGGAGCTTAGTTAGGATGAGTGGCACAAAATTTCAAGCCAATGTTAGTCAAGATATCGATAAGGTAGAGAGGGTTCACAAAATTGCAAGTAAAGCAAATAGATCAAACCCAAGAATATCACTAGTAACACACACACGAAAGATAGATGGGATCCGCGCAACCAAGGAGTGATCTCAAGAAGTGTGACCACAGGAAATGCTCTTGTTGTACGGATGCAAGAGAGATGCTGGCTCGATTGCTCAAATGGGCTAGATACGCTTGTGCACCAACCTATGAGAGAAACGTGCCATCTTCAGTCCCAAATATATTAAGTATGTAGTGACCAAGATGATGTCGCAATGCAAAATGGCTCGATGCTATTGCTTACAAGCTCTTCGTTTCTCCTCGTTTGCGTAAAAGCTTTCTTTTTTTCACTATGCTTGATGCTCGAGCCAAGTATGATATCAGACAAGTATGTAAGATATGCACGGGAGAGACTTATGGCAAAAAGATGATAGCAATTTTGCACACTAAATGTAGCTATGCGGAGTAAGCATATCACTAAGGTGCACGAAGAGTGTGGCTTGGCAATTTTCAACTCGCTAGTCTCAATAGGTAAGTGACGCAAAATTGCTCAGGTTATCAAAGCAATGGCAAGGAAATGTACTATGTCTCCTCGAAGTTACCGTCCTTGCTTACGGTTGGTATGAGGGTGAAGTGCTTGTTATCGATGTCAAGGTCGCTACGATGATGAAGAGCGGTGTCGTCGATGTCAACCCGTTCCCAAGTAGCCAAAACACCTTAGGAAACGGAAACCACAACTCAAAATCAGTCAAATGCGGAAGATGGGTGTTTTTATGGTGAAATTGTTTATGGAGGCAAAAGGTGGTGGTAATGATATATGTGTATGGGGTATATGAAGATTTATAAAACGAGCTAAAGAACACAAAAAACGGACTTGGGAGGTGAAAGTTAAGGCCAAAACAGAGTTGTTTGTGGGCTGATTCGGGGGGGGGGGGGTGAGGGAACCCAAGGGTGGGAGGTGCGGGTGCCTGGGGTGGTCAGGGACAAACAGCCCAGGGGTTCGGGCACCTGGGGGTTCAGGGTGCGGGTGCCCGGGGGTCTCAGATTTGGGCGGAAATTTTGGGGAAATGGCCAAATTCGATGGATTCCATGGTGGGAAGGGTGGGGGGTGAAGGTGTAGGGGCTAGATCCACTTGTCAAACAACAAATCCATGGACCAAAACAACCAAATCTCACAAGACCGAACGAATTGCAAGAAAAAATTTTGAAGCTATTTTTGTGGGGATTTTCAAATTAGGACAAAAAACAACATAATCAAGCTAGCAAATGGGGTTAGGGACTCCAAGATGTGAATCAACCTTGCTCATGATACCAAGATGTTGTAGGTTTTTTTAAGGAGGATTACCTCCGGCCTCTGCATCAAATCGATGCATGCAGCCATATTATTAATAACCAACAAAATATTGTCTTTAGTTCCAAGGAAGCTAAAAACTGAGAAAAAAGCAGTAAAAAAGTCTGTAAGAAGCCATATGGCAATAAAGCGCCACATCCGGCGATAAAAAACAGTCTATGATGCCTACACACCTAACCTATTATTAGCTCGCCATCCAAATCGACAAAAGATAGCCCGTGCTACCGTCTCCCAAAGGTTGCACCCAGTAACCATATGTAGTCCGCATGAGCGAGTAACGACCACATACAGATCCAGGCTGTAGCTCTCTAGGTAACCTGCAAAAAATTAGTGAAATTTGCTCCATTAAAAATCATATCACTTCGAGTGTTCCATATAGCCCATAATAGTGCACATATCCCTATCCGGATATGTTTACTCGTGTGTATGTCTACTCCATTAAGCCACGTCCCAAATAACGTGTTTATACTCATTGGAGGGTGAACGTTAAAAGCTATATGAATGGATCGCCATAACAATTTTGCAAGTGGACATTCGAGAAAGAGGTGTTAATTGTTTCGTTTTGATCACAAAAACAGCACCTGGGGCTACCGACCCAATTCCTTTTCATCAAATTATCATTGGTCAAGATTACTCCTTTGTGGACGAACCACATAAAGATCTTGATGCGTAATGGGACTTTAATCTTCCATATGTGTAATGTCCTCGACAATGGCCCGGAATTAATTAAGTCTGAGACATGGATTTCGCCGAGAATAATCTGTTCGTGGTTAACCTCCAACTAATTTTATCCGTCTAGTCTAAAAGTTGAACATCCATCAACCTACGTACCAGGTGTAACCAAGCATTCCAACGGTCCCCTACAAGTGATCTCCTAAACTGGATATTAAGTGGTACTGAATTTAATACTGTAGTGATATAATCCTCCTTACGTTGCACAATATTATATAGTGAAGGATATTGTAAAGCCAACGGCGTCTCCCATAGCCATGTGTTCTCCCAGAACCTAGTAGTTGTACCACTACCAATTAGGAATTTCACCCGCCGGAAGAAAAGTACTTTTGTCATCATTAACCCTTTCCAAAAGGGTGAGTCTGTTGGCCTTACATTCACTTGGGCCAATGTCTTACTATGTAGGTATTTATTCTGTAAGATTTGTACCCACATGCCTTCGGTCTCAGAAGATAATCTGTAAAGCCATTTGCTAAGTAGACATCTATTCTTTACCTCTAAATTCTCGATCCCTAACCCACCCTGGTCTTTTGGTCTACACATGATATCCCATCTAGCCAATCTATATTTCTTCTTGGCCTCATCACTTTGCCAGAAGAAACGGGATCCGTAAAAGTCCAACCTTTTCCTTACCCCTACTGGTGCTTCAAAGAAGGATAGGAGGAACATTGGCAAGCTTGTCAGAACTGACTTAATCAATACCAACCTTCCTCCGTAAGACATTAGCTTGCCCTTCCAGCAGCTTAATTTTTTCAAATCAATCTTCTATACATTTCCATTCTTTATTGGTTAATAGTCTATGATGAGTTGGTATCCCTAGATAACTAAAAGGTGAAGATCCCATTTCACAACCAAACAAGTTTATGTAATTGTCCTGTTCTTCTTTAGCTCTCCCAAAGCAAAACAGTTCACTTTTATTGAAATTGATTTTGAGCCCAGACAATTGCTCAAAAAGGCATAGAATAAGCTTCATATTCCTAGCTTTTGCAAGATCGTATTCCATGAAAATAATAGTATCATCCGCATATTGTAGGACAGAGACGCCCCCCCTCTACAAGGTGTGGAACAAGACATCCTACTTGGCCATTCTCCTTAGCCCGACTAATAAAATCGCCAACATATCCTCTACGATGTTAAACAACACAACAGACACTGAGTCTCCCTGTCTTAGCCCCTTACGTGTCTGGAAGAAATGACCGGTGTCATCATTAACCTTTAACCCAACAGTACCTTTCTATATGAATGAATCCACTTGAGATCTCCGGGTTTCACTAAACCCCTTCATATGTAAGGCTTTCTGTTAGAAGGTCCATTTGACCTTATCATATGCCTATTCAAAAGCCACTTTGAAGACAACCCCATCTAGTTTCTTCGAATGGATTTCGTCTAAAGTTTCATGTAGAACTACCACCCCTTCTAGGATTTGTCGTCCTAGCATGAAAACAGTTTGAGTGGGTTGGACAACCGAATGGGCTACCTAGGTCAATCAATTCGTGCCAACCTGTGTAAAGATCTTAAAGCTCACATTTAGAAGACATATCGGTCTAAACGCTCCATACGGATGGCTTCGACCTTCTTTGGCAACAACGTAATTGTTCCAAAGTTTAGGTGAGACAAATTTAGGTGGTCATCGAACAAATCATGGAACATAGGCATAAGATCACTCTTTATGATATGCCAGCATTTTTGATAAAATTCCGCCTGGAACCCGTCTAGTCCCAGCGCTTTATTATGTTTGTAAGTGCATCTAGTGCCCCTTAGTGATTTTCGTGTATTGAAGACTTATAGGTTAAGGGACTAATGTGTTTATGAGTGTACACAGGTCTATAAGTCTATGAGGAGTTTGATATTTACAGAGAAAGTCGACCCCTAAAAGTGAAGTTCTTCGACTGAAGACTTTGATATTCTGAAGACTTTAAAGTGAAGAAATTGGTGTGACCTTGAAGACTTGGTATTCACTTGAGGAACATGAAGCGTGAAGACTTTTGTTTTCGTAGTTTCGTTTTCTCTTTCTTGAGTCATAGGAAACACCGTAATGTTAAAGGGGGTCGAGGAAATACTAAGGAAAAATTTCCATGTGATGCTCAACTCAAAATCCTACACCTACCAATCCCTTCGAGTGAAGCCTTTGGAAATCTCATACAGTTCAAGAATTTCTTCAAAGGATGAGACGAAGTTCTTACAGTCACCGATTTAATTTGTTCTCGATCGAGGAGTTAGGAATTCGCCAGTGCGAATTGCCTACACAGTGAGGAACATGATAGCCTTGAGGAATTTGAGAGTCAAATTTCCGACAATTGCTGTGCTACGCGCCAGCTGTACCAAAATATCTTATCCACATAACGGTCATATCATTGAAGGGCATTTATGTCTTATCATGTCGGGCTGCTCCCTAGGCTATAAATAGCCGCCCCCTACAACCACTAGCTGGTTGGCTGCTCCGAGAGAACTTGACACTTGTCATTTGAGAGCAACCCATCCTCCGAGGACTTTGAGCGAAAATCATCAAGTGAGGAAAAACCCAAACCAAACCCCTACAAACCCAAAGTGATTGAGCATCACTAAAGAGATTGATCCTGCGTGGATCCGACGCTTGTTACCTTTGAAGACTGTGCTTCTTCCAGACGGTTAGGCGTCATGGTCTAGAGCATCCAAGAGGAATTGTGGATCGCCGAGTGACCGAGTCGGTGAAGGTTTGGAAGTCGCATGAAGACTTACCACGAGTGATTGGACGAGGTCTGCGTGACCTTAGTTCAAGGAGAATACGGGGAGGACTTGGTGTCCTGAGCTGCGTGCTCAAATAATCGGGTGTCCGTGATTGTGTGTCCTCGAGTTTAAATACTCAGCCGCTCCAACCAGACGCATAACCGAGACAACAGTTGGAACTGGTCTACCAAATCATTGTCTTCACCAACCTAATCGGTTCTATTTCCTCAACTCTTTCATTTCCTCATAACTGTGTTGAGTGTTTGTTCATATCTGTGTTTGAAGACTTTGACTGAAGACTTTCTCAATTTCCTCAGTTCAGTTTCTTCAGTATGTTTGTCTTCATCTTGTGTTATCCTGTGTTTACGCTTTCTGTACTCTTTAATTGTCTTCATTTCATCATGATGACCATGCCCGCATTCTCTTATGCTTACTTCTGAGTACTTATTCCACTGCAAGTAGTTCTTCACCGAGGAATTTCCTCACCGGCAAATTCCTCATTGAAGAATTCATAAAAATCGCCTATTCACCCCCCTCTAGTCGATATAACGCACTTTCAATTGGTATCAGAGCAAGGTACTCCCTTGTTCTGTGTTATTTTGGTTTAACCACCTGGAGTTATAGTTATGTCGACCGCAGTATGATCAAGGTCTCAGCTGGATGTCCTACCTTTGATGGGATGGACTACCCCTCTTTGGAAAAACAAGATGCGAATGCATCTTGAGGCAATTGACAACGATCTACGGTATGTTGTGGAAAATGGTGTTCCTCTATCTCACCCTCCTTTGAACGCTGCCGATGTGAAGAGATTCAAGCAACTCGATTCTCAAGCGAAGAATATCATATGTGGCCATCCGAGCAAAGGACAAGATGGAAGAGTGAGTGCTTTGGAAACTGCTAAGCTCATCCGGGACAAAGGTCCAAAGTAAATGAAGGAGTCTCAACTCAGCGTGACTCTCGAGTTGATGTTCTTCGAAATCTCTTCAACCGCTTCAAAAGACTCGACAATGAAAATGTTCAACAAACCTTCGATTGCCTCACTGACATCTCAAATGAGCTTCAAGCGCTTGGTGCCACTGACATCATCGACCATGAGGTGGTGAAGAAATTGTTGAGATCGCTTGACTCCTCATTTGATACTCCGCACCGATGATACAAGAGCGTCTTGACTACAAGTCACTTGATCCAGGTGATATCCTCGAGAGGCTAAATACTCATGAGTTCCAGCTTCTTTGAAAAGAGAGATCTCTATGGTTCTAGCTATGGAAAATCACGTGCCTCGAAGGCCAAGGTCGTGTGCGAATATGATTGTGAAGACTCGGTAGTAGCCTTGGAGATCTGAAGAATTGAGCTGTGAGCTAGCACCGCTCGTGAAGAAATTCCAGAAGTTCTCAAGACGTGGTCGCTTTGGAAAATCCTCAAGGAGAAGTGATTCCTCATCCAAAGTGACTATAAGAGAAGACTATGCGAAATGCAAGAAACCTGGTCACTACATTCAAGATTGTCCTCGGTGGGAAAAGGAATTAAAGAAGAAGAAATACAAGGATTACAGTTCTGATGACGCTAAGAAGAAGAAGAAATCGTCGAAATCTTCATCATCAAAATCCTCAAAGTCTTCATCTCACAAGAAGAGCTGCTCCAAGAAGGCTCGAGCATTCATTGGCAAGGAAATGGACTCTGAATCTGAATCTGAGGAACATGAGGAAGAGGAGGCATCCGAAGAGTTCGAGTCTGGTGTGGCGAGTCTGGCTCGCCATCGCATTCGCCAAGAAGTCCATCTTCTACTCTGAAGAAAATGACCCCACCAACAAAGCTGATGAAGATAGTGATGACTACGCTCCCACCTATTGCTTCATTGCAAAGGGTGCCAAGGTACTCAAATATACCTCCTGTGAATCTAGTGAAAATGAATCTGATGAAGATCTCAAGCCCAGCTACTCTAAACTTGCTAAGATTGTCAGAAACAACAAAGGGCTTTTGAAAAGGTTCAAAACATGCTAGATAAAAGTGATGATATGTTGGGTGAAGAAATGGATCGCACTAAAGCCCTCGATCGAAAATCTTCAGAGACTTGATCCAGGTTTGACAGCCTTTCAAGGTCATCATAACACTCTCTTATCTCGATCATCGAAACTTTCTTATGAATTTCTTCAAAGAAAGCAAGATCTTGAGAAGCTAAGAGTGAGTTATGAAGATCTTGAAGGAGCGCGATTCATTACTTGCTCAACAAATCAGCGCTTCTCGTGAAGAATTTGTTCCTCCATGCTTAAAGTGCATTGAACGTGAATACGCTAATTCTTCACCGAATGTTCAAATGCTTCAACTGTTACAAATTCTTCACCTGCCTCTGCTATTACTAATTCCTCATCTGAGGACATTGCTAGTATCACTGACGATGCAGGGTTGAAGGAATTGTACATGACAGGCATGTACAAAAGCCTCAAAGGGCATCAGACTCTTTGTGATGTGCTTAAAAAGCAGATCCTCAACGGGAACCCTAGGAAAGAGGGTATTGCCTTTGAGAGGAAACTTCGATGTCGATGGAACATATTGGAAGCCCGGCGGTACCCCAAAACCTCATGGGTTGCGCAAAGGGACGTCGATCGATCCATCTAACTTATCCGGCTTTACATGTGAATCTCCTCATTCTTCCGATGAGTCATTTGACTCCAACTATAAACTGTTCAAAAATCAGAATGGAGAAGTATTTGCTAGATATGTTGGCACTAATCGTAGAACGGTTCTCCTATGAAGAAAATCTGGGTTCCCAAGAAGTGCCTTGAAAGTCTTCAGGTGAATGTCCTCATGACACCACCTGTGAAGAATAGGAACCCCAGATCAAACTCTTCATATGGACCAAATTCTTCATATGGATCCAACTCCTCATACGGACCAAATTCCTCACGTGGATCAAAGTCCTCATATGATTATCATCGTGCTAACAACTCTATTTCGCAGGGTAGAGCTAAGGGCTATGAATATGTGCATTATTCTTCAAACCAATATGTTCATAAGTCCTCGAAGAATTTCTCTTCTTATTCATATGCTTACCCTAACCCCTCTTATGTGAAACGAAATGGATTGGCTTCTATGCCACCATTCTCATATGGAGCTCGCAGAGTGATGAACTCTTTGCCACCCCTTCAGATGTGGGTGTTGAAGAAAAGAACTAATTTCCTCTGCAGGGTCAGGTCTCCGCACGTGCTTTAACGTCCCCAAGAATTTCTGGGGACGACAACAATGCCTAAAAGGACGCAGCTAATCATGAAGAAATGAACTTTCATTTCACACGTCCTCATCGTTATATCTGCTTTTATCGCTTGATGAAATTCATCGATGAAATTGATATCATATTCTTCACTGATGAAGTATATGAGATCGTAAGTTGCACTAATTCATCTGCAGGATGATCAACCCAAAGCCAATGAGTGGGTCCTCGATAGTGGATGTACTAATCACATGACTGGTGACAAGAATCTATTGATGGATGCCCCCTTATCACCGTCACATCTGAAGCATATCATCTTGGCCGACAAAGGCAAAAGTCGGTATTGGGTCTTGGTAAGGTTGCGATCTCTAAGGACATACACATGGACAAAGTCATGCTTGTTGAGTCCTTAGGATACAACCTCATGTCGATCTCAATGCTTTGTGATCTTGATATGGTTGTTGTCTTTGGCAAGTATCGTTGTGTTGTGATTATGGAAGTCGACAATTCCAAAGTCTTGAAGGCTTTAGGAGAGGAGACTTGTATATTGCTGATTTCTCTACAGTGACCACAACTAGCCGTGGTGTCTACTTGCAAAAGCTTCGAAGGCTGGCTATGGCATCGACGACTTGGTCACGCAGGCATGAGGAATTTGCACACGCCTTGCAGAAGAAGCATGTCATTGGCATTGAGAATGTCAAATTCCTCAAGGATCACTTGTGTGGAGCCCGTGAAGCTGGAAAAATGACCAAGGGCAAGCATCACCAAAGACTATCATGACCACTACTCGTCCATTCGAATTGCTTCACATGGACCTCTTTGGTCCTAATCATTACTCAAATCACTAATGATGCATCTCTTTATGGCTTTGTTATTGTTGATGATTACTCTCGTTACACATGGGTACACATTGTTACTTACAAACATGAAGTGCGGGAAGTTTTCAAACGATTTTCCTCGAGGGCTTCAACCAACTTTGGTGTGAAGATCGTGCACATCAGAGTGACAATGGAACTGAGTTCAAGAATTCCGGTCTTGATGACTATCTTGATGAACTTGGTATTACTCATGAGTTATCTGCTCCCTATACTCCTCAAAGAAATGGGCGTCGTGGAGCGCAAGAACAGAACTCTTGTTGAGATGTCTTGCACTATGCTTGATGAATACAAAACGCCTCGTCGTTTTTGGATCGATGCAATTGATACCGCGTGCCACATCATCAATAGAGTATATCTTCACAAATTCTTCAAGAAGACTGCCTATGAACTCCTCACTGATAAGAAACCCAATGTGAGTTATTTCAAAGTCTTCGGTGTTAAATGCTGGATTAGAGATCCTCATCACAATGCTAAATTTGCACCGAAAGCACATGAAGGTTTTATGCTTGGTTATGGAAAGGACTTGCACACCTACAGAGTGTTCAACAATGTTCTTTACAAGATTGTTGAAACTGTAGACGTGCGGTTCGATGAAACTAATGGCTCGCAAAGAGAGCACCTACCTTCTGTGATAGATGAACCAAAGACCGAGGAATCTATCAAGTTCAAGGCGACCGAGGATGTCATTCCTCTTGAAGAATCCATCAAGAATTCATTCTGTATGCGAAGAACGTCGAGTGATGCACCTGAATATAATGTCAAGAAAATGGTCTTTGAAGAAAATGCTGATCAAATTCCTCGACGACAACCAGCTCATCCTCGTGTTGCAAAAGAAGTGCAAGTTGACAAGATCATCATTGACATTGAAGCACCAGGTCCTCTCACACGCTCAAAAGCTTCACATTTATCTAACTTTTGTGGGCACTATGCTTTTTTCTCTATCACAGAGCCCACTAAGGTAGATGAAGCATTTCTGGAGCCTGAGTGGATTCAGGCCATGCAAGAAGAATTACATCAGTTCAAGCTCAACAACGTCTGGGAACTGGTCAAACGTCCAGATCCTCGCAAGCATAATATCATTGGCACAAAGTGGATCTACCGCAACAAGCAAGATGAAAATGGCCTTGTGATGAGGAATAAGGCACGACTTGTAGCTCAAGGCTACACACAGGTTTTGAAGATCCAAAGAATCCTGACAAAGTCTTCAGACTCAACAAGGCCCTCTATGGCCTCAAGCAGGCCCCACGGGCATGTGATGAATTTTCCTATATGATGAGTGAAGAATATCAAATGTCTATGATGGGAGAGTTGAAATTCTTTTTAGGTCTTCAAATTCGTCAACAACACAATGGCATATTCATATCTCAGGAGAAATACCTCAAAGATGTTCTGAAGAAATTCGGCATGCAAGATTGCAAAGGCGTCAAAATTCCTATGCCCACAAATGGCCATCTATGCACTGATGAAAATGGTATTGACTTCAATCACAAGGTAGCTACACCGAAGGAATCACACCATAAGGCTGTGAAGCATATTCTTCGATATCTAGCTCACACACCAACACTAGGATTATGGTACCCCAAGGGCTCTACTTTTGATCTCATTGCATATTCGACTCGACTATGCTGGTGATCGTGTGGACCGCAAGTCAACATCTGGCACTTGTCATTTCCTCGGACGATCTTTGGTCTGTTGGTCCTCGAAGAAACAGAACTGCGTATCACTGTCTACTGCGGAAGCTGAATACATTGCTGTTGGCTCTTGCTGTGCTCAATTATTATGGATGAAGCAAACTCTCAAGGACTATGGCATCAACGTGAAGAATGTGCCTCTCTACTGTGACAATGAGAGTGCCATCAAGATTGCTCACAACCCAGTTCAGCACTCGAAGACAAAGCACATTCAAATTCATCATCATTTTCTTCGTGATCATGTGTTGAAGGGCGACATCTCCATCGAGCATGTAAAGACTGAAGAACAGCTAGCCGATATCTTCACTAAGCCCTTGGATGACAAGAGATTTAGCAAGTTGCGGTGTGAGCTAAATATCTTAGAATCTTCGAATGTTCTTTGAAAAGGACACACATCCTGACACTTATGCAAAATTGATGACTTAGAAGTGCAACACATGAAGAAACGCGTTTTCTTCAATCAATGAAGAACAACACTCTAAGTGTGAAGAAATTAATGAAGAATTTGATTCTCGTAACCCTACGACAATTGTACGCGGTGTCTGAAATCACCATTCTTATACGGTGGGTCACGCCACCACCAAAGTTGAAAATCTTCAATTTGAGTTTTTCCTCAGTTTTGAAATTCTTCAGTTTTTCAAAATTTTCAAACCCATTATATATATATATGGGTTTATGTCCTCTACAGCATTCACTTATGGCTATTTCTTGAAGTTGCTTTTCCTGCTAAGTGAATGTGATCGGACCCTTCCCCCTCTATGCTATACTCAACCCAATCTATTCACAAATTCTTCATGTGCGTTCTATTTGAAACTCGTTCAAAATCTTCACTGTGTCCTAGTCAGCTGAAGAAATTGCGAACGGAACTTTTAACTTATCTTATCCAAATTTTCAGCTTTGCCGCTCAATCCGTTCCGCATCCCACAATAAACTTATCTATTCACCCACGATCTAACACGATCTCCACTTTTCAGTACATGGGTGACACATGTCAAGCGAATGAGAAGGGTCAGGGGCATGTTCGTCCAAAATCTTCGGGCGAACAGTTTTTTCACCGTGGCTATATATAGCCCCTCTCCCCTTCCTCACTTCCTTTACTTCGCTCGACCGCTCTTTCTCTCGATCGAGCTTATCAAACCCTAGCGCCGCCGCTACTCCATCGTCGCCAGTGAGGAAGAGCTTCACTGCCTCGACCTCGTCGCCGTCGTACTCGCGCCGACCGCAGAAATCTTCACTCCGCCGCCGCCGTAGCCGTCTTCCTCCGCCGAGTTAGGGCGTGGGAGATCTGAACTGACGAACTTCTAATCTACACTTATTAGTTCGTCGTGTTCTTCAGTTCGGGTAATTAAAAGTTACTTTTATTACTCGCTTTGATTCTCAAACCTTCCGAAAATCTTCAAAGGTGTTTATTCTTCAAATCTTCACACATATGAACACCTCAAACAAAATATGCTCTTGATTCGCTTTCTCTAAGCAATGAATTTTCTTCAAGATTCCTCGGTTGTGTGGATCCTCGATCTATACAACTCTGGAACCTAAGACAAAGATCGCTAGTGAAATTCTTCAAGTCTCATCTGGTCAAATTCCTCAAACTAGTTCTTTTGAAAAACCTTACGAGAACGCATATGACCTCTCCAAATTCCTCGCAACTATACTGCTCACGGTACTCATGTCCGCTGCTGAATCACTAGATTCTCATCAACTTAACTCATTTGCAGCGTTCCTCGAAGAAAAGTTGCATACTTCTTCAGAGAATTCGATTGTTCAAATTCCTCGGTGAAGAATATGGCGAAGGAAAGAAGCCACGTAAAGGAGGAAAGAGGCCCGAGGTCATGACTGCTTTCGAGATACACGAGGACATATCTGGCGACTATTGCACACCTGATGAAGCCAAGTTTGGCAAGGAAAACAAAAATCAGCGCAAGGTGTGCATTCAGAGGATTGAAAGGAGATGGGCAAGGGAATGGAGGGAGTACAGGTATGTTACTCGAAAGTACATGAAGAAATTCAGACCGAATCCTCCATGCCCAAGAGCTCCATTGGCACTGGCCAAGAAGTCGACCCCACCAAAGATCAAGCGTGGTGAGGATTTTCTGAAGAATGGGCCAAGCGCCAAGCCAAGTTGGCGAGACAAGCCAAAGAAGCGGTGAGGAAATTCAATGAAGACTCACATCGCTGCTGCCCCTGAGGCCCCTGTCAAGCCCAGAAAATCAATGGCAAAGAAGCCAGCGCACAAGCCAAGCGCTTCACCAACAGTGCCCTCACGGCCAAAATCCTCAGCAATGCCCTCACTGCTAGAATCTTCAATGCCCTCACGGCCAGCTCCTCATGCTGCTCCTGCTCCTCCAAAATCGTCAGCTCCTCCTCCAAAGTCCTCAGCAGCTCCTCCAAAGTCCTCAACATCTGTGCATCTGGCCACGTGCCAAAGGACTTCAGGCATCTCTGTTGCCTCTGGTATCTCAGCAAGTTCCTCAGCTGCACCAAATTCCTCATCAGGCCCCACTCTGCTGAAGAAAAAGGCAAGCTGATTTGGGCGAGGTCCTCGGCCAAGTCCGAAGAAGAAACAGGTTGCCTTCCAAGTATCATCTGATGATGAAGCTGATGATGATGAACTTGCAGAAATCATCAGAGACCGACAAGAAAGGGCCGCTAGAGTCAAAGGCACACCTGTGCCACTGCTTTTGGATCCAAGGGCGATCCTCGAGTACATTGATCTCTGGCACAAGGATCCAGAGACACCTACGCCTGATTTTCATCTGACTCCTGGACAAAGTCACATGCTGACCCATTTCATCTCTGAAGAGAAATGGAAATTTGAAAAGGCTAGGCAGATCAAGAAAGCTCAATTCAGGAAAGAGAAGTTCCTGAAGAAAAACTTTGTCAGAATGACAACTGAGGAACTCCTCAAGATCCAGTCTGAAGTCAAAGCCCTCAGTGATAAATTTGATGCCTATTATGCTGATTGGCAAGGAGCCAAAGTCAAATTTGTTAATCTGACAAAGAAGTTCACATATGTTGTAGCCCCAACGCAACAAGAAATTCCTCAGGCTGGAGCCTCACCTCTATTTGAAGAACATGCCAAGACTGCTGATGTTTTTCAGCCTCTTGAAGACAATGCTAGTTCCGTGGCTGATGACTCCATTCCAGCCACCGAAGAAATTGCCGTGGCATCCACTAGTGGTGCGCTGAAGAAAGCGAAGAAGTCGAGGCAATTGCATCGCGCCATACCGAGGAAATTCAAACAGATTCCTCAGCTCCTCCTGCACCTACACCAACTCCTATCCTTCCATCTGCATCAGATGTGAAGAAGACCAAGGCTGCAGTGAAGAAAAGGAAAGCATCAGCTGCTTCAAATTTGTCAGCCCCGAAGAAAATGAAGCCTATGACAAGCTCGTTTGAAAATCCAATCGATGTTGTTCCAATTTCCTCCATTCCATCAAAGGACCTTGTTCCTTTTGGTGAAGAATATGAGATCCCAAGTAGATTGATGAAGAAATTGAAGTGGATGCAATCCCATCAACACCAATCATTTCCTCGCCTATGCCTCAGTTCACAGCTGAAGAGGCTGGTGTTGAGGAAATTGAAGACGAAGACGTGGATATTGGATGCACCACGCCTGTAATGAATGATGACTTTTGGGAAAGTCAGCATCCCAATTCTCCACTCATCACCCCAATCCAACAAATTCCTCAGTCCCCTGCACCAACGGTTCAAATGGGCTCTGAAGAAACTCATCCCAACTCAAGTGCATGAAGAAATACCAGCCACTAGTCTTTGAAGAACCTGCTTCTTCTTGATCCTATGAACACGCAGATCGCATATGAAGAGGAACCAGAAAATCCTCACTGAAGAACACGAGATTGCGACTCCACGAGGTAGTGATGCAACTCGCGACACTCCACCGCCAAAGCCAAAGCATCCATTCTCAACGAAGCAAAAGTTCAAGGCTGAAGATTTCTTGGCGAGCATGTGTTCTTCATCGACTACAACCCTTATGACTCTGCCGCATAAGGAAGAGGCGTTTCTGGACTGCTAGTCAAGCCAACATCTATTCCTCTGTGCTATTCAACAAAGACAAAGTCTTTGATCATGCACATATTCCTCACGTGGACATGGAATCTCTGCCAGGCTTCGAGCCATTCCTCAGTGTTCTTCACGGTGCAGGATTGCTAAATTTCTGCACTGACATATGTGATTGGAATGAAGAACTCATTCTTCAATTCTATGCGATGTTGCACATCACCGGAGACTCTGAAGATGTGAACTCATGGGTATTTGACTGGATGACGGAAAATACTCACTACAAGGCACCAGCAACTGAATTACTCTGTGCCCTCCCACTCAGTCCTCCCCTTGATGGTGCTCGTTGCATCTACAACGAACCTGAGCTTTCAAATCACTACATGCAAGTGCTGATGAAGCCTTTGAAACCAGGGCAGGCACCTCGAACCAAATTCTTCGTAAAGGAATTACTATATGTGCCTCGGACTGTCTATCGCATTCTGACGAAGACAATGAGTCCTATCAAAGGCCACGACTCAAATGATGAAGAAGTCGTTGGCATCATGAAGAATATGCTTTTCAATATCATTCATGGCGTTCCTGTCAACTTCCATGATTTCTTCATGAGGACTCTGGCAAACATTGCTATGTCACCTTTTGAGCTGAAGCCTTATGCACCATGGATTATGAGGTTCATCAGGACAAGGTCTTCACTCAATTACAAGGCTGATACTCTGAACCACTGCAGCTACTTGCCTCCAATTGAAGTCCTCAAACGGACATTTTCCTCACCGATGACAAAGGCAAGGCAACTGCTGCTGTGATAGATGAAGGCATTCGTCCATTGGATGGTCAATTTCACAAGGCTGCATCCTACTCCACCAATGATGACTACGCCACACATGACTCTGCCGCCAATACCTCGACCAAGCAAAATCCTCGAGCCACAAAGACACCTGTGGTGATGACTGATCATGAGTTACTCCTCGGTCTTCATCGGAAGGTTGATCGCAATCATAAATGGGTCAAGCATCGGTTTGGTTCAATTCTTCACAACATGACCTCAACACATAATGCGGTGAAGAAAAACCAATACTACCTCCATGAAACCTTCAACTGCACTGGCTGTTCTATCTCATCTCTACAGTGCAGAAGATCTGAAGAACATGGGTCTCAAGGAAGAATTTGACTGGTCTGCACCTCCTCCGAAGAAATTCAAGAAGGTCAAGGTTCCTTTCTTGATAGCCAGCTCCTATTCTTCATCGCGCGACACTGATGAAAATGAAGACTTGGGCGACAACTGCGGCAGACCCTACTACGACAACCGACCACGACAACGCCGCCGCCTCCATCAACTTGATATTCTTGAGGCGTTAGTCCTCGGTTCGATCCTTTTGGTCATTCGATGACAAAGGGGGAGAAATTTGAGTTAGTCTTCAAGCGGGTCTACTATATGGGCGTTTTTTTTGCTAAGTTACAACTCTCGTTCTTCTGAAACATTATTGGATCGAGTTGTAATCTTAAACTTGATGGTGCTATGATACTTTTGATGTGTTCCTCTGCATGCTTATTCCTCGTTATATGTTAATACACGCATGTTGAATTACATCAGTCACCATATTTCATCATGCATTTAAAATTCTTCATATTATATGTCAAATGCGTGTATGAATTACAAGATATAGGGGGAGATCTCCATGATTCAACTCTTGAAATGTGCAATGCCTCAAAAGCAAATTCCTCACTATGCACATGTTCAGGGGGAGTTCTTCTATATCTTGCAATCAAATTCCTCAATATCAGTATTTACACTTCATATGTTTATCCCCGTTGAAAACTTAACCTATATTGTCATCAATCACCAAAAAGGGGGAGATTGTAAGTGCATCTAGTGCCCCTAAGTGATTTTGGTGTATTGAAGACTTATAGGTTAAGGGACTAATGTGTTTATGAGTGTACACAGGTCTATAAGTCTATGAGGAGTTTGATATTTACAGAGAAAGTCGAACCCAAAAATGAAGTTCTTATTGAAGACTTTGATATTACGAAGACTTTCTCAAGACTTTGAAAGTGAAGAAATTGGTGTGACCTTGAAGACTTGGTATTCACTTGAGGAACATGAAGCGTGAAGACTTTTGTTTTCGTAGTTTCGCTTTTCTCTTTCTTGAGTCATAGGAAACACCGTCTTGTTAAAGGGGGTCGAGGAAATACTAAGGAAAAATTTCCATGTGATGCTCAACTCAAAATCCTACACCTACCAATCCCTTGAGTGAAGCCTTTGGAAATCTCATACAGATTCAGTCAATTTCTTCAAAGGATGAGACGAAGTTCTTCTTGTCACCGAGGAATTTGTTCTCGACCGAGGAGTTAGGAATTTGCCATGTAATTGCCTACAGTGAGGAACATGATAGCCCCGAGGAATTTGAGAGTCAAATTTCCGACCGTTGCTGTGCTACGCGCCAGCTGTACCAAAATATCTTATCCACATAACGGTCATATCATTGAAGGGAATTTATGTCTTATCATATCGGGCTGCTCCCTAGGCTATAAATAGCCGCCCCCTACAACCACTAGCTGGTTGGCTACTCCGAGAGAACTTGACACTTGTCACTTGAGAGCAACCCATCCTCCGAGGACTTTGAGCGAAAAGCATCAAGTGAGGAAAATCCCAAAACCAAACCCCTACAATCCCAAAGTGATTGAGCATCACTGAAGAGATTGATCCTGCGTGGATCCGATGCTTGTTACCTTTGAAGACTGTGCTTCTTCCAGACGGTTAGGCGTCATGGTCTAGAGCATCCAAGAGGAATTGTGGTTCGCCGAGTGACCGAGTCTGTGAAGGTTTGGAAGTCGCCTGAAGACTTACCACGAGTGATTGGACGAGGTCTGTGTGACCTTAGTTCAAGGAGAATACGGTGAGGACTTGGTGTCCTGAGCTGCGTGCTCAGCGACTGGGAGAGGTCTGTGTGACCTTAGTTCAAGGAGAATACGGTGAGGTCTGTGTGACCTTAGTTCAAGGAGAATACGGTGAGAATTTTCCTCAGTTCAATTTCTTCAGTCTGTTTTTCTTCATCTTGTGTTATCCTATGTTTACGATTCTGTACTCTTTGATTGTCTTCATTTCATCATGATGACCATGCCCGCATTCTCTTATGCTTACTTCTGAGTACTTATTCCGCTGCAAGTAGTTCTTCACTTAGGAATTTCCTCACTGGCAAATTCCTCATTGAAGAATTCATAAAAATCGCCTATTCACCCCCCCTCTAGTCGATATAACGCACTTTCAGTGTTTCATTTGTGTTATGGCATCAAACACCTCTTTCTCAGTAAAGGGGGCAGATAACACCTCATTCTCTTCTAAGTTGAGTTGTGGTATGTCCCCGATCACATTCTCATCAAGAGAAACAAAGCTTTCCTCCAGTTCTCCGAAAAGTTTCTTATAATATTCGGAGATGTATAATTTTAGGTTTTCATGTCCTACAATTGTACCCTCATCTTGTTCGAGTTGCATTATCTTTTTTCTTTCTATGCTTTCCGTTAGCAATCATATGAAAGAATTGAGTATTATCATCCCCGTGGATGATTTTAGAAACTTTTGCTCTAAGTGCCCATTTCATCTCCTCCTCTCTCATAAGGGCTTGCAACTTCTTCTCGGCCTAATTCTTAATATCTCTCTCAGAAGTATTAAGAAGGATTAATTCCGCTTTCACATCAAGTTCATTAATATTTCGTGTCAATATTTCCTTTTCCACTTTATATATGCCACTTTGGTGTTTGGCCCAGCCTCTAAAAAACTGGTGCAAATGTCTACTTTTTTTTCCATCTCTCCACATTAGAAGACCCTCCCATGTCTTTGGCCCATTCAGCCGCAATGAGCTCCATGAAGCCCTCCCTCTCAAACCATTCCAGTTCGAACGAGAAAGTATTTTTGTTTCCCACATATGTGGATTCCCCAGAATCAACCAGTAGTGGGGTGTGGTCAGAAATGGCCCTCTATAAGGTTTGAACCGTGACTAGTGGATATTTGTGTTCCCACTCGATACTAGTGAGGACTCTATCCAATTTCTCGTAAGTAGGAATATGCAAGGAATTGGCCCACGTAAGTTGCCTTCCAAAGGAGGTCAATCTCCCTCAAATCGAGGCTTTCAATTATCAGATTAAACATGAATGACCATCTTCTATCAAAGTTGTCATTATTTTTTCCTCTTGTCTTCTAATGATGTTAAAATCTCCCCCAACCAGTATGGGCAACCTTTCTTCCCACATATTCTCACCAGATTTGCGAGGAATTCGGGTTTAAGCTCTGGCTGTGCCGCATCATATATGGCAACCAAAGCCCAACGAAAGCCGTCAAGTTTCGACCTTACACGAAATTTGACAGCAAAATCACCGTGGACCACACTCAACACTTCTAAACTTTCGCACTTCACCCCAAGTAGTATCCCTCCGGATCTCCACCTCGGAGGTAGACAGTGCCAGTCAAATTCAACCCCCCCCAGAGATGGTGTTAAGAAACTGTGGGGTGAAATTATCTCTACCCGTCTCTAATATGGCCATAAAGTCTAAATTATGTTCTAAGGATGCCTTGCTAAGGAATCTCCTTTTTGCCAAGTCCGCTAGACCTCTGCTATTCCAGAATATCCCTTTCATATTTCATCATGAATTTTTTTCTTTTGTTTAAATCTCGCACTCTGACGTACCGCCGATGTAGGATAAACCTTCCTCTTCCAGGTTTTTTTTGGTTTATCCTGCATCACCTCAACATGTTGCACATCGGTATCAGAGTGGCCTCTGGCTATAAAGGGGCCACATACCCCTCTGGAGCCATATCCTCCTCTGCGGCCTCTGGGCTCTCTGTGGGGACCAAATCCTGACGGAGACTCTGAAGCCCATCTACTCCAAGATCATTAATATCAGCCTTATTCATAGGTTTTACCGCGGCTAGATGCCGTATTATCTCCACAGCCCAATCGGTCTCTAAGTCTAGGAGGTCTTTAATTGATTTTGCGGTTTCTTTGTTATTACTACCAAGTGAAATCCCTAAGTCGTTGGCTTTATCACTAATATCATGCTCCGAAAAGTAAAGAATTGAACAAGTAGTATTAACTGACATACCTGTCTGAACCTCGATATATCGTAGCTTGGCCGCCCTCATGGCGGGCCCCATCAGCATGTCATCCATCCGGCTGATCCTGAATCCGGTGACTAAAGCGCCTGCCACCAGACACATGATCCGGAATACCACCAAAAGTGATCACGTCCTCCAGAGCCAATCCCGCTGGGCTATGGCCGCCTATTTTTAGCCCGACAGAGTCAGAAGCGATGAGCGACATCCCAGGCTAAGCCGTAGGGGAGGTGTCAAACAGTGCGTCAGAAATAGAACCCATCTGGTCCACATCATTGACCGGCGTGGACACCACCTGTGTCAAGCCAGTCGAATGAGGCAAAAGAGGATGTTAGGGAGCTGGGGTGAACTAGCTCGGTCGGCCGCATGGGCGACCAACAGCTCAGAAGGAGGGGTGTCCACCACGTGAGGAGTGGCTCGCCTCTCCTGTGGTGACCTCTGCGGGGCATCCTCGACCACCATCTTCCTGTGATACTCCTGAAGCACCTCCAAAGAAATCCATCATCAGAATCCTCCATCTCCATGTAGTCACTCCATAAGCGACTAGGCGCGGATACCGCCTGAAATGAACCAAACCTGAGAGAGGTCGCCGGAGTGGACAAGGGGGACAACCCCTTCTCTGTCATGTGCTTAGTCAACAGTGTGAATTTTCTAGCTGGCGCCTGCTTCCCCGACTGGTCATTGGTATTGCCATCCGACCCCTTGTTACCACTGCCATCTCCGTCACCACCCTCGGTTATATGAACATCAATGTCCCCAGTGTTATTATCTGTAAGAGGAACCTCCTCAACCACAACATCCAGATCATAGCTCAGACAATCATAGCTCCATGGCACATAATCTAGAATATATTCCGCACCCACCACACCAACAAGTATCCTATGTTGTAGGGTGAAACCCTAGGGAAGATCTTTTCACACTTGGAGGGTGTCGGATTCAGGGTTCCTCAGACCCTTGAGAGGTTTGAACTCTGGGGTGCGTGCGAACAACTCATCCTCCCCAGTCTGCCTGCTCAATGAATCCACAGCCTAGCTAGACGAACCCAATGAACAAGAGACACAATAGTTTATCCTGGTTTGGGCCACCTTGCGGTGTAATACCCTACTCCAGCTTTGTGGTGGATTCCCTTGAGGGGCTGGATGAACGAGTACAGTGGTTGAACAACATCAGGAGGTGAGGTGTTCTTGTGCTCGATGAGCTGGTGAGCTGGTCAGGGTTGAATGGATCCGATCCCTCTCTATGGTGGTGGGTAGGTCCTATTTATAGTGGTCTCGGTCCTCTTCCCAAATGTAGGCGGGATGGGATCCCACAACAGCCAAATTCAAAGGGAGACAACTAGTACAAGATATCCTGACAAAAGTAGTATTTTCCTGCAAAAGCATCTAGTGGTGACGCCATGGTGGGCTCCGTCCTGCCGTCCTGGCGGTCTTGGTCTTATTGCACCGAAACAGAAACCTTTGCTTGATTCCTCGGGACCCCACGCCTGCGCTTGTCTCCTTAGCACCAAAGAGGAAACTAGTACACTGCGCCCGCTCGTGCCCACCTGGCCTTGGTCGTCACGGCTCACGTCATATGAGCCTCATGAGGTGCAGTTTGCATAGATATCTCCGCTCCTTGGGAGCCAGCCTATGGAGGCTGCCCCCCAGGGAGGTCTTGGTGCTGTCCGCCTTGCGAGGCTTGGCCCCTCGCGAGGGTCTTGGGTTGTTGTTGTTGAAGCCGGGCGTACCGGTCTATTAACGGAGCCACGCCGTGGGCCGCTGGCAGGTAAGTCTGGGTACCCCCATTCCTAGAACGCCGACAGTAGCCCCCGGGCCCAAGGCGCTCTCGAGCTTGGCTTCGAGGCGAAGCCAAAGGGCAAGTGCGGAGCGCCGTGGGCCCCAACCAACTATGGCATTGGTTGACGTGTGGCGATTGATGGGACGTGGGCGCCTCCGCTTCCCCATGCTGCCTCGGCAACCGTTTGACTTGACGAGACTCTGCTGCATGCAGAGAAAAACCATCATTGCATGTGATCGTGGAGGCCATCGGTTGGCCTTCCTCTGGCTATAAAGGAGGGTAGGGGCAGAGCCCCCTTGCTCATCTCCGTCTTCTCGCCATCCGCTCCTTCTTCTTCCTTCCTGCCTCGCCATCTTGTCACAGCATCCATGGCGCCGACGAGGAAGTTCTCTGCTGCCGAGAAGGGGAAGGCCCCCAAGGAGGGGCCCACTCGCCACCGCCCAAGAAAGGGCGAGGTCGCCCCCGCAAGCATGCCGCGACTCCTGCGGTGGCCACTCGGGGGCGTGGGTGCGCCTCGAGTGTCCGCGACGGCGCTTCTTCTCGCGGCGGGAGCCGCCAAGGGCGAGTCAGCCGCGCTTCCATTTGGCGGAGGTGCTTCCGGAGATTGTTGTGTGGTCGGAGAGGCCGACCGGGAACTGGCTCTCGCTCCCTCGCTTCTTGGGCGAAGCTGCGGTCGGGGCCTTGTGACCTGCGGCTCGCTGCAGTTGACGCTGCTGCAGCAAGGCTTCATGGGTCGGGGTCGAAGTTTCCGCCGCCAAAAACGTGGCCTTGACCCACGACTGGCAGGTGTTTGCCCGCGCGCGCGGCCTGAGCGGGACATGCACCCTCCACTTTAAGTACGATGGCGTTGCAAACCTCTACCTGAGGGTGTTTGGGGAAGACGGCCATCACGCAGGGTGCTGCCCCGAAGACGAGGACGGTGACGATGAGCTTGGCCTTGACGGTAGCCGTGACAACATCGAGGGTGAGCTTGCCCTTGGCGAGGTCGCTGCTCATCCAGCAGCAGCGGCTATGACCAGCTGATACGTCTCCAACGTATCTATAATTTATGAAGTATTCATGCTATTATATTATCCATCTTGGATGTACAATGGGCTTTACTATGCACTTTTATATTACTTTTGGGACTAACCTATTAACCCAGAGCCCAAAGGTCGGGCCGCTTTTTTCCCTTGTTTCAGTGTTTCGCGGAAAAGGAATATCAAACGGAGTCCAAACAGAATGACACCTTCAGAAAAGTTATTTTTGGAAAGAAAGCAATACAGGAGACTTGGAGTGCACATGAGGAGATCAACGAGGAGAGCACGAGGCAGGGGGCGCGCCCACCCCCCTGGGCGCGCCCTCCACCCTCGTGGGCCCCTCTCGGCCCCCCTTACCAACTTCTTTCGCCTATATATCTCCATATACCCTAAAACCTTCGGGGAACATAATAGATCGGGAGTTCCGCCGCCACAAGCCTCTGTAGCCACCAAAAACAAATCGGGACCCTGTTCCGGCACCCTGCCGGAGGGGGGGATCCCTTACCGGTGGCCATCTTCATCATCCCGACGCTCTCCATGACGAGGAGGGAGTAGTTCACCCTCGGGGTTGAGGGTATGTACCAGTAGCTATGTGTTTGATCTTTCTCTCTCGTGTTCTTGAGGTCATACGATCTTGATGTATCGCGAGCTTTGCTATTGTAGTTGGATCTTATGATGTTTCTCCCCCTCTATTCTCTTGTAATGGATTGAGTTTTCCCTTTGAAGTTATCTTATTGGATTGAGTCTTTAAGGATTTGAGAACACTTGATGTATGTGTTGCATGGGATACCCGTGGTGATAATGGGGTATTCTATTGATTCACTTGATGTATGTTTGGGTGATCAACTTGCGGGTTCCGCCCATGAACCTATGCATAGGGGTTGGCACACGTTATCGTCTTGACTCTCTAGTAGAAACTTTGGGGCACTTTTTGAAGTACTTTGTGTTGGTTGAATAGATGAATCTGAGATTGTGTGATGCATATCGTATAATCATACCCACAGATACTTGAGGTGACATTGGAGTATCTAGGTGACATTAGGGTTTTGGTTGATTTGTGTCTTAAGGTGTTATTCTAGTACGAACTCTATGATAGATCGAACGGAAAGAATAGCTTCGTGTTATTTTACTACGGACTCTTGAATAGATAGATCAGAAAGGATAACTTTGAGGTGGTTTCGTACCCTACCATAATCTCTTCGTTTGTTCTCCGCTATTAGTGACTTTGGAGTGACTCTTTGTTGCATGTTGAGGGATAGTTATACGATCCAATTATGTTATTATTGTTGAGAGAGCTTGCACTAGTGAAAGTATGAACCCTAGGCCTTGTTTCCTATCATTGCAATACCGTTGACGCTCACTTTTATCATTAGTTGCCTTGCTGTTTTTATATTTTCAGATTACAAAAACCTATATCTACCATGCATATTGCACTTGTATCACCATCTCTTCATGAACTAGTGCACCTATACAATTTACCATTGTATTGGGTGTGTTGGGGACACAAGAGACTCTTTGTTATTTGGTTGCAGGGTTGTTTGAGAGAAACCAACTTCAACCTACGCCTCCCACGGATTGATAAACCTTAGGTCATCCACTTGAGGGAAATTTGCTGCTGTCCTACAAACCTCTGCACTTGGAGGCCCAACAACGTCTACAAGAAGAAGGTTGCGTAGTAGACACCAAGCTCTTTTCTGGCGCTGTTGCCGGGGAGGTGAGTGCTTGAAGGTATATCTTTAGATCTTGCAATTGAATCTTTTTGTTTCTTGTTTTATCACTAGTTTACTCTATAAAATAAAACTACAAAAAAATGGAATTGAGTTTGTCTCATATGCTTCATCTTTTTAATATCTTTTGTGAGTATGATGGAAAGGAAAATTGTGCCAAAGTGTTAGAAGAAGAATGCATTAAAATGTTTGGCACTAAATCTTTGAATGATGAGCATGATTGCAATGTTGTTAGTATGAACTCCTTGAATATCCATAGTACTAATGATGATTGCACTAGTTATGATGAAAATGTCTCCTATAAACATGTCAATTTTTGTGGAGTGCATTGGGTTTGCAAGTACACACCAAATAGGGAAGATAGATATTGCAAGAGGCATAAGCATTTAGAAACTAAATGGTTGCAAGATAGGCTAAATGTTAGTGCTGAAAATTTAAAATATCTTAGCCGTACTTGTGAACTTTGCAATGAACATGGTCATTTAAATATCAAACGCAAATTGTTTCATGATCGAATCGTGTCCAAAAATTGTGATGACTTGATTTCCCTTGCACATTATAATGAACTTAGTTTGCTTTTGGGTTATGAAGAAATGAAACGTCAAACTAAGATTATTCCAGAATATAACCTCGAGAAATTCCTCGATATTGATCTAGAAGAAATTTTTATGTATTGTGCGGTGAATTGCATTGAAAATCCTTATATTGCCAATTAAATAAAGAAAATAAAATAAATAGAAGATGAAGAGAATACTAACGAAATGGAAGAGAATTCCCAATATTCTCCTATTATTTCTTATGATGAATCAGGTAACGAGGAGGAGCTTTCTATTCAACCAATCTCATCAATAAGGAGCTCAAAAAAGAGGGATAAACCCACACATGATGTGAAGAAGAAAAAGAAAAAACGGAGAAGCAAAGGTAAAAAGGTATCCCTCCCAAATTATTTTTCTTCTACTACTCAATGTGATGATGATAATTGCTATACTATTGGTGCTATCCACACTATTAATGATGAGAGTGATTATGCTTATGATATGAAAAGGCCCAAGCTTGGGGAAGCTATGTTTGATGAGGATGACATATTTGAGAATATATTTGCTGAAATTAATGTTTGTCCCAAGCTTGGGGATTCTATGTCTAATGAAGATGATATTTTTAGCCTCTCAAGTTTCGATATGCAAATTTGTAATGATGATAGCATGCCTCCTACTTATGATGATTATATTGATGAAAGTGGGTTTGGAAGAGTGTCAACTTTAGGAAGTAATGATCCCACTATTTCGGAGGATGTTGAATCTTATAATATTTATGAAAGTGGATTTGGAGAGGTCATGACTTTATTTAGTGATGTATCCACTATTTCGGAAGAGGTTTCAATTGATTATGATGAGAACAAAGTTGCTACTTATGATGATTATTGTGATGAAACTTATGCTATAAAAAATAGTGATGATTATATTTATAAAACTTGTCATGATGATGATTACCCTTTTTCTGAACATTACTCTTTTAATGTGGAAACAATTTATAGTATTCAAGTCTCTTATGATACTCCCACTATTCCGAATGAGAATAATTTTGCTTGTGTGGAGAGTAGAAAATTGTATATGCTTGTAGATCATGAAAAGAATGCTTTAGGTGCTGGTTATATTGTTGAATCCATTCATGATGCTACTGAAAATTATTATGGGGGAGGAATATACGCTTGTAGGAATTGCAATAATACCAAGTTTCCTCTCTATGTGCTTAAAGTTTTGAAGTTATGCTTGTTTTGCCTTCCTATGCTAGTTGATTATTGTCCCCATAAGTTGTTTGCTAGGAAGTGGGTTAGACTTAAATGTTCTAGTCATATTCTTCATGATGCTCTCTTTATGTTTCAATTCTTATCTTTTTGTGAGCATCATTGAAATCATCATGCCTAGCTAGGGGCGTTAAACGATAGCGCTTGTTGGGAGGCAACCCAATTTTATTTTAGTTTCTTCCTTTTTGGTTCTGTTTAGGAATAAATAATCCATCTAGCTTCTTTTTAGATGTGGTTTTGTGTTTTAATTAGTGTTTGTGCCAAGTAGGACCTTTGGGAAGACTTGGGTGAAGTCTTTATGATCATGCTGTAAAAAACGGAAACCTTAGCGCTCACGAGATTAGCCAAAACTATTTATCGGAGAGTGATATTTAGTTGATTCTTTTTGAAGATGATTACTAGACAAATTCCTCAGGTCCACCAATTTCTTTTAGAATTGTTTGAGTTCCAGAAGTTTGCGTTAGTTATAGATTAATACTGCATCGCTCTGCTTCTCGATGATTCTGTTTTTCGTGTGTTGTTTGCTTATTTTGATGACTCTATGGCTAGTAAAATAGTTTATAAACCATAGAGAAGTTGTAATACAGTAGGTTTAACACCAATACAAATAAAGAATGAGTTCATTACAGTACCATGAAGTGGTGTTTTTTTTCTTTTGCTAACGGAGCTCACGAGATTTTCTATTAAGTTTTGTGTTGTGAAGTTTTCAAGTTTTGGTAAGGATTCGATGGACTATGGAATAAGGAGTGGCAAGAGACTAAGCTTGGGGATGCCCAAGGCACCCCAAGGTAATATTCAAGGATAACCAAGAGCCTAAGCTTGGGGATGCCCCGGAAGGCATCCCCTCTTTCGTCTTCGTTCATCGGTAACTTTACTTAGAGCTATATTTTTATTCACCACATGATATGTGTTTTGCTTGGAGCGTCATTTTATTTTCTTTTAGCCTTGCTTGCTGTTTGAATAAAATACCAAGATCTAAAATTCTTAAGCGTTAGAGAGTCTTCACATAGTTACATAATTATACAACTACTCATTGATCTTCACTTATATCTTTTGGGGTAGTCTGTCGTTTGCTCTAGTGCTTCACTTATATCTTTTAGAGCAAAATGGTGGTTTTATTTTGAAGAAATAGATGAACTCTCATGCTTCACTTATATTATTTTGAGAGTCTTAAACGGCATGATAATTTGCTTAATCCTAGTATGCTAGGTTTTCAAGACTTGTAAAAACTTTCTTATGAGTGTGTTGAATACTAAGAGAAGTTTTATGCTTGATGATTGTTTTGAGACATGGAGGTAGTAATATTAAAGTTGTGCTAGTTGAGTAGTTGTGAATTTGAGAAATACTAGTGTTGAAGTTTGCAAGTCCCGTAGCATGCACGTATGGTAAACGTTATGTAACAAATTTGAACATGAGGTGTTCTTTGATTGTCCTCCTTATGAGTGGCGGTCGGGAACGAGCGATGGTATTTTCCTACAAATCTATCCCCCTAGGAGCGTGCGCGTAGTGCTTGGTTTTTGTTGAGTTGTAGATTTTTGCAATAAGTATGTGAGTTCTTTATGACTAATATTGAGTCCATGGATTATACGTACTCTTACCCTTCCATCATTGGATGTTTAATGGCCTTCACTATGCACTTTTATATTACTTTTGGGACTAACCTATTAACCCAGAGCCCAGTGCCAGTTTCTGTTTTTCCCTTGTTTCAGTGTTTCGCGGAAAAGGAATATCAAACGGAGTCCAAACGGAATGAAACCTTCGGAAAAGTTATTTTTGGAAAGAAAGCAATACATGAGACTTGGAGTGCACGTCAGGAGATCAACGAGGAGAGCATGAGGCAGGGGGCGCACCCACCCACCCAGGGCACGCCCTCCACCCACGTGGGCCCCTCGTGGCCCCCATTACTGACTTCTTTCGCCTATATATCTCTGTATACCATAAACCTTTGGGGAATAGAATAGATCGGGAGTTCCGCCGCCGCAAGCCTCTATAGCCACCAAAAACCAATTGGGACCCTGTTCCGGCACCCTGCCGGAGGGGGGGGGATCCCTCACCGGTGGCAATCTTCATCATCCCGTCGCTCTCCATGACGAGGAGGGAGTAGTTCACCCTCGGGTCTGAGGGTATGTACAAGTAGCTATGTGTTTGATCTTTCTCTCTCTTTTTCTTGAGGTGATACGATCTTGATGTATCGCGAGCTTTGCTATTGTAGTTGGATCTTATGATGTTTCTTCCCCTCTACTCTCTCGTAATGGATTGAGTTTTCCCTTTGAAGTTATCTTATCGGATTGAGTCTTTAAGGATTTGAGAACACTTGATGTATGTCTTGCGTGGTGACAATGGGGTATTCTATTGATTCACTTGATGTATGTTTTGGTGATCAACTTGCGGGTTCCGCCCATGAACCTATGCATAGGGGTTGGCAGACGTTTTCGTCTTGGCTCTCTGGTAGAAACTTTGGGGCACTTTTTGAAGTACTTTGTGTTGGTTGAATAGATGAATCTGATATTGTGTGATGCATATCGTATAATCATACCCACGGATACTTGAGGTGACATTGGAGTATCTAGGTGACATTAGGGTTTTGGTTGATTTGTGTCTTAATGTGTTATTCTAGTACGAACTCTATGATAGATCGAACGGAAAGAATAGCTTCGTGTTATTTTACTACGGACTCTTGAATAGATAGATCAGAAAGGATAACTTTGAGGTGGTTTCGTACCCTACCATAATCTCTTCGTTTGTTCTTTGCTATTAGTGACTTTGAAGTGACTCTTTGTTGCATGTTGAGGGATAGTTATACACTCCAATTATGTTATTATTGTTGAGAGAGCTTGCACTAGTGAAAGTATGAACCCTAGGTGTCGGTGTCAAAACCGGCGGATCTCGGGTAGGGGGTCCCGAACTGTGCGTCTAAGGCGGATGGTAACAGGAAGCAAGGGACACGATGTTTACCCAGGTTCGGGCCCTCTCTATGGAGGTAATACCCTACTTCCTGCTTGACTGATCTTAATGAATATGAGTATTACAAGAGTTGATCTACCACGAGATCGTAGAGGCTAAACCCTAGAAACTAGCCTATTGTGTGATTGTTGTCGTCCTACGGACTAAACCCTCCGGTTTATATAGACACCGGAGGGGGCTAGGGTTACACAGAGTCGGTTACAACTGAAGGAGATCTACATATCTGTATCGCCAAGGTTGCCTTCCACGCCAAGAGAGTCCCATCCGGACACGAGACGAAGTCTTCAATCTTGTATCTTCATAGTCCAATAGTCCGGCCAAAGGATATAGTCCGGCTGTCCGAATACCCCCTAATCCAGGACTCCTCAAGAGTCTCTGAACCAGGCTTCAATGACGATGAGTCCGGCGCACAGATTGTCTTCGGCATTGCAAGGCGGGTTCCTCCTCCGAATACTCCTTAGAAGATCTTGAACACAAGGATAGTGTCCGGCTCTGCAAAACAAGATCCACATTCCACCGTAGAGAGAATAATATTCACAAATCTGACCTGCTGACGTATTTGATACCATGACATCATGCCATGGCCCGGTTATTATCGAATCGTGTTTTTCAACCAGCCTTGGCGCATACCGCGAGGCGTTTTCCTTGGCACGTCTTGTCGAAGCAGAGATCGTGTCCCCTTATCACGGGATTCTCATCAATACAGACGTGGGTAACCCAACCGCGCCATCAATTACGGCGCTTGGGGATCAAGCGAGTTTTACTAGGCAAGTGGGGGCGCATAGTTTCGTCCGCCTTCATAAAGGGATATGGACTTCACCTTTTTCACCCAAGCCTTATACCCTCTCGCATATCCATTGTTGCGCACTCGATCTCCAACGCCCAAGCTTGCACCTTTTCCCCTCAAACCGCTTCAATCATGTCTGGAGCGGGAGGCAAGTGGATGAAATCCTCCGTCCACGGAGGAGGACATCAAGAAGCTGCGGGAGCCGGATACTTGGTCGCGGACATCGCGCACCACCGCTGGACGCGGGCAGATCGTCCCTACCTCGAACCTTACGAGAGGGTAGTCCTCCTCACCCACTTCATCCACGGATCGATTTCCTCTCCACCCATTCGTCTGCGGCCTCATGTTCTACTACGGGCTGGACTTCCATGACCTGGCCCCGAACTTCATCCTCAACATCTCGGTGTTTATCGTCGTGTGCGAGGCCTTCCTCCGCATCCAGCCCCACTTTGGCCTGTGGCTGAAGACCTTCAATGTCAAGCCGAAGGTTGTAGGCGGCCAGCAAGCGGAATGCAGCGACGCCATGGTGGGCAAAATGCCCAATGTCACATGGCTCGAGGGATCCTATGTGGAGACCATAAAGGGGTGGCAATCGGGGTGGTTGTACATCACCGAGCCGCGCGACACTAACTGGGTGGCGGCCCCCGAGTTCCGATCCAGAATCCCCACGCGGCTCACCTCCTGGAAAGAGAAGGGCATGTCCTGGGGTAACCCGGTAGAGCTGCCCGGACTCCAAACCTGCATCAGGAACATGATGAACAGGAAAATCAAGCTTGTCAACGTGGTCCAGGTCATGCTCTTCCGCCGGATCCTCCCGTGTCAACAATGGGTATTCAATTTGTGGGAGTTCGACCCGGCCGAGCACCAGACGCTGCAGGAGCTTTTCGACATGACGCACAAGGACGTCTGGAAGGTGTTGTTTAAAGGCGCCAAGGTACCTTCTCCCCTTACCAAGGACCGCGGGCTCAGCGCAAAGTGCCGCGCTAATCCAGTAGTTTTTCACACATCACAAGATGTTTAGTTTCCTCAGTTTAATCCTATGCAGGATCTAAGCCCTCATGCCTTTGACAGGACTAGGTGGAGACGGCCGAGCGGATTGACTGCCCAGCCCCCCTACCCGAAGATCCAGCAGATGCTCTCCTGACGGAGATGCTGACTCCGGCACCTTACGAGGTGCCAGCGAAGACGGCCAAGAAGAAGGCCACGGGGACCCGATAGGGTCTCCGGCGCAAGGTTGCGTTGGACTCATCGTCTGAACACTCCGAGGAACACTCCTCCCACCATGACGAGGAGGAAGAGGAAAGTTCTCCCCCAGCCGGGGGAGACAAGAAAAGGAAGGCCGCCCCAACCGGGGAGGCCGAAGGGTCCAAGAAAGGAAGGACCCTCCTTCCGGACTGCTCCACGACCGCCGCCTACGCCAAGACGAGTGGTTGCCCAGGACAAGCCTGGCGAAGTCGTAAGTATCCGGATACCATAATACTTCTTGATATATTTTATCGCACTGCTTCTCATCACGCTGAACATGATTATGCAGTCCGTCCCGAGCCCATATCGACGTATCTTCGTCGAATGGTTCTTTGGACCCGTCGGATATGAATAGTGATTCATTTCCGACCGTCTCCACCCCTCGCCCTACGGACAACGCCGAGGTGTTGTCTCAAAGGGCACCGAGCCGGGGGGGGGGGGGGTAGTCCTGGAGGCGCCTCAAGGCGACACTTCGGACCCTGGGCGCAAAGGGAGCAAGACTCCCATGGGCTCGAGTTCGGCCTCCCCGAACACCGCGGAACCGGTGGTTCCGGACTCTGCCAGCGGCCCCCTGCGAAGAGGGGCAAGCCGCCCGTGCCGGTGACCTCTGTCCATCCAGAGGCACCGGACAACTTGCTGGA
Source organism: Aegilops bicornis (assembly GCA_021605145.1). Taxonomy (NCBI): domain Eukaryota; kingdom Viridiplantae; phylum Streptophyta; class Magnoliopsida; order Poales; family Poaceae; genus Aegilops; species Aegilops bicornis. Next base: position 456,575,238 of record CM038675.1, on the reverse strand, counting down.
AGCGCTCCAAGGCGCTTCCATCGACGAAGAGCACCGCACTATCATGAGTACGGTGATGGAGAAGGTTCAGTCCGCCAAAAGCGGACTAACTGAAGCTTGCGACAGCCTCCTAACAGGCTTTGAGGTAAGTAATTAAATTATAGGGAAATATCACTGCATAGGCGGTAGCCTCGATGCTCGCTTTGGCGTTTCACGATGAAAAGCCGAATAGAGGATCGAATAAAATCGCAGGAGTCTAATTATAGTATGTCTATGTGAATCTGCAGGCTTCCCTCTTGGCTGCCGCCAAGACGATTACCACGGAGGTGGTCTGACTACAGCAGGACCTTGAGCGATCCAAGGAAGAGCTCGGCCTTGCCAAGAGGCAGCTCGAGGAGAACAAAGGTAAGCAATACCTTGTCAATATGAAAAAGAAAGAGTTGGTTGCAGAATAATAGGATCATCATGAATTTTGCCAGGGGCCACGACCGAAGTGGCGACCCTCAAGAAGGCGCTGTCCGAGGCCGAAAACAAAGCGGCCAAGGAGCGCACTGAGCGAGAAAGACACGAAGCTCGGGTAGGTGAGGTGCAGCAAGAGCTACATGTGCTCGTCAAGAAGCATGAGTCCCTGGAGCTTGACTCGAGGAAGCGAGAGTCCGAGCTTGCCCAGGCCCTCGAAAGTGCAAAAAATGCCAAGGCCGAAGCCCATAAGGCCCTCCAGGAAGTTGAGGCGGTGAAAAGGATAGCGGCGGGTAAGGCATTCATTATGCAAAGTAGGCATGCGAAAGAAAATTTCCTTTTACTTACCCGAGTTCGGAGCTCTTCAGGAGCGTTTGTAGATCTGCCCGTAGTGTATGCGATCTTTGGGGAGTTCTACCGGCCAAGGAGGGAAGCTCGACGGAGAAGTTGTTCGGTCTCGATATCGGGACCGAACACCCGATGCCGTGAGCGACCAACAAGCAATCGGGTCGAGCTCCACAAGGTGGCCGAACAGGCCATGAGGGGCCTTATAGTCCGGATGTGGCTCGAGATTCCCTTCCCAACAGCTACTTCGCCCTGGTTGGGCAGCTTGTAGATGCTCGCCTACGGTGGAAGTCGTCAAGCGATCTGTCTGCATCGAAGGTGCACGCAGGGCTCTTGCCCGCAAAGGTGCACTGGCGAACATGGACGCCAAACGCTTATTTGGTGAAGGAGGGGCCGCCAGAGGCAAGGAGCATCGCCACCCCGAAATGTATTATGAAAGTGTCCTGAAGGGTGGCGTCTCGTGGCGGACGAATGTACCAAAGATGTAATCTTTGAATGAACTTGCTCATGTGATCCTTGTATTTATGAAAACTAGTTCATGTTCGTTATGCAACCCTTTTGTATTTAAAATATTACCTTCTGTGCGGCCGTTTATAAATTCTCGAGAGTTGCTAGTCGTCGCACGCCTCATGCAACTAGTCTTTGGGGTGTTCAGGATAAATCTGCGCACTCTTTTTCCCATTCTTGGGTCCTTCGAGGGAGGTGTTCAGCGCAACGAACCAGGCAATCGGACTATAATGCTTTATCACTCTCACTTAGCCATAGAAGTGTACAATTTTAAATTTTGGCGAAGCCCCTAGTCTTCGGAAAGCCGAATTTGGGGCGCTATACATGCCTAAGCCGGACAAGGCCGGCTCCTCGCCCGAAGTGGAAAAAGTCTTTAGGGACTTGAGACCTCTCGAACAGCGACCAACTCTCGCCTCATCATGACAGTCAGTTTTAGCTTTCTCTACTGAGGTGCTCGGCCGGAAGAACCGGGGCACAATCGCAGTAGTTCTTCCAGTGCTACCTTAGCTGATATAGCGGAACGTAAGGTACCAAAACATGGGAGGCGGGCAAACCCAACTATTGACCCAAGACAGGATTCGTAGCTTATGCATATAATGCTATAAGTTCGGGGTGCCGCACTGTCGAAAGTGTTCGGACTTCTCACACCGAATTATGGGGTATACGGAAGCCCCTGGCGTATTGGCCGTACCACAGTGTACGGGTGCTGATTGTCATAGATAAGCATATATATAAAAGAATATAGGATGCAATAATAGACTAGTACTAAGCATTGTTTATTTAAGGAATGTGTTAAAGCATACTGATACAAGTGGTGCGGTAAGCAAACAATAGGACTATTTGACATGTCCCATCCAAGGGCAAGATGCGGACTGGTATCTTAAAATGTGTATTTAGCTCAGAATCGAGACCACAGGGATTCCATTGTACGACGAAGGCCCCGCCTCCTTGGGTGTTGTATCATGTGTCCGGCTACCATACTGCCAGATAAGGCTTCCAGAGAGTAGAGTCCTGAAAGAAAGAGAGTGATGAAGGTAGTAAGCCCCTAGTGCGGTTAAACCGCATTGTGGGACGCGCCGTGATCGTGTCCCCGCCTATACCCATGGTATTTTCAATGCTTAATTATGCACGCGTGGGACGGACTTTGCCGTTGTACTAAGAGTAGGGCGGGGGTCGAATTGCTAGGCAAGCTCTGAGCGTGCCAGGAGAACCTGCTGCAGGTTATTCCGGACGCGCTTGACGGTGTCCGGGGGCTTGATCGCTGAACTGGTGGATTGCCTCAAAAGGCTGCTTTGTGCTTCTGCTGCGAGGGCCGCAGTGTGCTCTCCGCACGGAGCGAGCATTATGTGTTTCCATTTACTGTGATGACCCCCTTGGTCCTGGCATCTTGAGCTTGAGGTATGCGTAATGCGGTACCGCATTGAATCTTGCAAATGCGGTGCGCCCGAGCAGTACGTGATAGCCGCTGCGGAACGAGACGATATCGAAGATTAACTCCTCGCTTCGGAAGTTGTCCAGAGATCCGAAGACCACTTCCAATGTGATTGAGCCCGTGCAATGGGCCTCAACACCTGGAATAACGCCTTTAAAGGTCGTTTTGGTGGGTTTGATCCTCGAGGGGTCTATACCCATTTTGCGCACTGTATCCTGGTAAAGCAGGTTCAGGCTGCTGACGCCGTCCATAAGGACTCGAGTGAGGTGATATCCGTCGATGATTGGGTCTAGGACCAATGCGGCAGATCCGCCATGACGGATACTCGTGAGGTGGTCCCTATGATCAAATGTGATCGGACAAGAGGACCATGGGTTGAACTTTGGGGCGATGGGATCCATCGCGTATACGTCCCTTAGTGCACGCTTCCGTTCCCTTTCGGGGATGTGGGTTGCGTATATCGTGTTTACTGTCCTCACTTGTGGGGGGAACCTCTTGCATCCTCCGTGTTCGGCTGCCGTAGCTCCTCCTCGTCATCATTGTGCAGCCCCTTGTCCTTGTCTTGACATTTAACTTGCCGGCCTTCTTGAACACCCAACATTCTCTGTTGGTGTGATTGGCTGGCTTATCGGGGGTGCCGTGTATTTGACACGAGCGATCGAGTATGCAGTCCAAACTGGACGGGCCCAGAGTACTTCTTTTGAATGGCTTTTTCCGCTGACCGGATTTAGAGCCTCTGAATCCGGTATTGACTGTCGTGTCTTTGGCGTTATCACCATTGTTGCGGCGCTTGTGTTTGCTGCGATGTGACCTGCCATTGCTGTCCTTGGTATCCGAAGTGCCAAGGTTCCTTGATATGTTATTGCTACGAGCCAGCCAGCTATCCTCTCCCGCGCAAAAGCGGGTCATGAGTGTCGTGAGGGCTGCCATTGATTTCGGCTTTTCCTGGCGGAGGTGCCGGGCGAGTCACTCGTCACAGATGTTGTGCTTGAATGCCGCTAAGGCTTCTGCATCCGGACAGTCGACAATTTGGTTTTTCTTTGTTAGGAACCGTGTCCAGAATTGCCTAGCCGATTCCCCTGGCTGCTGAACTATGTGGCTCAAGTCATTGGCGTCTGGTGGTCGCACATAAGTGCCCTGGAAATTGTCGAGAAATGCGTCTTCTAGATCCTCCCAACAGCCGACGGAGTCTGCTGGCAGGCTATTCAGCCAATGTCGAGCTGGTCCTTTGAGTTTTAACGGGAGGTACTTGATGGCATGTAGATCATCAACGCGGGCCATGTGGATGTGGAGGAGGAAGTCCTCAATCCATACCGCGGGATCTGTTGTACCATCATATGATTCGATATTTACAGGTTTAAAACCTTCTGGGAATTCATACTCCATTACTTCGTTGGTGAAGCATAGGGGTGTGCTGCACCTCTGTGCTGGGCTATGTCGCGACGCAGCTCGTATGAGTCCTGCCTGCTGTATTCGGCCCGTCCGGAATTGCTTTTACTATATCCAGCGAGGCGGTCACCGTCCCTTGTAGGGGCACGGCCCCGTGATCCAGAGATCGATCTAGCGTGTTTTGCCCTGTCTTCCAATACGTCTCGCAGGTCTCGCGTGTTTCCCGTTGCCTTGGTATGTTTGTTTGAATGGCGGCGGGGTGCAGGCTGATTTTCAGGCCGTACTGCCTCTCTATCTCGGCCACGGGGTGGCCGATCAGCCGCATCGAACGCGGGGTGACCTCTGGAAGGGCGTTTGAGTTCGTACTCCTCAGCCGCAAGGACTTCAGTCCATCTATCTGCTAGCAGATCCTGATCAGCTCGAAGCTGTTGCTGCTTTTTCCTCGTGCTGTTTCTTTGTGGCAATAAGCTGGCGCTTAAAGCGCTCCTGCTCGACGGGATCCTCAGGCATGACAAATTCTTCATCGTTGAGGCTCGCTTCGTCTCCGGAGGGAGGCATATAGTTGTCGTCCTCCGTTTCCCCCTCTGCCGCTCTTTTAGGAGGGCTGGCTTCTTCATCCTCCGGCTCTTGATCGTTCTGGAGGGGATTGTCATCATCTTCGGCACTGTCCGGAGTACTGTTATCTCCTGTGCCGGTATCACCTCTTTTGCTGTGGAGAGACTTAGAGCGGTGCCGCTGACGTCGGCGCTGGGATTGCTTCTTGGAAGGGTCGTCCTCCGTAGTCTTGTCGCCATTCCCTTCTTTGGGTGTATCCACCATGTATATATCATATGATGAGGTGGCGGTCCAGTGCCCTGTGGGCAGTGGTTCCTGTTCCTCTCCGGCATCGGTGTCCATACCATCGATGTCTTCGGAGTTGAAGTCGAGCATGTCGGTTAAATCGCCGTGTGGCTACTAAGTGGGTGGTGGGTGGGGATTGAATTTCTTCGTCGTCGCATCCCACTCGGGCCGGACATAGTTCGCCAAGGTTCTCGAACAGGAGAGAGATTTCAATGAGTTCGTGATGTCGCCGAAGGGCGAGTGCTGAAAGATATCTGCGGAGGTGAACTCCATGATCGGCGCCCAATCGGATTCGATAGGTATGGGCGCGGGTGGTACAGAGTCCGTGGCCGAGGACGAGTCCAGCAGTTCGGCGACACGGCTCTTATGAAGGGTAAGGTCAGTATTCGGCTCTATCGCCACTGAGGGCGCGGCCTCCGTGGCGAAGTCTATCCTCCCGTCCTCGGATGGCGCGATCTGCTCCTGACTAGAGGCCGGAGTAGTTGCTGGCGTGATCTCCCGAACACCGTCCGATGGCAGAGCTATATCGTGCTCGTCGTGATCGTGCGGTGCACCTGGCATGGGCCCGAATCCGTCGAAGATCAAGTCATCGCGGATATCGGTAGTGTAATTCAAGTTTCCAAACCTGACCTGATGGCCAAGGGCGTAGCTCTCGATCTGCTCCAGATGGCCAAACGAGTTGGCCCGCAGTGTGAAGCCGCCGAACACGAAGATCTGTCCGGGGAGGAAAACCTCACCCTGGACCGCATCGTTGTCGATGATCGAAGGGGCCATCGAACCTTGCAGCGACGACACAGTGGAACTCTCAATGAAATCACCAATGTCGGTGTAAAAACCGGCGGATCTCGGTAGGGGGTCTCGAATGTGCGTCTAAGGCGATGGTAACAGGAGGCAAGGGACACTATGTTTACCTGTGTTCGGTCCTCTCTATGGAGGTAATACTCTACTTCCCGCTTGATTGATCTTGATGAATATGAGTATTACAAGAGTTGATCTACCACGAGATCGTAGAGGCTAAACCCTAGAAGCTAGCCTATGGTATGATTGTTGTCGCCCCACGGACTAAACCCTCCGGTTTATATAGACACCAGAGGGGCTAGGGTTACAGTAGTCGGTTACAAAGAAGGAGATCTACATATCTCAGACGCCAAGCTTGCCTTCCACGCCAAGAGAGTCCCATCCGGACACGAGACGAAGTCTTCAATTTTGTATCTTCATAGTCCAACAGTCCGGCTAAAGGATATAGTCCGACTGTCCGGATACCCCCTAATCCAGGACTCCCTCACTAGGCCTTGTTTCCTATCATTGCAATACCGTTTACGCTCACTTTTATCATTAGTTACGTTGCTTTTTTTATATTTTCAGATTACAAAAACCTATATCTACCATCCATATTGCACTTGTATCACCATCTCTTCGCCGAACTAGTGCACCTATACAATTTACCATTGTATTGGGTGTGTTGGGGACACAAGAGACTCTTTGTTATTTGGTTGCAGGGTTGTTTGAGAGAGACCATCTTCAACCTATGCCTCCCACGGATTGATAAACCTTAGGTCATCCACTTGAGGGAAATTTGTTGTTGTCCTACAAATGTCACGCCCAATATGCGACCCTATCCAAAAGGAACTCGAAGGTCCCACCAAGGATAGACCCGCATATTGAAACACTTTTGCAAGGTGGATATCATTACATCAACATTACATAATAGTGGGGATACATACATAAGGAATACAATGCCACATGAATACAACATCACACAAGATCAACATCCGACTACGGATGAAACATAAACAGAAGCTCAAACGACATCCACCCTGCTAGCCCAGGCTGCCGACCTGGAACCTATCCCCTGATCGAAGAAGAAGTAGAAGAAGAACTCCAAACAAGCAAACATCGCTCTCGCGTCAAGATCATCGCAAACCTGTACTGCAGAATCGCTGGTGTAGTAATCTGTGAGCCACGAGGACTCAGCAATCCCATTACCATGGGTATCAAGACTAGCAAAGCTTAATGGGAAAGGAAGGGATAAAGTGGTGAGGTTGCAAGAGCGACTAAGCATGATATGGTGGCTAACATACGCAAATGAGAGCGAGAAGAGAAACAAAGGAACGGTCGTCAACTAGTAATGATCAAGAAGTGATCACGAACTCCTACTTACGTCAAACATAACCCATAAACCGTGTTCTCCTCTCGATCAACCCGAAAAGAGACACTCACGCGATTCGCATTACACGGTTGGTGTATTTTAGAAGAGTTTACTTCAAGTTTACTACAACCGGATATTAACAAATTCCCATCTTCCACATAACCGCTGCACGGCTCTCGAAAGTTTATACCTGCAGGGTGTCCCAACTTAGACCATGATAAGCTCTCGCGATCAACGAAGGATATTCCTTCTCCGCTGGAAGACCCGATCGATCTAGGAATCCTGGCTACAAGACATTTCGACAAGAATAAAACAAGACCAGCAAAGCCGCCGGATGTGCCGACAAATCCCGATAGGAGCTGCACATATCTCGTTCTCGGGGCACACCGGATGAGCAGACGCGGGTTGGCATAGACCTGATTGCCCAAGGGGCGCGGACATCGCTTCGGTTGGGACCAGACTTTCGAAGGAGGACTGGCCTGGGGCTAAAATAAAGATGACCCTCGGGCTCCGGAAACCCAAGGGAAATAAAAGGGCATAGGTGAGGCAAATGGTAAAACCAATGTTGGGCCTTCTTTGGAGGAGTCTTATTCAAAGCGAACTGTCAAGGGGGTCCTATAAATCACCCGACCGCGTTAGGGACGCAAGATCCGGGAACATAATACCGATATGACGGAAACTAGGGCGGCAAGAGTGGAACAAAACACCAGGCATAAGGCCGAGCCTTCCACCCTTAACCAAGTATATAGATGCATTAATAATATAAGAGATATTGTGATATCCCAACAAAATCCTGTCCACCATGGAGCAATCTTCAACTTCACTTGCAATTAGCAACGCTATAAGAGGGGCTGAGCAAAGCGGTAACATAGCCAAGCAACGGTTTGCTAGGAATGGTGTCAAAGGTTAGAGGTTCATGGCAATTTGGGGAGGCTTGAATAAACAGGTGATAGGTAACGCAGCATAGCGATAGAACGAAGCAACTAGCATAGCAATGATAGTAATGAGATCCAAGGTGACGGTCATCTTGCCTGAAATCCCGCTAGGAAGAAGAACGAGTCCATGAAGAAGATGAAGCCACGAAGACGAACCAAGCGTAGACGAACGAATCCTCACGATCGCAACGAAACAGGAACTATCGAGAAGAAACACACAACATGGTAAACACACCACACATAGACATGACTAGATGCAAAACAAGCATGATGCATGACAAGGCTACATGGAGCTACTGATGGCAAAATATGATGCAAACAAGAGCAACACATCAAGGCAAGTTTAAATGAGGCCGGAAACAACATATAACAATTCCGGTAAGTCCCCATATGCAAATTTCGAAATTGGTCCAGATCTTAATAAACCTTATGTTCAAGTTGTTAAACAGCAAGTTAAGATGCACCAATATGATCTACACGAAATTCTAGTCAAGTTAACTATAAAGTTCATTTAAATCGGAGCTACGGCCTAGAAGATATGAGCAAAACAAGTTAAACATGGCATTTATGCAAAATGCATACAAACATCAAACATACACCTCAAAATAAGGATGAAACATGATAATATGAAACTACATGCAAAATCACGCAAGTTTCATATAGAGCACACTCAAAACGGAGCAACGGTTCAACACATACACTATACAATCTGTCCAAAACAGCAACAAGGCATATTGCAAGCATCAAAACAATATGCTACAGCACCTCAATATGAAAACAAAATGCATGGGCATGAAGTACAGGTAAAGCATGACAAAACATGAACACCGAGCTAACTCCAGAAATCACTAGAACATGCTCAAAATGACATGGCAAGATTGCAAATACTAACAGTTTCAGACTTAGCAGGAAATAACATCAGGTTACAATGTTTAGAGCTATCAAACAACATGTTACATGAACTTATCATGGCAACCAAAGATATGGCATGACTCTACTAAATGCATAGAAGAAAAGTCCTTTTATGACCATGAGCCAAAAAGGATCAGAAAATATGATGGCACCCATGTAAACATAGCAAGTTATATGACAGATTCATACATGGCAGGAACAACAATAAGTAGACATGTTGGTGAGCTTGAAACACTGACCACAGAGCAATACATGGCATGGAAAGGCAACTTACAGTAAGAAGACGTGTTTATGAAGCTAAGCATGGCAAGATCAAGTTCATAGAGTGCATGGATCACCAACAAATATCGTGGCAACATTGAACTTAATGTTAACAGGATGACATTAACATTATTTAGCAACTTTGGATCAATATTACGACAAGCTACAGTAGGCTATAAATTCAACAAGGGGCATGTATGGATAGAGCATGACATGTATAATAAAACATCCTTAGTGAACATCTCCAGATTATGCATAGAATGACAAGTAGCAGCAGGTTAACATAGCATCACAAAATAACAGAATCAGCCTAGCAAAACAGCAACAGCAAGTACCCTACTTAGCAAGCTTAATACACTCACTACACAACTCAAAAAAATACATGGATGGCATCACTGTGAAGATGGCATGGCATAGCACAAAACACATGTAGAAATCAACCTCATAGGATGCACACATCAAATGCAACAAAAATGACAAATCATCAAGTTATAACAGTTTCAGCAGGTTAACATCATATAGCACTCTTGCAACGAAGATTCAGGCATCAAGATGGACTCAAATGAACATGATGCAATGGTATGAAGTGATTTACTCGTTAAGGCGAACAATTTGACGTATTACACGCATGAAACGGTGCTACGGATGCAGAGATACAATGCAACGAACATAGCAACATATTATGACAATTTCGGGACAAACAGTTTCCAGTAAAAAAACAGGATGGGCGTGAGATAACTAAAGTACGCACAGGCGGGGATCTGGGTTTGCTCACCAAATGGGCTAGGCCCAGGAAAGAAGAGGCAGGGCAGGCCGAGGGAGATGGGCTCGATTCGTCCCGCGGAGGTGCGGATCGGCTCTCCCGATCTCAAGACGACGGCAAGGCGCGATCGCCGGAGAAGGGCGGCGCGCGACGGGCTGGAGGAGATGGGCGGCGCCAGCGACCGTGGCGGAAGCGGAGGGAGCGGCGCGCTGCCGGGCGATGAAGCGAAGCGGCGGCGCTTACGCTGATCCGGCCGGACGACGAGCCGGGCGGACGGCGGAGTCCGGCGGCGCTGCGGGCGGGCGGAGGCGCGGCCGACGCGAGGTCGTAGGTGGGGACGGCGGCGGGGGCGACGCGGCACGGCGGGGTCGGCGCCATGGCGCTGGGCGGCGGTGGCGGATCTGCCCGGCGGCCTGCTGATGGCTTCTGGCCGCGGTGGGGAACGGCGGCGGGACAGGTGGCGGCACGGGGTTGGTCCGGGACGGCGGTGCGGACATGTCCGGTGGCGCAGAGGAGGTGGATCTAGGGTTTCGGGCGATTTGGACGGGGAGGAACACATATTTATAGGTAGAGGGAGCTAGGAGAGTCCAAATGAGGAGCGGTTTTCGGCCACGCGATCGTGATCGAACGACCGAGAGCATGGAGGGGAGTTAGATGGGTTTTGGGCCACCTTGAAAGGGGTGTTGGGCTGCAAAGAGAAGGAGGCTTTACGGTTAACCGGTTAACCGTTGGAGTATCACACGACCTCCAAATGGCACGAAACTTGACAGGCGGTCTACCGGGGCTATACCAAGGCCGCATGGCAAGACTCGGGCCATTCCGAGAAAGTTTAACACCCGCATTACCTAAAAAGAGGTAAAAGGGGCGCTGGGGAACATAGGAGTGCGGATTGCAAAAGCGGACAACGGAAAAATGCTCGGATGCATGAGACGAACACGTATGCAAAATGAAATGCACATGATGACATGATATGAAATGCAGATGATGACATGGCAAAGTGCAACACGCAAGCACATGACATGGCAACGACGGCGAATAACAGGCAGACACCTAGCGTATCAAATCCGGGGCGTTAGAACACTCCTCCACTAACAAGAGATCTCGTCCCGAGATCTTAGGACCGAGACGGAAGAGAAAAGGGATGAGGTGAAACAAGAAACGCAAGAGAGAAGAGGCAAGGAATCGAGAGCACACGAAAAGAAGAGAGAAGCGACGAGAATGACAAGAATCGAAGGCTCACGGAATCAGATAGACTATGAAACCGCTCCGGTTAGAACGAAATAAGAAACGAATAAGGCTGAAAGGATTTAGGCAGCACTCCGGCTGAAACATGGAGGAATAGAACACGAGCTTCACAAGATGGGATGACACTTGACGAGATAAACAACGCAAAGCCTCCGGAAGAATTGAAGAATGGAATGAAAAAGAATTTAGAAGGAGGGTTTGAACTGAAGTTGTTGAGAAAATCAACAACGAAAGAATAAGATTGTTGTGGACTTATGGAAAACATCTCAAAATTATAAGGTGATAACCGACCACAAGCGGAAAAGATTGAATAGCTGAGAAGAACGAAGAGATGCAAAACTCCACTTCAAAAGAATACGGAGAATTAATTGCACTTTGAGACGCAAGAAAGAAAGCTTCTTGAGCTCCTCCAAAAGAACCTTGATGAACACTTGAAGAATGAATTAAATCTTGAAGAACCACCATGAAGAACTCCGGTGACAAAAGGATGATGAGATAGAATGAAGGAAGAAATAATAAGATGAGCCTTGCGATGATTTAGATGGATGTTCCGACGAAATGGCCGAGGAAAATAATTGAACTCCGGAAAAGAAAAGATGAAAAGACTTGGAACTAGAATTTATTCCTCAAGAACAAACTCCGAAGAAAGGGATTACTCACTTGGATGAAATAAGAATAAGATTTATTGTATGCTTATCCTTCATCAAATTAAATTGACGACAAGCAATGGATTTTGCATATTACTTATTCTTCTTGAAAAAGAATTGAGAAGTGACATATCACAAACTTGAGAAGGTCTTCATGAACCACCGGTAGGATTGGAAAGAACGAATGAATTAATATGATAATCGAAGAAAAAGAATCTTGAACGAACCACCATAAGAATTCAAAAATGACTGATGAAAGAGAATGCATCACCGGGAAGAATTAGAAGAACCAATATGCTAGAGGGGATTTAGATGCAAAAGAACAAAGAGATCATGAGCTGATTAAAGAAAACTTGACGAAGCACCGGGATAATTGGATAACGGTAGCTGAAATGTGAGGACGAAGAATTCTTCTGGAACGATGGCCTCCGGTGAAAAGAAATAGAAAACAACTCCTGAAATACTCCGGATGGGTGAGAAGAATTGCACAACTAGAAACAACTAGATATGATAACATCGAGCTAGCACCGCGAATCTCCGGGAGAACGGACAAAATTTAAGAGAAAAAATCTACGACGGTCTTCAAATGTTGAGAATGACGACGAGAAACACCATCAAAATTGTTGTGGTACTCCGGAAGAATGAAAAGCGAAGAGGTTGAGGCAACAATGAAAATAATTTGAAAGCGATCTTGGAAAAGATCCGACTGATGAAAATCATACTTACGTCAAACTTCAAAAGGATTTGAGAATAGCTCCGGACATTAGAAGAGTCAGGTAAGATCCTGGGAAAAGACACGTGGGTTAGGGCCCACTAAAAGAAAACACCGTTTGAAAGGGATGTCGAACAGATAGATGAAGCACCGGAACAATTGAAATATTTGAATGAGGTGACAACCTCGAAATAATTGGATGCAAACACGAATCTTCTAAGATGTCTTCATCACTCCGGAATGATAAAATGGCGAGAGGCGAACGAGCAAAGGGAACACTTGAGTCGAGGAAAATAATATGATCGAACAAAGAAAATTGAGTTGAAATCCACCGGAAAGAAAGCGAGACGAACAATGATGAACCAGACGAGAATTCACCGGTTGAAACAATTTAAAAAGATCAAGAGGTTCCGCATTTAATGAAATTGATGCTCGAAAGAGACTCGGACTCCGGGAAGAAGAGGGTGGGAGGGCGGGAAAAACAAAGGCAACTTGGAAGGGGAAACGACGAATATCTTGAAGAGAAAACACCGGTTGAAATCATTGAGGAAAGAAAGCAACGACTTCGCACAAGTAGGATGGATACTCGATTACGGACTCCGGCTCCGAGAAGAAGAAGGGTGGGCGGGTGGGAAAAGAAAACAACTGAGAATTGAACTTGCAAAGACGGAGAGGGTCGAATCACTTTGACGAGATATGCACTGGACAAAAGAGGATGGACAACTCACGAAGCTAACCACGTGATCCTAAAGAAAAATTTGAACGGGAAGAGGAGTAATTCAAAACACCTACGTCAAGATTCCTCACCAGAGCGACGAAGGGGCTGAGGAGTAAAAAGAATTCCTACTCTCCGATATAACTAGACTCCGAAAACAGTTTTCTTCTAGACTCAACAACGGCCAAACTACACGATCAATCAAGGGGGCTCCTAAGGTCGGTCGAGGCTCTGATACCAACTTGTCACGCCTAATATGCGACCCTATCCAAAAGGAACTCGAAGGTCCCACCAAGGATAGACCCGCATATTGAAACGCTTTTGGAAGGTGGATATCATTACATCAACATTACATAATAGTGGGGATACATACATAAGGCATACAATGCCACATGAATACAACATCACACAAGATCAACATCCGACTACGGATGAACCATAAACAGAAGCTCAAACGACATCCACCCTGCTAGCCCAGTCAGCCGACACGAACCTATCCCCGATCAAGAAGAAGTAGAAGAAGAACTCCAAACAAGCAAACATCGCTCTCGCACAAGATCATCGCAAAACCTGTACTCGCAACTGTTGGTGTAGTAATCTGTGAGCCACGAGGACTCAAAGAATCCCATTACCATGGGTATCAAGACTAGCAAAGCTTAATGGGAAAGGAAGGGATAAAGTGGTGAGGTTGCAAGCGACTAAGCATGACATGGTGGCTAACATACGCAAATGAGAGCGAGAAGAGAAACAAAGGAACGGTCGTCAACTAGTAATGATCAAGAAGTGATCACGAACTCCTACTTACGTCAAACATAACCCGTAAACTATGTTCTCCTCTCGATCAACCCCGAAAAGAGACACTCACGATTACGCATTACACGGTTGGTGTATTTTAGAAGAGTTTACTTCAAGTTTACTACAACCGGATATTAACAAATTCCCATCCGCCACATAAATCATGGGCACGGCTCTCGAAAGTTTATACCTGCAGGGTGTCCCAATTTAGCCCATGATAAGCTCTCGCGATCAACGAAGGATATTCCTTCTCCCAGAAGACCCGATCGGTCTCGTAATCCGGCTACAAGACATTTCGACAAGAATAAAACAAGACCAGCAAAGCCGCCCGGATGTGCCGACAAATCCCGATAGGAGCTGCACATATCTCGCTCGGGGCACACACCGGATGAGCTAGACGTCGGGTTGGCATAGACCACGATTGCCCAGGGCGCGGACATCGCTCGGTTTGGACCAAAGACTCGAAGGAGAACTGGCCCGGGGGCTAAAATAAAGATGACCCTCGGGCTCCTAAACCCAAGGGAAATAAAAGGGCATAGGTGAGGCAAATGGTAAAACCAATGTTGGGCCTTCTTTGGAGGAGTCTTATTCAAAGCTTAATCGTCAAGGGGTCCCATAAATCACCCGACCGCGTTAGGGACGTAAGATCCGGGAACATAATACCGATATGACGGAAACTAGGGCGTCAAGAGTGGAACAAAACACCAGGCATAAAGTCGAGCCTTCCACCCTTAACCAAGTATATAGATGCATTAATAATATAAGAGATATTGTGATATCCCAACAAAATCCTGTCCACCATGGAGCAATCTTCAACTTCACCTGCAATTAGCAACGCTATAAGAGGGGCTGAGCAAAGCGGTAACATAGCCAAGCAACGGTTTGCTAGGAATGGTGTCAAAGGTTAGAGGTTCATGGCAATTTGGGGAGGCTTGAATAAACATGTGATAGGTAACGCAGCATAGCGATAGACCGAAGCAACTAGCATAGCAATGATAGTAATGAGATCCAAGGTGACGGTCATCTTGCCGGAAATCCCGCTAGGAAGAAGAACGAGTCCATGAAGAAGATGAAGCCATAAGAGGCAGACCAAGCGTAGACGAACGAATCCTCACGATCGCAACGAAACAGGAACTATCGAGAAGTAACACACAACATGGTAAACACACCACACATAGACATGACATGATGCAAAACAAGCATGATGCATGACAAGGCTACATGGAGCTACTCATGGGAAAATATGATGCAAACAAGAGCAACACATCAAGGCAAGTTTAAATGAGGCCGGAAACAACATATAACAATTCCGGTAAGTCCCCATATGCAAATTTCGAAATTGGTCCAGATCCGAATAAACCTTATGTTCAAGTTGTTAAACAGCAAGTTAAGATGCACCAAGATGATCTACACAAAATTCTAGTCAAGTTAACTATAAAGTTTATTTAAATCGGAGCTACGGTATAGAAGATATGAGCAAAAAAGTTAAACATGGCATTTATGAAAAATGCATACAAACATCAAACATACACCTCAAAACAAGGATGCAACATGATAATATGAAACTACATGCAAAATCACGCAAGTTTCATATAGAGCACACTCAAAACGGAGCAACGGTTCAACACACACTCTATACAAGTCATAGCAACAATCTGTCCAAAACAGCAACTAGGCATATTGCAAGCATCAAAACAATATGCTACAGTACCTCAATATGAAAACAAAAGGCATGGGCATGAAGTACAGGTAAAGCATGACAAAACATGAACACTGAGCTAACTCCATAAATCACTAGAACATGCTCAAAATGACATGGCAAGATTGCAAATACTAACAGTTTCAGAGATACAATGCAACGAACATAGCAACATATTATGACAATTCGGGACTTAACAGTTTCCAGTAAAAAACAGGATGGGCGTGAGATAACTAAAGTACGCACAGGCGGGGATCTGGGTTTGCTCACCATATGGGCTTGGCCCAGGAAAGAACAGGCAGGGCGGGCCGAGGGAGATGGGCACGATCAGGCCCGGGCGGGAGGTGCGGATCGGGCTCCTCCCGATCTCAAGACGACAGGCGTGGTCGCCGGAGAAGTGCGGTGCGGCGATGGGGCTGGAGGAGACGGGCGGCGCTGCGACCGCCGTGAAGCGGATGGAGCCGGGCGGCGTCGGCCGGGCGACGAAGCGGCGTGGCGCTTACGTGGATCTGCCGGACGACGAAGCGGGCGGACGGCGGAGTCCGGGCATCGCGGCGGGCGGAGGGCGGCGGCCGACGCGAGGTCGTAGGCGGGGACAAAGGCGGCGGGGCGACGCGGCACGGCGGGCGGCGGGTCGGCGGCGCCAATGGCTGGGCGGGCGGCGGGCGGCCTGGCGGGTTTCTGGGCCGCGCGATGGGGAACGGCGGCGGGACAGGTGGTGGCACGGGGTTGGTCCTGGGTGGCGGCACGGACATGTCCGGCGATGTCCGGACGTGTCCGGTGGCGCAGAGGAGGTGGATCTAGGGTTTCGGGCGATTTGGACGGGGAGGAACACATATTTATAGGTAGAGGGAGCTAGGAGAGTCCAAATGAGGAGCGGTTTTCGGCCACGCGATCGTGATCGAACGACCGAGAGCATGGAGGGGAGTTAGATGGGTGTTGGGCCACTTTGAAAGGGGTGTTGGGCTGCAAAGAGAAGGAGGCTTTACGGTTACCCGGTTAACCGTTGGAGTATCAAACGACCTCAAAATGGCACGAAACTTGACAGGCGGTCTACCGGTGCTATACCAAGGCCGCATGGCAAGACTCGGGCCATTCCGAGAAAGTTTAACACCCGCACACAAAAAGAGGTAAAAGGGGGCGCCGGGAAACATAGGAGTGCCGGATTGCAAAACGGACAATGGAAAAAATGCTCGGATGCATGAGACGAACACGTATGCAAAATGAAATGCACATGATGACATGATATGAAATGCAGATGATGACATGGCAAAGTGCAACACGCAAGCACATGACATGGCAACGACGGCGAATAACTGGCAGACACCTGGCGTATCAAATCCAGGGCGTTACAACAAACCTCTGCACTTGGAGGCCCAACAACGTCTACAAGAAGAAGGTTGCGTAGTAGACATCACCAGCCGCCACGTCGCCGTGCTCGCTTCGAGGGAGGTGGCGGATCGTCTCATCGCCACGCTCCGGTGAAGCGGGAGGAAAGCTCGGGCTGAGCCTGGGGGGCCTCCGGAGCCCGGCTTCAGGAGCTGGCGCAGTCGCGCGGGCCACTTTTGTTTATCCTTTCCATTCTCCTGCATTTTGAAAAAAGTAGAAGGCCCCATCTTGGGCGTAGAATTTAACAATGGCACTTGTGCCATTATGCTATGCTTATTACTTTGAAGTTATGTTGTGGTGTTCATGTTTGAGTGGGTACGGTAGGATAACTTAGCTTGATACATTCGCGGTAGCGTCCCACCTCACGAGGGCGTGCCCTTCGGCACTTGGTGAGGCCCCTTGCTGCTGACTCAGGAGCCGTTGGCCTCAGGAGACATCATAAAACTGCACAATTGTTAGAAAACTTGTCGGGTGTCTTGTTCTTCCTTGCGCGAGCCCTCAGGCATGGGCTAGTCGTGGCTTAGTGCACCGCGTCGCCATACCCGGGGGCATGGACTTCAAGAGGGTGTGTAAATCACGAGCTCAATCGAGGGCGCCTCGTGAAGATCAAGGAAGCCGAAGCTCTGGGGCAATAGGGCTTTGGCGAGGTGTGTTCGCGGCATGGGCGAGCCCAACGCACGTACACACCTGCCAAGCCCCCGCGCGAGGCACACTAGGGAGAGCGACGGGCAACTGTCATTCTCCATGATCCAAAGACAAAGAGGCGAGCGGAGCAGAAGGAGAAAACCCCAACTAGGCAATTGAGAAATGCTAGAACTCCAATTTCCATTAAAAGGTTGCAAACCAACTATAGAAAGCAAGCAAATGAACAGCCGCGTCCGGCACCTAGTCTAGTCTTCTCACCAGCGTGGAGCAAGTGCTGCCACTAGGACGTGGGTGGGAGCCCCCGAGGCCCGAGGGCGGCACTCCGGAGACTCCGGGGCGCATACAGCCCCACTCATTATTACGTGAGAGTGTCATGAGAGGAGACCTTCACAGGCACTGGGCCTTGCTTCATGGGTAGAACTTCCGGAGGTGCTGGATGTTCCAGGCGTTCTAGATGGGGATCCCGTCCTGCATCTCCAGGCGCACAGCGCCAGGCCTGGAAACGCATGCAATCCTAAACGGGCCCTCCCACATGGGTGAGAGCTTATGTAGCCCCTCCCTAGAGAGCATCCGCCTCAGGACGAGATCACCCATCTCGAGCGTCCTGGAGTGGATGCTGCGGCAGTGGTACCGCCGTAGCACCTGCTGGTACCTTGCCGCCCGGAGCGAGGCTTGACGGCGGCATTCCTCCCCCAGCACGAGGTCCATCCCCCGCATGGCGTCCTGGCGTGCCTCATCAAATGCCAAGACCCGCGCGCAGCGATGCCTGACCTCATGTGGGAGAACCGCTTCGGCTCCATAGGCGAGGAAGAATGGAGTTTCGCCGGTTGTCTTGGTCGCGGTGGTGCAGATGGACCATAGCATGGACTGGAGCTCGTCCAGCCAACCCCTGCCGCAGGCCTCGAGCTTGTTCTTGAAGGTTCTTGCTTTGAGGCCTCTTAGGACCTCCGCATTTGCGCGCTCAGCTTGGCCGTTGCTCCTGGGGTGTGCCACTGAGGCATAGCATATCTGTGTTCCAAGGTTAGCATAGTATGTTTTGAAAAGATTGCTACTGAACTGCGAGCCATTGTTAGTGATGATATGATTTGGGACCCCGAACCGGCTCACGAGGCCCTTGATGAACTTGACAGCCGAGCCGGCTGGGATGGTGCGGACAGCCTCTGCCCACTTGGTGAACTTGTCGATGGCGACGTAGAGGTAGCGGTAGCCCCCGGGCGCTCTAGGGAATGGCCCCAAGATGTCCAGCCCCCAGACCGCGAACGGCCACGAGAGCGGGATGGTCTGGAGGCCCTAAGCGGGTTGGTGGATTTGCTTGGCGTGGTACTAGCAGGCTTCGCAGGATCTCACCAGCTCAGTGGCATCATTGAGCACCGTGGGCCAATAGAATCCGCTGCGGAACGCCTTGCCCACGAGGGTACGTGATGATGAGTGAAGCCCCCAGTCCCCACCGTTTATGTCGGTCAATAGCTCGCACCCCTCCTCCCTGGAGATGCATCGCAAAGAAACATCGTTTGGCCACTTTTGGTAGAGCTCACCGTCCTGAATGTAGTAGGTAGTGGCCTGCCGAGCCATGCGTTCCGCGTCTTCTTCCTTCTCCGGCAGGGTCCCTGAAGCAAGTACGCCTTGAACTCTTCGGTCCAGCATCACTCCTGAGGCTTGAGCGCGAGGTGCAGGCGCTCTCCTTAGGCCAGGCCACGGGCGGGGGCTCCCGAGGTTTGTGCTGGGGGGAGCTCCTCCTGAGGCGGTGTAGGCTCCGCAGCAGGAGGGGCTGCTGAAGGCTTGAAGAGCCACTCCTCAAAGACGTCGGCTCCTGAAGCAGGCGCCTGGACGCTCTCTTGGCGATATCGTCGGCTTCCTTGTTCATGCCATGAGGCACATGCTGCAGTTCCAGGCCCAAGAATTGTTTCTTAATTTTGTGTACCTCTGCAAGATATGCCTCCATGTGCTCGTCTTTTGGCTCATTAACTTTGTTGGAGAAGTTAACGAGGAGCTGGGAGTCTCCCTTGATGGTGAGGTGCTTCACTCCCAAGGCTGCCACAGCCTTGAGACCGACGATCAAGCCTTCGTACTCCGCGATGTTGTTGGAGACCTTCTCGCCCTGCTGAAAGCAGAGCTTGTACTGGGTGGGAAAGATGAGCACGGCTCCAGCCCCCGCGCCTTGGCGTGCGAAGGCACCGTAGAAGTACATGACCCAGCCGTCCGGTGCCTCGCTTCCTGGTGAGAGAGGTTGGTCCTCGCCTTCTTTCGGGCCGGGGACGTCTCTCCATTCCGCCACAAAGTCGACAAGCGCCGCACCCTTGATGACCCTGGTGGTGCTGAACTCCAACTGGAATGCCTGCAATTCAATGTTCCATTTGGCAACCTTCCTCGCGGCATTGGGGCTCCTGAGCACCCTCTCCAGTGGGTAAGCCGAGACAACTTTGATGGGGTGGCCTTGGAAGTAGTGGCGCAGCTTGCAGGAGGCGACGAGGAGTGTGAGAAAGAGCTTTTGCAGCATTGGGTAGCGTGCCCGTGTGTCGCGCAGTACCGTGCTGACGAAGTACACCGGGTGCTCAATGAGAGCGGGAGTGCTGGTGAGGTCTTATACCTTCAGAGGCTGGGGGGCCTCAGGAGCTTGGCCATTGCTCGGGGCGGTCGGGTCCCCAGGAGCGCTGTCCTGAGGAGCTCGGTCATCTATCGGTGCTACCAAGGCCTCGGGAGCATCGTCCTGAAGCTGGGTTGTCTTGACCGGGTGCTCGGTGTCGCGTGGTAGGCCCTTGGTGTGGTGCTCCTCCCGGACGGCCACCAGCGCTGCCCTGGCAGAGTGAGGCGTGTCGGCCAGGTAAAGCACCAGGGGCTCGAGAGGATGCGGCGCCACAATCACTGGTGGGCTGGTGAGGTATCTCTTGAGGTCTTGAAATGCCGCGTCAGCCCACGGAGTCCACTCAAACGGCCCCTTCTTCTTCATCGGCTTTAAGAACGGGAGGGCGCGCTCCCCCAGCTTGGAGATGAAGCGCCCCAGCTAGGTCACATAGCCTGCCAGCTTTTGCATTCCCTTAAGGGTCTGTGGCGGGCTCATCCTTTCTATTGCCTTGACCTTTTCTGGGTTTGCTTCGATTCCCCTGTGTGACACCAGAAAGCCCAACAGCTTGCCGGAGGGAACGCCAAACACACATTTCTCCGGGTTGAGCCGCAGGTCCACCTTGCGCAGACTGGCGAACGTTTCTTCCAGGTCCTAGATCAGGGTCCTCGCCTCCTGAGACTTCACCACTATATCATCAACGTATGCCTCGGCGTTCCTCCCGAGCTGTTGGCCCAGCGTGATGTGCATCAGACCCTGGAAGGTTTCTCCAGCGTTACGCAGCCCAAAAGGCATGCAAGTGTAGCAATACACCTTTCATGGGGTCAGGAAAGCTGTCTTCTCAACATCTTGCACCGCCATCTTGATTTGGTGAAACCCTAAGAATGCGTCCAGGAAGCACAGCAGGTCACACTCGGCAGTTGAAAGGATCGAGAAGAGGTGTCTAGAGGGGGGTGAATAGACTCTAATCAAGAAAATTTGCAGTTTTTAATTTCTTTGAGTTGAGGTGGAGTTTTAGCACAAGTTTAAACATTCACAATACATATCAACCAAGCTTGACAAGAGTATATGAGCAGCGGAGAGTAAAGCATGCAAGTTGTAAGAATGTAAAGGGATGGTATTGGAGTGTGCAAACACAATTGGAGACACAGAGATTTTTGGCGCGGTTCCGATCGGTGGTGCTATCGTACATCCACGTTGATGGAGACTTCAACCCACGAAGGGTAACGGTTGCGCGAGTCCACGGAGGGCTCCACCCATGAAGGGTCCACGACGAAGCAACCTTGTCTATCCCACCATGGCCATCGCCCACGAAGGACTTGCCTCACTAGGGTAGATCTTCACGAAGTAGGTGATCTTCTTCTCTGTACAAACTCCTTGGTTCAACTCCACAATCTTGACGGAGGCTCCCAAGTGACACCTAACCAATCTAGGAGACACCACTCTCCAAAAGGTAATAGATGGTGTGTTGATGATGAACTCCTTACTCTTGTTCTTCAAATGATAGTCTCCCCAACACTCAACTCTCTCTCATAGATTTGGATTTGGTGGAAAGATGATTTGAGTGGAAAGCAAGTTGGAGAAGGCTAGAGATCAAGATTCATATGGTTGGAATGGAATATCTTGACCTCAACACATGAGTAGGTGGTTCTCACTCAGAAAATGTATGTTGGAAGTGTAGGCATGTTCTGATGGCTCTCCTCACGAATGAAGAGTGGGTGGAGGGGTATATATAGCCTCCACACAAAATCTAACTGTTACACACAATTCACCAAACTCGGTGGGACCGATCAGAAAACTCGGTCAGAATGATTCAGTTCATAATGTGACTGTTAGGCATTTCGGTGGGACCGATGTGCTAGGGTTAGGGTAAAACCTCATCTCGGTTTGACCAAATACACAAACTTGGTGGGACCTACTTTGGTAATAAGCGAAACAGAGAGTTGGTCAAGCAAACTCGGTGGGACCGATTACAAAACTCGGTATCACCGAATTTAATGCAACAGGATCCAGAGAGTTTGCAAGCCCATCCCGGTGAGACGGAGATCCCATCGGTGAGACTGAATTGATTAGGGTTTCTGGCAGTCGCTATGTCAAGTGAACTCGGTGGCGCCGGATATAAAGTTTCGGTGTGGCCGAGTTTGACTTTCGGTTTGGGACATATGTGGATATGAGAAAGTGGTTGAGGCTTTTGGAGCATATCACTAAGCACTTTGAGCAAGCAAGCCATTAAGCAACACCTCATCCCCTTTTAATAGTATTGGCTTTCCTATGGACTCAAAGTGATCTTGCATCACTAAATTGAAAATGTAGAGTCTTGAGATTTTGAGCTTGAGCCAATCCTTTGTCCTTAGCATCTTGAAGGAGTTCCACATCCTCTTGGCCACGCTACTCCATCTGTTGAACTTGTCTGAAATACACTAGATGAAAACACTAGTCCAACAAGAGATATGTTGACATTAATCACCAAAACCACCCAGGGAGCACTTGTGCTTTCAATCTCCCCCTTTTTGGTAATTGATGACAACATACATCAAAGCTTTAGGTAAAGATAAAGAGAATAGCAAGTAAAGCTTTGGAAGGACATGTAACATGCATAGGCTCCCCCTACATGTATGCAATCATGTAAATAAGGAATATAACAGCATGTGAAAGCATAGACATGACAGAGTAAGCAATGAGTTGCATGTATCTTGGTTATATGCATCAGAGCAAATGATATGAGTGTATGAAGTGTAACCTCATGTTCATGATTCCTTCTTGCAAACAATATGTACATTAGCAAGAAATCTTCATGCACATGAGTGTGATGCATATACTTACCTTGTGGTCTTGAGCTGGCTTGGGAAGGGATGGACCTGAGTAAACAAGGTTAGATAACACACATACATCTACTAGACAGAGCAACAAAGGACCCACAAGAGTACCAAGATTGGGATAACATGTAGAGAGTGAGTAGTGGGTACTCTATTGAATACATACATGTTCCCAAAGGTAAAAGATATGCAATGAATTCAAAATTTTCCTTCCCTTAGATGTCTTTCTCCCCCTAAATCTTATATGGGATACTGGGAGAAGATAGGGAAACAAAATCAGAGCAAAAACAAATCAGATCAAAGAAACATCACATAGACATGTCTTTCCCCTCTTAAAGACACGTGACTTCTCTCCTCTTGAACACCAAGAATCTGGGGCATGTGATTCCTCTCTCTCCCTATTTGAAACATTATCTCCCCTTTTTGAAGGATTAAGCTTTGATGTGAACTCTCTCTCCCCCTTTGACATCAATTTCCAAGAAGGGATCTTCTGGAGTGTGAGTCAAAATAGGTTTAGTCCTTGAGTCACAGAGCAAAGCAGCATATAAAATGTGATGCTGGTAGAGGACAAGGATCATTGAGTGGAGCTGGGAACAAAAGTGCAGGAACAAGTGGCAAATTGTCTTTTCTGTAGTGAAATCGGTGACACCGAGTTGTGTTCTTTGGTTGCACCGAACGGGTTCGGTTGGACCGAAAGTGTCAAACCGGTGGGACCGAGTTCAACACAGAAAAGGAGCAATAGTCACCTAGCTCACTAGGCAAATAAGATCTCACAAAGATTTGCAAGGAATTAACTGAAGGATTTGCAATGAATTGGATGCAAGAAATGCAGAACAAAACAGAGAAAAGAAAATCTAGATGAATTTTTTTTGATAAAGGGAAGGGGAATAAATATGCAAGGGACAAATGCAAAGAACAAATGCAAAAACTCAGAGAAACACTAGAGAACTTCACCTAGAAATGGGCGGTGACTAAGTCACCTATGTTAGAGTATATTGACTAAGGAGTCAAGTGAGAACACTTGATCATAAGTCATACTCATCGTTTAAGCTCAAAATGGGGTTACCATTTTTTGTTTAAGCATTTGATGTATTCTCATCTTGTTGAGTTGCTTTGACCCATATCTTGGGGTAAAGCTTCTCTAAGATGAAATATCATACCTTGGGTGGTGGTGTTGTAGTTGAACTTGTGTGAGTTGCTCAAGGTTGATGTAGCTCATCAAGAATTGGGAGCACCACTTGGATTTGAGTTCATCTACCTACATGGGTTAGTCTTTGCAAGGAAGAGCACTTGTGAGCAATCTTAATAGCACTCTCATTGTCACAAAGCAATGGAACATGTTTCACATATATCCCATAATCTTTAAGAGTTTGGGTCATCCAAAGTAATTGAGCACAACATGAACCGGCAGCAATGTATTCCGCTTCGGCGGTGGATAAGGATACCGAGTTTTGTTTCTTGGAGGACCAAGACCGAAGAGATCTACCAAGAAATTGACAAGTAACCGAAGTGGACTATCTATCAACCTTGTCTTCGGCATAGTCCGAATCGGAGTAGCCAACAAGATCAAAGGAAGACCTCTTAGGATACCAAATGCCAAATTTTGGTGTATGTATTAAGTATCTCATTATCCTTTTCACAGCCTTAAGATGACATTCTTTGGGGGCTGCTTGATATCGTGCACACATGCGCACACTTTGCATAATGTCGGGACGGGAGGCACATAGATATAACAATGATCCAATCATAGATCGGTAAACCTTTTGGTCAACCGATTTGCCATCCTTGGTCAAGTCAAGATGTCCACTAGTAGGCATGGGAGTTTTCATACCTTTGCTTTCTTGCATGTTGAACTTCTTGAATAAGTCCTTGGTGTACTTTGTTTGAGAAACAAAGGTGCCTTCCTTAGTTTGCTTGATTTGCAAACCAAGAAATAACTTGAGTTCACTCATCATAGACATCTCGAACTTCTTAGACATTAGCTTTCCAAACTTTTCACTGAAATGAGGGTTAGTCGAACCAAATATGATATCATCAACATAAATTTGGCACACAAATAATTCACCATTAACCCTTTTAGTAAAGAGAGTAGAATCTATTTTTTCAATCTCAAATCCTTTCTTAATAAGGAACTTGGTCAAGCATTTATACCACGCTCTAGGAGCTTGTTTAAGACCATAAAGAGCTTTGTGAAGTTTGTAAACATGATCGGATTTCTTAGGATTGACAAAGCGGGGAGGTTGTTTAACATAAACTTCCTCCTCAATTTCACCATTTAGAAAAGCACTTCTAATTTCCATTTGGTACAAGGTGATATCATGGTGATTAGCATAGGCAAGTAAGATGCAGATGGACTCAAGTCTAGCAACGGGGGCATATGTCTCACCGTAGTCCATACCTTCGACTTGAGTGTAGCCTTGGGCGCATTTAGACGTGCTTTGTTGCGAATGACTTGACCATCTTCGTCTTGCTTGTTGCGAAACACCCATTTGGTACCGATAATGTTGTGGTTGTTGTCGGGCTTCTCGACCAACGTCCACACTTGATTTCTCTCAAAGTTGTGTAGCTCTTCATGCATAGCATTTATCCAATCCAGATCTTCCAATGCTTCTTCAACCTTCATAGGTTCAATGCTAGATATGAATGAATAGTGTTCACAAAAATTAGCCAAACGAGATTTAGAGCGAGTGATTCTCCCGGTTTGAATGCCATTGTAGATTTGCTCGACGGGATGGTCTCTGGCGACTCTTGCTCTAACTCGTGAGAGCTTTTGCTTGGGTCAGGGTGGAACATCTTCTTCATCCTCTTGTTCTTCTTCTTGGCCTTCTTCATTGTTGACGTTGTCGTTCTCTTGTCGTGGTGGAGAAGGAGGTTGATGAGGTTCATCTTGGTGTACTTCCTCGTTTTCTTCTTCTTGGTGTGTCCCACTTGTGGATGCTTCCATATCAACTCTTGGTTCACCTTCTCGTGAGGTAGAAGCTTCAATTTGGACGGACGAGGTACTCTCCTTCACCTCCGTTGGACGAATCTTGCCAATAGACAAGTCTTGGATTGCTTCCGAAGGATCTTTATCTCCTACATCAATTGGCAATTGCTCTACTTGCGAGCCGCTAGATTCATCAAACTTCATGTCTACTGTCTCTTCAACCTTTCGGGTGAAATTGTTGTCGACACGGTAAGTGTGAGAGTTTGAGCCATAACCAAGTAGGAAACCCTCATGAGATTTAGGAGCAAAATTAGAACGACGATGCTTATCAAGAATGTAACACTTTGAGCCAAATACTCGAAAGTATCCAACTTGGGGTTTGTTACCGGTGAGGAGCTCGTATGCCGTCTTGCCAAGTAGCTTGTGAAGATACAAGAGATTTTTTGCGTGACAAGCCGTCTCAACCACTTCCGCCCAAAAGTGTTTTTGAGTCTTGTACTCATCAAGCATCGTTCTTGCCATCTCAATAAGAGTTCGGTTCTTCCTCTCAACAACTCCATTTTGTTGAGGCGTGTACGTAGCCGAGAACTCATGTGAAATCCCCTCTTCATCAAGAAAGGTATCCACATTTGAGTTCTTGAGCTCCGTTCCATGGTCGCTGCGAACCTTCTTGATCTTCACTTCAAATTTATTTTGGGCCTTCCTAGCGAAGCTCTTGAAGATCTTTTGAACCTGCGATTTATCATCAAGAAAGACCACCCACGTAAATCTTGAAAAATCACCGACTATGACTAGACCGAATGAGTTACCACCGAGACTTTTGTAGGCATTGGGCCAAAAAGATCCATATGAAGTAGCTCAAGCGGTCTTCTCGTGGTCATGATGTTCTTCACGGGGTGGCTTCCTCCAACTTGTTTTCCTGCTTGACAAGCACTACAAAGTCTATCCTTGCCAAATATAACATCTTTTACTCCAAGGATATGATCACCTTTAATAAGCTTATCAAGATTTCGCATGCCCACATGACCTAACCTTCTATGGCACAACCAGCCTTTAGAAGATTCTGCAATTACACAAGTTCTAGGTTGAGCCTTTTTACTGAAGTCAACAATGTAAAGATCACCTCTACGTATACCGGTAAAGACAATTTTTTGATTATCTCTACGAAACACTTGGCAATCTACTTCAGTAAATAGGACATTGAAACCAAAGTCAGCAAGTCTAGATACGGAAAGTAAATTGTAGCCAAGAGATTCAACGAGCATAACATTTTGTATGGAGCTATCATGTGAGATGGCTATCTTACCAAGGCCAACCACCTTACCCTTTGAGTTATCACCAAAGATGACATACTTCCGAGGGCCGTCGTTTTCAGCAAGCTCACGAAACATATCCTTATCTCCGGTCATATGATGAGTACATCCACTATCAAGGACCCATTCCTTTCCTCCAGCCATGTAGCCGCAAAGATTAGCCATAAGACCAAAGTGTCTCATAGACTCATCGAGATCAAATTCACTATCATCATCCTCATCATAGTATCCATGTTCAGCATCGTCTTGTGATGGATCAGTTCCTAGAGAGAGTGATTCATTAGATAAATGATCATCACAATAATCATATTTATGAATTCTAATGACTTCGGAGATGATATTGCTAATGATTCCAACATCTCCTATGGCACGCATGAGATTAGTAAGTTCAAATAGACAATCACCAAACCTAGGATCATTGGAATTCATCTTACTCAAGGCAATAGACTTATGAAGGATCTCATCTAAGTTTTGCAAGGAATAGTCGTTCCTCAAGAGATCTCCATATAGTGTAGCCACAATCAAGAGTAGGTAAGCTAGCAATCGAATTTTTGGGCAATCCTCTAATGATAGGATTTATTGTTCTAAGATTGTGAATCATGTCAAGATCCTCATCGGGAGTGGGATGCAAAGGATCACTAGCGGTAATGCAAGGACTAGTAATGTACTTGTTCAAGTGATATTCATTGAAAATCTCAAGCATCACATTTTTTCACTCATGAAAGTCTCTCCATCAAGTATAGGCACTTAATGTCTAAGATTCCCCAACGTAGACACATCCATCTTCCTCCAAAGGTGTTTAAACCAAAGCAATGGAGACCAATGCTCTGATACCAATTGAAAGGATCGAGAAGAGGCGTCTAGAGGGGGGTGAATAGACTCTAATCAAGAAAAGTTGCTGTTTTTCATTTCTTTGAGTTGAGGTGGAGTTTTAGCACAAGTTTAAACATTCACAATACATATCAAGCAAGCATGACAAGAGTATATTGCAAGTTGTAAGAATGTAAAGGGATGGGATTGGAGTGTGCAAACGCAATTGGAGACATGGAGATTTTTGGCATGGTTCCGATAGGTGGTGCTATCATACATCCACGTTGATGGAGACTTCAACCCACGAAGGGTAACGTTTGCGCGAGTCCACGGAGGGATCCACCCATGAAGGGTCCACGACGAAGAAACCTTGTCTATCCCACCATGGCCATCGCCCACGAAGGACTTGCCTCACTAGGGTAGATCTTCACGAAGTAGGCGATCTCCTTCTCTGTACAAACTCCTTGGTTCAAGTCCACAATCTTGACGGAGGCTCCCAAGTGACACCTAACCAATCTAGGAGACACCACTCTCCAAAAGGTAATAGATGGTGTGTTGATGATGAACTCCTTGCTCTTGTTCTTCAAATGATAGTCTCCCCAACACTCAACTCTCTCTCACAAATTTGGATTTGGTGGAAAGATGATTTGAGTGGAAAGCAAGTTGGAGAAGGCTAGAGATCAAGATTCATATGGTTGGAATGGAATATCTTGACCTCGACACATGAGTAGGTGGTTCTCACTCAGAAAATGTATGTTGGAAGTGTAGGAATGTTCTGATGGCTCTCCTCACGAATGAAGAGTGGGTGGAGGGGTATATATAGCCTCCACACAAAATCTAATCGTTACACCCAATTCACCAAACTCGGTGGGACCGAATCAGAAAACTCAGTCAGCCCGATTCAATTCATAATGTGGCCGTTAGGCATTTCGGTGGGACCGATATTATCAACTCGGTAGGACCGATGTGCTAGGATTAGGGTAAAACCTCATCTCGGTTTGACCGATTACACAAACTTGGTGGGACCGACTTCGGTAATAAGCGAAATAGAGAGTTGGTCAAGCAAACTCGGTGGGACCGATTACAAAACTCGGTATGGCCGAATTTAATGTAACAGGATCCAGAGAGTTTGCAAGCCCATCTCGGTGAGACCGAGATCCCATCGGTGAGAACGAATTGATTAGGGTTTCTGGCAGTGGCTATGTCAAGTGAACTCGGTGGCGTCGGATAGAAAGTTTCGATGGGGCCAAGTTTGACTTTTGGTTTGGGACATATGTGGATATGAGAAAGTGGTTGAGGGTTTTGGAGCATATCACTAAGCACTTTGAGCAAGCAAGCCATTAAGCAACACCTCATCCCCTTTTAATAGTATTGGCTTTCCTATGGACTCAATGTGATCTTGGATCACTAAAATGAAAATGTAGAGTCTTGAGCTTTTCAGCTGAGCCAATCCTTTGTCCTTAGCATCTTGAAGGGGTTCCACATCCTCTTGTCCACGCCACTCCATTTGTTGAACTTGTCTGAAATACACTAGATGAGAACATTAGTCCAACAAGAGGTATGTTGACATTAATTACCACAACCACCCAGGGAGCACTTGTGTTTCAGAAGTGGAGTCGACGATCTGGTCGAAGTGCGGAAGCGGAAAGGGGTCTTGAGGGCAAGCCTTGTTAAGGTTGGTGAAGTCGACGCACATGCGTTCCTTCCCGCCTTTCTTGGGGAGGATGATCGGGTTCGCCAACCATTCTGGGTACCGCACCTCCTGAATGACACTAGCATCTTGCAGCCTGCGGGTCTCTTGGACGATGAACGACTGCTTCTCCATGGACTGCCGACGTGCCCTCTGCTTCACCGGCGTACGTTGGGGCACACCCTTAGGTGATGCTCGATTACCCCCCTTGGGACTCTGACAAAATCCTTGGGCTCCCACGTAAACACTTCCTTGGTTGCGCGCAAGAAGTCGACCAACGCCTTTTCTTGGTCTGGGGCAAGGTTGGCACCTATGGTGAAGGTGGCTCCTGATGCCTCGTCCTCATCAACCGGTACATGCTTCGTCTCAGCCCGATCTTGAGAGAACAATTGCTTCTTCTTTGCTGGCACAGCTCCCGGGACCTCAGGGGCCCCTCCTTCGGCTGGGCGTGCTGCCGCCGCGGCAGCCTGAGGGCCGTCAGGGCTTCGTTGGTGTCTCCGACCACGGTGAGGACGCTGCTGCTCCCCGGCATCTTCATGAGGTTGTAGGTGTTGGGGAACGTAGTAATTTCAAAAAATTCCTACGCACACGCAAGATCATGGTGATGCATAGCAACGAGAGGGGAGAGTGTTGTCCACGTACCCTCGTAGACCGAAAGCGGAAGCGTTAGCACAACGCGGTTGATGTAGTCGTACGTCTTCACGATCTGACCGATCAAGTACCGAACGCACGACACCTCCGAGTTCAGCACACGTTCAGCCCGATGACGTCCCTCGAACTCCGATCCAGCCGAGTGTTGATGGAGATTTTCTTCAGCACGACAGTGTGGTGACGATGTTGATGTTCTACTGACGCAGGGCTTCGCCGAAGCACCGCTACAGTATTATCGAGGTGGACTATGGTGGAGGGGGGCACCGCACACGGCTAAAAGATCAAACAAATCAATGTTGTGTCTATGGGGTGCCCCCCTGCCCCCGTATATAAAGGAGCAAGGGGGGTGCGGCCGGCCAAGGGAGAGGGCGTGCCGGGAGCAGGAGTCCCCCCCCCCTTTCCTAGTTGGATTAGGACTTGGGAGGGGGAAGGAGTGGAGGAGAAGAAGGAAGGGGGGGCGCCGCCCCCTTCTCCTTGTCCTATTCGGACTGGGGGAAGGGGCGCGCGGCCCAGCCCTAGCCGCCTCTCCTCTCTTCTACCTAGGCCCACTAAGGCCCATTAAGTTCCCGGGGGGGTCCGGTAACCTCCCGGTACTCCGCTAAAATCCCGATTTCACCCGGAACACTTCCGATATCCAAACATAGGCTTCCAATATATCAATCTTCATGTCTCGACCATTTCGAGACTCCTCGTCTTGTCCGTGATCACATCCAGGACTCCGAACAACCTTCGGTACATCAAAACATATAAACTCATAATATAACTGTCATCGTAACGTTAAGCGTGCGGACCCTACGGGTTCGAGAACTATGTAGACATGACCGAGACACGTCTCCGGTCAATAACCAATAGCGGAACCTGGATGCTCATATTGGCTCGCACATATTCTATGAAGATCTTTGTCGGTCAGACTGCATAACAAGATATGTTGTTCCCTTTGTCATCGGTATGTTACTTGCCCGAGATTCGATCGTCGGTATCTCAATACCTAGTTCAATCTCGTTACCGGCAAGTCTCTTTACTCGTTCCGTAATACATCATCCCGCAACTAACTCATTAGTTGCAATGCTTGCAAGGCTTAAGTGATGTGTATTACCGAGAGGGCCCAGAGATACCTCTCCGACAATCGGAGTGACAAATCCTAATCTCGAAATACGCCAACCCAATATGTACCTTCGGAGACACCTGTAGAGCACCTTTATAATCACCCAGTTACGTTGTGACGTTTGGTAGCACACAAAGTGTTCCTACGAAAAACGGGAGTTGCATAATCTCATAGTCATAGGAACATGTATAAGTCATGAAGAAAGCAATAGCAACATACTAAACGATCGTGTGCTAAGCTCACGGAATGGGTCATGTCAATCACATCATTCTCCTAATGATGTGATCCCGTTAATCAAATGACAACTCATGTCTATGGTTAGGAAACATAACCATCTTTAATCAACGAGCTAGTCAAGTAGAGGCATACTAGTGACAATCTGTTTGTCTATGTATTCACACATGTATTATGTTTCAGGTTAATACAATTCTAGCATGAATAATAAACATTTATCATGATATAAGGAAATAAATAATATCTTTATTATTGCCTCTAGGGCATATTTCCTTGATCTCCCACTTGCACTAGAGTCAATAATCTAGATTACAGTAATGATTCTAACACCCATGGAGCCTTGGTGCCGATCATGTTTTGCTCGTGGAAGAGGCTTAGTCAATGGGTCTCGCAACATTCGCACCGTATGTATCTTGCAAATTTCTATGTCTCCGCTTTGGACTAGATCCCGGATGGAAATGAAGCGTCTCTTGATGTGCTTGGTTCTCTTGTGAAATCTCGATTCCTTCGCCAAGGCAATTGCACCAGTATTGTCACAAAAGATTTTCATTGGACCCGATGCACTAGGTATGACACCTAGATCTGATATGAACTCCTTCATCCAGACTCCTTCATTTGCTGCTTCCGAAGCAGCTATGTACTCTGCTTCACACGTAGATCCCGCCACAATGCTTTGTTTAGAACTGCACCAACTGACAGCTCCACCGTTCAATGTAAACACGTATCCGGTTTGCGATTTAGAATAAATGCGGATCGAGTGTCAAAGCTTGCATCAACGTAACCATTTACGATGAGCTCTTTGTCACCTCCATAAATGAGAAACATATCCTTAGTCCTTTTCGTGTATTTCGGGATGTTCTTGACACTGTCCAAAGGATCCACTCCTGGATTACTTTGGTACCTCCCTGCTAGACTTATAGCAAGGCACACATCAGGTCTGGTACACAGCATTGCATACATGATAGACCCTATGGTTGAAGCATAGGGAACATCTTTCATCTTCTCTCTATCTTCCGCAGTGGTCGGGCATTGAGTCTTACTCAACTTCACACCTTGTAACACATGAAGAACCCATTCTTTGCTTGATCCATTTTGAACTTCTTCAAAACTTTGTCAAGGTATGTGCTTTGTGAAAGTCCAATTAAGCGTCTTGATCTATCTCTATAGATCTTGATGCCCAATATGTAAGCAGCTTCACCGAGGTCTTTCATTGGAAAACTCTTATTCAAGTATCCCTTTATGCTATCCAGAAATTCTATATCATTTCCAATCAGCAATATGTCATCCACATATAATATCAGAAATGCTACAGAGCTCCCACTCACTTTCTTGTAAATACAGGCTTCTCCGAAAGTTTGTACAAAACCAAATGCTTTGATCACACTATCAAAGCGTTTATTCCAACTCCGAGAGGCTTGCACCAGTCCATAAATGGATCGCTGGAGCTTGCACACTTTGTTAGCTCCCTTTGGATCGACAAAACCTTCCGGTTGCATCATATACAACTCTTCTTCCAAAAATCCATTCAGGAATGCAGTTTTGACATCCATTTGCCAAATTTCATAATCATAAAATGCGGCAATTGCTAACATGATTCGGACAGACTTAAGCATCGCTATAGGTGAGAAGGTCTCATCGTAGTCAATCCCT
Source organism: Aegilops bicornis (assembly GCA_021605145.1). NCBI lineage: Eukaryota > Viridiplantae > Streptophyta > Magnoliopsida > Poales > Poaceae > Aegilops > Aegilops bicornis. Next base: position 456,541,665 of record CM038675.1, on the reverse strand, counting down.
TGAACTTGTCGAAAACCTTTTGCAACAAGTCGAGCTTTGTAGACAGTAACATTACCGTCGTCGGTCTTCTTCTTGAAGATCCATTTATTCTCAATTGCTTGCCGATCATCGGGCAAGTCAACCAAAGTCCACACTTTGTTCTCATACATGGATCCCATCTCGCATTTCATGGCCTCAAGACATTTTATGGAATCTGGGCTCACCATTGCTTCTTCATAGTTCGTAGGTTCGTCATGGTCTAGTAACATAACTTCCAGAACAGGATTACCGTACCACTCTTGTGCAGATCTTACTCTGGTTGACCTACGAGGTTCAGTAACAACCTGATCTGAAGTTTCATGATCATCATCATTAACTTCCTCACTAATTGGTGTGGTGTTGCAGAAACCGGTATCTGCGATGAACTACTTTCCAATAAGGGAGTAGGTACAGTTACCTCATCAAGTTCTACTTTCCTCCCACTCACTTCTTTCGAGAGAAACTCCTTCTCTAGAAAAACTCCGAATTTAGCAACAAAATTCTTGCCTTCGGATTTGTGATAGAAGGTGTACCCAACAGTCTCCTTTGGGTATCCTATGAAGACACATTTCTTCGATTTGGGTTCGAGCTTATCAGGTTGAAGCTTTTTCACATAAGCATCGCAGCTCCAAACTTTAAGAAACGACAACTTTGGTTTCTTGCCAAACCATAGTTCATAAGGCGTCGTCTCAACGGATTTTGATGGTGTCCTATTTAACGTGAATGCAGCCATCTCTAAAGCATAACCCCAAAAGCGATAGCGGTAAATCAAGAAGAGACATCATAGATCGCACCATATCAAGCAAAGTACGACACGACGTTCGGACACACCATTACGTTGTGGTGTTCCGGGTGGCGTGAGTTGCGAAACTATTCCGAATTGTTTCAAATGTAGACCAAACTCGTAACTCAAATATTCTCCTCCATGATCAGATCGTAGAAACTTTATTTTCTTGTTACGATGATTTTCAACTTCACACTGAAATTCTTTGAACTTTTCAAAAGTTTCAGACTTATGTTTCATTAATTAGATATACCCATATCTGCTTAATTCATCTGGGAAGGTGAGAAAATAACGATATCCGCCATGAGCCTCAACATTCATCGGACCACATACATCTGTATGTATGATTTCCAGAAAATATGTTGCTCTCTCCATAGTTCCGGAGAACGGCGTTTTAGTCATCTTGCCCATGAGGCACGGTTCGCAAGTACCAAGTGATTCATAATCAAGTGGTTCCAAAAGTCCATCAGTATGGAGTTTCTTCATGTGCTTTACACCGATATGACCTAGACGGCAGTGCCACAAATAAGTTGCACTATCATTATCAACTCTGCATCTTTTGGCTTCAACATTATGAATATGTGTATCACTACTATCGAGATTCAATAAAAATAGACCACTCTTCAAGGGTGCATGACCATAAAAGATATTACTCATATAAATAGAACAACCATTATTCTTTGATTTAAATGAATAAATGTCTCGCATCAAACAAGATCCAGATATAATGTTCATGCTCAACGCTGGCACCAAATAACAATTATTTAGGTCTAATACTAATCCCGAAGGCAGATGTAGAGGTAGTGTGCCGACTGCGATCACATCGACTTTGGAACTATTTCCCACGCGCATCGTCACCTCGTCCTTAGCCAATCTTCGCTTAATCCTTAGCCCCTGTTTCGAGTTGCAAATATTAGCAATGTAACCATTATCAAATACCAGTGTGCTCTGCGAGCATTAGTAAGGTACACATTCCTAACATGTATATCACATTTAACTTTGTTCACCTTGCCATCCTTCTTATCCGCCAAATACTTGGGGCAGTTCCGCTTCCAGTGACCAGTTTGCTTGCAGTAGAAGCACTCAGTCTCAGGCTTAGGTCCAGACTTGGGTTTCTTCTCCTGAGCAGCAACTTGCTTGCTATTCTTCTTGAAGTTCCCCTTCTTCTTCCCTTTGCCCTTTTTCTTGAAACTGGTGGTCTTATTGACCATCAACACTTGATGCTCCTTCTTGATTTCTACCTCCGCAGCCTTTAGCATTGTGAAGAGCTCGGGAATCGTCTTATCCATCCCTTGCATGTTATAGTTCATCACGAAGCTCTTGTAGCTTGGTGGCAGTGATTGGAGAATTCTATCAATGACGATATCATCCGGAAGATTAACTCCCAGTTGAATCAAGTGATTATTATACCCAAACATCTTGAGTATATGCTCACTGACAGAACTATTCTCCTCCATCTTGCAGCTGTAGAACTTATTGGAGACTTCATATCTCTCAATCCGGGCATTTACTTGAAATATTAACTTCAACTCCTAGAACATCTCATATGCTCCATGACGTTCAAATCGTCGTTGAAGTCCCGGTTCTAAGCCGTAAAGCATGGCATACTGAACTATCGAGTAGTCATCAGCTTTGCTCTGCCAGACGTTCATAACATCTGGTGTTGCTCCTGCAGCAGGCCTGGCACCCAGCGGTGTTTCCAGGACGTAATTCTTCTGTGCAGCAATGAGGATAATCCTCAAGTTACGGACCCAGTCCGTGTAATTGCTACCATCATCTTTCAACTTTGCTTTCTCAAGGAACGCATTAAAATTCAACGAAACAACAGCACGGGCCATCTATCTACAATCAACATAGACAAGCAAGACACTATCGGTACTAAGTTCATGATAAATTTAAGTTCAATTAATCATATTACTTAAGAACTCCCACTTAGATAGACATCCCTCTAATCCTCTAAGTGATCACGTGATCCAAATCAACTAAACCATGTCCGATCATCATGTGAGATGGAGTAGTTTCAAGGGTGAACATCACTATGTTGATCATATCTACTATATGATTCACGCTCGACCTTTCGGTCTCCGTGTTACGAGGCCATATCTGTTATATGCTAGGCTCGTCAAGTTTAACCTGAGTATTCCGCGTGTGCAACTGTTTTGCACCCGTTGTATTTGAACGTAGAGCCTATCACACCCGATCATCACGTGGTGTCTCAGCATGAAGAACTTCGCAACGGTGCATACTCAAGGAGAACACTTATACTTTGATAATTTGGTGAGGGATCATCTTATAATGCTACCGTCAATCAAAGCAAGATAAGATGCATAAAAGATAAACATCACATGCAATCAATATAAGTGATATGATATGGCCATCATCATCTTGTGCTTGTGATCTCCATCTCCGAAGCACCATCATGATCACCATTGTCACCGGCGCAACACCTTGATCTCCATCGTAGCATCGTTGTCGTCTTGCCAATCTTATGCTTCTACGACTATCGCTACCATTTAGTGATAAAGTAAAGCATTACAGGGCGATTGCATTGCATACAATAAAGCGACAACCATATGGCTCCTGCCAGTTGCCGATAACTCGGTTACAAAACATGATCATCTCATACAATAAAATTTAGCATCATGTCTTGACCATATCACATCACAACATGCCCTGCAAAAACAAGTTAGACGTCATCTACTTTGTTGTTGCAAGTTTTTACGTGACTGCTACGGGCTTAGCAAGAACCGTTCTTACCTACGCATCAAAACCACAATGATAGTTTGTCAAGTTGGTGTCGTTTTAACCTTCGCAAGGACCAGGCATAGCCACACTCGGTTAACCTAAAGTGAGAGAGACAGACACCCGCCGGTCACCTTTAAGCAACGAGTGCTCGCAACGGTGAAACCAGTCTCGCGTAAGCATACGCGTAATGTCGGTCTGGGCCGCTTCATCTCACAATACCGTCGAACCAAAGTATGACATGCTGGTAAGTGATGTCTACTACACAACCTTCTTCTTGTAGACGTTGTTGGGCCTGCAAGTGCACAGGTTTGTAGGACAGTAGCAAATTTCCCTCAAGTGGATGACCTAAGGTTTATCAATCCGTGGGAGGCGTAGGATGAAGATGGTCTCTCTCAAACAACCATGCAACCAAATAACAAAGAGTCTCTTGTGTCCCCAACACACCCAATAAAATGGTAAATTGTATAGGTGCACTAGTTCGGCGAAGAGATGGTGATACAAGTGCAAAATAGATGGTAGATATAGGTTTTTATAATCTGAAATAATAAAAACAGCAAGGTAACAAGTGATAAATGTGAGCGTAAACAGTATTGCAATGATAGGAAACAAGGCCTAGGGTTCATACTTTCACTAGTGCAAGTTCTCTCAACAATAATAACATAGATAGATCATATAACAATCCCTCAACATGCAAGAAAGAGTCACTCCAAAGCCACTAATAGCGGAGAACAAACGTAGAGATTATGGTAGGGTACGAAACCACCTCAAAGTTATTCTTTCGGATCAATCTATAAAAGAGTTCATACTAGAATAACACCTTAAGACACAAATCAACCAAAGCCCTAATGTCACCTAGATACTCCATTGTCACCTCAAGTATCCGTGGGCATGATTATACGATATGCGTCACACAATCTCAGATTCATCCAACCAACATAAAAGTACTTCAAAGAGTGCCCCAAAGCTACTACCGGAGAGTCAAGAACGTGTGCCAACCCCTATGCATAGGTTCCCAATGTCACGAAACCCGCAAGTTGATCACCAAAACATACACCAAGTGGCACATGATATCCCATTGTCACCACAGATAATCACGGCAAGACATACATCAAGTGTTCTCATAAAGACTCAATCCGATAAGATAACTTCAAAGGGGAAACTCAATTCATCACAAGAGAGTAGAGGGGAAGAAACATCATAAGATCCAACTACAATATCAAAGCTCGTGATACATCAAGATCGTGCCATAGAGGAACACGAGAGAGAACACGAGAGAGAGAGAGAGAGAGAGAGAGAGAGAGAGAGAGAGATCAAACACATAGCTACTGGTACATACCCTCAGCCCCGAGGGTGAACTACTCCCTCCTCGTCATGGAGAGCGCCGGATGATGAAGATGGCCACCGGAGATGGATCCCTCCCGGCAGGTACCGGAAAGTGGTCCCGATTGGTTTTTCGTGGCTCACGGAGGCTTGCGTGGCGGAACTCCCGATCTATCTTTTGTTACGGAAGTTTTAGGGCACGAGGTATATATGGGTGAAAGGAGAACGTCGGTGGAGCTACGGGGCCCCACGAGGTAGGGGGCGCGCCTGTGGGGTGGGCGCGCCCCCACCCTCGTGAGCACCTCCCGTATCTTCGACATGGGGTCCAAGTCCATCGTGGGTTTCCTTCCAAAAATAACTTCTCCAGTTGATTTCGTTCCGCTTTGACTCCGTCGATATTCCTTTTCCTCGAAAACACTAAAATAGGCATAAAACAAAGAATCTGGGCTGGGCCTCCGGTTAATAGGTTAGTCCCAAAAATAATATAAAAGTGGATAATAAAGCCCAATATTGCCTAAAACAGTAGATAAAGTAGCATGGAGCAATCAAAAATTATAGATACGTTGGAGACGTATCAAGCATCCCAAGCTTAATTCACCTTTCGTCCTCGAGTAGGTAAATGATAAAAAAGAATTTTTGATGCGTAGTGATGCTTTGGCATAATTTCAATGTAACTCTTCTTAATTGTGATATAAATATTCAGATCCGAAAGATTCAAGACAAAAGTTCATATTGACACAAAAATAATAATACTTCAAGCATACTAATCAAAGCAATCATGTATTCTCAAAATAACATGGCGAAAGAAAGTTTATCCCTACAAAATCATATGGTTAGGTTATGCTTCATATTCGTCACACAAAGATGTTCCCAACTTCTATACCCCCGATGACAAGTCAAGCAATTGTTTCATACTTAAATAATCTCAAACTTTTTCAACCTTCACGCAATACATGAGCGTGAGCCATGGATATAGCACTATGGGTGGAATAGAATATGATGATGGGGATTGTGTGGAGAAGACAAAAAAAGAGATAGTCTCATATTGACGAGGATAATCAACGGGCTATGGAGATGCCCATCAATTGATGTCAACATGAGGAGTAGGGATTGCCATGCAACGGATGCACTAGAGCTATAAGTATATGAAAGCTCTACAAAAGAAACTAAGTTGGTGTGCATCCAACTTGCTTGCTCACGAAGACCTAGGGCATTTTGAGGAAGCCCATCGTAGGAATATACAAGCCAAGTTCTATAATGAAAAATTCCCACTAGTATGAACAAGACAACTTATGAAACTCACTATATGAAAAACATGGTGCTACTTTGAAGCACAATATATGAGACTCACTATATGAAGAACAAGGTGCTACTTTGAAGCACAAGTGTGGTAAGAGGATAGTAACATTGCCCTTTTTATTTGTTTTCTTTTTTTGGGCCTTTCTTTTTTTATTTTTTGGCCTTTCTCTTTTTTTTGGCCTTTTTTTTTTGCCTTTCTTTTTTTTGGGCAATGCTCTAATAATGATGATCATCACACTTCTATTGATTTACAACTCAATGATTACAACTCGATACTAGAACATAGTATGACTCTATATGAATACCTCCGGCGGTGTACCGGGATGGTGCAATGAATCAAGAGTTACATGTATGAAAATTATGCATGGTGGCTTTGCCACAAATACGATGTCAACTACATGATCATCCAATGGCAATATGACAAAAGTAAAGTATGTCATGATGATGATGAATGAAACGGTGGAAAGTTGCATGGCAATATATCTCAGAATGGCTATGGAAATGCCATAATAGGTAGGTATGGTGGCTGTTTTGAGGAAGATATAGGGAGGTTTATGTGTGATAGAGCATATCGTATCACGGGTTTGGATGCACCGCCAAGTTTGCACCAACTCTCAATGTGAGAAAGGGCAATGCACGCAATCAAGAGGCTAGCAATGATGGAAGGGTGAGAGTGCGATAATCCATGGACTTAACATTAGTCAAAAGAACTCATATACTTATTGCAAAAATTTAGAAGTCATCAAAACCAAGTACTACGCAAGATGCTCCTAGGGGGATAGATTTGTAGGAAAAGACCATCGCTCGTCCCCGACCGCCACTCATATGGATGCACAAGCCAGGTACACTTCATGCTTCAAATTTGTTACACAACTTTAACCATACGTGCATGCTACGCGACTTGCTAACTTCAACACAAGCATTCTTTAAATTCATAATCACCCAACTAGCATGACTTTAATATCACTAGCTCCATATCTCAAAACAATTATCAAGTATCAAACTTCTCTTAGTATTCAACACACTCATAAGAATCCTTACAAATCTTGTATGCTTAGCATATTAGAATTAAGCACATTACCATGCTATTTAAGACTCTCAAAATAATATAAGTGAAGCATGAGCGTTCAACTATTTCTCCAAATAAAACTACCACCATGCTCTAAAAGATATAAGTGAAGCACTAGAGCAACAACAAACTACTCCGAAAGATATAAGTGAAGATCAATGAGTAGCTAAATAATTATGCAACTATGCAAAGACTCTCTCATTTAATAATTTCAGATCTTGATACTTTATTCAAACAGCAAGCAAAGCTAAATAAAACTACATTGCAAGGATACCACAATTCATGTGAAGAAGCAAAAACTTAGGCTCAACCGATACTAACCGATAGTTGTTGAAGAAAGGTGGGATGCCAACGAGGCATCCCCAAGATTAGATGCTTGAGACTTCTTGAAATATTATCTTGGGGTGCCTTGGGCATCCCCAAGCTTGAACTTTTGTGTCTCCTTAATTCCTCTCATATCATGGTTTATCTTTTTATCAAAAGCATCATTCACAACAAACTCAACAAGAACTCGTGAGATAGGTTAGTATAAACCACTGCAAAACCTTATCATTTTCTACCGTAACAAATCACTAAAATTATTATTCAACATTGCATACTAAATGCCTCTGCATAATTAATACTCATATCCTCAAATAGAATCATTAAACAAGCAAACATATGCAAACAATGCAAACATAACAGCAATCTGCCAAAACAGTACAGTCTGTAAAGAATGCAAGATTCATCATACTTCCCTAACTCCAAAAATTATGAACTAAAATTCCCACTGTAATAAATTTATCAGAGCTTAATATGAAAAAAGATTCAACATTATACCACTCTCTGACTTTTCTAGGGAATTTTTGCAACAGCGGTAAACTTTCTGTTTTCAAACAGCAACATGTATACTAGCAAAATAAGCATGGCAAAGGCTATCCTTGACTTTTTTATTGAAAATAAAGATGCAAAACACTAATCTAACTAACAGAAAGCCAAACAGAACAAAATGACATGACGCTCCAAGCAAAACACATATCATGTGGTGAATAAAAATATAGCTCCAAGTAAAGTTACCGATGAACGAAGATTTAAAGAGGGATGCCTTCCGGGCATCCCCAATCTTAGGCTCTTGGTTGTCCTTGAATATTAACTTGGGGTGCCTTGGGAATCCCCAAGCTTAGGCTCTTGCCACTCCTTATTCCGTAGTCCATCGAATCTTTACCCAAAACTTGAAAACTTCACAACACAAAAGTTAATAGAAAACTCGTAAGCTCCGTTAGCGAAAGAAAACAAAACACCACTTCAAGGTACTGTAATGAGCTCATTATTTATTTATATTGGTGTTAAACCTACTGTATTTCAACTTCTCTATGGTTTATAAACTATTTTACTAGCCATAGATTCATCAAAATAAGCAAACAACACACGAAAAACAGAATCTGTCAAAAACAGAACAGTCTGTAGTAATCTGTAACTAACGCAAACTTATGGAACTCCAAAAATTCTAAAATAAACTGGTGGACCTGAGGAAGTTTTCTAGTAATCATCTTCAAAAAGAATCAACTAAATAGCACTCTCCAGTAAAAATTTAAAGCTAATCTCGTGAGTGCTAAAGTTTCCGTTTTTTACAGCATGATCATAAAGACTTCACCCAAGTCTTCCCAAAGGTTCTACTTGGCACAAACACTAATTAAAACATAAAACCACATCTAAACAGAGGCTAGATGGATTTTTTATTGCTAAACAGAACCAAAAAGCAAGAAACTAAAATAAAATTGGGTTGCCTCCCAACAAGCGCTAACGTTTAACGCCCCTAGCTAGGCATGATGATTTTAATGATGCTCACATAAGAGATAAGAATTGAAACATAAAGAGAGCATCATGAAGAATATGACTAGCACATTTAAGTCTAACCCACTTCCTATGCATAGGGATTTCGTGATCAAACAACTTATGGGAACAAGAATCAACTTGCATAGGAAGGTAAAACAAGCATAACTTCAAAATTTTAAGCACATAGAGAGGAAACTTGATATTATTGCAATTCCTACAAGCATATATTCCTCCCTCATAATAATTTTCAGTAGCATCATGAATGAATTCAACAATATAACCAGCACATAAATCATTCTTTTCATGATCTACAAGCATAGAAAATTTACTACTCTCCACATTAGCAAATTTCTTCTCATGAATAATAGTGGGAGCAAACTCAACAAAATAACTATCATATGATTGAGAATTAAGATCAAGATGACAAGTTTCATGGTTATCATTATTCTTTAAAGCATACATGTCATCACAATAATCATCATAGATAGGAGGCATGCTTTCATCATAGTAAATTTGTTCATCAAAACTTGGGGGACAAAAAATATCATCTTCATCAAACATAGCTTCCCCAAGCTTGTGGCTTTGCATATCATTAGCATCATGGATATTCAAGGAATTCATACTAACTAAATTGCAATCATGCTCATCATTCACAAATTTTATGCCAAACATTCTATGTAATTCTTCTTCTAGTACTTGAGCACAATTTTCCTTTCCATCATACTCACGAAAGATATTAAAAAGATGAAGCCTATGAGACAAACTCAATTCCATTTTTTTGTAATTTTCTTTTATAGACTAACTAGTGCTAAAACAAGAAACAAAAAGATTCGATTGCAAGATCTAAAGATATACCTTCACTTACCTAGCCTCCCTGGCAATGGCGCCAGAAAATAGCTTGATGTCTACTACACAACCTTCTTCTTGTAGACGTTGTTGGGCCTGCAAGTGCACAGGTTTGTAGGACAGTAGCAAATTTCCCTCAACTGGATGACCTAAGGTTTATCAATCCGTGGGAGGCGTAGGATGAAGATGGTCTCTCTCAAACAACCATGCAACCAAATAACAAAGAGTCTCTTGTGTCCCCAACACGCCCAATACAATGGTAAATTGTATAGGTGCACTAGTTCGGCGAAGAGATGGTGATACAAGTGCAAAATAGATGGTAGATATAGGATTTTGTAATCTGAAATAATAATAAAAGCAAGGTAACAAGTGATAAACGTGAGCGTAAACAGTATTGCAATGATAGGAAACAAGGCCTGGGGTTCACACTTTCACTAGTACAAGTTCTCTCAACAATAATAACATAGATAGATCATATATAAATCCCTCAACATGCAACAAAGAGTCACTCCAAAGCCACTAATAGCGGAGAACAAACGTAGAGATTATGGTAGGGTACGAAACCACCTCAAAGTTATTCTTTCGGATCAATCTATAAAAGAGTTCGTACTAGAATAACACCTTAAGACACAAATCAACCAAAACCCTAATGTCACCTAGATACTCCATTGTCACCTCAAGTATCCGTGGGCATGATTATACGATATGCGCCACACAATCTCAGATTCATCCAACCAACATAAAAGTACTTCAAAGAGTGCCCCAAAGCTACTACCGGAGAGTCAAGAACGTGTGCCAACCCCTATGCATAGGTTCCCAATGTCACGAAACCCGCAAGTTGATCACCAAAACATACATCAAGTGGCACATGATATCCCATTGTCACCACAGATAATCACGGAAAGACATACATTAAGTGTTCTCATAAAGACTCAATCCGATAAGATAACTTCAAAGGGGAAACTCAATTCATCACAAGAGAGTAGAGGGGGAGAAACATCATAAGATCCAACTACAATAGCAAAGCTCGGGATACATCAAAATCGTGCCATAGAAGAACACGAGAGAGAACACAAGAGAGAGAGAGAGATCAAACACATAGCTACTGGTACATACCCTCAGCCCCGAGGGTGAACTACTCCCTCCTCGTCATGGAGAGCGCCGGGATGATGAAGATGGCCACCGGAGATGGATCCCCCTCCGGCAGGGTGCTGGAAAGGGGTCCCGATTGGTTTTTCGTGGCTCTGGAGGCTTGCGGCGGCGGAACTCCCGATCTATCTTCTGTTTTGGAAGTTTTAGGGTACGTAGGTATATATGGGTGAAAGGAGAACGTCGGTGGAGCTACGCGGGCCCCACGAGGCACGAGGGCGTGCCCAGGGGGGTGGGCGCGCCCCCCACCCTCATGAGCACCTCCCGTATCTTCTGACGTGGGGTCCAAGTCCATCAGGTGGGTTTCCTTCCAAAAATAACTTCTCCAGTTGATTTCGTTCCGCTTTGACTCATTCCGATATTCCTTTTCCTCGAAACCTTTGAAATAGGCATAAAACAAAGAATTGGGCTGGGCCTCCGGTTAATAGGTTAGTCCCAAAAATAATATAAAAGTGGATAATAAAGCCCAATATTGCCCAAAACAGTAGATAAAGTAGCATGGAGCAATCAAAAATTATAGATACGTTGGAGACGTATCAGTAAGCAGTATGGCTTATATCGCCCACAACTCACTTGTGTTCTACTCGTGCATATGACATCTACGCATAAAACTTGGCTCTGATACCACTGTTGGGGAACGTAGTAATTTCAAAAAAATTCCTACGCACACGCAAGATCATGGTGATGCATAGCAACGAGAGGGGAGAGTGTTTTCCACGTACCCTCGTAGAACAAAAGCGGAAGCGTTAGCCCAACGTGGTTGATGTAGTCGTACGTCTTCACGATCCGACCGATCAAGTACCGAACGTACGACACCTTCGAGTTCAGCACACATTCAGCCCGATGACGTCCCTCGAACTCCGATCCAGCCGAGTCTTGAGGGAGAGTTTCGTCAGCACGACGGAGTGGTGACGATGTTGATGTTCTCTCGACGCAGGCTTCACCTAAGCACCGCTTCTGATATCGAGGTGGACTATGGTGGAGGGGGGCACTGCACACGGCTAAAAGATCAAACAGATCAATGTTGTGTCTATGGGGTGCCCCCCTGCCCCCGTATATAAAGGAGCAAGGGGGGGGGTGCGGCGGCCAAGGGAGAGGCGGCTGGGAGGAGTCCTACTCCCACCGAGTAGGACTCCCTTCCTACTTGGATTAGGACTTGGGAGGGGGACGGAGTGGAGGAGAAGAAGGAAGGCGGGGGGGCGCCGCCCCCTTCTCCTTGTCCTATTCGGACTGGGGGGGAGGGGCGCGCGGCCGAGCCCTAGCCGCCTCTCCTCTCTTCTACCTAGGTCCACTAAGGCCCATTAAGTTCCCCGGGGTTCCAAGAACCTCCGTGAATCCGTAAAATCCGGATTTCACCCGAACACTTCCGATATCCAAACATAGGCTTCCAATATATCAATCTTCATGTCTCGACCATTTCAAGACTCCTCGTCATGTCCGTGATCACATCCGGGACTCCGAACAACCTTCGGTACATCAAAACATATGAACTCATAATATAACTGTCATCGTAACGTTAAGCATGCGGACCCTACGGGTTCGAGAACTATGTAGACATGACCGAGACACGTCTCCGGTCAATAACCAATAGCGGAACCCGGATGCTCATATTGGCTCCCACATATTCTACGAAGATCTTTATCGGTCAGACCGCATAACAACATACGTTGTTCCCTTTGTCATCGGTATGTTACTTGCCCGAGATTCGATCGTCGGTATCTCAATACCTAGTTCAATCTCGTTACCGGCAAGTCTCTTTACTCGTTCCGTAATACATCATCCCGCAACTAACTCATTAGTTGCAATGCTTGCAAGGCTTAAGTGATGTGTATTACCAAGAGGGCCAAGAGATACCTCTCCGACAATCGGAGTGACAAATCCTAATCTCGAAATACGCCAACCCAACATGTACCTTCGGAGACACCTATAGAGCTCCTTTATAATCACCCAGTTACGTTGTGACGTTTGGTAGCACACAAAGTGTTCCTCCGGTAAACGGGAGTTGCATAATCTCATAGTCATAGGAACAGGTATAAGTCATGAAGAAAGCAATAGCAACATACTAAACGATTGTGTGCTAAGCTAACGGAATGGGTCATGTCAATCACATCATTCTCCTAATGATGTGATCCCGTTAATCAAATGACAACTCATGTCTATGGTTAGGAAACATAACCATCTTTGATCAACGAGCTAGTCAAGTAGAGGCATACTAGTGACAATCTGTTTGTCTATGTATTCACACATGTATTATGTTTCCGGTTAATACAATTCTAGCATGAATAATAAACATTTATCATGATATAAGGAAATAAATAATAACTTTATTATTGCCTCTAGGGCATATTTCCTTCAGTAGGCAGGGTGAGTTGCTACCATGAACTTGGCCAGGGCCGGGTACCCGAGGATGGTGTTGTACAGGAGGCTGATGCGGGCAATGTCGAAGTCGATGAGCTCGGTGCGGTAGTTGTCGCGGGTCCCGAAGGTGACGGGGAGGCTGATCTGCCCCAAGGGGCTGGCGGAGCCGTCGACCATCCCGGAGAATGGCTTGGTGGGCCGAAGCCGGCCATGCGGCATGTGAAGCAGGCCGGAAGTTTCCACGGAGAGCATGTTTAGGCCAGCTCTGCCGTCGATGAGGGTCTTGGTTACCGCCACGTTGCAGATTGTGGCGGTGCAGAGGAGCGGAAGCGTGCCGGCACCCGTGGTGGTCGCGGGGTGGTCTCTCGAGTCGAAGGTGAGGTAAGCTTTAGGTGCCTCCCATCCCAGAGGGACTCCCTGCTGCGCGCGGGCGGCGCCCACCTGACGGAAGAACTGCTTGGCATGGCGGTCCAAGGGCGGCGCTTGCGAGCCACCAAGGAGAGCTGCAACAACGTGGGGTGCTGGTGCCTCGAAGCACGCGATGAAGAGGACACGCAGCTCCTCCCAGGATGCCACAAAGGTCCCCGACAAGTTGAGAAGCCATGCGCGCGGAGCGCCCACCAGGGCCATAGGGAGCGAGTTCGCCATGACCTTGTCGTCACCGCAGGCCGCCCAGACAGCCTCTTCATATGCTTGGAGAAAGCCCGTCGGGTCCGCCGCACCGTCGTATCGGGGCGGCAAATCCGGCCTGAACTTGGGTGGCCACTGCACCCGTCGCAGGGCGGGGGCGAAAGCTCGGAGGCCCTCGGCCCCTCCGAGGGCACGCATCGATCCGGTCGATGGAGAGGTGTTCGCCATGGGAGCCGAACAGCGGAGCGTGGCGGATGGAGTGGTGGATCTCCGACGCACCCCTACCTGGCGCACCAAATGTCGGATTCAGGGTTCCGCACACCCTTGAGAGGTTTGAACTCTGGGGTGCGTGTGAAGAACTCGTCCTCCCAAGTCTGCCTGCTCACCGAATCCACGGCCTAGCTAGACGAACCCAATCAACAAGAGACACAGCAGTTTATCCTGGTTCGGGCTACCTTGCGGTGTAATACCCTACTCTAGCTTTGTGGTGGATTGCCTCAAGGGGCTGGATGAACTAGTACAGTGGTTGAACAGCCTCAGGAGGTGAGGTGTTCTTGTGCTCGATGAGTTGGTGAGCTGGTGAGGGTGGAATGGATCCGATCTCTCTCTCTACGGTGGTGGCTAGGTCCTATTTATAGTGGCATTGGTCCTCTTACCAAATGTAGGCGGGAAGGGATCCCACGACGGCCAAATGCAAAGGGAGACAACTAGTACAAGTTATCCTGACAAAAGTAGTCTTCGCCTGCAAAAGCATCTGGTGGTGACGCCGCCGTGAGCTCTGCGATGACCACCGTCCTGCCGTCCTGGCGGTCTTTGTCTTGTTGCACCGAAACGGAAACCGTTGCTTGATTCCTCGGGACCCCGCGCCTGCGCTTGCCTCCTTAGCACCAAAGGGGAAACTGGTGCACTGCGCCCGCTGGCACCCGCCTGGCCTTAGTCATCACGGCTCACGTCATATGAACCTCGCGAGGTGCAGTTTGCATAGATATCTCCGCTCCTTGAGAGCCAGCCTGTGGAGACCACCCCCGGGGAGGTCTTGGTGTCGTCCGCCTCGCGAGGCTTGGCCCCTCGCGATGGTCTTGGGTTGTTGTTGTTGTTGAAGCTGGGTCGTACCAGGCCGTTGACGGAGCCACACCATGGGCCGCAGATAGGCAAGTCTGGGTACCCCCGTTCCTAGAACACCGACAGAGGGGGGGGGGGGGAAGTGATGAACACACAAGAACACAAGGGGAAAATCACTCAAACATACCCAAATCACACGTCCACTAGACTAGCATACATGAGATCCACAAGTATACAAGAACAATTCAAGGAAAATAGCACTAGGATAAAGTTCTTCCCACTCACTAGAGAGGTGGGGTCTTGGTGATAATCTTATCCAAAAGAAAGGCTTGATAATCCACTAGGATTCTTCCCAAGAGGGGCCTTGATCTGCAAAAGGAGGGCAAGATGAGCAATGCTCTCTCAATATCTATCCAATACTTTGCTAACCGTAAAAACGAGCTATGTGAGGAGTACTTATAGCCTAGGGACGAAATAAGAGGAAAACGGGGGTACTAGGGTCTTTTAACCCTAAATGCGCGCAGGCATATTCGGTGGAGTCCGGGCACCCGGGGTAAAGGGGTCCGGGCACCCGAACTAGTCAGAGGCAGGCGCCCAGGAGGGGCCGGGCACCCGGGGGTCGGCGGACCGGGCACCCGGCTGGTTTAGAGGAGGCCGGGCCTTGGCGCTGAAGGGGACCGGTCACCCGAGGGTGATGGCCCGGGTACCCGGGGCGGCTGCTGGCTCCCATGAGGGGTGGCCAGGCACCCAGGTCCGAAGGGCCGGGCACCAGGGGCGGCCTGCTGGCGCACAGGCAGGGAGGGGCCGGGCATCCGGGCCCATCATGGCCGGGCATCCATGGCGGTCGGGCGCGGCTTTAGGGGGACGGGCACCCCAGGTCAGTTGGCCGGGAACCCGGGGCGGCCAAGGCCAGCGCCAGGCAGAGGGGCCGGGCCGGTTCCCAGCCAGCGGCCGGGCACCCGGAGTGTCCAGGAACTCCGATTCCTCGTTCTTCTCATCCCTCTCTTCCTTCTCTTGTTCCATAGATGCTGGTGTCTCCGTTCTCACCATCTCACGATCATCTCCTTGGTATCTAAGAATGCGTAACACTTCGGTTTGATGTAGGACTCAACTCTTGTGTGAATTCGAATGGAGTTTGAAGAGGAAGGAGTTAACCTCGGTTTCGATGGCACGTGCACAAGCTCTTGTCATTGGGCCTCTTCATGCTTGCGGTGGTGACGTAACGTCCGTCGGGATGGTCGGGGGAAGCTCCGCATCAAGTAGACTTGTCACCTCAGATAAGACCAAGTCAGTCCTCCACAAATTTTGACTGACGCCGCTTAACATGGGTCTTTGATGTGATATGTAGGTTGTTAGTAAGCAAAACTAATCACAATCATTCATTGACAATAGGTAGCGAGTCTCTCGGCAGTTAAAGTGTACCACCATTTTTAATTTTGAATACGGAAACATTTTCATTGTGAAGGTTTATGCATCACAAATATAGAACAAGAAGTATTTCGAGGATGCCAGCAATTTTTTTATAGAGTAACCCACAATTATTGGATGGGAATGCTTCTCATATGACCCGCTCTTGTAGCAATCTAGTCTTGATGTATTTGTGATGTGAAAGCCTCTCAAAAGAAAATTGTCTTAGCAAAATGGGAAATGTTCAACTCTGCTCCATCATGGAATGATTTTCTTTCAGAAGCATTTCCTGGTGTATTGTGACCTAGGTGAGAAAATGATAAATGCCCTTGGAGATGATGGGCGTGAGAGATTCCTTGCTTCATAGTTTGGCATATTCAACTCATGTTGTGCAAGTCCCCCTAGAACAAAGCTCTAGAGGAAATGGCAGTTGTGCTTGTCAATGAAAATGGTGATAACTACCATAGGCTTAAGCAAAAGAGTTTGCCCCCATGATTTTCTTCGTAGGTAAAATGGAGAACTGGTGAGGTATGGATGCATTACTCATGTTTGTTTTTTATGAGCATAGTTAATGCAAATTGATAGATCTTCTTCCTCTGAGAAGATAGTGTGACGCGAGGTGGCACTGGTACAGTGAGGTGCTATACAAACGGTTTTAACCCATTTCCGCGATGGCGTTCTAAATTGTCACCTAGTGAGTGACTGTGATAGGGGGGTCATTCCCACACTACCCAGAAACCGTCGGGGATATGCCCTCCTGGCACACACGCTCGGCAAAATGAGGTCGTGTGCGACCGGCGAGCAGTCAAATAAGGTTATACGTACAGTAGTGCTCAAAAAAATACAATTATAAAGGCGAAATCATTTCCGATCGTAAGTACATCCCACACAGTCCGTCCCCGCCAAATGTTTTCGTTCGTATATACATCCCACACAGTAGCTCCAAGGAAAAGTTTCCGTTCGCAAGTACATCACACACAATTTTCCCCGTTAAATCGTTTGTGATAGTGTTGCCATTGCACACGATATTAACAATTTTATCGTTTGCGTTATTGTATGCATCACCCAAGGTGCGTAGAAGAAACTGTGTGGCAAAGGCTGTCCATCACACATAGTTTTTATGTGGTAAACTTTTGCGCAAGGTGGCCTAACGCAAACAGTTTTCAAGATGATGTCGTGTGTGATTGTTCATTGATCCAACACGCACTACTGCAGGATGCTGCTAACGCGACACTACGATCAGAGACCCTTCGACGAAACTGTGTGCGATGTAATAATCACAAATGGTGGTGTGAAAGAACCGTCAAATAAGGTGGAAAACTTTTGCGATGGCGGAGCCATCAAACACGGTTCAGATTTTTGTTGCATGTGCGATGCAGGGCATATGGTTCAGTTCAATGAACTGTTTGCGATGAGGTAGAACAAAAGAAACGGGCAGCCAGATGAAGGCGTGTGTGATATACAGCATACGGTTCACTCGGATGAACTGTTTGTGATGAGGAGGAACAATAGAAACGAGCATCTAGATAAATGTGTGTGCGATTGAGGGCATACGCTTCAGAAGGATTAACTGTTTGCGATTAGGCAACAGAACAAAAATGGGTCAGCCAGATCAAAGTGTCTACGATTGATGGCATACACTTCACACAGATGAACTATTTGTGATTAGCCACAATAAACTGAAACAGTTAGAGAGATCAACGTGTGTGCGCTAGACGGGCACACACATTCTAATTAAAAAAAGCGTGCGCGATGGTAATAACGAGCGTGCACGGTTATTGGAACAAGACGTGTGCTGACATTTCCTATTGCGGTGCACCCTATGGTGCAAACGCCACGTACGCGGCCGAGAAGGCGTGCCCATGTTACGCCTTCCAGGAATAGTGCTGCACTTATAACCGTCAATAAATTTTGAGCATGCATCCCGTTACATTCCAAATTGCAAACCTGTTCACACCGATCAAAACCTAAACGGTTTCCCACTTAGGAGCATATTACTACTCGGTTACAAATACTACTACTCCAAGATGACTGCACATTCCTCCTCAACTCCTCATCCACAAAAACAAAAAAGTCATTCATCATCGTTCCCATGCGTCTGCCATGGCCAGCATGAGTTCTGGCTCGAGAGATTGCCACCAGGGAAATGCGAGCATGGAAGCGGAAGCACGAGAGATGTCCCGCCTCGCCGCGACCGTAGCCGGCTTGTCCCGCTGTGCGGTCGTAACAGCACAGAGGTCCCACCGTGCCGCCGAAGTAGCACAGAGGTCCCGCCGCGCCGTTGATGCAGCAGACTGGTCCGGCCGCGCCACGGAAGCAGAAGAGATGTCCCGCCACACCACGAATGTAGCAGAGAAGTCCTCCCGCGCCACGGCATCCTGGGAAAATGTCTCGTGGGCAGGCGAGGACTCTTACAAGCGCATGCATGCGATCATCCATAGCCAAATGGACCAGATCTCCAGCTGGGCGAGGTTGCAGGACGACATGAAAGCCTCTTTTGAACGGGCTACCGGTGTCATCCTGCAACTAAATGAGAGCAATGCGAAGCTCCTGGCCGAGCGTGACCTGTTGAGGGCGAAGATCGTCGGAAGTGCGGAGCAGCAGGAGGAGACCACTGCGTTGTTGAAGAGGACCGACGTCATCGTCGAGAAACTTATGGACGAGAATGCCATGCTGCACATTGAGCGCAGAAGGCTGGTGGAGGAATCCGTCGATGCTCTCAAGCAGCATCTTGAGGACAAGAAAGAGCTCATCGCCGCTCGCCGCAGAGACTAGTTCCCGCGGCCTGCAGCAATGCATCAAGAAAGTAGACATCAGCAAGCCAGATTGTTGTCTTCCTTCTTCTTTTGCCCTTGTGTATTTCGGGCGTTGCTGCATGTGGCTTTTTTAATTATGTTCCTAAATATGTAAGACAATTATTATCCACTTTCATCGTCCTTATATTCATCACTTGCTATAAGTCGCAGTCGATGCTATATAGGTCTGTTGAATCTTACATCAAGATCCGTGCAAAACTTTCTTTTCAAATTTTCATTTTTGTCTCTTAAATCTCAGTCCAGTGAGACATATAGCCACGCCGTAGAACAGGGGCTCGGGCGCCATTAATGGAGACGTTGGGAGGGAGGTGCGTGGCGGGTACAGGTCAAAAGGCTCTCCTCCTGATGAGCACGCGCAGGGGTCTGATCGCGCGGCTCCCGTACTCAAATAGCTACCCCGCATGGCACCTCCTAGCCAATAAAAAAAGGGACACATGGCGGCACGTATTTGGTAAGTAGAACACCCACGGTTTCATTAAAACTTGTGTTTCACATTTGTAATGTGACAGCACTTGTTCCAAAATGACTTTGTTGATTGTTAATGTGTGCGCCTTCGCAAATCGGACAGAAAAATTACCACAGCATGTTGGTGCCGTGTCATGACACCATGCCAAGTTTCATGATTTTCAGGCGTGTTTTGGATTTACAGGAATTAAAAAACCAAGTTTCTCAATCTTTACGGCATATCGCCGTCAGACGGAAAAAATTACCACAGCATGTTGGTGCCATGTCATGACACCATGCCAAGTTTCATGATTTTCAGGCGTGTTTTGGGTTTACTAGAATTAAAAAAACCAAGTTTCTCAATCTTTCTGGCCGAGGCACGATGCCCGGATGTTTGAATTTCATTCCCATTACTTCCATGGGACCTAGAAATTCACCCAAGGACGCACATGCGATTTTTCAACCAACTTTGGTGCACTGGAGCATGTGCTTGTAGTTCAAATTTGAATTATGCACATTAAATGCCCAGAAACTCAATTAACGTATAAAAAGGCCAAACAAACCCAGAGTAATTCCAAAATTTAGCAAGATACTTCTATTTGGTCTAATCTGCCCGTGTAAAAAAATTAAGGCGGGAGAAGGCAAAGTATGCATTATGTCGTTTAAGACACGGAGGTGACATGTTCCTCTCGGAACCACAAGCCTTCTTGAGGGAAGCTCCGGTTTGCAAGAAGCTTACACCAAAGCTTGTCCCAATTCGCCAAAAAAAATACCGCATGACATGTTGGTGCCATGTCATGACACCATGCCATGATTTTCAGCGTGTTTGGATTTACATGAATTAAAAACCAAGTTTCTCAATCTTTACGCCGAGCCACGATGCTCAGATGTTTGAATTTCATTCCCATTTCTTGCATGGGACCTAGAAATTCACCCAAGGACACATATGTGATTTTTCAACCAACTTTGGTGCACTTTGGAGCATGTGCTTGTAGTTCAAATTTGAATTATGCACATTAAATGCCCAGAAACTCAATTAATGTATAAAAAAGGCCAAATGAACCCGGAATAATTCCAAATTTTAGCACGATACTTCTATTTGGTCTAATCTACATGTGTAAAAAAATCAGGCGGGAGAAGGCAGTGTACATATGTCATTTCGCACACGGAGGTGACATGTTCCCTCTCGGAACCACGAGCCTTCTTGAGGGAAGCTCCGGTTTGGAAGAAGCTTACACCAAAGCTTGCCCCAATTGGGCCAAAAAAATTACCGCAGCATGTTGGTGCCATGTCATGACACCATGCCAAGTTTCATGATTTTCAGGCGTGTTTTGGATTTATATGAATTAAAAAACCAAGTTTCTCAATCTTTACGGCCGAGGCACGACGCCCAGATGTTTGAATTTCATTCCATTTCTTGCATGGGACCTAGAAATTCAACCCAAGGACACACATGTGATTTTTCAACCAACTTTGGTGCACTGGAGCATGTGCTTGTAGTTCAAATTTGTATTATGCACATTAAATGCCCAGAAACTCAATTAATATATAAAAAAGGCCAACTGAACCCGGAATAATTCCAAAACTGAGCATGATACTTCTATTTGGTCTAATCTGCCTTTGTAAAAAAATTCATGGGGGAGATGGCAGTGTACGTATGTCATTTCGCACACAGAGGTGACATGTTCCATCTCGGAACCACGAGCCTTCTAGAGGGAAGCTCTGGTTTGCAAGAAGCTTACACCAAACCTTGTCCCAATTCGGCCAAAAAAATTACCGCAGCATGTTGGTGCCATGTCATGACAACATGCCAAGTTTCATTATTTTCAGGCGTGTTTCGGATTTACGGAAATTAAAAAACCAAGTTTCTCCATCTTTCCGGCCGAGCCACGACGCCCAGATGTTTGAATTTCATTCATGTTTCTTGCATGTGACCTAGAAATTCACCCAAGGACATAAATGTGATATTTCAGCCAACTTTGGTGCACTGGAGCATGTGCTTGTAGTTCAAATTTGAATTATGCACATTAAATGCCAAGAAACTCAATTAATGTATAAAAAAGGCCAAACAAACCCGGAATAATTCCAAAATTTAGCACGATACTTCTATTTGGTCTAATCTGCCCGTGTAAACAAAATTAAGGCGGGAGAAGGCAGTGTATGTATGTTGTTACGCACACGGAGGTGACACGTTCCCTTTCGGAACCACGAGCCTTCTTGAGGGAAGCTCCGGTTTGCAAGAAGCTTACACCAAAGCTTGTCCCAATTCAGCCAAAAAAATTGCCGCAACATGTTGGTGCCATTTTATGACACCATGCCAAGTTTCAGATTTTCAGGCGTGTTTTGGATTTACAGGAATTAAAAAACCAAGTTTCTCAATCTTTCCGGCCGAGCCATGACGCCCAGATGTTTGAATTTCATTCCCATTTCTTGCATGGGACCTATAAATTCACCCAAAGACACACATGTGATTTTTCAACAAACATTGGTGCACTGGAGCATGTGCTTGTAGTTCAAATTTGAATTATGCACATTAAGTACCCAGAAACTCAACTAATGCATAAAAATGCCAAACGAACCCGGAATAATTCCAAATTTAAACACGACACTCCTGTACTAGTTGCATGTTCACTGTACGTAAATGTTCTAGCAACTCAAACACCATCCTTTCCCTCTGTAACACCATTTTGTCTTTCAAAACATAATGAAAAAATTAGGTATACCACAAACATTTTACTGGAAAGAATCATGTGGGATGCGATATAAAATATATTTGCGCACTGTCTTGTCTGACTTACGCAGGATGGTTCGTCGTCTACAATCCACCGCCCCCGCTTGAACCACACTTGCGCGCTAGTTTCTCGCGGCACCGAGCGAAAAAAATTTGCCACCACGGAAATATCAATCTCCCCGCCCCCTCCCTCCCACCAAAAGCCACATTTCCACTGTTCCTCCTTGCTTTCCAAGTTCATACCTTCACTACTGCTTACTGGCAGCTCAGCCTCCTCGCTGGCGACCCTTCTTCTTGCAGCGCCGCCTCCTCACCGGCTACCCCTCTTTTTGAAGTGCCGCCTCCTCACCGTCGACCCTTCTTCTTGCAGCGCCGCCTCCTCGCCGCGACCCTTCTTCTTGCTGCGCGGCCTCGTCGCCGATGATCCATCTTCTTGCTGTGCGGCCTCGTTGATATGGTTAGGTAATCCGCTCCCCACCCACACCATCCTCCTCCTTTCTCGTCCCACATGCCCCGACCGACAGCGCTACACCTTTCGCCGAAATCACTTTCCCCCTCCAATTAAGCGCCGCCCACAGCCATTTTGCATGTAGTATAACATGGAGCTCAGTAGCATGCGGCCGCACGCGCGCACGAGGTCGCTATGGCTACCATGCGTGCCGACCGCCAGATCTTGGAGGAGCACCTCATCTTCGAAGCCACCGTCGACACCGCCACGTGGTTGTCTATTTTAAAATACAGTTCGTGCTATTTTCTCGAGGCCACCGCCAGTGCCTTCTAGCGACCTGTCCTCTATAATGTTAATATGCAATCTGATGTCCAGTTAACAGTTTGGTCCTCTGAAATGTAATGTTCAGTTAACACTTTGGTCCAAAATTTGCTACATTTTGTAGTACTGTTCTCAAGCATTCATTGTTTTTTTTAACTGTCTTATCTTCTAGTACATGTTTCTATTCTACAATGTCGTGCTTAGTTAACTATTTTGGTTCATTTGTTCTGCTATCCATTTAACTGTTTGGTTCAATTCTGCAATTTGATTTTCATTTGCTGTGGGTACAATTTTGTATTGTTATGCATGTGACACCAATCGAATTTGGCCGTACTCAATACATATTCTACTGATAGTATGGCAAATCTCAGTTAACCTGATCAAGATCTTCCTTATTTGTGTTGCAGGGAAACAATGGGAGGCACTGCGGTTTACCATCGAGGTTTGTTCAAGCATGGTCCTTTGGCTAATAGCACATTATTGTGCAGTTGCAAGAATCATTCTAATATTTAGGTTTCTTACAATTTGGTCTAGCACATGTAGGTCCTGCTGTCAGATGCTTAGACCCACTGTTCGACCCATTTTGCATATGGGGAAATGAGATGTCCATGAATAATAGTCAAGTCAAGAAACTCAGAAAGATTGTTAGGATGAAGAAACTTGCGACGAATAACATCAAGATCTTTTTTTGCACAATGAAGAAGAGATCAGTCAACTATAGGATGGTACTAACTCTTTTACCTTGTTTTTACCCCTTGCGCCATTTCAAAATTTATAACAGCGATTTATGCATATATTTGTTTTCAGTACTTTTCAAAGTAGTTCACCGATGATTACCTCTCAAACCACCTGCATGGTCAAGAGGCGAGGAAGGTATTCATTCAACACCCACGGTACAATATTGAAGTCTTGTTGAAGAGGAAGAAGGTTGGGCGAGCAATTGTCCGTAGCCACTGGCCTAAAGTTGCAAGGACACCCAACATCACTGGAGGCTCAATATTTGCCTTCCGCTTCTGCAGTTTCCCAGATGAGATTCATCTGTCTATTTACCATGTATGATGCTACTTTCCAAAGGTTTTTGATGTTGCATGTGAAACTTGGTGCTGTTGTGTAATGGCGTAATTGAGTGCCGAAGCAATATGATGTAATTCGAGTATGAAATCCTGGTTGATGTTATACGGACATGAAATATCTGGTGTGTTTTATAGGAAATATCAATTTGATTAGTACATTGATTATCAATAATAGGCTAATTACCATGCTTATTGGGGTTTTCTATTGTAGACGGTTACTCAGACAACACCGTGGGCGATGAACTCATACAACCCACACGGTTTCTGGAAAGTAGGCATGTTCGATCAACCAACAATCACACACGGCTTCCGGCAGCGAACTATTTGCGTTAGGCCACCTTGCACAAATCTTTCCACACAAAGAACTGTGTGGTGATATACATACGAACGGAAATGATTTTCTGGGATTCACCGTGTGGGATGTACATACGAACAGAAACAATTGGGTTTCGATGCCCCGCCAGATCGCACACGAGCTCATTTTGCCCCAGCCAGTGAGCCAAGAGGACCTATCCCCGACGGTTTCTAGGTCGTGTAGGAAGGACCCCCTATCGGCCACACTCACTTGGCGACGGTTCCAAACGCCGTCACAAAAAGGGGTTAAAAACCGTTTGTATAGCACGTCGTTGTACCAGTGACGGTTTATTCCTAGAAACTGTGTGTGTTGCCTGAGGTCATCACCCATGGTGTTTTCTCAATAACCGTTTGAAATTGAAAACCCAATTAGCAGGCTAATTTCCCTATTATTAATAATCCATTTATTAATCTAATTTCCATTCATATTAAGCACATGATATATTTCATTTTCATATTAAGGAAGCAGGATTTCATAATTGAAATACATCAGAGTACAACATCATATAGCTTCAGCACTCAGCTATCCCATTACACAACTGCACCAGCACCAAGTTTCACATGCAACATCTATAACCTTTCGAAATTAGCATCATAGACGGTACATCGACAGATGAATCTCATCTGGAAAACTTTGAAGCGGAAGGCGAATATTGAGCCTTCATTCATGTTGAAGGTCTTTGCAACTTTAGGCTAGTGCCTATGGATGATTGATCGTCCATCCTTCATCCTCTTCAGGACACTTCAATATTGAACCATGGGTGTTGTATGAAAACCTTCCTCGCCTACTGACCATAGAGGTGGTTTGAGAGGTAATCATCAGTGAACTGCTTTGGAAAGGCCTGAAAACAAGGATGTGCATAAATATCTTCTCTATATTGCAAATGGGGCAAAGGAATAAAAAAGGCAAGGTATAACAGTTAGTACCATCTTGTAGTGAACTGATGTCTTCTTCATTGTGCAGACAAAGATCTTGTTATTTTTTGTCGCTAATTTCTTTGTCCTAACAATCTTTCTGAGTTTCTTGACTTGATTGATATTCATGGACAACTCATTTCCCCATATGCAAAAAGGGTCGAACAGTGAGTCAAAACCTCTGACAGCAGGACCTACATGTGCAAGACCAAATTGGTAAAACCCTAAATATTAGAATGGTTCCTGCAATTGCACAATAATGTGCTAATAGACAACCGACCATGCATGTGCTAACTTCGATTGTAAACCTCAGTGCTTCCCATTGTTTCCCTCCAACACATATAAGGTAGTTAGTCCTCAGGTTAAGTGAGGGTTGGCATGCTATCAGTAAAATATGTTGATGAAAAATAAGCGCATTGCAGATTCATCATATTAATTCAAGCCACATGGAAAACCCATTTATCCAAACCAAGCATGATTAAGAACTAGGAAATATAGCACTTGTATATGTTTCTCATGTACTCCCTCCGTCCCGAAAAACATGTCGCGGGCGTAGTTCACTGGTAATTTTGCAAAAAAAGCCTCGTGGTTTCAAAAGCGTTTCAAACAAGTCCCTCTGCCCCGTCTTCTTCCTCCGCCCATCGCCTGCGCGTCGCCAGGGGCCGGCGCCGCCCAGATGCATGATTCGCCAGGGGTCGGCGAGCCCAGCTGAGCTCCTCCGCCGTTGCCAAGTACATGCTCTCGCCGCCATCGGCAGTTACCTCCTCCACCGCCGCAGCCCAGACCTGCGCCGCCGCGGTCCCCTCCCGCTGCGATTACCTGTGGGCGTCGCCGGAATCTCCCGCTACATCTTCCTCGAGGTCGTGCGCGTCCCTCCTCGAGCTCCCTTGCATCCTCCTCAAGCCCGCGCACGTCCTCCTTGTGCTCCCGCGCATCCTCCTCGAACTCCGGTGCGTGCGCCGCCGTGATCCCCTACCGGCGTCGCTGGAGCCTGACTCCATGATCCGGTGGACCGGGAGCTCGCGCACGTGATCCTCAATCTCCAGTGCGACCTCGTCGATCTCCCACGCCCGCGCACCTATGTTGCTCCTTCTCCCCTGCCCACGCACCCGTGCGCTACTTCTCCCCTGTCGCCGGTGGTCTCTGCCCATGCTGCTGCTACTCCACTGACCCTGCCCGTACTGCTACTGCTCCACTGACCCTGCTCGTGCTACTGCTGCTCCACTGATCCTGCCCGTGCTGCCGCTGCTCCACTGAGCTGCCCATGCTGCTGCTCCTTGACCCTGCCCGTGCTGTTGTTGCTGCTACTCTGCACCTTGAAGAAGATACAGTAAAACTGTGCGATGATGATGTAGAACTTCAATTGGAGAAAAATACTTCTGCTTATGATGGTGATTTAAAACAGTGTATGACAAATGGAGCAGAAAAATACTTCTACTTATGGTGAAGTAGAATAGCATCTTGATCCAATTGACAAATGGAGCAGAAAAATACTCCTATCGAAATGCAATGCCAGACAGTAAATATCTGTAGAACATTTGAATTAATTTAAGCAAGTCTTGAGATGTCTACAATTTGTAGAAACATTTGAAAGCAAAAAATCTCTTGAGCAGCTAGGACACTAGAGTAAATCCGATAAGGAAAGCAAAAAACACATTCCTTGAGGACAGTGGAAACCATGTCTACAAAAGAGAGGCCTTCCTCTTGGACCGCGGTCTATGACTGGTGTCGATCTGCTCCATGTATTATCTGCCTGACTGATGAATTATCTGTGGGCTATTCATCCCATTAGAACGCCTGCAAAGTTCTCACCATAAAAGAACATGCGATATTCACCTCCATTGTAGAGAGATTTTTGAGCTATCGGAATGCAGGAAAAAAGAAGCATCGGTCAGTGAGCAAGATATAAAGCTCATTAACTTACAAACATAGTGGACACAAAATTATCTCGGACTGTTGTATCACAAGCTGTATGCTGTGCTCGATCAAAATTGAGCCTCCAGGAGGCACGGCCAAGAATTGTTTACATATTACTTAACATTTCAAAACCATGAACAGTTTTAAAAGCAGTGAACATTTTGTTGAATGCTACCTATATTTTGTTAATGTCATGAGGACTTTTTAACATCTTGTCATTTTGGTGGCACCTAGACAAAGACACACACATACAATACATTAGATGCACTGTATATTCAACTCAAATTATTTGATTTATTTGGATTTATTAAAATTATTGGAATTTAAATGACAGGACTGATAGAATTTTGTTTATTGAATTTTGCTTCCAAAATTGTTGTTGCTCATGGTCATGGTCATTTGCAATCTTCAAATTTTGGCTTGAAGATGATACTTTTTGTTTAATCTGGACATGTGTATGGTTTGTATGGTGGCTCGAGTAATAGCTACTCATGATCATAATTTGAAAATTCAGTTAAAATGCGGTGTTAAAACTGTAGATATCTACTCATGATCATATCTAGCAGAACTAGTGCAAAATTGTTGACAGTAGTACTCCTCCTACTACTTTGTGTGTGTGTATTCTTGTTTGACTAGTGCAAATGCATTTCTTGTTTGACTTGCATACTCATTTTATGTGTGTGTATTCTTGTTATGGTACCATGGTGTACTCATCTTATGTCATTGATGGCAGGAAACATAACTATGGATTTGAACTGGATGCCTCAAAAGGAAGAACATGGAACTATTGATTTGAACTTGATGCCTCAAGAGGAAGACGATGAAGGTATTAATTTGAATTGGATCCCTGAACAGGAGGAACCTCAAGTGGCAGAGAATGGAACTATGGATTTGAACTTGATGCCTCAAGAGGAAGACTATGAAGCTATGAATTGGATGCCTCAATAAGATGAAAGGAAAGAGGATGAAGCTCAAGAGGAAGAGGATGAAGTTATGAATTGGATACTTCAAGAGAAGAGAAGAGAATTGTCAGATAAGGAGAGGCATGGTGTTTACCTCACCTTGCTAGTAATCGAGCTCAGAGATGGGTCCGTTCAACCAGACGACAAGCTGCTAGTCTCAAACCTGTTGGACATAAGTGTACGATCTGTTGAAAGAATCTAGGAAGACGCCAAAAAGCAAATTGCCGATGGCAAAGAAGTAGATGCCTCAAGAAAGAAGCCAGGAAGATCTGGCCGAAAGAGAAAGGAGCTGGATCTAGAGAGGACCTCAACAATCCCACTGAATAAAAGAAGGACGATTCGATCTCTGGCACGGTCTCTAGGTGTGGCCCGATTGACCCTACATAAGAGGTTCCAGTTGAATGAGCTCAACCGCATCACAAGCACCGTGAAGCCTCACCTCAAGCTAGAGAACAAGCTTGCAAGATTGAAATTTTGTATGTCCATGGTCGATGACAATTCGATCTCAACTTCTCGGGCTATGTTCAAACCAATGACGAATATGGTTCACATCGATGAAAAGTGGTTTGACATGACGAGAGTGAAGAATAGTTACTATGTACTTCCAGGAGAACCTGAACCAAAGCGCACCATGTCAAACACACACAGCATTGGGAAGGTAATGTTCCTAACAGGTGTTGCCAGTCCTCGATATAACAATGAGGGGGAGCTAACATTCGATGGGAAGATCAGCATTTGGGCATTCGTCGAAGATATTGAGGCGAAGCGGACAAGTGAGAACAGAACAAAGGGAACAAAAGTGTTGACATCAGTGAAAGTAACCAGCCATGTGTGCAAAGATTATCTAATCAATAAGGTTATCCCAGAAATTCAGGATAAGTGGCCTGACGATGATGAGGGAGCAACAATATTCATCCAACAGGATAACGCAAAGCCTCATGTCCTTCCCAATGATGTAGCTTTTCGAGAAGCTTTGGAATAAACTGATCTTGACATCCGATTGCTACAACAGCCCCAAATAGCCCTGAGTTAAATTGTTTGGACCTCTGCTTCCATAACTCTCTCCGGTCTCTAACGGACCGCAGTCAACTACAAACATCCGTGAAGGCTGATGTGGTGTGGAAGAGGAATTCGAGAACTACGATCCCGACAAGTTGCACAGAAGCTTTATCACATTAGAAGCAGTTATGTTTGAAGTTATGAAAGACAAAGGAGGAAATCAATATAAGTTTCCCCACTTGCACAAGGATCGCTTTCAGAATGCTGGAATGGAAATAATCAGTGTATATTGCGATGGTCAGGTAGTTGTTGATACTAGGTCCATTATAGAAGAAATGGAAATTGCAATAGGAAAAGAAAATGAAAGGAAAGAATTAGCTAGAGAAGGGAAAAGAAAGAAAAGTAAAGGGAAGGGAAGAAGTAGCAACAGAAGGGAAAAGAAAGAAAAGTAAAGGGAAGGGAAGGGAAGAAGTGGCCAGAGAAAGGAAAAGAATGTAGTCAAGAGGGGACAAAGATGCCCTTATGTCATGCCCTTGTGTATGCCTTGTCTAATCCTTGTATATAAACTCCTTGTTGGAATTCATTGGAATTTGGGTTATTTGGAATTTGAATTATTTGAATTGATTTGGATTAGTTTTAGTTATTTGAATTAATCTAAAATATTTGGATTAATTTGAATAATTTGGATTAAAACTGAATTTGTGCTAACTTACTTTGCAATTTGTGCTAACTTACTTAATTATTTGTGCCATAATGTTGGCCATTTTAGAAATGCACTAATTAAATTTATAAAATGAAGCTATAGATATACAGTGTTCTGTTCTGACAATAGCTAGGTACTGTAGGTAGGATAGATGAAGTTTCAGAACAACTGCTCCACAATCAACTGGTTCTCATCAGAAATGGCACCAAGATTAGAAACTGCAGCTGCTGGCAGTGGCACCACAGGAGGATTCAGTGATGAAGTGCCATACTTTGGTCATGTGCTCTAGTGCATAAGCCACAACCACAAGTGTACATATTTTGAATTATTTGGAATTTTTTGATTTATTTGAATTTATTTGGATTATCTCCTAATAAAATGTACTCCATGAGCTACAAAACCCTTGCACGGAAAAATTAGTCCATCTGCTCAAGTAACATGGACATGTCATGCTTGGCAATAGCAGAAGTAACATGGACATGGACCAATATGGTGGCATGGCCACTGAGCATCTAGATAGCACACACACACATAGTACATTAGATGTACTGTATATTCAACTCAAAATTATTTGAATTATTTGGATTTATTAATATATTGGAACTTAAATGACAGGACTAACAAAATTTTGTTTACTGAATGTTGCTTCAGTCAACATTCAACATTTCTTCGGAGTTTTATTTATTGTTGATTAGGAAAAGAAGAGCAGCAGCGAGTAGCAGGAAAAGAAGAGCAGCAGCAGAGAGAGGTTCAGAGCAACGGAAAGGAGCATTTGATAAGGAGAACTGCAAGATTTGATAGACATAATGTCATGGGTTTTTTAGTTGGAGTACATGCTTAACTGACGGTGCCATTTGGAGTACATTTGCTTGCAGTAATACATTCAGTAATTTTAAACTCGCTACTCCATGTGCTTGCTGTTAGTAAATTATAAACTTGATGTCATGGAGTAACTTGTTACTGTTAGTGAGTTTATAACTGCACACACACATACTGGTTCAGATTTTCATGTGCTTTCTTATTCTTGCGGATTTTCTGTCAATTTGGTTGCTTGCAGTAGTTTCAGTAGTTTAGTGTAGGACTTGCAAGAAGAGGAGAGCTACTGTAGTGTACTCCTCTTCTTGCAAATGATCTAACCTAGTCCAAATGATTACAGGAGTATTTCTTGAGAGCTCTAGCCTTTGTGACACTTCTAAAAAAACTTGCTAATCTGTACATCTGGAAGTTCTGTCTCCTTGCATGTATTAAGTCGAAGCTCTCCTTTAGTTGCCAAGTTTACTTTACTGAACATGTTTTTGTTCTTCAAGGGAGTGGAAGCAATGTACTCTAGCCAATAGTTGCATTACATGAAGTACAAGACTATTTGTAGTTGAATTATATTCCATCAATAATCCATCTCCAATCTATCTGTAGTTGAATTACTTTGAGAAAGATGTTCATTGTAGTTTACTGAACATGTTTTGTTCTTGAGCGCGTGGGGAGTGGAAGCAATGTGCTCTAGTGCATACTGTAGCCCATCTGCAATCTATCTGTATTTACTGAACATGTTCTGTTTGAGCCATATTTCAGAGAAAGGAAACTGCATTTGTAATTCATTTGTTTCCGGAATGGTTCATTTCCCTAATTTGTCAGAGAAAGGAAACTACACACACTCTAAGCAGCAGAAACTGGAGCGATCCTAGCAAGCACCAACAAAGAAAGGCAAAATGCGAGAGAGGCACGAGGAAGGAGCTCACTCACCGCGGCGTCAAAGCGCTGGACGGCGATCACCGGGAAGTAGCTGCCTTTCTCAAGCAACCTGCGATAAACCAGAACCAAGAAACCTTCTTAAATGGCAGCCAATTTGGGGGCAGTGACAGTTTTTGTCACTGAGATGGAGAATTAGAGATGGGACTCTATTTGCAAGGCCATAGCGCTGGTCGCTGCTCACCGATAAGTCGGAGGAGGGTTTGTCCGGAGGCGCAGGGAACGATGAGGAGGGCTCCTTCTCGACGTCCGGCGATGCGGCGGCGGTGACGGTCAGCGAGACGCCGCGGGGACGGCGATGGCTGGAGAGGAGGCCGAGCTGCGGTGTGGCGAGCCCGCGACGAGGCAGGGGCGGTGAGGAGGCCCGCAATCTCTTGACGTTTGCCGACTGGAGGATATCGCCCTTGCTTCACAGCGTCGGCGGCACCGTCGTCGTCGATAGTGAGGACGACACCCGGCTGCTCGTCGGCCTTTGGGTTGCTGTTGGTGGTTCATATCCGGTGCCTCCGGGCTCTCCAACAGCGGTTCCGACGCAGCCGGAGTAGAGCGCGGCGGTAGCTGTGGAAATTGAAGATATTTTTGAGGAAGGGGGGAGCTTGGGGAGGCAGGCGAGCGGCAGCTGCGGCGGCGGAGCAGGAGGCAGTTGCGGCGGGAGAGCGGGGGAGCAGAGGAGCTGCGGCGGCGGGGAGAAGGGGAGCTGCGGCGGCGGGAGCAGCGAAGCTGCGGCTCCGGAGAGCAGCACAGCTGCTGCTTCTGTCGGAGGAGGAGGATGGGGAGCGCGGGTTTGGTCGGAAGAAACGAAAGGGTTTTTTGCAAAAATGCGGTCGCGACATGTTTTTCGAGACGAAGGGAGTATTAAGTGCAGCCAAATTCGATTTATTCCTCACATGCACAACAATACAAAATTGTACCCACGACAATTGGACATCGCATTGCAGAATTGAACCAAGCAGTTAACTAAACACCACAACGAATGAACCAAACATTAACTGAGCACCACATTGCACAATATAACATACTCCTTATAGAAGATCAAACAGTTAACCAAACCAAGCATACTTAACAACTTGGAAATATAGCGTTGTATGTGTTTCTCATGTATTTAGTACAACCAAATTCAATTTATTCCTCACATGGTATACAATAACAAAATGCACCCACAACAATTGAACATCGCATTGCAGAATTGAACCAAACAGTTAACTAAACACCACAACAAATGAACCAAACGTTAACTGAGCACCACATTGCACAGTATAACATACTCCTAATAGAAGATCAAACAGTTAACCAAACCAAGCATGCTTAAGAACTTGGAAATATAGCAATTGTATTTGTTTCTCGTGTATTTAGTACAACCAAATTCGATTTACTTCTCACATGGTATATAATAACAGAATGCACCCACAACTATGGAACATCGCATTGCAGAGTTGACCCAAATTGTTAACTAAACACCACAACAAATGAACCAAACATGAACTGAGCACCACATTGCACAATGTATAACATAGTAGAAGATCAGACAGTTAACCAAACCAAGCATGCTTGATACCTTGGAAATATAGCAATTGTATTCGTTTCTCATGTATTTTGTAAAGATAAATTTGATTTATTTCTCACATGGAAGACAATACAAATTTGCAGCCTGAAGAATTTAACATCACGTTTGCAGAATTGAACCAAACAGTTAACTGAAGAGGACAACTAATTAACCAAACAGTTAATAAGTGAGCACCACACTGCACGACATATAGAACATATACACTAGAGCAACAGATTGCATGGTAAAATTAGATAGCACAATTCACTAGAATTTGTTAAGGAAAGGCAGGAGCAGCACACGCAACGGGTAAACCGAGCATGCTGAACCGGCGTAGATATCAAATGGCAAGGTGCTCCTCCAAGATCTAGGGGTCCGCACGAATGGTAGCCGTCGCGACCTCATCCGCGCGTGCGGCCGCGATTTGCTTCTCCGCTGCCAAATGTTCCTTGAGCTCCTGGCTATACTGCGTGCACCATGGCTTAGGGAGGTGCTTATTTGGTGGAGGGGTCGGTGATTTGGGTGGAAGGTGTCGTCTCGACTGTCGGGGCATGTGGGATGTGGAAGGAGGAGGAGGATGGGGGTCGGGTGTGGATTACCTGCCTGGATAGACAAGGCCGAAAGAAGGATTTGAGGGTCGCCAAGAGGAGGCGACACTGCAAGCAAGGAGTGAAGGTTTCAGCTTGGAAAGGAAGGCAGAAACAGGGGAAATGTGGCTTTTGGTAAGGGGGAGGGGGCGGGGAGGTAGATATTTCCGTGGAAGCCAAAAAAATTGAATCAGATCAGCGAAAAAACTGGCGCGCAAAGTGTCATCAGACACGGTCCCTTTTTCAGAAATCTATACAATATGTGAGGATCACAAACGATTCAAATAGCTTAACCCATGTGTGATGAGCTTGTACGTCAAAAATTTTGGTTCGAATTTCCCTGGTTACAATGGTCATCCACGTCATTGCATAATTTGGGTACACAAAGGAGACTACAACACACCCACACTTCTTAATCGAGTAAGTTCAGCAATTAAACAGAGCTAGCTGACCTAAACATTACTCTAACAAATTAAAGACCATGGCTCTTAATTAAAAAAACAAAGAGTACTACTATGGCTGGTGCTCGTCGATCTCCGCCGCCTCCACCATGTCCAGCTCGTGCCCAACGGTCTCCTGGGGAAGGGGCTCCATGGCATCCATCACACCATACTCGGCAAGCATCTCGCCATCCGCGTCTGCCATCTCTTTGAAAAAGGCCGCCATGAGCTGGGCGTGGGCGGCCATGATGTGGGCTTGGAAGGGCTCCGTCGTGGCAAGGTATGCGACGGAGGAACGGGCGGCTGCTCAAACGCTCTCAGCGGTAGCCAACTCTTCGGCCGTGGGTTGCCGACCGTTGTCGGAGAAGCTTCGTTCGATTTGTGCGGTGACCGCCACGAGCTAGGCGTGGGCAGCCTCGACGTGGTCATGGGCGGCCTCCATCAGGGCTAAGGTCGCCGCTGCGGAACGGACAACTGATATGCCGCTCTCGCCAGTTGCTATCCCCGAGGCAGATGTTGCTGCCGCCACCTGAGAAGCAACAGCGGCCGTTTGGGCTGCCTAAGCCGCCTGGTCGGAGATTGCGGCCGCGCTCATGCACCTTGTTAGAACGTGCATGGTGGCTGTGACCGCGCTCTCGCCGGAGTGGGCCGCCGAAATTGCCCTCACGACACGGGTCCACGTCCCCATCTTTCACCAGCGACGATTGAACAGTGAAATGATATTTGGCGAGTGGGCTAGTGTGCTTGACACGCCGGCTGTGGACTGTAGCCGATGCACCTTCTCGCGTAAGACATAGGTGTACTATACACCGACAGTGCTCCAGGATATTTTGTACTACATCCCACACGGTTGGTGATAATAAACTGTGTGGGATCTACTTGATTTTTCGTCTTGATTTGAATTACATAATGGGGTCACAGCGGCAATGGACGGTGTTTGAATTGCTAGAACTTTATCTGCAATAAACATGCAACTATATGTGTGTCATAAAATTTTTGGAATTATTCAGGGTTCGTTTGGACATTTTATACATTAAATTGGTTTTCTAGCCATTTCAGGTGCACAATTCAAAATTAAACTACATGCACATGCTCCGGTGCACCAACATGGGTTGTAAAATCGTATATGTGTCCATGGGTTTATAAATATGTCCCATGCAAGAAATCGGGATGAATTTCGAACACCACGGCACCGTGGCTCTCCGGCAAACATTCTGGTACTTGCTTTTGTAATTCTAGTAAATCCAAAACCCGTCTACAATTCATGAACCTTGGCATGCTATCATGGAATGGCATCAACATGCTGGGGTAAAATATTTTGTCCCATTTGGGCAGGTTATGGTATAAGCTTCTCACAAACCAGAGCTTCTCACAAGAAGCCTCATGGTTCCGTTAGGGAAAGGAAACGTGTCACCTTTGTGGAACAAACGATATTCGTCGCCTCTTCTTCCTTTCCGACTTTTCCTGGTGTCAACATAGAACAACAGGAGTGTCGTGTTAAATTTAGGATTTTTAGGGGATCGTTTGGACATTTTTATACGTTAACTGAGTTTTCTAGGCATTTATGTGCATAATTAAAAATTGAACTACATGCACATGCTCCAGTCCATAAAAACAGGTTGCAAAATCAAATGTTTGTCCTTGGTTGCAAGCTTAGGTCACATGCAAGAAATGAGAATGAATGTCAAACACCTTGACACTGTCGCTCGGCCGCTAATATAGAGATACATGGTTTTAAAATTCTAGTAAATCGAAAACTCATCTGAAATTCATGAACCTTGACATGATATCATGGAACAGCATCGACATGTCGTGGTAAAAATATTGTCCCATATGGGGCAGGTATGGGTATAAGCTTCTCGCAAACCAGAGCTTCTCTCACAACAAGCCTGATAGTTTCGGTAGGGAACGTGCCCCCTTGGGGGACGAAACGATATTTGTTGCCTCTTCTTACTTTCAAAATTTTTCTCGTGTCAACATAGAACAACACGAGTGTTGTGTCAATTTTTGGGATTTTTCGGGGTTCGCTTGGACATTTTTATACATTAACGGAGTTTTCTATGCATTCATGGGCATAATTCAAATTTGAACTACATGCACATGCTCCAGTGCATATAAATGGATTCAGAATTGGAATATGTGTCCTTGGTTACATGTTTAAGTCCCATGCAAGAAATGAGAATGAATGCCAAACACCTTGCCACCGTCGCTCGACCGCTAACATTTAGATACATGGTTTTTAAATTCTAGTAAATCGAAAACACGTCTGAAATTTATGAAACTTGGGGCAGGTTGGGGTATATAAGCTTCTCACAAACCAGAGCTTCTCACAACAAGCTTCATGGTTACGGTAGGGAACGTTTCACCTTTCTGGACGAAACGATACCCGTTGCCCCTTCTTGATTTCAATTTTTTTTTTCTAGTGTCAACATATAACAACATGAGTGTTGTGTTAATTCTAGGAATTTTTTGGGGCTCGTTTGGACATTTTTATACATTAACTGAGTTTTCTATGCATTCATGTGCATAATTCAAATTTGAACTACAGCCACATGCTCAAGTGCATGTAAATTGTTTTAAAAATCAAATATATGTCCTCGGTTGCATGCTTAGGTCCCATGGAATAAATTGGAATGAATGTCAAACACCTTGCCACCGTCGCTCGGCCGCAAACATTGAGATACATGGTTTTTAAATTCTAGTAAATCCAAAACTCGTCTGAAGTTCATGAAACTTGACATGCTATCATGGAGCGGCATCAACATGTTGTGGTAAAAAAAATGACCCATTTGGGGCAGGTTTGGGTATAAGGTTCTTGCAAACTGGAGCTTCTCACAACAAGCCTGATGGTTTCGGGAGGGAATGTGCCACCCTTGGGAACGAAATGATATCCGTTGCCTCTTCTTGCTTTCAAATTTTTTGTAGTGTCAACATAGAACGACGGGAGTGTTGTGTCAATTTTTGGGATTTTTCGGGGT
This sequence comes from Aegilops bicornis, assembly GCA_021605145.1. Lineage (NCBI taxonomy): Eukaryota > Viridiplantae > Streptophyta > Magnoliopsida > Poales > Poaceae > Aegilops > Aegilops bicornis. The sequence goes on along the minus strand of CM038675.1, from coordinate 456,504,186 downwards.
TCGCTTGGACATTTTTATAAATTAACTAGGTTTTCTAGGCATTTTCTATGCATAATTCAAATTTGAACTATATGCACATGATCCAGTGTAGAAAAATGGGTTGACATATGAAATGTGTGTCCTTGGGTGCATGCTTAGGTCCCATGCAAGAAATGGGAATGAATTTCAAACAGCAGGGCACTGTTGATTGCCGGCAAAATGTTGAGATACTTTGTTTTTAAATTCTAGTAAATCCAAAACTCGTCTGAAATTCATGAAACTTGGCATGCTATCATGGAATGGCACCCGACATGCTGTGGTATTTTTCGTGTCCATTTTGAGAGAAGGCGCACTCGAATAACAGCCAACAAAGGCATTTTGAAAAAATAGCTGCCATTTTAATATCTCAAACGTTTGTACAATTCAAATCGTGTGCGTTCTATTAACCATTCACGTGATGCCACGTGTCTTGGTTTTAATGGCTATAGGAGGTGTCGTGCGGACAGCTACTTGACTGAACGGGAGGTGTGTAAGCGCAGTCCAGTGCGCAGGCTGAGAGAGAGGCGTGCAAGCTGTCCTCCAATGCACAGGCTCAACGGGAAGCGCGCGAGCTATACGCTGTGCAGGCTCACTGGGAAGCGAGCCCTTTGACTTCCATGGCTGCCCGCCTTGCTCGCATCCTCTCCATTAATGGCACCCGAGCCGCTGTTTAATATGGGCGGCCTTACTATTCGCCTCCCATTCCCCTCCCTCCCGCAAACCTCCACCGATGCCATGGCGCAGAAGGATCATCTGCCACTAGTCTTCAAGTATGGTGAAGTCAACTCCAAGCCGGAGGAGATAGAAAATAAGGAGGAATGGGGCCTCATGGACATGGCCCTGAATGAGCTGGTCGCAGCGGTTGCTGGCCCCGCTCCCATCCCAGCTCCCATCCCCGCGCCCGCGCCCATGCCAGCGACCATCCCCGTAGCATTGACGGGCTGGTCGCCGAGCACTATCGCAGAGCTGGAAGCCGCGAGCGTCAGCAAGGTCTCCGCGGACCCATGCGAGCTCGTGTACATGCCAGCACCAGCACCCATGCATGTGCTCATGCGCACCCCTCCACCTACTGCGGCGCCGGTCCCCGTGCATTTGGCTGCACCCGCCGCGCCCATGCCCGTGCGCACGCCCCCCTCAGCGGCATGGGACACCACCGTCGACCGCTACCTCTCAGCGCTGCCAGTTGCCGTCCTCCCGCGACTCGCCCGTTGATCGCGCGACGACATGATGTTTGATTTCCAAGAGAAGAACATTTTGTGCGGCCTTGAAGACTTAAATAACGGTGTACCGGAGGACGACAACGACAACGACAACGACGGCGTGGCACGCCACCTCCGCCGCCGACATAAATAGATTTTTTAGGGTTTAATATTGTATCTCAATCATATAAATATAAATTTGCAGTGTGACTGAATGAAAGATATGGTTTGAACGAACTTGCGTTTTTCTCTCTTAATGTACATACTTATCAAACGATTTTCTTTCGAAAAAAATGTCGATGGTTTTTAAATATAAAACACTCATCGCAATCGTTTTAGTTAGAACACCCGTATACAAACCGACAGCTTCCCCGTGAAGCCAAGGGAAAATGTGCTGAGCAGGATTTCCGCAAATGTTTCAAATATAACACCCGTATGCAAAGTGAGAGCTATGGTCTTCCCCCTTAAGTCAAGGGAAAATTCGCAGCGCGGGATTTGAGCATCACTTCAACACAAACGATTCAGATCGAATATGGTATGCAAAGCCAGACTTCGGTGCTAAGCCAAGAGAAAATGTGCCGAGTAGGATTTGTAAATCCCTTCAACACAAACGGTTGTTTTGGATGACCCGTGTGCAACCACGTACAAACAATTTGGTAAGATTTGCATCTGTCATATTGGGTATGTTGCCATTTGTCAAACTGGAAAGATTGACATTTGTTGATCTAGTAACATTGCCATTTGTCAACCTTTTAAGACTGCGATTTGTCAAAATATGCAGCGAAAAATCACTAGCACTATCTAATTTTTGCAACTAAAATTCAGTAATTAAGCATAGATTTCATTCATAGATTAAGTAGTCGTTCTTTATACAAACAATTCAACTCGACAGCTGAACCGACCAAACTTTTCCCCAATTGTTGCCAACCACGTACTGAAATAGCCAGTTCAAAAATATATACTAGCTAATTTTAAATAAGTTTTACGGTTCCACCACATCTATAGTCGATGAACTAAACAAAATAGCCCTAAATACTACTACTACGGAGGGGCTTTGTACTATACTTCCGCAGCCTCTCCTCCGTCGAGCGTGTTTCAAGAAGAGGCAGAGGAGGAGGAGCTCACCGACGAGCCGGACAATCGCAATACAAAGGTTCCGCTGTTGCTGCACCTTCAGCGACGCTCATCTCGAACGCCCTCTGCCACTCCAGGCGATCCCTCTCGAAGCGGTGGTTCTCCTCATAGATCTCCTGATTCCTCGCCTATGAGGCAGCATGTGCCATGGCCACGGCGGTGGTAAGGCTCTTTGCGTGCTCGACAAGGCGCTCCTCCTCCTCCTGCAGGAACTTGGTGTAGCGCGCAAGGTCGTTAATGCATGTGCGGGCATGCACCTCCGCCTCCCGCCTTCGGGCAGCGGTGGCGGAGTGGGTGATGACCCCGGCGGTCGATGGTGGGCTGGTGGCCACGGCAGCCGATGATGGGGTGGCAGCCGCGACCACCACCTCCTGCCTTCGGGCCATGGTGGTGGAGGGGGTGATGGCCATGGTGGCCGGAAGTGGGGTGGCGGCCATGACGGCCACCTCCTGCCTTCGAGCCGCGTCGGCGGAGGGGGCGATGGCCCTGGCTTTCGATGGTGGTGTGGCGACAACGGCGGCCGGCAACAGCTGCCGACGGGCAGCGGCGGCCGGCAACAGCTGCCGACGGGCAACGGCGGTGGAGCGTGTAGTGGGTGTTCCGCGCGCACCCAACAGGGACGCCACACGCACGACAGTACGCCAGCTGCACCACCGCCGCGATGTAGCCTCCCAGCTGGAGTTGTCCTCTGATGACGGTAGCGATTCTTTGAGCGACGGCGACGACCGGTGCCATTGGCGATTGTGTGAGAAGCAGGCGAGATAAGCTAAAGGGAGGGAGGGGAAAATGCGACGCAGGACTCGCTGACCGTGAGGGTTTATATAGCAGGCCGGTAAGCATTGGGAATTTTGGGGATTTCACCGAGTCGGGTGGGAAGCTTGTGCGGGAACCTGCGAGGTTGCGCGGGAACGGGCTCACCGACATTTCATTGGCGCCACTTCGAGCCATCGTTTGGCCAAAAGAACGCCCCGCGCGCTGCGCAAGCTTGCGTTGTAAGCCGTCTGCGGTGGCGGGGTGACAAGACGTGCGAGAGGAGGACGAAAGGCCACGTACACATACGGTTAATAAAAAACATTTGTGATTTAATTACCTACTATACCCCCGTCCTAGTTTATAAGCAGGATTTAACTAATAAAATACGAATGCATGTTGCCAAAGATTATATAGTTGGATTCATGTTTGAGCATAGTGTAAGTGCATCTAGTGCCCCTTAGTGATTTTGGTGTATTGAAGACTTATAGGTTAAGGGACTAATGTGTTTATGAGTGTACACAGGTCTATAAGTCTATGAAGAGTTTGATATTTACAGAGAAAGTCGAATTCTAAAATGAAGTTCTTGTTTGAAGACTTTGATATTCTGAAGACTTTCTGAAGACTTTGAAAGTGAAGAAATTGGTGTGACCTTGAAGACTTGGTATTCATTTGAGGAACATGAAGCGTGAAGACTTTTGTTTTCATAGTTTCGTTTTTCTATTTCTTGGGTCATAAGAAACACCGTACTGTTAAAGGGGGTCGAGGAAATACTAAGGAAAAATTTCCATGTGATGCTCAACTCAAAATCCTACACCTACCAATCCCTTCGAGTGAAGCCTTTGGAAATCTCATACTGATTCAGTCAATTTCTTCAAAGGATGTAGACGAAGTTCTTCCGTCATTGAGGAATTTGTTCGACCGAGGAGTTAGGAATTCGCCAGGCGGATTGCCTACACAAAGTGAGGATCATGATAGCCCCGAGGAATTTGAGAGTCAAATTTCCGATCGCTGTTGTTATGCCGCTACGCCAGCTGTCCCAAAATATCTTATCCCACTAACGGTCATATCATTGAAGGGCATTTATGTCTTATCATGTCGGGCTGCTCCCTAGGCTATAAATAGCCGCCCTACAACCACTAGCTGGTTGGCTGCTCGAGAGAACTTGACACTTGTCATTTGAGAGCAACCCATCCTCCGAGGACTTTGAGCGGAAATCATCGGTGAGGAAAACCCAAAACCAAACCCCTACAAAACCCAAAGTGATTGAGCATCATCAAGAGATTGATCCTGCGTGGATCCGACGCTTGTTACCTTTGAAGACTGTGCTTCTTCCAGACGGTTAGGTGTCATGGTCTAGAGCATCCAAGAGGAATTGTGGATCGCCGAGTGACCAAAGTCTGTGAAGGTTTGGAATTCGCCTAAAGACTTACCACGAGTGATTGGACGAGGTCTGTGTGACCTTAGTTCAAGGAGAATACGGTGAGGACTTGGTGCCCTGAGCTGCTGTAACGCCCCGGACACACCCGCCGGTGGTCGTTACTCCTGGCGGGATCTAGACTGGCCCCACAGATCAATACTAGTCTTTTCTGCGCACTTTGTCCTCACTCGTGCGCACCCGGGAGCAACTTCCCAGTCGGTCACCCATCCTGAAACTACTCCAAGCTGAGCACGCTTAACTTTGGAGTTCTGTCTGAATGGGCTCCCGGAAAAGAAGGAAATCCTTATTGATATGAGTAGTCTATCATCCCTAATAAGCCAGGCTATCCCATACACCCCCATTCGTGAGGAACCGACGTCCTCGTCGGGCCACGTGAACGCTCCCTCTTGGCACAAACGCGTCGTGCTTCGATCCGCACATGTGCCATGTCGGGTGCCACGACGGGTCACAAACGCGTCATGAACAACATGACCACGCACCTGTCCGCAACCATCCGTGTAACCGCGAGGGTCGGCTCGATACCAACTTGTAACGCCCGGACACACCCGCCGGTGGTCGTTACTCTGGCGGGATCTAGACTGGCCCCACAGATCAATACTAGTCTTTTCTGCGCACTTTGTCCTCACTCGTGCGCACCCGGGAGCAACTTCCCGGTCGGTCACCCATCCTGACACTACTCCAAGCTGAGCACGCTTAACTTTGGAGTTCTGTCCGAATGGGCTCCCGGAAAAGAAGGAATTCCTCATTGATATGAGTAGTCTATCATCCCTAATAAGCCAGGCTATCACATACACCCCCATTCAGAGGAACCGACGTCCTCGTCGGGCCACAGGAACGTTCCCTCTTGGCACAAACGTCTGTGCTTCGGTCCGTACATGTGCCATGTCGGGTGCCACGACGGGTCACAAACGTCATGAACAACATGACCACGCACTGTCCGCAACCATCCGTGGTAACCGCGAGGGTCGGCTCGATACCAACTTGTAACGCCCGGACACACCCGCCGGTGGTCGCATTACTCTGGCGGGATCTAGACTGGCCCCACAGATCAATACTAGTCTTTTTCACAAGACTTTGTCCTCACTGCGCGCACCGGGAGCAACTTCGGTCGGTCACCCATCCTGACACTACTCCAAGCTGAGCACGCTTAACTTTGGAGTTCTGTCCGAATGGGCTCCCGGAAAAGAAGGAATTCCTCATTGATATGAGTAGTCTATCATCCCTAATAAGCCAGGCTATCACATAACTTGTAACGCCCTCGATGCGGCTATATCTCCCACGTGTCGAGGCACGACTTAGAGGCATAACCGCATTGAAAGCAATGTCGCAAGTGAGGTAATCTTCACACAACCCATGTAATAAATAAGGGAAAGAGATACATAGTTGGCTTACGATCGTCACTTCACACAATACATAAATAAACATCCATCATTCAGAGTACACTCAAGGTCCGACTACGGAACCAAAATAAAAGAAGATACCCCAAATGCTACACAGATCCCCGATCGTCCCAACTGGGCACCACTACTGATCATCTGGAAAAGACACATAGTAACGACCACGTTCCTCGTCGAACTCCCACTTGAGTTCGGTTGAGTCACCTGCACCGGAATCGTCGGAACCTGCAACTGTTTTGGAAGTATCTGTGAGTCACGGGGACTCAGCAATCTCACACCCGCGAGATCAAGACTATTTAAGCTTATAGGAAGGACAAAGTAGTATAGTGGAGCTGCAGCAAGTTTACTAGCATATATGGTGGCTACTTACGCAAAAGAGAGCGAGAAGAGAAGCAAAGCGTGGACGTGAAGCTAGTAGCGATCAAGAAGTGATCCTGAACTACTTACGTCAGACATAACTCCAACACCGTGTTCACTTCCGGACTCACCGAGAAGAGACCATCACGGCTACACACGGTTGATGTGTATCTTATTTGAGGTCAACTTCGGGTTTTCTACAACCGGACATTAACAAATTCCCATCGCCTCATAACCGCGGGCACGGCTTTTGAAAGATATTACCTGCAGGGTGTCCCAACTTAGCCCATTATAAGCTCTCACGGTCAATGAAGGATATTCCTTCTACCGGAAGACCCGATCAATCTCGGAATCCCGGACTACAAGACATTTCGACAAAGAATAAAACAAGACCAGCAAAGCCGCCCGAATGTGCCGACAAATCCCGATAGGAGCTGCACATATCTCGTTCTCGGGGCACACCGGATAAGCGAAGCGTCTGAGAACCGACGTAATCCAAGTTGCCCAGGAATGGTCCCAAGACGGTGCTCTAGTTTGGACCAACACTCGTGAGGAGCATTGGCCCGGGGTTTAAAATAAGATGACCCTCGGGCTCGCGAAAACCCGGGGAAAAGGCTTAGGTGGCAAATGGTAAAACCAAAGTTGGGCCTTCTTGGAGGAGTCTTATTCAAAGCGAACTGTCAAGGGGTCCCATAATTCACCCAACCGTAAGGAACGCGAAATCAAGGAACATAACACCGGTATGACGGAAACTAGGGTGGCAAGAGTGGAACAAAACACTGCATAAGGCCGAGCCTTCCACCCTTTACCAAGTATATAGATGTATTAATTATAGCATATATATATTGTGATATCCCCAACAAGTAAACATGTTCCAACAAGGAACAACATCTCCATGTTCCAACAAGGAACAAACTTCATCTTCACCGCAACTAACAACGCTTATAAGAGGGCTGAGCAAAGCGGTAACATAGCCAATCAACGGTTTGCTAGGAAAGGATGGTTAGGGGCTGACATGGAAATATGGGTGGCATGATATAGCAAGTGGTAGGCATGGCAGCATAGGCATAGCAAAAGAGCGAGCATCTAGCATAGCAAAGATAGAAGTGATTTCGAGGGTATGGTCATCTTGCTCGCAATGTTCTCGAGTTGTCGAAAGCTTGATCCTCGTAAGCGTTCTCAACAGGTTCCTCGTTCACGCACTCGCCTCCGGCTCTACCCAAAGCAACAACACAAACAAAGGAACCACAATAAATCACGGTGTAATGCACAATCAACATGATGCAAAACATGGCATGATATGCGGGATGTGATATGCAATGCGATAAAGCGCCCGGAAGGAAAATGATGAACCAGGCATCAACTTGGCAAACCAAGTATGCCACTGGAAAGATGAGATGATTTCGGTTGAAATCGATATAAAGATCACCGGAATCGGATGCACGGTTTGCAAATGACAAGCAAAACAAGAATGGCACAAATCTGCCATTAACAGCATGATGCCACTGAGAAAGCAACAAATAATTAAGCTACTGCAACCAAACGTATCAACAAAGTACATGGCAGTGATCTACACAAGATGCTTGACAAAAGATGAGCACTGAGCTTCGGCTAAATCACATCATAACAGGTTCAAACAAGCATGGCAAAAGTGCACAAAATATCAGGCTGGGCATGTCAAAAACAGCATCAGGTTGCAATGTTCAGAGCAAGAAAACTACCTGCTACAGGAACTTAAAATAGCAAAACAAGGTACGGCATGAATCTACTCAAAGCATAGAACAAAAGTCCTTTACTGACCATAAGCCAAAAATGATCCGAAAATATAGTAACACCCATGTCAATATTGAAAGTTTCGTTAACAGATTCAGCAACATGGCATGTCAAAAACTGATAACAAGTAGGCATGTTTAAGAGCTCGATAAACTAAGCATACATTCATCAAGAAGACATGTCATAGAAGACATACATGGCAAGAACAATAACATAGCATACATGGATCAACCACAACAACCTTGGCAAAATTGAATAACATGTAAACAATCTGCCAGGAAACATTTTATAGCAAAAGTAGAGCTCGATTGACTCAAGCTATGGTACTCCATAATTGCAAACAAGGACATGGATGGATAGAGCAAGACATGTTTAACAAAACATCCTTACTGAAGTATCTCAAAACATGCATGGATCTCGGTAGCATCAAGTTAACATGGCATCAAAATATCAGCTAAACAGGGCTGAAAACAGCAACATCAGGACACCTACTTTGCATGCTTGTGCTAGTCACCACATAGATCACAAAAATACATGGCATACACCCCTGGAAAGATGGCATGGCATATTACAAAACACATGTAGGACTCCAATTCATAGGGTGCACACATCAATCATGGCAAAATTAACAAAAGTGCAAGTTCTGTTAAGAAACAGAAACTAACATCACGTAGGCCTCTTCCAACAGCATTTCGGGCATCAAGATGAGCTCAAATGAAAATGGTGCAATGAGAAGGAATGATCTACTCTTCGAGGCGAACTTTTTGACATATTACACGCGCAAAATGGATCTACAGGTGCAAAGATATACCACTTAGAAAATGCAACAAAATAACAAATGATGCAAAAACTTAGAGAAAACTGGAGGGGAGAGAGAGGTCAACGGGCTCTCGTCCCGAGGCCGGATCGGGCCGGATCGGGCCGGATCGGCTCGGATCGGATCGGGCGGCGCCGGTGGGGCGCGGGCTCCGGCGAGCCCGGCGAGGAGGAGGAGGCGGCGCCGAGCCGGGGCGACGGCGGAGGCTGGCGCGAGGGCGGCCGGTGGCGGGCCGTACGGGCGAGGCGGCGGTGAGGCGCCGGCGGAGGCGCCAGCGGGCGGACGGGTAGCGGGAGCGGCCGGCGGCGGCGGCCGGGCGAGGGCGCGGCCGGCCGGGAGGCGGCGGCGCGACTGGCCGGGAGTGCCTGGCCTCCGGCGGCCGGGCGCGTGGAGCGGCGATGGGGGACCGGCCCCACGTGGCGCGGTTCCGAGAGGTTGCGGGCGCGCGGACGTTGTCCGCCTGCTCGACACGCCCGTGGCGGGCGTGAGGGGATTCGCCTAGGGTTTCGGGAGGATGATCCGGATTTGGAGGGTTTGCTTAAATAGGCATAGAGGGAGCTAGGAGAGTCCAAATGAGGTGTAGTTTTTCGCCCACACGATCGTGATCGAACGACGGAGAGCATGGAAGTGACTTAGATGGGTTATTGGGCTGTTTTGGAGGGTGTTGGGCTGCAACTTAAAAGAGGCCTTTGCGAGAGTGCGGTTAACCGTTGGAGTACCAAACGAGCTCCAAATGACCAAACTTGACCGGTGGTCTACGGGTGGTATACCAAGGCCACTAGACAAACCTCGGTCCATTTCGAGAAGGTTTAATACCCGCACACGGAAAAACGTAAAAGGGACCGCCGGGGGAGATAGGAGTGTCGGATTGCAAAACGGACAACGGGAAAAATGCTCGGAATCCTGAGACGAACACGTGTGCAAATGCGATGCACATGATGACATGATGTAAAATGCAAGACATGGACAAAGTGCAAAAGAAGAAAAACCCAACCACGGAGGGAATATCATATCACAATGCCGAAAATGGCAAGAGTTGGAGTTACAAATATGGAAAGTTACATCCGGGTGTTACAACACTCCACCACTACAAGAGGATCTCGTCCCGAGATCTAGGACCGAAAGAACTCCGGATATTCGGAACGGAGGTGATCCTCGCTCTCCCAGGTGGCTTCTCAGTAGGAATGGTGTGACCACTTCACTTTCAGGAATTTGATTGACTTGTTGCGAGTCTTGCGCTCGGTTTCTTCGAGAATAGCAATGGGATGCTCATGATAAGACAGATCTTCTTGGAGGTCAATCTCTTCGAAGTTGATAGTGTGCTCAGGCGTCTTGAAGCACTTGCGAAGCTGTGACACATGGAACACATCGTGCATGTTTGCGAAGTTGGATGGAAGCTCAAGTTGATAGGCGAGATCGCCTCTTTTGCCAATGATCTTGAAAGGACCCACGTATCTAGGGGCAAGCTTCCCTTTGATACCGGGCGACGAGTGCCTTTCATTGGAGAGACGCGGAGGTAGACATGGTCTCCGATTTCAAAAGTCACATCACGGTGCTTATCATCATAATAGCTCTTCCGGCGCGATTGCTGCTTTGAGATTCTCACGAATGACTTGGCACATTTCTTCCGCTTCGTGATCAAGTCATTGCCAAGAAGTTGGCGTTCAATTGTCTCGCACCAATTGAGAGGAGTACGGCACTTTACGCCATAGAGAATTTCGAATGGGGCCTTGCCCGAACTCGCTTGGAAGCTGTTGTTGTAGGAGAACTCGGCATATGGAAGACAATCTTCCCACTTCATACCGAAGGAAATGACACAAGCCCCGAGCATATCTTCAAGGATTTGATTAACTCGCTCAACTTGGCCACTTGTTTGAGGGTGGAAAGCTGTCTTTGAAGCGAATGTTAGTGCCCATGGCCTTACGAAAAGAATCCTAACTTGGAGGTGAAGATGCTGCCACGGGTCTCAAGAGATCAATTGTGGAATGCCGTGCAAGGAAACAATCCTCGGAGGTGTATAGCTCGCCAACCGAGCTGCTTTGTGATAGATTCTTTGATAGGAAGAAAATGAGCCGCTTTAGTAAGCTTGTCAATGACAACGAAGATAGCATCATTTCCACGCTTGGACTTTGGAAATCCAGTCAATAAGTCCATTTCAATATGATCAAACTTCCATTACGGAATAGCAAGAGGTTGAAGGAGACCAGCTGGTCTTTGGTGTTCGCTTTCACTCTTCTGCAGACATCACACTCATTCACGAATTGAGCAATTTCTCGCTTCATTCGAGTCCACCAATATGACTGCTTGAGATCATGGTACATCTTCGTACTTCCAGATGAATGGATAGAAGCGAATTGTGAGCCTCGTTCATAATGACTTTTCTCGAGATCACCCTTAGGAACCACAATCCGGTCCTCAAAGAAAAGAGTATCTTTGTCATCAACGTGGAAGCACTTGTACTTGGAAATGCCCTTGTCGATACCATCGCTTCACCTTTTTCACCATGGTATCCAGAAGTTGAGCCTCCTCGAATCTGATCTTCCAAAGTAGGAGAGACTATGAGGTTGGCAAGAAAGCCTTGAGGAACAACTTGAAGATTCAGCTTATGGAAAGCTTCACAGAGATCCGGTGAAAGGGCTTGAGGATTAGACTGTTGCAAAGAAGCCTTCCCGCTCAAAGCATCTGCAATGACATTGGCCTTGCCCGAGTATATTCAATACTTGGGTTGTACTCTTGAATCATTTCGACCCATCGAGTCTGCTCGAGGTTGAGGTTGGGCTGAGTGAAAATGTACTTGAGACTCTTGTGATCGGTGAAAATGTCCACTTTCCTTCCCAACAAGAGATGTCTCCATGTAATCAATGCATGGACAATCGCCGCCAACTCGAGATCGTGAGTGGGGTAGTTCTTCTCGTTGGGCTTCAATCTGGCGAGAGGTATAAGCCACAACCCTCTTCTCTTGCATTAACACAAAGACCGAGACCTTGAAGAGAAGCATCACGTAAAACTTCGAATGGCTTGGATTCATCAGAGGAGTCAAGACAGAGCTGTAACGAAGTTTCTCTTTGAGGGTTTTGAAAGAAACGTCACACACACGAGACCAGACATACATTACATGATTATGGACGAGGTTGGAAAGAGGCTTTGCAATCTTGGAGAAGTTCTCAACGAATCTTCGCAATAGCTTGCAAGACCAAGAAAATCATGAGTCGCTTGACATTCCGAGGAGGTTCCCAATTCACAATTGCGGACACCTTCTCGGATTAACAGCGATGCCCTTGGCGGAGATGATATGACCAAGTTAAAGCACTTCATCAAGCCAAAATTCACATTTGGAGAACTTCATAGAATTGATACTCTCGAGCTTGTCTAGCACCAATCGCAAATGTTTGGCATGATCCTTCTTATTCTTGGAGAAGACCAAAATATCATCAAGATAGACCAAGACGAATTCATTGGTGTAGGGGTTGAAAATGAAGTTCATCATCCGAGAGAATGTTGGAGGAGCATTGACGAGGCCGAAAGACATGACAATATATTCATAAGAACCAAAGCTTGTTCTGAATGCTGTCTTGGGAATATCTTGTTCACGAATGCGAATCTGATGATAACCCATACGAAGGTCAAGCTTGGAGAACACCGTAGCACCTTTGAGTTGCTCGAAAAGCTCATTGATGTTGGGAAGTGGATACTTGTTCTTGATTGTCTTCTTATTCAATGGACGGTAATCGACGACAAATGGGTCCGTGCCATCCTTCTTCCGGACAAAAAGAACACCACAACCCCAAGGAGATGAACTCGGTCCGATCAAACCCAGACGCTCTTGTTCATCGAGCTGCTTCTTCAATTCCTTCAGCTCATTAGGTCCAAGCTTGTATGGACGCTTGCAAACGGGTTCGATGCCGGGCTCAAGATCAATAACGAACTCAAGCTGGCCGATGAGGAGGCATACCGGAAGCTCTTACGGAAAGACATCTTGGTACTCACAAACGTTGGAATCTGAGTGATGGCATTCAGTTCGCCCTTCTCATTGAGAGAAAACAACCAAATGGTTTCATCACGAGCGGCATAGACGATCACATCATTAGAAGAGTGAGTCAATTGAATTTCCCTGGCAGCACAATCAAGCTGAGCTTTGTGCTGAGAAAGCCAGTCCATCCCGAGAATAAGATCAATATCCGAGTCATCAAGAACAATTGGTTTAGCCAGAAATCTATAATCGCCCATCTTGATAGAAACATCATGAACTATTGAGTTGGCTCTCATTGACTTCGCCGGAGAAATAACACCCAAAGGTTTATCCAGGTAAGACCAAGAAAAATCATTCTTTGCAAAGAACGATCTTGACATGAAAAATGCGATGCACCAGTATCAAATAAGACTTTTGCAGGAATATCATTAACTGGAAGATTACCCATTATCACATCAGAAGATTCCTCTGCTTGAGCTGCATTCATCATATTCACCTTGGCAGACTTGGGATTATGCTTGACCACTGCATTGCTGGAAGATTTCACAGGAGGAGGAGGCGGAAGGCGCCTCTGGTTGAAGCATTTGTTCGCATAGTGACCTTCTGCGACATTTGTTGCAAGTCACCTCGAGAGAGCGGACGGTGGTAAGGAGCATTTGACCTTGGAGCTTGAGAATTAGACTTGTTACGATAGCCAGGGTTGGGTGGGTGGGAAGATCCACGGCCACCTGAGTTCTTCTATTTGGTAAGGCCGTGAACGGAGGAGGAGGAAGGTAAAACTTCTGCCGCTTAGCTGCCACTTGAGAGGAAGAAGAAGACTGAACTGCATCCCCGATTCTCTTCTTAGAAGCCTCACATTTGAGCTGGGCAGCTTCTTGCTTCAGTGCCATGTTGTAGAAATCATCATACTTAATCGGCTCAAAAAGCACAAGAGCTAATTGCAGATCTTCTCTCGAGACCACCTCTGAATTGATAGATCATACTCTTTTCATCGTGCACGTCTTGCTTAGCAAAACGAGCGAGCTTCCGAACTGGATATTGTATTGATAGACAGACATGTTGCCCTCGCTTGAGATTACGGAACTCCTCACGCTTGCTCTCAACATCACTTTTCGGAATGTGGTGAGCTCTGAAATCACGGTGTAACTAATCCCAGGTAATGACACGACCTCCTCTGGAATCTTTGTATTGCTGGTACCACTCAGCAGCTTGATCCTTGAGTTGAAACGAAGCAAACTTGACAAAGTCCTCAGGTCTGACATTGCTACAGTCAAAATGCTTGCAGATATCCACTAACCAATCGTCAGCGTCTGTGGCCTCAACACAGAAACTGAAAGACTTCGGCTGATTAGCGAGAAACTGACTGAGAGTAGCAAAATGCGGCTGATTGTTGCCTTGACCTTGATTGCCTTGATTGCCTTGCCCTTGAGTACGTTCTTGCAAGAGCTGCAAAATCATCTGAGCATTGGCATTGGTGGCTGCCATGATAGCTTGCCGTGCCTCCGGAGGCGGAGGTGGAGGTGGAGGTGGAGGTTCGATCGATCCCCATCATTGCGATCCGGATTCAGGCGTTGGCGGAGCCATCTGAAGAGGGTGACATCCGTTAGTCCTTTGATAGACAAATTGATAAGTAGAATCGACGGATAGAAATTGCAACATATAGTCTTCACAATAAACATTCGAACAAGAATGAACGAATGAATTCCAAAGTTAATCATCACACGTCCATTAAGGTGAGAAGCCACTTAGATAAAGATATGGAAACAAACATCTGTCTTAGAAACAAATCGAATATCACAACTGAAAACAAAAGGTTGGCTTCTAGAATGAGCCGGAACAAACACATGATAGAGATTTACGCCCAAAGTGTTCGTGGTGGGGCCCACACGGACACGACGATATATGACAAATCACGAATGACTAACAAGACGTCCCCGAATCAGCATAGCCAAGGATTCTTTAAGACGTCTCGCGACCACTATAAATCGACCGTGAATATGCGGACCACTAGACGTTGGACCCCAATCTCAAATCATACATCTGTCGGAAAGAATATCCTGTAAGCTACTAGAATTCCCACCTATAAACTCCCGAAACTTTCTGGTTATGCAATCTGGTGTTGGGGATACAGGACACAAAATATATCACCCAAACTAACAATACCTAGATCCACCAGTATCCATCCGTCAACACATAACCAAGAAATCCTCGGAAATCGTGTACCTCGACCTTGAAAAACATCCGTTATACAAGTCATGGCAATACTCCACTTTTCGCCTCGATCGGGCTATCGGGGTTATCTCACCAACAAGCTGCACAAAAGAGATTTCGATGTCGGCAAAACTCAGGTATTCCAGAATCGAACGATAAAATTGTGACGACAACACCTCGGAGCTCAACTCCCGGGACACCGCCACAACCCCTAAATGTCGAGGCACCAAGAACAATGTTCTCGTCACAAAACCATCGAACGATTCCAAGATACCCACGTGATCCTAAAAAAATTTAGTGAAATTTGAGAAGAGAAGAGTCAAAACACTACGCCAGGATACCTCACAGAGCTGACGAAGGGACCGGAAGTAAAAGAATCCTACTCTCCGATATATACAATCCTAAGACTCAAAACATTTTTCCATTCTAGACTCAACAACGCCAAAGAAACAATCAAGTAGGGGGCTCCTAAGTGGGAAGGCTCGATTACCAACTTGTAACGCCCTCGATGCGGCTATATCTCCCACGTGTCGAGGCACGACTTAGAGGCATAACCGCATTGAAAGCAATGTCGCAAGTGAGGTAATCTTCACACAACCCATGTAATAAATAAGGGAAAGAGATACATAGTTGGCTTACAACCGCCACTTCACACAATACATAAATAAACATCCATCATTCAGAGTACACTCAAGGTCCGACTACGGAACCAAAATAAAAGAAGATACCCCAAATGCTACCACGGATCCCCGATCGTCCCAACTGGGCACCACTACTGATCATCTGGAAAAAGACACATAGTAACGACCACGTTCCTCGTCGAACTCCCACTTGAGTTCGGTTGAGTCACCTGCACGGAATCGCCGGAACACCTGCTGTTTTGGAAGTATCTGTGAGTCACGGGGACTCAGCAATCTCACACCAGCGAGATCAAGACTATTTAAGCTTATAGGAAGGACAGAGTAGTATAGTGGAGCTGCAGCAAGCGACTAGCATATATGGTGGCTACTTCGCAAAAGAGAGCGAGAAGAGAAGCAAAAGCGGACGTGAAGCTAGTAGCGATCAAGAAGTGATCCTGAACTACTTACGCCGGACATAACTCCAACATCGTGTTCACTTCCCGGACTCCGCCGAGAAGAGACCATCACGGTTACACACGCCGTTGATGTGTATTTTATTTGAGGTCAACTTCGGGTTTTCTACAACCGGACATTAACAAATTCCCATACGCCTCATAACCGCGGGCACGGCTTTCGAAAGATATTACCCTCAGGGGTGTCCCAACTTAGCCCATTATAAGCTCTCACGGTCAACGAAGGATATTCCTTCTACCGGAAGACCCGATCAATCTCGAATCCCGGACTACAAGACATTTCGACAGCAATAAAACAAGACCAAAAGCCGCCCGAATGTGCCGACAAATCCCGATAGGAGCTGCACATATCTCGTTCTCGTGGCACACCGGATAAGCGAAGCGTCTGAGGAACAACGTAATCCAAGTTGCCCAGGAATGGTCCCAGACGGTGCTCTAGTTTGGACCAACACTCGGAGGAGCATTGGCCCGGGGGTTTAAAATAAGATGACCTCGGGCTCGCGAAAACCCGGGGGAAAAGGCTTAGGTGGCATATGGTAACAGCAAAGTTGGGCCTTGCTGGAGGAGTCTTATTCAAAGCGAACTGTCAAGGGGGTCCCATAATTCACCCAACCGTGTAAGGAACGCGAAATCAAGGAACATAACACCGGTATGACGGAAACTAGGGTGGCAAGAGTGGAACAAAACACGGGCATAAGGCCGAGCCTTCCACCCTTTACCAAGTATATAGATGTATTAATTATAGCATATATATATTGTGATATCCCCAACAAGTAAACATGTTCCAACAAGGAACAACATCTCCATGTTCCAACAAGGAACAAACTTCATCTTCACCGCAACTAACAACGCTTATAAGAGGGGCTGAGCAAAGCGGTAACATAGCCAATCAACGGTTTGCTAGGAAAGGATGGTTAGGGGCTGACATGGCAATATGGGTGGCATGATATAGCAAGTGGTAGGCATGGCAGCATAGGCATAGCAAAAGAGCGAGCATCTAGCATAGCAAAGATAGAAGTGATTTCGAGGGTATGGTCATCTTGCACGCAATGTTCTCGAGTTGTCGAAAGCTTGATCCTCGTGGCGTTCTCAACAGGTTCCTCGTTCACGTACTCGTCTCCGGCTCTACCCAAAGCAACAACACAAACAAAGGAACCACAATAAATCACGGTGTAATGCACAATCAACATGATGCAAAACATGGCATGATATGCGGGATGTGATATGCAATGCGTATATGCGCTCGGAAGGAAAATGATGAACCAGGCATCAACTTGGCAAACCAAGTATGCCACTGGAAAGATGAGATGATTTCGGTTGAAATCGATATAAAGATCACCGGAATCGGATGCACGGTTTGCAAATGACAAGCAAAACAAGAATGTCACAAATCTGCCATTAACAGCATGATGCCACTAAGCAAGCAACAAATAATTAAGCTACTACAACCAAACGTATCAACAAAGTACATGGCAGTGATCTACACAAGATGCTTGACAAAAGATGAGCACTGAGCTTCGGCTAAATCACATCATAACAGGTTCAAACAAGCATGGCAAAAGTGCACAAAATATCAGGCTGGGCATGTCAAAAGCAGCATCAGGTTGCAATGTTCAGAGCAAGAAAACTACCTGCTACAGGAACTTAAAATAGCAAAACAAGGTACGGCATGAATCTACACAAAGCATAGAACAAAAGTCCCTTACTGACCATAAGCCAAAAAGGATCCGAAAATATAGTAACACCCATGTCAATATTGAAAGTTTCGTTAACAGATTCAGCAACATGGCATGTCAAAAACTGATAACAAGTAGGCATGTTTAAGAGCTCGATGCACTCACTACAGAGCCTTATATGATAAACTAAGCATACATTCATCAAGAAGACATGTCATAGAAGACATACATGGCAAGAACAATAACATAGCATACATGGATCAACCACAACAACCTTGGCAAAATTGAATAACATGTAAACAATCTGCCAGGAAACATTTTATAGCAAAAGTAGAGCTCGATTGACTCAAGCTATGTTACTCCATAATTGCAAACAAGGACATTGATTGATAGAGCAAGACATGTTTAACAAAACATCCTTACTGAAGTATCTCAAAACATGCATGGATCTCTCGGTAGCATCAAGTTAACATGGCATCAAAATATCAGCTAAACAGGGCTGAAAACAGCAACATCAGGACACCTACTTTGCATGCTTGTGCTAGTCACCACATAGATCACAAAAATACATGGCATACACCCCTGGAACGATGGCATGGCATATTACAAAACACATGTAGGACTCCAATTCATAGGGTGCACACATCAATCATGGCAAAATTAACAAAAGTGCAAGTTCTGTTAAGAAACAGAAACTAACATCACATAGCCCTCTTCCAACAGCATTTCGGGCATCAAGATGAGCTCCAATGAAAATGGTGCAATGAGATGAAATGATCTACTCTTCGGGGCGAACATTTTGACATATTATACGCGCAAAATGGATCTACAGATGCAAAGATATACCACTTAGAAAATGCAACAAAATAATAAATGATGCAAAAACTTAGAGAAAACTGGAGGGGAGAGAGAGGTCAACACGCTCTCGTCCCGAGGCCGGATCGGGCCGGATCGGATCGGGCGGCGCCGGTGGGGCGCGGGCTCCGGCGAGCCCGGCGAGGAGGAGGAGGCGGCGCCGAGCCGTGGCGACGGGCGGAGGCGGCGCAGTGAGGCTGGCCGTCGCCACGGCCGATGAGGCGAGGCGCTGGAGGCGTGGCTGACGGCAGCGGAGCGCGGGCGGGCGGCCGGCTGGGCGCGGGCCGGGCCGAGGCGGCGGCGCGACCGGCCGGGAGGGCTCACTGGCTCGGGCGGCCGGGCGCGTGGAGCGGCGATGTGGGGACCGGCCCCACGTGGCGCTTCCGAGAGGTCATGGCGCGGCGGACGTTATCCGGACACGCTCGGCGGCGGCGTGAGGGGATTCGCCTAGGGTTTCGGGAGGATGATCCGGGATTTGGAGGGTTTGCTTAAATAGGCATAGAGGAGCTAGGAGAGTCCAAATGAGGTGTAGTTTTCGCCCACACGATCATGATCGAACGACGGAGAGCATGGAAGTGACTTAGATGGGTTATTGGGCTGTTTTGGAGGGTGTTGGGCTGCAACTTAAAAGAGGCCTTTGCGAGTGCGGTTAACCGTTGGAGTACCAAACGAGCTCCAAATGACCCGAAACTTGACCGGTGGTCTACGGTGGTATACCAAGGCCACTAGACAAACCTCGGTCCATTTCGAGAAGGTTTAATACCCGCACACGGAAAGCGTAAAAGGGACCACCGGGGAGATAGGAGTGTCGGATTGCAAAAGCGGACAACGGAAAATGCTCGGAATCATGAGACGAACACGTATGCAAATGCGATGCACATGATGACATGATGTAAAATGCATGACATGGACAAAGTGCAAAAAGAAGAAAAACCCAACCACGGAGGGAATATCATATCACAATGCCGAAAATGGCAAGAGTTGGAGTTACAAATATGGAAAGTTACATCCGGGGTGTTACAGCTGCGTGCTCAGCGACTGGGTGTCCGGGACTGTGTGTCCTCGAGTTTTAATACCGTTGGCTCCAACCAGACGCATAACCGAGACAAATAGCTTGGAACTGGTCTACCAAATCATTGTCTTCACCAACCTAATCGGGTTCTATTTCCTCAACTCTTTCATTTCCTCATTCTTGTGTTGAGTGTTTGTTTATATCCGTGTTTGAAGACTTTGATCAAGACTTTCTCAATTTCCTCGGTTCAATTTCTTGATCTGTTGTCTTCATCTTGTGCTATCATGTGTTTACGCTTTCTGTACTCTTTGATTGTCTTCATTTCATCATGATGACCATGCCCGCATTCTGTTATGCTTACTTCTGAGTACTTATTCCGCTGCAAGTAGTTCTTCACTTAGGAATTTCCTCACCGGCAAATTCCTCATGGAAGAATTCATAAAAATCGCCTATTCACCCCCTCTAGTCGATATAACGCACTTTCAATTGGTATCAGAGCAAGGTACTTCCTTGTTCTGTGTGATTTTGGTTTAACCACCTGGAGTTTTAGTTATGTCGACCGCAGGTATGATCAAGGTCTCGGCTGGGTGTCCTACATTTGATGGGACGGACTACCCCTACTGGAAAAACTAGATTCAAGCAACTCGATTCTCAAGCGAAGAGATTCAAGCAACTCGATTCTCAAGCGAAGATGGTGTTCCCTCTGTCTCACCCTCACTGAGCGCTGCCGATGTGAAGAGATTCAAGCAACTCGATTCTCAAGCGAAGAATATCATATGTGGCCATCTGAGCAAAGGATAGTATGGAAGAGTGAGTGCTTTGGAAACTGCTAAGCTCATCTGGGACAGGTTGTCCAAAGTAAATGAAGGAGTCTCAACTCAACGTGACTCTCGAGTTGATGTTCTTCGAAATCTCTTCAACCGCTTCAAAAGACTCGATAATGAAAATGTTCAACAAACCTTCGATCGCCTCACTGACATCTCAAATGAGCTTCAAGCGCTTGGTGCCACTAACATCACCGACCATGTGGGTGGTGAAGAAAAAGAACTAATTTCCTCTGCAGGGTCAGGTCTCCAGACGTGCTTTAACGTCTGAAGAATTTTCTGGGGGCCTGACAAAATTGCCTGAAAGGACGCATGCTAATCATGAAGAAATGAACTTTCATTTCACACGTCCTCATACTGCTATATCTGTTTTATCGCTTGATGAAATTCATCGATGAAATTGATATCATATTCTTCATCGATGAAGTAGATGAGATCGTAAGTTGCACTAATTCATCTGCAGGATGATCAACCCAAAGCCAATGAGTGGGTCCTCGATAGTGGATGTACAAATCACATATTTGGTGACAAGAATCGATTGACGGATGCTCCCTTATCACCGTCACATCTGAAGCATATCATCTTCTTTGACAAAGGCAAAAGTCGTATTGGGTCTTGGTAAGGTTGCGATCTCTAAGGACATACACATGGACAAAGTCATGCTTGTTGAGTCCTTAGGATACAACCTCATGTCGATCTCAATGCTTTGTGATCTTGATATGGTTGTTGTCTTTGGCAAGTATCGTTGTGTTGTGATCATGGAAGTGACAATTCCAAAGTCTTGAAGGCTTTAGGAGAGGAGACTTGTATATTGTTGATTTCTCTACAGGGACCACAACCAGCCGTGTGTCTACTTGCAAAAGCTTGGAAAGCTGGCTATGGCATCGACGACTTGGTCACGCAGGCATGAGGAATTTGCACGCGCTTGCGAAGAAGAAGCATGTCATTGGCATTGAAAATGTCAAATTCCTCAAGGATCACTTGTGTGGAGCCTGTGAAGCTGGAAAAATGACCAAGTCCAAGCATTCAGCGAAGACTATCATGACCACAACTCGTCCATTCGAATTGCTTCACATGGACCTCTTTGGTCCTAATCATTACTCGGCAGTCACTAATGATGCATCTCGTTATGGCTTTGTTATTGTTGATGATTACTCTCGTTACACATGGGTACACATTGTTACTTACAAACATGAAGTGCAGGAAGTCTTCATACGATTTTCCTCGAGGGCTTCAACCAACTTTGGTGTGAAGATCAGGCACATCAGAGTGACAATGGAACTGAGTTCAAGAATTCGGTCTTGATGACTATCTTGATGAACTTGGTATTACTCATGAGTTATCTGCTCCTTATACTCCTCAGCAAAATGGCGTCGTGGAGTGCAAGAACAGAACTGTTGTTGAGATGGCTCGCACTATGCTTGATGAATACAAAACGCCTCGTCGTTTTTGGATTGATGCAATTGATACTGCATGCCACATCATCAACAGAGTATATCTTCACAAATTCTTCAAGAAGACTGCCTATGAACTCCTCACTGACAAGAAACCCAATGTGAGTTATTTCAAAGTCTTCGATGCGAAATGTTGGATTAGAGATCCTCATCACAATGCTAAATTTGCACCGAAAGCACATGAAGGTTTTATGCTTGGTTATGGAAAGGACTCGCACACCTACAGAGTCTTCAACATCGCTCTTCACAAGATTGTTGAAACTATAGATGTGCGGTTCGATGAGACTAATGGCTCGCAAAGAGAGCACCTACCTTCTGTGATAGATGAACCAACACCTAAGGAATCTATCAAGTTCAAGGCGACTGAGGATGTCATTCCTACTGAAGAATCTGCTGAAGAATTCATTCCTGAACGCGAAGAACGTCGAGCTGATGCACCTGAAGATAATGCTGAAGAAAATGCTGATCAAATTCCTCGACGACAACCAGCTCATCCTCGCGTTGCAAAAGAAGTGCAAGTTGACAAGATCATCGATGACATTGAAGCACGGGTCCTCTCACATGCTCAAAAGCTTCACATTTATCTAACTTTCGTGGGCACTATGCTTTTGTCTCTATCACAGAGCCCACTAAGGTAGATGAAGCATTTCGAGCCCGAGTGGATTCAGGCCATGCAAGAAGAATTACATCGATTCGAGCTCAACAATATCTCGAACCGGTCAAATGTCCAGATCCTCGCAAGCATAATATCATTGGCACAAAGTGTATCTGCCGCAACAAGCAAGATGAAAATGGCCTTGTGGTGAGGAATAAGGCATCGTAGCTCAAGGCTACACACAGGTTGAAGGAATTGATTTCGATGAAACTTTTGCACTGTTGCTAGACTTGAGGCTATTCAAGATATTACTTGCTTACGCTAACCATCATAATATCACTTTATATCAAATGGATGTGAAAATTGCATTCCTCAATGGTAAGCTTGAGGAAGAAGTATATGTTGCTCAACCCCTGTGTTTTGAAGATCCAAAGAATCCGACAAAGTCTTCAGACTCAACAAGGCCCTCTATGGCCTCAAACAGGCCCCACGGGCGTGGTATGATACTTTGAAGGAATTCTTCGTGAAGAATGGCTTCACACCAGGTTCACTCGACCCTACTCTCTTTACTAAATCTTATGATGGTGAACTGTTTGTGTGCCAAATATACGTTGATGATATTATCTTTGGTTGTACTGACCAACGTTATAGTGATGAATTTGCCTATATGATGAGTGAAGAATATCAAATGTCTATGATGGGAGAGTTGAAATTCTTTTTAGGTCTTCAAATTCGTCAACAACACAATGGCATATTCATATCTTAGGAGAAATACCTCAAAGATGTTCTGAAGAAATTCGGCATGCAAGATTGCAAAGGCGTCAAAATTCCTATGCCCACAAATGGCCATCTATGCAATCGATGAAAATGGTATTGACTTGATCACAAGGTATACTGCTCCATGATTGGTTCTTTATTGTACTTATGTGCATCTAGGCCGATATAATGCTTAGTGTTTGCATGTGTGCCCGATTTCAAGCTACACCAAGGAATCACACCATAAGGTGTGAAGCATATTCTTCAATATCTAGCTCACACACCAACACTAGGATTATGGTACCCCAAGGGCTCTACTTTTGATCTCATTGGATATTCGACTCTAACTATGCTTTGGTGATCGTGTGGACCGCAAGTCAACATCCGGTACTTGTCATTTCCTCGGACGATCTCCGGTCTATTGGTCCTCGAAGAAACAGAATCACAGATTATCGTTTCATCATGCGAAATTTGGGTACATTGCTGCTGGTTCTTGCTGTGCTCAATTGCTGTGGATGAAGCAAACTCTCAAGGACTACAGCATCAACGTGAAGAATGTGCCTCTCTACTGTGATAATGAGAGTGCCATCAAGATTGCTCACAACCCAGTTCAGGACTCGAAGACAAAGCACATTCAGATTCGTCATCATTTTCTTCGTGATCATGTGTTGAAGGGCGACATCTCCATCGAGCATGTGAAGACAGAAGAACAGCTAGCCGATATCTTCACAAAGACCTTGGATGAGAAGTGATTTAGCAAGATGCGGTGTGAGCTAAATATCTTAGAATCTTGAATGTTCTTTGAAAAGGACACACATCCGACACTTATGCAAAATTGATGACTTAGATGTGCAACACATGAAGAAATGTTTTTCTTCAATCAATGAAGAATAACACTCTAAGTGTGAAGAAATTAATGAAGAATTTGATTCTCGTAACCCTCGACAATTGTACGCGTGTCCGAAATCATCATTCTTATACGGTGGGTCACGCCACCACCAAAGTTGAAAATCTTCAATTTGAGTTTTTCCTTAGTTTTGAAATTCTTCAGTTTTTCAAATTCTTCAACTTTGCAAAATCTTCACTGTTCCCGTCGTTTTTCTTCATTGGCTATATTTATATATATGGGTTTATGTCCTCTACAGCATTCACTTATGGCTATTTCCTCAAGCTGCATTTTCTGCTAAGTGAATGTGATCGGACCCTTTCCCCTCTATGCTATACTCAACCCGATCTATTCACAAATTCTTCATGTGCGTTCTATTTGAAACTCGTTCAAAATCTTCACAGTGTCCTTGTCAGCTGAAGAAATTGCGAACGGAAATTTTAACTTATCTTATCAATTTTTTTGGGTTTGCTGCTCAATCTGTTCCGCTTCCTACGTTAGACTTATCTATTCACCCACGATCTAACACGATCTCCACTTTTCAGTACGTGGGTGACACATGTCAAGCGAATGAGAAGGGTCAGGGGCACGTTCGTCCAAAATCTTAGGGCGAACAGTTTTTCACCGTGGCAATATATACCCCCTCTCCCCTTCCTCACTTCCTTTACTACCTTTCGACCGCTCTCTCTCTCGCTCGAGCTTCTCAAACCCTAAGCGCGCTGCTACTCCATCATCGCCCGGTGAGGAAGAGCTTCCTTGCCTCGACCTCGTCGCTGTCAGACTTCGCGCCGACCATGGAAATCTTCACTTTGCCGCCGCCGTAGCTGTCTTCCTCCGCCGAGTTAGGGCGTGGGAGATCTGAATCGATTTAACTTCTAATCTACACTTCTCGGTTAAATCGTGTTCTTCAGTTCGGGTAATTAAAAGTTACTTTTATTACTCGCTTTGATTCTCAAACCTTCATGAAAATCTTCAAAGGTGTTTATGCTTCAAATCTTCACACATATGAACACCTCAAACGAAATATGCTCTTGCTTCGTTTCTCTAAGCAACGATTTTTTTAAGATTCCTCAATTGTGTGGATCCTCGATCTATACAACTCTGGAACCTAAGACAAAGATCGCTTAGTGAAATTCTTCAAGGCTCATCTGGTCAAATTCCTCAAACTTGTTCTTTTTGAAAAACCTTCCGAGAACGCATATGACCTCTCCAAATTCCTCGCAACTATACTCTCATTCACAGTACTCATGTCATTCTTTGAATCACTAGGTTCTCATCAACTTAACTCATTTGCAGCGTTCCTCAAAGAAAAGTTGCATACTTCTTGAGAGAATTCGATTGTTCAAATTCCTCGGTGAAGAATATGGCAGAAGGAAAGAAGCCACAGAAAGGAGGAAAGAGGCCTGAGGTCATGACGGCTTTTGAAATACCTGAGGACATCTATGCTGACTATTGCACACCTGATGAAGCCAAGTTTGGCAAGGAAAATAAAAATCAGCGCAAGGTGCCCATTTAGAGGATTGAAAGGAGATGGGCAAGAGAATGGAGGAGTATGGTATGTTACTCCAAAGTATATGAAGAAATTAGCACTTAATCCTCCATGCCGAAGAGCTCCATTGGCACTGCCAAGAAGTCGACCCCACCAAAGATCAAACGTGGTGAGGACTTTCTGAAGAATGGGCCAAGCGCCAAGCCAAGTTGGCGAGACAAGCCAAAGAAGCGTGAGGAAATTCAATGAAGACTCGCTCTGCTGCTGCCATCGAGGCCCTGTCAAGCCCAGAAAATCAATGGCAAAGAAGCCAGCGCACAAGCCAAGTGCTTCACCAACAGTGCCCTCACGGCCAAAATCCTCAGCAATGCCCTCACGGCTAGAATCTTCAATGCCCTCACGACCAGTTCCTCATGCTGCTCCTACTCCTCCCAAATCCTCAGCTCCTACAAAGTCCTCAGCAGCTCCTCCAAAGTCCTCAGCACCTGTGCATCTGGCCACATGCCAAAGGACTGCAGGCATCTCTATTGCCTCTGGTGTCTCAGCAAGTTCCTCAGCTGCACCAAATTCTTCATCAGGCCCCACACTGCTGAAGACTAAGGCAACGGCTGGTCGAGGTCCTCGGCCTAGTCCAAAGAAGAAACAAGTTGCCTTCCAAGTGCCATCTGACAATGAAGCTGATGATGATGAACTTGCAGAAATCATCAGAGACCGACAATAAAGGGTCGCTAGAGCCAAAGGCACACCTGTGCCACTGCTTTTGGATCCAAGGGTGATCCTTGAATACATTGATCTATGGCACAAGGATCCAGAGACACCTATGCCTGATTTTCATTTGACTCTGGACAAAGTCACATCTTGACCCATTTCATCTCTCGAAGAGAAATGGAAATTTGAGAAGGCAAGGCGAGATCAAGAAGGCTCGATTCCAGAAAGAGAAGTTCACGAAGAAAAGCGTTGTCGAGAATGACAACAGAGGAACTCCTCAAGATCGATGCGAAATCAAAGCCCTCGGTGATAACTTTGATGCCTATTATGCCGATTGGCAAGGAGCCAAAGTCAGATTTGTCAATCGACAAAGAAGTTCACAAATGTTGCAGCCCCAACGCAACAAGAAATTCCTCAAGTGGAGCCTCTGCTCACCTCTTTGAAGAACATGCCAAGACCACGATGATTTCTGTTCTTGAAGACAATGCTAGTTCGGGGCTGATAACTCCATTCCAGCCGAAGAAATTGATGAGGCATCCACTAGTGGTGCGCTGAAGAAATCGAAGAAGTCAGGCAATCGCATCGATTGCGCCTGAGGAAATTCAACCAGATTCCTCAGCTCCTCCTGCGCCTACACCAACTCCTATCCTTCCATCTGCACCAGATGTGAAGAAGACCAAGGCTGCAGAGCGAGCTACAGTGAAGAAAAGGAAAGCATCAGCTGCGTCAAATTCTTCGGCCCCGAAGAAAATGAAGCCAATGACCAGCTCATTTGAAAATCCAATTGATGTTGTTCCGATCTCCTCCAAGCCATCAAAGGACCTTGTTCCTTTTGGTGAAGAATATGAGATCCCAAGCGGATCTGATGAAGAAAATCATTCTGCTGCTTCGTTGGAGCAGATTGATGAAGAAATTGAAGTGGATGCAATCCCTTCAACACCAATCATTTCCTCGCCTATGCCTCAGTTCACAGCTGAAGAGGCTGGTGTTGAGGAAATTTAAGACGAAGACGTGGATATTGGATGCACCACGCCTATGATGAACAATGACTTTTGGGAAAGTCAGCATCCCAATTCTCCACTCTTCACCCCAATCCAACAAATACCTCAGTCCCCTGCACCAACAATTCAAATGGGCTCTGAAGAAACTCATCCCACCTCGTCTGTGCATGAAGAAATTCCAGCCACTAGTCTTTGAAGAACCCGCTTCTTCTGATCCTTTGAACACGCAGATCGCAAATGAAGAGGAACGAGAAAATCCTCGGCTGAAGAACACGAGATTGCGATTCACGAGGTAGTGATGCAACTCATCGACACTCCTTTGCCAAAGCCAAAGAATCCATTCTCAACGAAGCAAAAGTTCAAGGCTGAAGATTTCTTCGGCGAGCATGTATTCTTCACTGACTACAACCCATATGACTCTGCACGCATAAGGAAGAGGCGTTTCTGGACTGCTAGTCAAGCCAACTTCTATTCCTCTGTGCTATTCAACAAAGAAAAAGTCTTCGATCATGCACATATTCCTCACGTGGACATGGAATCTCTGCCAGGATTCGAGCCAGTCCTCAGTGTTCTTCACGATGCTGGATTGCTGAATTTCTGCACTAACATCTGTGATTGGAATGAAGAACTCATTCTTCAATTCTATGCGACGTTGCACATCACCGGAGACTCTGAAGATGTGAACTCATGGGTATTGGACTGGATGACAGAAAATACTCACTACAAGGCACCGACAATCGAATTGCTTCGTGCCCTCCCACTCAGTCCTCCCCTTGATGGTGCTCGTTGCATCTACAACGAACCTGAGCTTTCAAATCATTACATGCAAGTGCTATGAAGCCTTTGAAGCCAGGACAGGCACCACGAACCAAATTCTTCGTCAAGGAATTACTATATGTGCCTCGGACTGTCTATCACATTCTGACGAAGACAATGAGTCCTATCAAAGGCCACGACTCAAATGATGAAGAAGTCGTTGGCATCATGAAGAATATGCTTTTCAATATCATGCATGGCGTTCCCGTTAACTTCCATGATTTCTTCATGAGGACTCTGGCAAACATTGCTATGTCACCTTTTGAGCTGAAGCCTTATGCACCATGGATTATGAGGTTCATCAGGACAAGGTCTTCACTCAATTACAAGGCTGATACTCTGAACCACTGCAGCTACTTGCCTCCATTTGAAGTCCTCAAACGAACATTTTCCTCAGTTGATGACAAAGGCAAGGCAACTTTTGTGTTAGATGAAGGCATTCGTCCATTGGATGGTCAATTTCGCAAGGCTACATCCTACTCCACCAATGATGACTCTGCCACACATGACTCTGCCGCCAATACCTCAGCCAAGCAAAATCCTCAAGCCACAGCACCTGTGGTGATGACCGATCGTGACTTACTCCTCGGTTTTCATCGGAAGGTTGATCGCAATCATAAATGGGTCAAGCGTCGGTTTGGTTCAATTCTTCACAACATGACCTCAACACACAATGAAGTGAAGAAAACCAATACTACCTCCATGAAACCTTCAACCGCACTGGCTGTTCTTTCTCATGTCTACGCAGAACCAGGCCCGAAGACAATGGGTCTCAAGGAAGAATTTGACTGGCCTGCACCTCCGCCGAAGAAATTCAAGAAGGTCAAGGTTCCTTCCTTGGTGGCCAGCTCCTATTCTTCATCGCGCGACACTGATGAAAATGAAGACTTGGACGACACTGTGGCAGGCCCTACTACGACAACCGACCCCGACAACGCTGGCGCTCCTCCATCAACTTGATATTCTTCAGGGGCGTTAGTCCTCAGTTTCAATCCTTTTGGTCATTCGATGACAAAGGGGGACAAAATTGAGTTAGTCTTCAAGCGGGTCTACTATATGGGCGTTTTTTTTTGCTAAGTTACAACTCTCGTTCTTCTGAAACTTTATTGGATCGAGTTGTAATCTTAAACCCGATGGTGCTCTGATACTTTTGATGTGTTCCTCTGCATGCTTATTCCTCGTTAGGTGTTAATACACGCATCTTTGAATTACATCAGTCACCATATTTCATCATGCATTTCAAATTCTTCATATTATATGTCAAATGCGTGTATGAATTACAAGATATAGGGGTAGATCTCCATGATTCAACTCTTCAAATGTGCAAATTCCTCACTATGCACATCTTCATGGGGAGTTCTTCTATATCTTGCAATCAAATTCCTCAATATCAGTATTTACACTTCATATGTTTATCCCCGTTGAAAACTTAACCTATATTGTCATCAATCACCAAAAAGGGGGAGATTGTAAGTGCATCTAGTACCCCTTAGTGATTTTGGTGTATTGAAGACTTATAGGTTAGGGGACTAATGTGTTTATGAGTGTACACAGGTCTATAAGTCTATGAAGAGTTTGATATTCTGAGAGAAAGTCGACCCCTAAAATGAAGTTCTTATTTGAAGACTTTGATATTCGAAGACTTTACGAAGACTTTGAAAGTGAAGAAATTGGTGTGACCTTGAAGACTTGGTATTCATTTGAGGAACATGAAGCGTGAAGACTTTTGTTTTTGTAGTTTCATTTTTCTCTTTCTTGGGTCATAGGAAACACCGTCTTGTTAAAAGGGGTCGAGGAAATACTAAGGAAAAATTTCCATGTGATGCTCAACTCAAAATCCTACACCTACCAATCCCTTCGAGTGAAGCCTTTGGAAATCTCATACAGCTCAGTCAATTTCTTGATGGATGAGACGAAGTTCTTCCGGTCATTTGAGGAATTTGTTCTGACCGAGGAGTTAGGAATTCGCCCGGTCGGATTGCCTACAGTGAGGATCATGATAGCCACGAGGAATTTGAGAGTCAAATTTCCGGCCAGATTCTTTGTCTTCTTGCGCCGGCTGTCCCAAAATATCTTATCCCACTAACGGTCATATCATTGAAGGGCATTTATGTACGATCATGTCGGGCTGCTCCCTAGACTATAAATAGCCGCCCCCTACAACCACTAGCTGGTTGGCTGCTCCGAGAGGAACTTGACACTTGTCATTTGAGAGCAACCCATCCTCCGAGGACTTTGAGCGAAAATCATCGAGTGAGGAAAAACCCAAAACCAAACCCTACAAACCCAAAGTGATTGAGCATCATCAAGAGATTGATCCTGCGTGGATCCGATGCTTGTTACCTTTGAAGATTGTGCTTCTTCGGATGGTTAGGCATCATGGTCTAGAGCATCCAAGAGGAATTGTGGATCGCCGAGTGACCGAAGTCTGTGAAGGTTTGGAAGTCGCTGAAGACTTACCATGAGTGATTGGACGAGGTGCATGTGACCTTAGTTCAAGGAGAATACGGTGAGGACTTGGTGTCTGAGCTGCGTGCTTTCGGTAATTTGGGTGTCCGGACTGTGTCCTCGAGTTTAAATACTCAGCCGCTCCAACCAGACGTACAACTGAGACAACAGTTGGAACTGGTCTACCAAATAATTGTCTTCACCAACCTAACTGGTTCTATTTCCTCAAATCTTTCATTTCCTCATTACTGTGTTGAGTTTTTGTTCATATCTGTGTTTGAAGACTTTGACTGAAGACTTTCTCAATTTCCTTAGTTCAATTTCTTCAGTCTATTTGTCTTCATCTTGTGTTATCCTGTGTTTACGCTTTATGTACTCTTTGATTGTCTTCATTTCATCATGAGGACCATGCCCGCATTCTGTTATGCTTACTTCTGAGTACTTATTCCGCTGCAAGTAGTTCTTCACTTAGGAATTTCCTCACCGGCAAATTCCTCATTGAAGAATTCAAAAAATCGCCTATTCACCCCCCCCCCCTCTAGTCGATATATCGCACTTTCACATAGTTTCCAATTATATATTTTTTATAACATGCATTAACACTTTGTTGGTTAAATTTAAGGGCAAAGTATGGCACAGAATATAAAGGGGACTATAGACCAAGACGGAGGTAGTAGCACACGGCTGCTCTCTACGCAGCGACGCAACTGTCGGCCGGCTTGTAGGCGACCATTTCGTGCGTGTTTGACTGCTCTATGCATGTGGTTGCTTGCGGTTGAGGCGGCCGCGGCGCGCTCTACTCCCTTCCCGCCGTGCGCGCTCTACCCTCGCGTCCCTCCGGGTGATCTGTCCTCGTCCCTCCACGCGCGCTGCGAGTGTTTGGGGTCGGCGCACGATCACGAACGTTCGTGTGCACGCGGTTGCGCCGGGCGCGGCGCGACGATGTAGTTACCTGCTGCAAAAACTACCATGCGGACGCGCCGAGAATTCAAGTCGCTTGACCCCCATTTGTTCCTGCGGCCATGTACCTTCATCTCTCGCGTCACACGACACAATAAGCACACCCACGACGACAGACACATACAGAGAGGACATCCAGCGGTTCTAATGGAGCTCCCCGTGGCTCCAATGGAGCTCCCAGCGGCCGACGATGACAACGGCGGGCAGTTCACCACGCATCATGTAGTAGACACCCATGTGAGGGGGAAGTCCCTCTCGGTGGTGTACACGAACAATCCGGTCTCGGTGGAGAGCTCCATCCAAACTATGGAGCAGTTCCTTGCCGAGGACAAGTACCAAGTGCTCGGCTTCGACCTTGAGTACACCATCGGTCGTGCCGGGCACGATCAGAAGGTTCCCATCACCCAGTTGTGCGTGTGACATGACGTCCTCGTCTACCACTATCACCTAGCCACAAGGCCTTGCGAATGTTTCTCCAGGTTTATCAACGGCTCTGACTACAGTTTCGCTACGGTGGACACCACCAACGATCTGCATCATCGCAAACAGTTCTTATGGATTAACCGTTTTCCACTCATCGCACACGCAAATCAAATATGAACCATGTTTCATGTCGCCGCCATCGCAAATGTTTTGCATCTTTTTTGACGGTTTTATTACATCACCGTTTGTGATTGATGCATTGAACACAGTTTCGTCAAAGGGTCTCTGGTTCGACTATTGCGTTTGGACCATCCTGCAGTAGTGTGGTTTGAACGGGCGGAGCAAGGAGAACACTCTTTCGCCTAACAAATTTAATTGCCACTCATCTAGATATGGTCAGACAAGTAGTCGAGAGGTCTCATGTAGATTGTAGATCCGATTGCTAGAAGAACAAGTCGCATGATGTTTGCAATCTTGGTATTTGAATAACACTATCACTAGAACTGTCAAGTGTGACTTAATTATGCAGGAAAGATCACTAACAACTAGTAATGTATGTAGATAATTCGCACCTTAAATTCTCACTAGAGATCGCAGGTATACTTTAGAGAGCAAAATGAGCAGCATTTGCACTTTGGAGTATTGGATGGTATAGGCGCTTAGCTACTCCTGTAATCGAAGGTAGTATGTGGTAGTGGAGCACTGGCAAACACAAATTGCATGGCACGGGCAACTGGAAGACTTGCCCCCATGTATTCTTTAGCAAGCATCCAATGTGATTTTGAATGAACAAAGGAAAAACAAATTGCATGGCTCAGATACAAACTTTGATGCAATCTACCTCAATTAATAATGAATGGACTAACTTGTTGTTGGATGTTACTCTCTTTTTCCAATACAAGCACAGTCCCATGTATTTTAGGCGCATCCTCAACCAGTGCTGCCTATTCCTTTGTAAACAAGGACCATCGTCCTATGTAAGATAATTCAGAATAGAGGCAGCATGTGTGCTCCGTGCATTTTTTAGCTTGGAAACACACGGATGTACATGTCCATATATATTTTGACGCACTAGATGGCACGTCTTTCTCTTTAGAACATCCTCTTGTGGTGACTTGGACAAGAAATAAATGATTGTACAATTTGACGACCATCGAAGTGCAATAGAGATGGGAGGAGAATCAGGTCCCACCGGGCGTGCCATTGTGTTTCGCCAAAAAGAAACACGTCGCTCCCCTTTTTAGAGAGGGCATTTCTTAATGTGTACAAGTAAAAAATTGCGGGACGTGACACTTGTTTATGAGAACAAGAAATAAAAAGAGACAAAATAGTATACAGAACACTACACTTTATTGATCATTGTATTGAATACAAATACATTGTACATGCTCCATGGAATTTATCTTATTGCCTTCTGGGTCACGCTTAAGGAGTATTTGACTAAAGAGATTGTGTAGTTTGCCGATTCCCGGTGCATTGCAAGCAACCGGTTAATTACATCCATGGGGTCGATCCCATGGAATACCTTCGATTAAGCTGCGCTGATGGTTATCCTCACGTATCGGACTGCTCATCCATATGCATGTGTGATGCTCATGAAATATGTTGTGGGTGGCTTTGTTTCACCGAAACCCGGTCACGAGTACTATCGCCATGTTGGTGTGACAAATAGGGTGTTGTTGATGAAGGGGATGACTTTTGCCTTGTCGATGCCCAGTTGTGTGATGCCCTGACTTCATCAGGTGCAGACATGTGTTTGTTGCTATCGCCTTGTCGGTGCCCAGCAACGGTGTGTCCAATCCGGTAGGTTTGTCTATCGGTAGAGTGGTGATCTAGCCTTGTCGGCACTTGGCCATGATTTCGTCTAGCCTTGTCGGCACTGGACGTATGATGAAGATGACGGTTTGTAAAGCCTTTTGTCTCGTCAACACTCAGCCAAGATGTCGATGTCGAATATATCACATATGCATTGGATGATGCTTACTTATAAGACAAATATTGATATCGTTTCCACGCAGGAGCAAAATCAATGTGGAATTGTATGGACGTTGCCTCCTCCCGAGGAGCGGAATTAGAGTAATATTTTGTTAATATTGTCTTCTTGTGAGAGCCAAAATCAATGTGCAATTTTTAGCCTCCCCTCCGGGGGGCAGAATCGAGATAACATTTTATTGAAGTTGCCTCCTCGTGAGGGGCAAAAATCAATGTAGTAGATTTGACTCCTTCGTATTTGGCCTTAGCTGCGTATGCTCGTCATGATTTGCATGAAGCAACGGTTGACTATCCTAGTAGGAGTAGACGTTCCATGCTTTGGTCTATCTTATTATAGGCAGTTTCATCGCATCAGCAAGCCATGGTATTAAGCTCCCTTTTATGGAGGATTTTATGCACATATTGTTGCAGTTCTGGGCACTATTGCATTTGTCGATTCCATAGAATATTCCTTCGGAAAAGAACATTAAGAATACGAGATTGACGAGATTGGCGAGATTGCTGAGATCAAGACGGCAAGATTTGATGGGATTGCTTACCAATGGAGGAGATGAGTGTTGTGTGTTTCACCAAGTTGGCCATGAAGCATCGCTAAGGTGTCTCTCTTAGACAACCGGATGATCTCACTTGCGACGTCGCCTTTTGTTGAATCGGCGCAAGTTCGATCTATATGTGGGATCTACCTCAGCATCTCCTAAGCACTACAACGATATGACCGAGGTGGAAATCTGTGGAGGGGGCACCGCACATGGCTAAACAATCAACTTGTGTGTCTTGGGGTGCCCCCTGCCCTCGTATGTAAAGGAGCAATGGGGGAGGCCAGCCGGCCCTCCTTGGCGTGCCCCCAAGAGGGGAATCCTACTAGGACTCCAAGTCCTAGTAGGTTTCCACCAAAAGGGAGAGAGTGGGAAGGAAGGAGAGGGAGAGGGAGAAGGAAAGGGGGGGCGCCCCCCACCCACCTTCCTAGTCCAATTCGGACTCAAGGGGGAGGGGGGCGCGGCCTGCCCTGGCCGCCCCTTTCTCTCTCCACTAAGGCCCATCGAGGCCCATTAGTTCCCTGGGATTCCGATAACCCTCCGGCACTCCGGTTTTATCCAAAACTTCTCCGGAACACTTCCGGTGTCCAAATATAGTCATCCAATATATCAATATTTATGTCTCGACCATTTCGAGACTCCTCGTCATGTCCGTGATCACATCTGGGACTCCGAACAACCTTCGGTACATCAAAACACATAAACTCATAATACCGATCGTCATTGAACGTTAAGCGTGTGGACCCTACGGGTTCGAGAACTATGTAGACATGACCGAGACTCATCTCCGGTCAGTAACCAACAGCGGAACCTGGATGCTCATATTGGTTCCTACATATTCTACGAAGATCTTTGTCGGTCAAACCGCATAACAACATACATTGTTCCCTTTGTCATCGGTATGTTACTTGCTCAAGATTCGATCGTCGGTATCTCAATACCTAGTTCAATCTCATTACCGACAAGTCTCTTTACTCGTTCCGTAATGCATCATCCCGTAACTAACTCATTAGTCACATTGCTTGCAAGGCTTATAGTGATGTGCATTACCGAGAGGGCCTAGTCTCCGACAATCGGAGTGACAAATCCTAATCTTGATCTATGCCAACTCAACAAACACCATCGGATACACCTGTAGAGCATATTTATAATCACCCAGTTACGTTGTGACGTTCGATAGCACACTAAGTATTCCTCCGGTATTCGGGAGTTGCATAATCTCATAGTCATAGGAACATGTATAAGTCATGAAGAAAGCAATAGCAATAAACTAAATGATCAAGTGCTGATGATGAGGACATCAATACCATTGTTACACCTACAGCCCCTACTGCTACATATACTGGACCAATTACTAGAGCTCGTGCACGCCAATTAAATTATCAGGTACTTTCGTTTCTTGTTAATGATTCTAATGTTCATGAGAATATGATGCTACCTAAATTGGATACATTTGTTTTTCTTACAAATGAAGGGCCTGGCATGGAGAAGAGGAATGAACACTGGAGCAAGACCAAGCCTGGAGATGATGGCATGCGCAAGGGGAACAAGAACGGAGTTACAAGTGATGATTTCAGGACTTTGAAGCCACCATAAGGAGTGCATGAAGCCTTGGACAAAATATACAAGATGTCACTTCATAAATTTCGTCCAGAGGCTATTCTAGGTGCTGCGTCACCTTATTATTGGGCCAGGCCCATGTAATTTCGAAATACTTAAGTATAGGCTGTTTTTAGAGTCCGTATGTGTGGGGAAACAAGAGTTAGGGTTGGTTTCGGACCCCTTCCTCAAGGGCCACAAAATCCCCCCCTCCTTCCTCCATCTATACAGCCCTTATGGCGTCGTTTAGACTTTGGATTTTTTTTAGATTAAAAGTTCGCCATAGCTGCAACTTCGCGTACTTCGTTTGTGTTCAACGACCAGACAAAGGCGTCACAGAACCCCACCTTGATCAATAAAGCTTTCCTCTTATATTCGCAATATTCAGATTGCAATCTTAGTTTCTTGCTTGTTCTTCGTTTGCTTGCAGGAAACAGAGACCTTCGTGGTCGGAGTTGATCGTGCTCGGTGGTCAATAACCTCCTGGAGTTGGTTTAGCGATTGCTAAGGCGTGGCGTCCTCGACGCGTTAAGTAGTCGGATCGTCAAAGTCGACTTCATCCTAAACGATAGCCACCATCTCATCGAAAGACGGGACACCTTTGCCTCTATCAAGTGTATCAGATTTCCAGGTTGCTCGGTGAGATTTTACAGTTTTTCATAGATCGAGTCTGTTCTTCATACCTATAGTCCACGAAAAAGCCAAAAAAAATTAGGGTTAGTTCATCTTATCTGAACCAATCTGAGCCTTTGCATAATCTTTTCTGTATTTGCTTTGTTGAATTTGCGGTTGCATCATCGTGTCAAGTTGCTGGTCCTAGCGTCTAGTACTTTAGAGTTTCGAGTTCTGTTCACAAGTTGTCACGCCGCCGCCGCACCATCGTCATCACCGCTGCCATATACCACCATTGTCATCACCGCTGCCATATACCACCATCATCATCATCACCGTCGCCATACACCACCATCGTCATCACCGCTGCCATATATCACCATCGTCATCGCCGCTACCATATATCGCATATCCGCCGCCATCACGCTAATCCGAGTCCACCTCCATCACAGATTCGCCACCAGTCCGTGTTCCACCGCCCTGCATATATCCATCACCAGTCCGAGTTTCCACCAGATTCATCTCCGCCACTACCCTAGTCCGAGTCCAAAGAATTGTTGCTTTGTTCTCGATTTCAGGATCACGCGATACTCCGAAGTCGTGACAATGGAGGACTCCCAAACTTCCGAGCCATCCACAGAAGAAAAATAGTTCCAGTTTCAAAGAAAAACTAAGTCTAGAAAATTCTGGCTAGGCAGTTTTTAGACCATTTGTAGACTTTTTCGAAAAAAAATTGTTGCGGAGCAAAAAAAAGAGGAAAAAAAGTGCAAAAAAAGAAAAAAAAAGAGAAAAAAATTCAGAGTGTGCTCCTCCCTTGTTTACGTGTCGTGCCGTGATTTTGTTAGTGTTCTAGGCTCGCGTCTCTAGCACAGTCTAGCCTAGGACCAGCATAGTATCGTCGTTGAGCGTTTATTCAACTTTGCATCTCGGAATTGATTATTGCTGACCCTTTTTGCTACCATATTATAAGCCTTCCCAGCTCCACATACATCTACGTCGTGTGTTTGACTCTCCCTAGTAATCGCTCTATCCAAGCTTTGAGAGTTTTGACAACAACGATTGCCGATCACCGCCTGCTGCTGGGTAAGAACTGGTAAGAATTTGAGATTTGCTTGACGGATTTGTGACACCCACCACCACCTCTTGTTAGTAGTCTATAGGATCATATTCTTGTGTGTTTCTATTGCTGCTAACCATGCCAGGATCACAAGCTGACGAGACTGACTAGGAGAACATGACGAATAAGGAGTCGCATGATAAATTTCAGCAAATGATGAGTGGACAGGTGCAAGATGTGCTAAACAGATTTGAAGAGGCCATGGAGAAGATAGATGGCATGGAGAAGACGTCAAACAAAGCTCGATAACAAGTTTAATGAATTGCTCGCTGGCGTCTTCCACCACCACCACCGGCTGCACCTAACGCACCTCTACAACAACAACAACAACAACAACAACAACAACAACAACAACAACAACAACAACAACAACAACAACAACAACAACAACAACAACAACAACAACAACAACAACAACAACAACAACAACAACAACAACAACAACAACAACAACAACAACAACAACAACAACAACAACAACAACAACAACAACAACAACAACAACAACAACAACAACAACAACAACAACAACAACAACAACAACAACAACAACAACAACAACAACAACAACAACAACAACAACAACAACAACAACAACAACAACAACAACAACAACAACAACAACAACAACAACAACAACAACAACAACAACAACAACAACAACAACAACAACAACAACAACAACAACAACAACAACAACAACAACAACAACAACAACAACAACAACAACAACAACAACAACAACAACAACAACAACAACAACAACAACAACAACAACAACAACAACAACAACAACAACAACAACAACAACAACAACAACAACAACAACAACAACAACAACAACAACGACGACAACAACGACAACAACGACTACCTCCACGTCGCGAAACAACCCTCCGCCGAGCGAGCCGTGTCCCTCTTGCGCTTGGCCAAACTGTTGGTGCTGTTGTTGATACTTCTGTGGCTCCTGCTGCTGATACGGAGGAGGATGATTATGTGGGAGATTACGAGGATGAAGATGATCAAAATAAGAACTATGTGCAACCACCAGCACCACAACCACCAGGTCGTCCACATGCAAATAATGGCAATGTTAGGGCTCCCCCTCAGGTACGAGATCATGACCATCTCCCAAAACTGAAATTGAATATTCCACCATTTGAGGGTAGATATGTTCCTGATATATATCTTACTTGGGAGTTAGAAACTGAACAACGATTTACATGTTTACAATATCCTGAGGAGAGACGTGTTCTCGCCATTTGTTTGTGCTTTCACTAGCTTTGCATGTGTTTGGTGGTCTCAACATTGTTGATTATATCCTGTTCCAGCTACTTGGGCTGCTTTGAAAACTGCTATGCGTACTCGTTGGGTTCCACCATATTATCAACGTGAATTACTTCAAAAATTGCATCGCTTACGACAAGGAAAAATTACGTAGAAGAATATTATCGTGAATTACAAACCGGCTTGATTAGATGTGGTATTGTTGAGGAGAATGAAGCTATGCTTGCACGCTTTATGGGTGGATTAAATAGAGAGATTCAGACCATTCTAGAGTATAAGGATTATAATAATATCACTCGTTTATTCCATCTTGCTTGTAAAGCTGAACGTGAAGTGTAGGATCGATGCATTGGCGCCGAACTAACTTTTCTCGCAGTCGACCTTCATCATGGACACCACGTGCATCATCTACTTCCACCGCACCATCACCTCCTTCGTGTGTCACCTCCAACCGTGATACAAGAAAGGTGCACAACCACCACTATCTGCCAAGAGCACACCCTGCCGGGCCTGCACAGAGCTCTTCTTCTTCCATGGCGTCAACAGGGCACACAAGTGATATTATTTGTCGTCGTTGTAAGGGAAGAGTACATTTTGCGAGAGAATGCAAATCTTAGTGTGTGATGATTGCTACTGAGGATGGTGGTTATGAGTCCGCTAGTGACTATGATGAGGAGACTTTGGCTCTTATTACACATGAAGAACACGGTGGAGATGATTCTGATCATGAGACGAAATACATGGCTGCTAAAGATGCTGACAGGTATGAATGTGTTAGTTGCTCAACCTGTTTTGAGTGTGCAGGTTACACAAGCTGAGCAAAATCAGAGGCATAATTTGTTCCATACAAAGGGAGTTGTGAAGGAACGTTCTATTCGCGTCATCATAGATGGAGGGAGCTGCAACAACTTGGCTAGCATGGCGATGGTGGAGAAGCTATCTCTCACCACAAGACCACATCCATATCCTTACTACATCCAATGGTTCTGTTCACACACGAACACGTCACGTGTACCCTCGACGCCGGGGGTGATGCACCGCAGCTCACGTCGAAGGAGACTCACCGGAAGCGCGATTCGCAAGTCGATCGGCGAGAGCTTTTGAGGACCCGAAACCCTACACTCCCGGGAGGGACCCCGTCGGGGAGTGCGGCGGATATGGGCTGCCCTAGGTCGGCCAAGCCGCCCCTAGAGCCTCGCGATTCGCAGCTCTCCAACACGAAGAACGACGAAGAACGAGGGAGCAAGAACGAGGGAAGGACAAGGCGTAGATGAAAAAGTTGTAGATGTGTTTGCGATTGTGTGTTGTTCAATCGGCCGTCACCACTTAGATATATAAGAGGCGGCTGGACTTCCCGTGCAAGGAAAAAGCTTGGATTCACGTCCAAAACCCTAGTCAAATTCGGATTGGTTTGTCCGAACTTTCCAAAATTGTTCGGTTTAAACTAGCTGCACCTTGCGGTTCTTTTTTGTGGTGGTAAACGATTTCGGATGGAAACGAGCCCAAACGCAATCTTGACCGTTTCGACGAGACAAACAACTTTCGTGCTGAACGTTTTTTGATCAGAGGTCATCTTGAGGGTCAAATTCATCGTATAAAACAGGCTATTCCCTCGCGCTACCCATCAGACATGTGTCTGGTGGGGCGCGCCACATCTTGCCTTGTGACAGGGCTGCACTCCGATTGCTCTAACTTTTCCATACGGACTCAGATTTGGACGATTTTTATATCGAAATGGATCGCTTCGACGAGACGAAGACAATCCATGTAGATCGTTTTTCCATTTGATGTCGTCTTGGGGGTTTAATCTGCCAAACTGTACTCTGAATATAAGATATTAGTACTTAGAGCATAGTTTCCGCCTTTGAGATGAAATCGGACGGCGATGACCCAAACTGCAAAGATGTTCATATCGATAATACAAAACTTTTTTATGTAGATCACTTCTCCATTTGAGGCCATATTAATTAAGTTCTTGAACATGCCAAAATCTGATGTCAACACATGCCCCCCTGTTTTTCGGCAAAGCTAGCGTGCCGAAAAATAACTTGTACCATGTTTGTTCTAAGGACGATGTCAACACTCCATCGGCCATTTACAGTTTCTTAGGGCGATAATTATATATCGGCCATGTTTATGGGCGATAGTTATTTATCGGCCATGTCTTTGTTTAGGACGATAGTGATATATCGGCCATTGCCTATCTAGGCTTCTTGCCACACACTTGGGTGATATTTCTTTAAATATTTTCCATTGAGAGCTCGAGGTAATAATGTGCCTTGTACGGATTCCACCAATTATGAGTTTCCGGGAACCACTCTTGTAACCTTAAAAGGACCTTCCCAACTTGGAGACCACTTCCATAATTTTTTATGTTTTGAACCAATTGGTAGAATCACCTTCCACACAAGATCGCCAACTTGAAAATTCTTCAACTTGACCTTCTTATTGTAAGCTCTTTCCACCCTCAACTTATCTCTCTCTATGGCATTCAAAGCAGACAAACGTTTATCGACGACTTCATCAATATTGTCCATCATCAAGTTATAGAAGTCCACCACCGATAATTCATTTTGTTTGGCTATTCTCAAAGCATTCAAATTCACTTCCACTGGTAAAACGGCCTCTTGACCATATACGACCTCATACGGAGTTACCTTTGTAGCACCATGCCTTGAGATTCTATGTGCCCACAAAGCTTCGGACAGTAGCTCATGCCATCTCCTTGGATTATCCTCAATCTTCTTCTTGATGAGCTTGATTAATATTTTATTACTAGACTCAGCTTGTCCATTGGCTTGGGCATAATATGGAGAGAAATTGAGCAACTTTATCTTATATGATT
This sequence comes from Aegilops bicornis, assembly GCA_021605145.1. Taxonomy (NCBI): domain Eukaryota; kingdom Viridiplantae; phylum Streptophyta; class Magnoliopsida; order Poales; family Poaceae; genus Aegilops; species Aegilops bicornis. The sequence continues at coordinate 456,462,135 of CM038675.1, read as the reverse complement.
CGGCAAATTCTCTGACTTGATGTGACATAAAGGATGAACCTTGGTCCGTAGTTAATGTTTGCGGAATGCCGAATCTATGAATAATATGCTTCGTTATGAATTGAATTACCTCTATATGTGTCATGTTTTTTAGTGGTATTGCTTTAGACCATTTAGTGAAATAATCAGTTGCCACCAACATGAATCGATGCCCCTTTGAAGAAGAAGGATGAATCTCTCCAATAAAGTCCAATCCCCAATCTCTAAACGGCCACGGCTTTATAATAGGATGTAACATAGCAGCGGGATCTAACTGAATATCACCAAACTTTTGACAAGCTTCACATCCTTTATAGTACCGGAAGCAATCATTAACCATCGTCGGCCAATAAAACCCAGCACGTTGTAATAGCCATTTCATCTTGGGAGCCGACTGATGAGTGCCACAAATACCTTCATGGACCTCTCCCATAGCAACTCTCGCTTGGTCCTCGTCCAAGCACTTTAAAAGAACATCATCAACCGTTCGGCGATAGAGACCATCATCTCTCATTGTGTATTTGAAGGCCATACATCGAACAGTCCTGTCCACCCTTTTACTAGGATCACACAAATAATCAATAATGGGTTTCCTCCAGTCTTGATTTTCTCCTGCATTAAATATTTCATTTGTGGCCGAAACGGTGGGCTCCGGTTCGGCCTCCCCTATGTTGGCAAGACTAGACATCGGCCTTTGAGAAATATGAAACATGCCACGATCAACATGATAGCCGAATGCTTGTTGTGCCAACTCATTTGCTCTCCAATTGTCATGTCTAGATATATGAGCAATGCTAAAATAATCCAAATTAGAAATTATATCTAGAAATTTATCAAGATAAACATTATGTGATTCGTCAAAACATTGAAAGACTTTGGATATTTGTTGCACTACTAATAACGAATCACCAAAAGACTCAATATGTGTAGCACCTATGGCAAGCAACATCTCTAAGGCGAATAACAATGCTTCATATTCGGCTTGATTATCTGCGCAAAAGTATTCTAAGCGGCTTGAGGCTTCAAAAACAGCACCATGAGGAGATATATAAACAATACCAACACCTTGGTCATTGCTACAAACTGAACCATCAAAATATAATCTCCATGGTACTAATGAGACAAGGTTTATATCAATATCATGCTTGTCATCAATCCGATGCTCAACAATAAAATTAGCAACAATTTGGCCTTTCATGGATTTCAGAGATTCATAAGCCAAATCATATTCAATTAAAGCATAAGCCCACTTGCCAATTCTACCACTAAGAATTGGCCTATGCAACATGTATTTGATGACATCGGTTTGACAAGCTATAATGCAAGTACTAGGCACTAGATAATCTCTCAATTTTGTGCAAGCATAATATAAGCATAAGCATAATTTCTCAATAAATGTATACCTTGTCTCGGCGTCCAATAACCGTCGGCTCAAATAAGTAATAGCATGCTCCTTTTCTTTGTTCTCTTGAGTCAAAACAGCACCAATAACACCTTCCTCCGCTGCAACATAAAGTCTAAATGGCTCCCTGTGCCTGGGTGCTTTCATAACCAGAGGAGTGCAGAAATATTTCTTAATCATATCAAATGCCTCTTGCTGTTTTGCCCCCCAAGTAAAATCAACATCATTCTTTAACCGAAGGATAGGAGTAAATGCATCAACCTTCCCTGATAGATTGGCTATGAACCTCCTCAAATAATTGACCTTGCCAAGGAATTTTTGCATATCTCTCTTGCATGTTGGAGCCTCTACTTTTTGTATAGCTTCTATCTTTCTGGGATCAATTTCCATGCCATCTTCATGAATAATGAAACCCAGAAACTTCCCATCCGATACACCAAAGGCACACTTCAAAGGATTCATTTTCAGCCCATATTTCTTCATTCTTTCAAAGCCAAACGCAAATCGGCTAAGTGAGATTCAAAAGCATCCGATTTGACAACAATATCATCAATATAAACCTCAAGTATAACACCAAGTAAATCATGAAAAATTAAATTCATAGCCCTTTGATACGTGGCACCGGCATTTTTTAATCCAAAGGTCATCACTGTCCACTCAAATAAACCAAGGAAACCGGGACATCGAAAAGCCGTTTTGGACATGTCCTCTTCGGCCATAAAAATCTGGTTATACCCCGCATTACCATCAAGAAAGCTAATGACCTTATGTCCAGAAGCATCATTAATAAGCATATCGGCTATTGGCATAGGATACTCATCTTTAGGTGTAGCTCTATTCAAATCTCCAAAATCAATGCACACCCTCAACTTGCCGGAGCCTTTCTTCTCTACTGGTACAATGTTAGAAATCCACTCGGCATACCTGCAAGGTCTAATAAAATTAGCTTTAAGCAAACGACCGATCTCTTCCTTGATCCGGTCATACGTTTTTGGATTAAACTTTCTAGCCGATTGCTTGTATGGTCTAAAACCGTCCTTTATAGGTAACCGATGCTCCACTAGCTCTCGGCTTAAACCCGGCATCTCATGATATTCCCATGCAAAGCAACATACATATTATTTTAATAGCTCGATCAACTTAGCCTTATGATCGGCTCTTAAATTTTCGTTTACAAATGTCGGCCTAGGAATTGAACCATCTCCTATATCTATCTCTTCTAATGGATCGGCCGATGTAAAACCTTGTCCTAATTTATCCATATCATCTAACTCTTCTATGGACTCATACATATCGTTCTCATTGGACCGATATTCTACAAGACGCTTTTGTAACCACTCTGAGTTAGGATCCATTTAAATACATCATACCTTGGAGCCGATTATCGCCAACCAGCTTTAAAGAAACGGGCACGAAACCACTTTTTGTGGCGCTAAGAAAATCATATTCTGATAAGTCGCGCCCCATCAAGCAAGTAGCATTGGGATGTTGCCAATCCACTGATGCATCGGCCAAAGCAACATAAGCCGAATTATCCGCATGAATGATTTCTACTTCATCCTCAACCCATTGAATCAAAAACTGGTGCATAGTAGATGGCACGCATTGGTTCGCATGAACCCAATCACGGCCTAATATCACATTATAGTTACCTTGCACCTCGGCGACAAAGAATGCGGTAGCCAAAATTTTGCTTCCCACCGTAAGCTCCACATACATCACACCTTTGGCTTCAGTTTTGTCTTTGCCTTCAAATCCATTAAGCACCATGTTGGTCTTTATTAACTCTTCATCACGCAGCCCCAATTTTTTGAAGACCGAATATGGCATAAGATTCACCATAGCGCCACCATCAACAAGCATTCTAGCAAACGGCGATCCATTAATATGACCTTTAAGGAACAATGGCTTCAAGTGTGTCACCGGTTCTTTTGGCTTCTCGAATATAGCATTTTTAGGACCAAAATCTAGCTGAGCTACTTCCCCTTCTTCATCTATAGCACGAAATTCAGCGGGTAAGTAATACACCATATTAATATCCATACCTTCATGAACCGGTGTAGACTCATAATCAAGCATTTCATCTCCTTCCGCAAGCATGTCCACTGACTCCGAAATATCTTCAAGGGAAGAGGAAGTAGTAGGCAAAGTGGACGATGTAATAGTAGCCGCATCATCCTCCGTTGGTGGTGTAGGTGTTGCTATGATCAATGCAGAAGCTGCAATGTTTTCCTTTTGCTTTGGCCCCCACACTTGTTTTGGGTGTACCATGGGACGGCTTTTATTGAATAATTTATCCATTAGCTTTTCTACTTCTTGTTCCTCCTTCTCATGACTCCTCATGCGCTGCAATCTCGTTTTTGCGCCTTGGTTAGACCGGAAGGACACCACTTAGGCTGAGTATATTTTGGATCCCTCGACTTGGCCTTGCTTGTGCTAGCTTCATGATCATCAGCCATGGGGCTTTGCTGGACCGCAGCCACATCTTTATTAGAATCAGTCGGATTATCAACAATAATCGGCTCTTTGATTATTAATTCTTTAGTGCCTATCATAATAGTTTCACCACTAGCATTCTTCTCCTTTTGCTTGCTAGGCTCTGAAATTTCAGCACTTGGTGATTTGGCACGCCATACTTGCCGGTTGACCCTTTTTTGATCATCTTGCATTGGCCGATTGACACCATTGTTCAAACGGCCTCGTGTGGGATAAGAAAGCCTCTCATGAACGGGCCTCCTTGGTTCTGGCCAACCCGGATGAAAAGCGTAAGGGGCCATTGGGGGCTGCCCCCATCCTCCATTGAAGCCTCCCATGTAGTATGGCGCATAGGGGGCGGCACCATCCATGGTCCTGGTGCCCATGACCCATATGGCCTTGCGTGATGCTGAAATTCTTCCCTCGGAGGTGATCTTGAGAACTTCAAATTTGATGACCGGTTAGAGCTAGAACCGGCCGCTTGATTGGCATACTTGGACAACAGCATATCAAAAGTTGGCTTGATTCTCTTGTGCTGCACTTTAGCTTCATTCGTCTTCCACTTGCCAACCTCTGGACTCTTGGCTTAACAAATTTGACATGAGTGTTCTCTTGCACTTGTGGTTGCCCCCCAAGTGTAGGATTCTTGATGGTGATATTGATTACCTCCTTGCCACCGGGTTGCTTGTCGAGCACCACTTGTCTCCCCAAGACCTTGTTGCTCTCCTCATTTTTCCTGGGCTCACCAATGACAATATTATTTTTATTAGCTGATTCAGCTATGTTGGGCCGAATTAACATCTTCTTCCCCTCCAAATCCATGGTGTTCATTGGGAAAGGCTGCTTATCAACTTGCATGTCAGAAAAATTCAATCGTCCGTCATTAATGGCTGATTGTATCTGTCGTCGAAAAACATTACAATCATTAGTAGCATGAGAAAAAGAATTATGATACTTGCAATAAGCACGCCGTTTCAGCTCTTCAAACGGCGGTAAGTATGAGATATTCTAATAATCTTCGCTTGCAATAAAGCATCAAATATTCTATCACACTTAGCTATGTTGAAAGTAAATTTCATCTCTTCATCACGATTCTTATGGATCGGCTTTAAATCATTGCAAGTAAATGGTTTGGCCTTAGACGACCAAACAAATTCAGCAGCATAAATATCACCCTCATCGTCCGAGTGGTCACTATCATACTCAACCATATTCATCTTAGGACGATTAGTTTTATATCTATGCACCTCTTTAAGACCTTTGCTTCGGCTTTCTTGAGCCAAAGCCCTTTGCAAGACTTGGTTGATATTTAAAAACTCATGTCCTTCTAGCCTTTCTCTAATGTGAGTTATCAAACCACTAAGCACAAGATCAGCCAAATCCCTATAGCACCGGTTTTTTGTATCTCTAAATCTCTTGACGTAATAGGAGACCGATTCATCATGCTTTTGTCTAACTGATGTAAGATGTGACAACTTAAGCTCATTATCACCACTATAAAAATGATCATGAAACTTTTGTTACAAGTGAAACCATGTAGTAATAGAACCGGGTGGTAATGCAGAAAACCACGAGAAAGCAGTACCCGTTAAAGATAAAGGAAAATAATGTATTCTCCACTCATCTCGTGAACTTGCCTCACCTAATTGTGCCAAGTACTGACTAACATGCTCCCAGGTGGTTTTTGTGCCCTCTCCATTAAACTTAACAAAATCTGGAATTTTATATCCCGGAGGGCATTGAATTGCATCAAAGTATTCTGGATATGGATTTTGGTAAATACGGTTCCTTGGTAACTCAACTCCAAAATTCTCTCGGAGCATCTTAGCCATCTCCCCTCTAAGATTTGCTAGACCATCATCCACGGTGGACGATGAAGCTTGTGGCAGCTTGTAGGTAGGGTTTGGTTCGGCGTCATCATCGAACCTGGCATACTCATGATAGGATTAATAGGTGCAGCAACAATTTGATTTGTGGAGCTAGGATAAAAATTCATCGGCACAGGGGGCGCCGATGAAATAGGTAAAGTTGGACTAGGGATTTCTGCGGTAACAGACACACCAACATTACCACTAGATGATTGAGGCATAATATTTTTAGCATTACTATTTTCCAAGAAAATTTGGTATAAAAGATTGTTGCTATCAGTAATGCGACTATCAATTTCATCCCATACCTCAGGAGAGAAGGTATTACTTATAGGGGGTTTAACCTGTTCATCAGGAAGAGGAGGAAAGTTGATTTCTCCAACCGGAGTGATATTGCCTTGACGATCCTTTTTAAACTTAGCAAGGAACTCCTGCATCTCCTTCTCTTTACGCGCCTTCTTGTACTCCTCATAAGCTTGGCGATGTTCCTCCGATAACTCCTCAAAATTGGGCTTGATTATGTTATTGGCATCGATTTCCGAGGGCTTGGGAATCTTGTCGTTGCCAGACATGATGGATGATGATGATGATTGATCTTTTCCTGGGTTCGATCCCTAGCGGAGTCGCCAAAAAGTGTGTTCGCACACGAACACGTCACGTGTACCCTCGACGCCGGGCGTGATGCATCGCAGCTCACGTTGAAGGAGTCTCACCGGAAGCGCGATTCGCAAGTCGACCGGCGAGAGCTTTTGAGGACCCGAAACCCTACACTCCCGGGAGGGACCCCGTCGGGTAGTGCGGCGGCTATGGGCTGCCCTAGGTCGGCCAAGCCACCGCTAGAGCCTCGCGATTCGCAGCTCTCCAACACGAAGGACGACGAAGAACGAGGGAGCAAGAACGAGGGAAGGACAAGACGTAGATGAAAAAGTTGTAGATGTGTTTGCGATTGTGTGTTGTTCAATCGGCCGTCACCCCTTAGATATATAAGAGGCGGCTAGACTTCCCGTGCAAGGAAAAGGCTTGGATTCACGTCCAAAACCCTAGTCAAATTCGGATTAGTTTTGTCCGAACTTTCCAAAACTGTTCGGTTTAAACTAGCTGCACCTTGCGGGTCTTTTTTGTGGTGGTAAACAATCACGGATGGAAACGAGCCCAAAAGCAATCTTGACCGTTTCGACGAGACGAACAACTTTCGTCTTGAATGTTTTTTGATCAGAGGTACTCTTGAGGGTCAAATTGGTCGCGCAAAACTGGCTATTCCCTCGCACTACCCATCAGACATGTGTCTCGTGGGGCGCGCCACATCTTGCCTTGTGACAGGGCTGCACTTTGATTGCTCTAACTTTTCCATACGAACTCGGATTTTGACGATTTTTATATCGAAATCGATCGCTTCGACTGGACGAAGACAATCCATGTAGATCATTTTTCCACTTGAGGTCGTCTTGGGGATTTAATCGGCCAAACTGTACTTTGAATATAACATCTTAGTACTTTGAGCATAGTTTCCGCCTTTGAGATGAAATCGGACGGCGATGACCCAAACTTCAAAGATGTTCATATCGACAATACAAAACTTTTTCATGTAGATCACTTCTCCATTTGAGGCCATATTAATTAAGTTCTTGACCATGCCAAAATCTGGTGTCAACAGGTTCAACAACAGCGGCAAGGTTAAGGTAACACATACTGTTCGGGTGCATTTTAGTATCTCTACATATGCTGATTATGTTGATTGTGATGTGGTACCTATGCAAGCATATTCCTTATTACTTGGTAGACCATGGCAATTTGATAAAAATTCTGTACACCATGGTAGAAACAATCGGTATACTCTTGTTCATAAGGATACAAATATTACTTTGCTTCCTATGACTCCTGATTCCATTTTGAAAGATGAAATTCATAGAGCTAATAAAGCAAAACAGGAGAAAAATAAGAGTGAAAATCAGATTGTGGCAAAAGAATTTGAGCAACAAATGAAGCATAATAATAAACCATCTGGTGTTGTTTCTGAAATTAAATTGAAAAGTGCATGTTTACTTGCCACCAAATCTGATATTGATGAGCTAGATTTTAGCAAATCTGTTTGCTATGCTTTTGTGTGCAAAGAGGCATTATTTTCATTCGAGGATGTGCCTTCCTCTTTGCCCCCTGCTATCACTAACATTTTGCAGGAGTTCGCTGACGTCTTCCCACAGGACGTGCCACCGGGATTACCACCTATTCGAGGGATTGAGCATCAAATTGACTTAATTCCCGATGCATCGCTACCCAACCGTGCACCATACCGTACCAATCCAGAGGAGACGAAGGAGATTATGCGTCAAGTACAGGAGCTGCTCGACAAAGGTTATATACGCGAATCTCTTAGTTCTTGTGTTGTTCCTATTATACTAGTGCCTAAAAGGGATGGTACGTCACGTAAGTGTGTTGATTGTAGAGGCATTAATAATATAACTATTCATTATCGTCATCCTATTCCTAGGCTAGATGATATGCTTGATGAATTGAGTGGCTCTACAATATTCTCCAAAGTTGATTTGCGTAGTGGATACCATCAAATTCATATGAAACTGGGAGATGAATGGAAAACAGCATTTAAAACTAAGTTTGGTTTATATGAGTGGTTAGTCATGCCTTTTGAGTTAACTAATGCACCTAGTACTATCATGAGACTAATGAACGAAGTTTTACGTGCTTTCATTGGATGATTTGTGGTAGTCTATTTTGATGATATCTTGATTTATAGCAAATCTTTGGAAGAACATTTGGAACATTTACGTGATGTTTTATAGCTCTTCGTGATGCACGCTTGTTTGGTAACCTTGGGAAGTGCACCTTTTGCACCGACCGAGTATCTTTTCTTGGCTATGTTGTTACTCCACAGGGAATTGAAGTTGATAAAGCCAAGATTGAAGCTATTGAGAGTTGGCCGCAGCCCAAAAACAAATACACAAGTGAGGAGTTTTCTTGGACTTGCTGGTTTCTATAGGCGTTTTTTGCGAGATTTTAGCACCATTGCTGCACCTCTCAATGAGCTTACAAAGAAGGATGTGCCTTTTGTTTGGGGTACCGCACAGGAAGAAGCCTTCACGATATTGAAAGATAAGTTGACACATGCTCCTTTACTCCAACTTCATGATTTTAATAAGACTTTTGAGCTTGAATGTGATGCTAGTGGAATTGGATTAGGAGGTGTGTTATTACAAGATGGCAAACCTGTTGCATACTTTTTTGAAAAAATGAGTGGGCCTAGTCTGAACTATTCTACTTATGATAAAGAATTATATGCTCTTGTTCGGACCTTAGAAACATGGCAACATCATTTATGGCCCAAAGAATTTGTTATACATTCTGATCGTGAAACTTTGAAACACATCAAAAGTCAAGAAAAACTGAACCGTAGACATGCTAAATGGGTTGAATTCATTGAGACTTTCCCTTATGTCATTAAACACAAGAAGGGTAAAGAAAATGTTATTGCTGATGCATTGTCTCATCGCTATACTATGCTTTCACAACTTGACTTTAAAATATTTGGTTTGGAGACCATCAAAGATCAATATGTGCATGATGCTGAATTTAAAGATGTATTGAAAAATTGTAAAGAAGGTAGAACATGGAACAAGTTCGTCCTTAACAATGGATTTGTGTTTCATGCTAACAAGCTATGCATTCCAGCTAGCTCCGTTCGTCTTTTGTTGTTGCAGGAGGCGCATGGAGGAGGACTAATGGGACACTTTGGCGTGAAGAAGACGGAGGATATACTTGCTACACATTTCTTTCGCCAAAGATGAGACGGATGTTGAGCGTTTTGTTGCTCGCTGCACTACATGTCAAAAAGCTAAGTCACGACTCAATCCTCATGGTTTATATATGCCTTTGCCTGTACCTAGTGTTCCTTGGGAGGATATATCTATGGATTTTGTTTTAGGTTTACCTCGAACAAAGAAGGAGAGGGATAGCATATTTGTTGTCGTGGATAGATTCTCGAAAATGGCACACTTTATACGATGTCATAAAGGCGATGATGCTGTCAATGTTGTTGATTTGTTCTTTCGTGAAATTATTCACTTGCATGGTGTGCCAAATACTATTGTTTCAGATCGTGATACTAAATTCTTAGCCACTTTTGGAGATGTTTATGGGCTAAGTTGGGGACTAAACCGCTTTTAGTACTACTGTCATCCCCAAACAGATGGTCAAACTGAAGTAGTCAATAGAACATTGTCTACTATGCTTAGGGCTGTTTTGAAGAATAATAAGAAAATGTGGGAAGAATGCTTGCCTCATATTGAATTTGCTTATAATCGTTCGTTGCAATCTACTACTAAGATGTGCCCTTTTGAAATTGTGTATGGTTTCCTACCTCGTGCACCCATTGATTTATTGCCTCTTCCATCTTCGGAGAAAGTTAATTTTGATGCTAAACAACATGCTGATTTGATCTTAAAAATGCATGAGTTAACTAAGAAAAACATTGAGCGTATGATTGCTAAATATAAACTTGCTGGAGATAAGGGTAGAAAACATGTTGTCTTTGCACCTGGAGATCTTGTTTGGTTACATTTGCGCAAGGATAGCTTTCCTAATTTGCGCAAATCAAAGCTAATGCCACGTGCTGTTGGTCCTTTTAAGGTGTTAGAGAAAATAAATGATAATGCATATAAACTTGAGCTGCCTGCAGATTTTGGGGTTAGTCCCACTTTTAACATTGTAGATTTGAAGCCTTATTTGGGTGAGGAAGATGAGCTTCCATCGAGGACGACTTCATTTCAAGAAGGGGAGGATGATGAGGACATAAATACCACTGTTACACCTACAGCCCCTCATCGCTACATATCTCGGACCAATTACTAGAGCTCGCGCACACCAATTAAATTATCACGTACTTTCGTTTCTTGGTAATGATTCTAATGTTCATGAGAATATGATGCTGCCTAAATTGGATACATTTGTTTTGCTTACAAATGAAGGGCCTGGAATGGAGAAGATGGATGAACACTGGAGCAAGACCAAGCCTGGAGATGATGGCATGCGCAAGGGGAACAAGAACGGAGTTACAAGTGATGATTTCAGGACTTTGAAGCCACCATAAGGAGTGCATGAAGCCTTGGACGAAATATACAAGATGCCACTTCATAAATTTCGTCCAGAGGCTATTCTAGGTGCTGCTTCACCTTATTATTGGGCCAGGCCCATGTAATTTCGAAATACTTAAGTATAGGCTGTTTTTAGAGTCCGTATGTGTGGGAAAACAAGAGTTAGGGTTGGTTTCGGACCCCTCCCTCAAGGGCCACGAAATTCCCCCCCCCCCCCCTCCTTCCTCCATATATACAGCCCTTATGGCGTCGTTTAGACTTTGGGTTTTGTTTAGATTAAAAGTTCGCCATAGCTGCAACTTCGCGTACTTCGTTTGTGTTCAACGACCAGACAAAGGTGTCACAGAACCCCCACCTTGATCAATAAAGCTTTCCTCTTATATTCGCAATATCCAGATTGCAATCTTAGTTTCTTGCTTGTACTTCGTTTTCTTGCAGGAAACAGACCTTTGTGGTCTGGTTGATCGTGCTCCGGCGTGGTCAATAACCTCTCGGAGTTGGTTTAGCGATTTCTAAGGCGCGACGTCCTCGCACGTTCGTAGTCAGATCGTCAAAGTCGACTTCATCCTAAACGATAGCCACCATCTCATCAAAAGACGGGACACCTTTGCCTCTATCAGCTAAGCTAATGGAATGGGTCAAGTCAATCACATCATTCTCTAATGATGTGATCCCGTTAATCAAATGACAACTCATGTCTATGGTTAGGGAACTTAACCAACTTTGATTCAACGAGCTAGTCAAGTAGAGGCATACTAGTGACACTTTGTTTGTCTATGCATTCACACATGTACTAAGTTTCCGGTTAATACAATTCTACCATGAATAATAAACAGTTATCATGATATAAGGAAATATAAATAACAACTTTATTTTTGCCTTTAGGGCATATTTACTTCAGTCTCCCACTTGCACTAGAGTCAATAATCTAGATTACACAGTAATGATTCAAACACCCATGGAGTCTTGGTGTTGATCATGTTTTGCTCGTGAGAGAGGCTTAGTCAACGGGTCTGCAACATTCAGAACCGTATGTATCTTGTAAATCTCTATGTTTCCCTCCTTGACTTGATCGCGGATGGAATTGAAGCGTTTCTTGATGTGCTTGGTTCTCTTGTGAAATCTGGATTCCTTTGCCAAGGCAATTGCACCAGTATTGTCACAAAAGATTTTCATTGGACCCGATGCACTAGGTATGACACCTAGATTGGATATGAACTCCTTCATCCAGACTCCTTCATTTGCTGCTTCCGAAGTAGCTATGTACTCTGCTTCACACGTAGATCCCGCCACGATGTTTTGCTTAGAACTGCACCAACTTACAGCTCCACCGTTCAATATAAATACGTATCCGGTTTGTGACTTAGAGTCATCCGGATCAGTGTCAAAGCTTGCATCGACATAACCATTTACGACGAGCTCTCTGTCACCTCCATAAATGAGAAACATATCCTTAGTCCTTTTCAGGTATTTCAGGATGTTCTTGACTGCTGTCTAGTGATCCACTCCTGGATTACTTTGCTACCTCCCTTCTAAACTAATAGCAAGGCACACATCAGGTCTGGTACACAGCATTGCATACATGATAGAACCTATGGCTGAAGCATAGGGAATGACTTTCATTTTCTCTCTATCTTCTGCAGTGGTCGGGCATTGAGTCCGACTCAACTTCACACCTTGTAACACGTGCAAGAACCCTTTCTTTGCTTGATCCATTTTGAACCTCTTCAAAACTTTGTCAAGGTATGTGCTTTGTGAAAGTCCAATTAAGCGCCTTGATCTATCTCTATAGATCTTGATGCCCAATATATAAGCAGCTTCACCGAGGTCCTTCATTGAAAAACTCTTATTCAAGTATCCTTTTATGCTATCCAGAAATTCTATATCATTTCCAATCAATAATATGTCATCCACATATAATATTAGAAATGCTACAGAGCTCCCACTCACTTTCTTGTAAATACAAAGCTTCTCCAAAAGTCTCAGATAAAACCATATGCTTTGATCACACTATCAAAACGTTTATTCCAACTCCGAGATGGTTGCACCAGTCCATAGATGGATCATTGGAGCTTGCACACTTTGTTAGCATCCTTTGGATTGATAAAACCTTCGGGTTGCATCATATACAACTCTTCTTCCAGAAATCCATTCAGGAATGCAGTCTTTACATCCATTTGCCAAATTTCATAATCATAAAATGCAGCAATTGCTAACATGATTTGGACGGACTTAAGCATCGCTACGGGTGAGAAGGTCTCATCGTAGTCAACTCCTTGAACTTGTCGAAAACCTTTTGCAACAAGTCAAGCTTTGTAGATGATAACATTATCATCGTCACAAGATTCTTCTTGTAGATCCATTTATTCTCTATGGCTTGCCGATCATCGGGCAAGTCAACCAAAGTCCATACTTTGTTCTCATACATGGATCCCATCTCAGATTTCATGGCCTCAAGCCATTTTGCGGAATCTGGGCTTATCATCGGTTCCTCATAGTTCGTAGGTTCGTCATGGTCAAGTAACATGACCTCCAGAACCGGATTACCATACCACTCTGGTGCGGATCTTACTCTGGTTGACCTACGAGGTTCAGTAGTAACTTGATCTGAAGTTACATGATCATCATCATTAGTTTCCTCACTAATTAGTGTAGTAGTCACAAGAACTGATTTCTGTGATGAACTACTTTCCAATAAGGGAGCAGGCACAGTTACCTCATCAAGTTCTACTTTCCTCCCACTCACTTCTTTCGAGAGAAACTCTTTCTCTAGAAAGGATCCATTCTTAGCAACGAATGTCTTGCCTTCGGATCTGTGATAGAAGGTGTACCCAACAGTCTCTTTTGGGTATCCTATGAAGACACATTTCTTCGATTTGGGTTCGAGCTTATCAGGTTGAAGCTTTTTCACATTAGCATCGCAGCCCCAAACTTTCAGAAACGACAACTTGGGTTTCTTGCCAAACCACAGTTCATACGGTGTCATCTCAATGGATTTAGATGGTGCCCTCTTTAACGTGAATGCAGCTGTCTCTAAAGCGTAACCCCAAAATGATAGCGGTAAATCAGTAAGAGACATCATAGATCGCACCATATCTAATAAAGTGCGATTCTGACGCTCGGACACACCATTACGTTGTGGTGTTCCGGGTGGCATGAGTTGCGAAACTATTCGCATTGTTTCAAATGAAGACCAAACTCGTAACTCAAATATTCTCCTCCACGATCAGATCAGAAACTTTATTTTCTTGTTACGATGATTTTCCACTTCACTCTGAAATTCTTTGAACTTTTCAAATGTTTCAGACTTATGTTTCATCAAGTAGATATACCCATATCTTCTCAAATCATCTATAAAGGTCAGAAAATAACGATACCTGCCGCGAGCCTCAATATTCGTCGGACCACATACATCAGTATGTATGATTTCCAATAAATCTGTTGCTCGCTCCATTGTTCTGGAGAACGGAGTTTTAGTCATCTTGCCCATGAGGCATGGTTCGCAGGTACCAAGTGATTCATAATCAAGTGATTCCAAAAGTCCATCAGAATGGAGTTTCTTCATGCGCTTTACACCAATATGACCCAAACGGCAGTGCCACAAATAAGTTGCACTATCATTATCAATTCTGCATATTTTGGCTTCAATATTATGAATATGTGTGTCACTACTATCAAGATTCAACAAAAATAGACCACTCTTCAAGGGTGCATGACCATAAAAGATATTACTCATATAAATAGAAGAGTGAAGTCTATTTTAAACCTTGAAGTTGTAGAACTCGTCGAAAACGAACCTCCACCTTCAAATTCCTAAAGTCTATACCCTATACTCATTTATCCCGGACAATCTTGACCCTGGTCCTGTTTGGCGCACCGGGAAAAGCTCCATCTCGCCCGGGATTAAATTCTACCTCTCACTTACATCCCTACCCCACATGTCAGGTCCATCCTCCAACCACACCCTGTCCAATCTCTCTCCTGACATCAGTGCAGGTGCCTAGACGCCAGCAACACGGCGGAGCAGCGACGCGCGCCTCGGGGGTCGGACGGGGGCGTGTAGTGCTCGCACACGTCCTGGGCGTCGTGACAGGCGGTCACCATCATCACTACCGTGGGTGTCGCAGTGCGGGAGCCAAGCGAGTGCCCCGCAAAGACGAGCTGAGTACCCTGACTCCCTGAGAAGGCGAGCTTGCAGTCGCACACTTGCTGGCCCAGCAGGTACCGCAGCGTCATCCTCGGTGTCCGCGGCCTCAACCTCTGCGCATGAGCGGCCGCAGTCCATGGCCGCCACGCTCGCAGACGGGAAGCAGCAGATGCAGAGCGCCATGGACGCGGTCAGCCCATCCTAAGAGGCCACGCACTGGTCTCTGTGGTGTCCCTGTAGCACACATTGCAGATGGTGGTGGCTTACAAGTCGCCAGAGTGCCCCACTAAGAAACAACGCATATGAATTCCGGCGTGCCTGAGGTCTGCGTAGATTCAATCATATCAATCAATCAGGCCAAGATCGATTAAGTTGGTTACCACATATATGAGTGTTTGGTGCTAGATCGTTTAGCTACTACTTATCCAGGCGCATTACCTACTACGTGTGCAGTTGGAGCTTGTCCGGGGCAGTTGAGCCGCCGGCCGGCATGCGCGCGTTCGCGTTGGAGCTTGTCCTTCGCATTACCTACTACGGCCAGCCGCGAGGAGGTCCTATACGCGCTCCTCGCTGAGGGCCTCGTCTCCACCGCGGCGGCTCGACGGGCAGATGCGTGCGGTATGACCTGCAGCTAGCTCGTGCGATACTCGAAGACACAGCTGCCGCAGTTTCTCAGGAGAGAGAGATTAGGGATGAATATGACATGTGGGTCCATGCAGTCAGTGAGATTAGAGTGCGATCCCGGCTGTGATAGCTGGTTTTCCTGCGCACCAAACTGGTCCAGAAAGGTTCGGGGTTGAGATTGACCAGGATGAATGACTACAGGGTACATACTTCAGGGATTTAGAGGTGGGGGTTTATTTATGACCAGCTTTACGACCTCAAGGTTTAAAATAGACTTCACTCATAAATAGAACAACCAGTATTCTTGGATTTAAATGAATAACCGTCTCGCATCAAACAAGATCCAGATATAATGTTCATGCTTAACGCTGGCACCAAATAACAATTATTCAGGTCTAAAACTAATCCCGAAGGTAGAGGTAGAGGTAGCGTGCCGACGGCGATCACATCGACTTTGGAACCATTTCCCACACGCATCGTCACCTCGTCCTTAGCCAATCTCCGCTTAATCTGTAGTCCATGTTTCGAGTTGCAAATATTAGCAACAAAACCAGTATCAAATACCCAGGCACTACTGCGAGCATTAGTAAGGTACACATCAATAACATGTATATCACATATACCTTTTTTCACCTTGCCATCCTTCTTATCCGCTAAATACTTGGGGCAGTTCCGCTTCCAGTGACCAGTCCCTTTGTAGTAGAAACACTCAGCCTCAGGCTTAGGTCCAGACTTGGGCTTCTTCACTTGAGCAGCAACTTGCTTGCCGTTCTTCTTGAAGTTCCCCTTCTTCCCTTTACCCTTTTTCTTGAAACTGGTGGTCTTGTTAACCATCAACACTTGATGCTCCTTCTTGATTTCTACCTTCGTAGCCTTTAGCATTGCGAAAAGCTCAGGAATCGTCTTATCCATCCCTTGCATGTTATAGTTCATCACGAAGCTTTTGTAGCTTGGTGGCAGTGATTGAATAACTTTGTCAATGACACTATCAATCGGAAGATTAACTCCCAGCTGAGTCAAGTGATTATGATACCCAGACATTTTGAGCATATGCTCACTGTCAGAACTATTCTCCTCCATTTTGCAGCTACAGAACTTATTTGAGACTTCATATCTCTCAATCCGGGCATTTGCTTGAAATATTGACTTCAACTCCTGGAACATCTCATATGCTCCATGATGCTCAAAACGTCATTGAAGTCCCGGTTCTAAGCCGTAAAGCATGGCACAATCGAACTATCGAGTAGTCATCGCCTTTGCTCGCTAGGCGCTCACAACGTCTGGCGTTGTTCTCAAGCTGGTCTTGTACCTAGCGGTGCCTCCAGACGTAATTCTTCCGTGCAGCAATGAGGATAATCCTCAAGTTAAGGACCCAGTCCATGTAGTTGCTACCATCATCTTTCAACTTAGCTTTCTAGGAACGCATTAAAATTCAAAGGAACAAAGAGTACGGGCCATTGATCTACAACAACATAGACAGTAAAATACTATCGTGTACTAAGTTCATGATAAATTAAAGTTCAATTAATCATATTACTTAAGAACTCCCACTTAGATAGACATCCTCTAATCATCTAAGTGATCACGTGATCCAAATCAACTAAACCATGTCCGATCATCACGTGAGATGGAGTAGTTTTCAATGGTGAACATCACTATGTTGATCATATCTACTATATGATTCACGCCGACCTTTCGGTCTCAAAGTGTTTCGAGGCCATATCTGCATATGCTAGGCTCGCCAAGTTTAACCCGAGTATTCTGCGTGGTGTAAAACTGGCTTGCACCCGTTGTATGTGAACGTAGAGCTTATCACACCCGATCATCACGTGGTGTCTCGGCACGCATTTAACTTTCGCAATGATGCATACTCAGGGAGAACACTTGTACCTTGAAATTTACTGAGAGATCATCTTATAATGCTACCGCCGAACTAAGCAAAATAAGATGCATAAAGGATAAACATCACATGCAATCAATATAAGTGATATGATATGGCCATCATCATCTTGTGCCTTTGATCTCCATCTCCAAAGCACCGTCATGATCACCATTGTCACCGGCGCGACACCTTGATCTCCATCGTAGCATCGTTGTCGTCTCGCCAACTATTGCTTCTACAACTATTGCTACCGCTTAGTGATAAAGTAAAAACAATTACAGGGCGATTGCATTGCATACAATAAAGCGACAACCATATGGCTCCTGCCAGTTGATGATAACTCTGTTACAAAACATGATCATCTCATACAATAAAATTTAGCATCATGTCTTGACCATATCACATCACAACATGCCCTGCAAAAAAAAGTTAGACGTCCTCTACTTTGTTGTTGTAAGATTTACGTGGCTGCTACGGGCTGAGCAAGAACCGTTCTTACCTACGCATCAAAACCACAATGTTTTTTGTCAAGTGTGCTATTTTAACCTTCAACAAGGACCGGGCATAATCACACTCGATTCAACTAAACTTGGAGAAACTGACACCCGCCAGCCACCTGTGTGCAAAGCACGTCGGTAGAACCAGTCTCAGAAGCGTCTGCGTAATGTCGGTCCGGGCCGCTTCATCCAACAATACCGCCGAATCAAAGTATGACATGCTCGTAAGCAGTATGACCATTATCGCCCACGACTCTTTGTGTTCTACCCGTGCATATAACATCTACGCATAGACCTGGCTCGGATGCCACTGTTGGGGAACGCGGTAATTTCGAAAAAAAATCCTACGCACACGCAAGATCCATCTAGCTGATGCATAGCAATGAGAGGGGAGAGTGATGTCCACGTACCATCGTAGACCGAAAGCGGAAGCGTTATGACAACGCGGTTGATGTAGTCGTACGTCTTCACAATCCGACCAATCCTAGCACCGAAAGTACGGCACCTCCGCGATCTGCACACGTTCGGCTCGGTGACGTCCCATGAACTCTACCAGCTGAGGTCGAGGGAGAGTTTCGTCCGCACGACGGCGTGATGACGGTGATGATGAAGTTACCGACGCAGGGCTTCTCCTAAGCACTACAACGATATGACCGAGGTGGAAATCTATGGATGGGGGCACCACACATGGCGAAACAATCAACTTGTGTGTCTTGGAGTGCCCCCTGCCCCCGTATATAAAGGAGCAAGGGGGGAGGTCGGCCGGCCCTCCTTGGCGCGCCCCCAAGAGGGGAATCCTACTAGGACTCCAAGTCCTAGTAGGTTTCCACCAAAAGGGAGAGAGGGGGAAGGAAGGAGAGGGAGAGGGAGAAGGAAAGGGGGGCGCCACCCCCCCCCCCCCTTCCTAGTCCAATTCGGAATCAAGGGGGAGGGGGCGCGCGGCCTGCCCTGGCCGCCCCTTTCTTTTTCCACTAAGGCCCATCGAGGCCCATTAGTTCCCCCGGGGGTTCCGATAACCCTCCGGCACTCCGGTTTTATCCGAAACTTCTCTGAAACACTTCCGATGTTCGAATATAGTCGTCCAATATATCAATCTTTATGTCTCGACCATTTCGACTCCTCGTCATGTCCATGATCACATCCGGGACTCCGAACAACCTTCGATACATCAAAACACGTAAACTCATAATACCGATCATCATCGAACGTTAAGCGTGTGGACCCTACGGGTTTGAGAACTATGTAGACATGACCGAGACTCATCTCCGGTCAATAACCAACAGCGGAACCTGGATGCTCATATTGGTTCCTACATATTCTACGAAGATCTTTATCGGTCAAACCGCATAACAACATACGTTGTTCCCTTTGTCATCGGTATGATACTTGCTCGAGATTCATCGTCGGTATCTCAATACCTAGTTTAATCTCGTTACCGGCAAGTCTCTTTACTCGTTTCGTATTGCATAATCTCGTAACTAACTCATTAGCCACATTGCTTGCAAGGCTTATAGTGATGTGCATTACCGAGAGGGCCTAGTCTCCGACAATCGGAGTGACAAATCCTAATCTCGATCTATGCCAACTCAACAAACACCATCGGATACACCTGTAGAGCATCTTTATAATCACCCGATTCACGTTGCCAGGACGCTTGATAGCACACTAAGTGTTCCTCCCGTATTCGAGAGTTGCATAATCTCATAGTCATAGGAGCATGTATGAGTCATGAAGAAAGCAATAGCAACAAACTAAATGATCAAGTGCTAAGCTAACGGAATGGGTCAAGTCAATCACATGATTCTCTAATGATGTGACCCCCTATATCATATTGTGCTTGCTTACTCAAGAACAAACCAAAAAAGAGCCGAATCTTTTGTCTTTGTCTTGTATCTCTGCTCTTGAGTGATATACTTGATAAACATGATTAGTCCCAATATGCATGTTGTCATCAACATCAAAATACGATTAAGGGCATGATTGCACTTTCACTTAGGTGGAATTTGGATGAGAGACTTAGACGAGAAACTCGGTTTGTTCTTGCTTCTCGGCCGGCTCCCGTGCAAGTTCTCCGTGTGTGGGACGACCAACTTAGGTTATGAGGACATCCCTAGTTTTTTACCATCCTTCTCCATTGATGATGTTGCAGCACATGACAAGTCCAATGAAATCAGAATTGGACCAATTACAAGAGCACGTGCAAAACTACTTGAACAACAGGTGGATTCACCCTTAGTTGAATCTGACATTTGTGTTAATCAAAATTTTATACTGCCTAAGTCTTTGCATATTTGTATGATCAGATTTGAAGAGAAGACAAGCTTGGCACGTGGAGATGAAGAATTGCGGCAAGAAGAACGCCTACTGATGTCTAATATCAGCGAGTGCACGAGGGAGGAGAGGGAGGCAGGTGCGCAACATAAACAGAAGAAAAATCAGAACCGGACTCGGATTGACAGCCAGGAGGCCCGCAATTGATATACGTGCAGAATCCATGTCCGTGCTCCAAATAAGGCGTTTAAATACAATTTGGAAAGCTTGACTCGTGTGCTTTCCAAATTGGTATACTCGCAGCCCGTGATTCCCGGTGACCAAGTCACAGTCACCAAAACAATACGGCGGTTGTTTCTATCAGTTTTCTAGATAGATTCGTTTAAGTTAGGAAAGTTAGAGATATGTTGGTTTTCGACCCCAACACTATGTTGGACGTCCAGGGGTCTTTATATACCCTTGTAAGTCGTGGCTTTTAGGGTTAGACCAAGTTTTGATTAAACTCATATCAGACCAAATTGCTTTAAGCATTCCTCTGTACTCATATTCCTCTTTGCATCGAACAGGAATATTTATCTACACCAAATTTGTTTCGATAGGGTGTATTTGCTACTGAAAGTCAAGTGCTATCTGTCATTCCATTGGGATTTGGGAGTTTGCAGAAGCTATTCGTGGTCGGCGGCTACGTGCGCAAGTGTGTGGTGTTGCGAATATCCATAGGGTTGAAGATCTATTGCATTGGCAATGGGGGAACAGCCGGGGAATTCGAGAGCATCTCACAAGTTATCCAGCAAGTTCATCATCGACATCATCTGCTCACTGAGAAGATCGGGCCACCCCATATTATCTTGGTATCAGATTTCCAGCGTTTACTCGGTGAGCATCCACCAATCCCTTAGATTAGTTTTGTTTTCGTCCTATACAGAAAAAGGCATACAAATATATTAGTGTTTAGAGTTTTTGTCGTAGCCTAGATAGCTTCAGTTCCAAGTTTTAGTTGCTGGTCATAGTCTTTTTTTGCGTAACTTACTTTCTGATCTGAGTCGTTGTAGATTGTCTAGGTTTTCCTTTTCTCACGTTGGAGTCATTTGGTTGCTGTCAAGTCTGTTCATCCGAGTCAGAATTAGTTTGGTTAGATTAACTATCTGAATCAGATTGTGTTTCCTTTGATAACCATAGTCAGCCTTTCTTTTTTTGCGTAGCACTTTCCTATTGAGACTAGCATATCCATTGCTCTACGGACGCTCATATAGGAATTTGGAGAGTGCATATTTTGTTTTGGCAAAATCAGATTGGTTACTAGTTGCTCAGGTTACTGATAAAAAAAGAGAGAAAGAAAAAGAAAACGACAAAAAAGGAGGAAAAGAAAGCTACACGTGAAAGTTGCATATATTTTTTGGAGAGTTTGTTCAGTTTTTCTGCCACGTTCATTGCACTAGTAGATTGAACAATCTTGTGCCCATATAAATTGAGCAATTTGTTAGCGTCTCTCCTGTGCATTTGCAACACGAGCATTATTCTGACTTCCAGAATTTTGAGCTTAGTTTCAGAGTTGCATTTGCCCCACTTATCTCCAACGTGTGTGTTTCTGTGGGTATTTTTAGCATACGATCAGCACTAGGATTTGTGAATTTGTGTTGATAGGTATTCCAACCAAGCTCCACCATATACCCTGGTTTGTTGTGTGGTAGTTTTCACCCTCGGTATTTGCTACATCACATCTGTGCACGTTCTGCCCATACAAGTTGGTAAGCTTTTCTAATTCACTTTGGAATAGTAAGATACCTTGTTTCTTTCAGTTTTGAGTGAGTTGAGAGTTTTTCACATACACTATATTTTCTGTCAGTAGTAATCACCTAATCATGTCTGACAAGTCTTTTGATGTACGCAGAAAAAGGATCATAAATCCATGGTGCATTGGAATGAATATAAAGCTCTTCATGATCATCTTCAGCGACAAATTCAGTGTGCAACCGATCATATAAATGAGAATGTGTAGAACATGGAGTTGGACCTAAAGGATGCCACAGAAACCATCACAGCAACACAACGGCAAGTTACTGAAATTCAGGGGACTCTAGTTTACCTTGCAGCAAGCTTTGGCTGCGTTGCAACAGTCCGTTGATCACGAACAAAATCAGCAGTGTGATGATGATGATGGTGAAGCTAGTGTTCATGGTGGTAATGATGGTCTTGCAGCTGCTAATGCTGCCAATGTTCAAGGTGCTGCAGCACGTCGTGCACAATTACAGCAAGCTAATCGGGACCGGCAAGCTCCACACGAGCCGGTCGTTGCTGGCCAAGATGGTGGTCGTGGTAATGAAGGCCGTGGTGGTGGACGTGCTGGTGCCATGCCCGTAGGCCGTGGATTTGCTCCTCTTGGTGTGCGTCGTTGATTTGATGATGATGCTTTTGCACAACAAGCCAACCGTGATGACGATGGACTGGGCAAATCAAAGTTCACCGTCCCAATTTGTTGGTTCTACCGATGTTGAAGAGTACCTCAATTGGGAGCTGAAGGTGGAAAAATTATGGCGCATGCATGAGTACACCGAGGACAGAAAAATGAAACTTGCATCTTCTGAATTTGATGACTATGCTTTGCTTTGGTGGGATAATATTGTACAGTCCAGAATTGAAGATGGTGAATGTCCCATTGTAACATGGAGAGCTATGAAGGAAGAAATGCGTGCTCGCTTTGTTCCAAGCAATTATATTCGTTCTCTCTATGACAGATTGCAGAATTTGAGGCAAGGTACTTCTTCCGTGGATGAATATTTTCAAGAGATGGAGCTTATTATGCAGCGTGCTAGGGTGCGTGAAGAGCCTGAACAAACAATGCAGCGATTTCTCTCTGGTCTGAACTATAACATCAAGCGTATTGTTCGTCTTCACCAATATTATGACATGACAGATTTGTTACACCAAGCACGTGAGGCTGAATTGTAAGTGGCTGAGGATGCTAAGTTTACATCTCACTCTACAGCGAGTAGAGGTCGTTTTACACCACGAACAGCACCTAGTGTGGAGCCTACTCCTAGTTCCACTTCTGGTTTTCGTGGTAATGCTTCTTCCAAATCAGATTCGGTGATCTCTAATGCGAAGAAACTGGCACAACCTGCTGCTAGTGCTACTAGTTCTACTAATTCTACAACAAGAAACAGGGACATGAGTGTCATACATGTCGTTGAAGGGGTCATTTTAAGAGAGATTGTCCCAATAAAAAGGTTATGTTGATTAATGAGGATACAGCAGAATATGAAACCGGTGATGATGTCAATTCGATTCTGAAATTTGGGAGGAAGATGAAGATGGTTCAATAGATGCTTATGCTACACACTATCCTACAATTGTTTGCTCGCCCAAAGTGCTAAGTGTTACACCTAGTCCTGCAGAACAGCGGTGCAATTTGTTTCAAACAAAGGCCGTTGTTGGTCCTGGTAAGGCGTGCAAGGTTATAACTGATGGTGGTAGTTGTCACAATTTGGCTAGTAAGGAATTATGCCAAAAGCTGAAACTGAAATATTTATCGTACCCCAATCCATATTTTATTCAGTGGCTAAGTGATAGAGGAGAGATGAAGATCAGCCACATGGTGTGTGTGGAATTTCAGATCGGACCATACAAAGATACCATTGAGTGTGATGTGGTTCCTATGACCGTGTGTCACTTGTTGTTGGGACGCCCATGGCAGTATGATAGAGATGTCCGCCACAATGGGAGAGCCAACACATGTCATTTAAATTGGCGTGGCAAGGAGGTTACTTTGAGGCCTATGACACCGCAGCAAATTGTAAATGAATCTCGTCAAAAATTGAAGTGAATCTTGAAAAGAGAGTGAGAGATTAGATAGGTGAGAGACTACACTTCCGGTGAGTGAGAGCCACAAGCCAAATCTGAGTGGTAAAAATAAAAGTGAGGGAGTGAATTCCTTAGTTATGTTAGCCACCAAATCTGATTTGAGAGAGTTTCGTGAGGATCCCACTGCTGTACCACTTGTGTTGTTGTGCAAGGGTCAAATTTTGGTTTCTAACGACATGATCCCTCTCTCTATTGGTGTTTCTAATGTATTGCAAGAATTTGGCGATGTGTTTTCGGAGGAGGTACCCGCTGGTTTACCGCCATTGCGAGGCATAGAGCATCAAATTGATTTGATACCAGGAGCATCACTGCCCAATAGAGCACCATACCGCACCAACCCCGAGGAAACAAAGGAAATTCAGAAACAAGTACAAGAGCTTCTAGACAAAGGTTATATTCACGTGAGCTTAAGTCCTTGTGTTGTTCCTGTAATTTTAGTTCCTAAGAAAGATGGTACATGGCGCATGTGCGTAGATTGTAGAGCTATAAATAACATCACTATTCGATATCGTCATCCTATTCCACGTTTAGAAGATATGTTAGATGAATTGAGTGGTGCTGCTGTTTTCTCTAAAATTGATTTGCATAGTGGTTATCAAATTAGGATGAAAGAAGGGGATGAATGGAAGACAGCCTTTAAAACAAAGTTTGGTTTATATGAGTGGTTAGTCATGCCTTTTGGGTTAACTAATGCACCTAGTACTTTCATGAGATTAATGAACCATGTTTTGAGGCATTTCATTGGTAAGTTTGTGGTTGTATATTTTGATGATATACTTATTTACAGCCGCAATGAATCCGAACATAGTTATCATATTCGACAAGTTTTGCAAGTGTTGCGTGATGCTCAGTTATATGGTAATCTTGATAAGTGCACATTTTGCAAAGATAAGGTCATATTTCTAAGATATATTGTTTCTAAGCATGGAGTTGAGGTAGATGAATCAAAAATGAAGCTATTAAAAATTGGCCTACTCCTCTGAATGTTAGTCAAGTACGAAGCTTTCACGATCTTGTTGGTTTCTATAGATGTTTTGTGAAAGATTTCAGTACTATTGTTGCATCTTTGAATGAGCTTACAAAAAGGTGTTGAATTTGTGTGGGGCGCAACCCAAGATAATGCTTTTAATGGGTTGAAACGTCGTTTGACTGCTGCACCTTTGCTTGTACTTCCTGATTTCACTAAACAATTTGAGATTGAATGTGATGCTAGTGGAACTGGTATTGGAGGTGTATTGATGCAAGAGGGTAAACCAATTGCGTACTTTTCTGAAAAACTGAATGGTGCACAATTGAACTATCCTGTTTATGATAAAGAATTGTATGCTCTAGTTTGTGTCCTTGAGGTTTGGCAACATTATTTGTGGCCAAAAATTTATCATACATTCTAATCATGAGGCTCTGAAATATTTGAAAATCCAAATCCAATTTGAACAAACATCATGCTACATGGGTTGAATTTATTGGATCTTTCCCATAAATCATTATATACAAAAAGGATAAAGATAATGTTGTTGATGCTCTTTCTAGGAAAAACATGTTGTTGACACAATTGGATGTTCAAGTTCCTAGTTTAGAGAGTTTGCGTGATTTATATGCCACTGATCCTGATTTTTCAGCACCATATAAATTGTGTTCAGATGTAAAAGAATGGGAAAATATCACATACATGATGGCTATTTATTTAGAGCTAACAAACTATGTGTTCCAGAATCATTCGTACATTTGCTATTGTTGCAGGAATCACATGCCGGTGGTTTGATGGGTCATTTTGGACATCAGAAGACTTTGCTTATGCTCGTTGATCATTTTTATTGGCCTAAGATGAGGCGTGATGTGGACAGATTTGTGAAGCGTTGCATTACTTGTAATAAGGAAAAGTCTAAGCTAGAACCTCACAGTTTGTATACTCCTCTCCCTGCTCCTACTACACCATGGGAAGACATAAGCATGGACTTTGTGTTAGGATTGCCTAGGACCAGGAGAGGACATGATTCAATTTTTGTGGCAGTTGATCATTTTTCTAAGACGGCACATTTTATTACCTGCCACAAAAGCGACGATGCGTCGCACATTGCTAATCTGTTTTTTAGGGACATCGTGCGCTTGAGTACCAAAGACGAATGTTTCTAATCGTGACGTGAAGTTTATGAGCTATTTCTGGAAGACACTTTGGGGAAAGATGGGGACAAAGTTACTATTTAGCACTACTTGTCATCCCCAAAAGATGGTCAAACAGAGGTGGTAAATCGCACACTATCCATGTTGTTGCGATCCATGATAAAGAAGAACCTGCGTGTATGGGAGGAGTGTTTACCCGATGTGGAGTTTGCATATAACAGGGCGGTACATTCCACAACTCAGTTCTGTCCATTTGAGGTGGTATATGGTTTTAAGCCAATTACACCACTTGATTTGCTGCCCCTTCCAATTCAAGAGAGAGTGAACATGGATGCATCCAAGAGGGCAGATTTCATGAGGAAGATACACGAGCAGACTAAAGAAGCAATTGAAAAGAAGGGCAAGTACACGGCTGGTCATGTTAATAAGAAGAGAAAGGAGGTGTTGTTTCAGCCGGGCGACATGGTGTGGGTACACTTTCGCAAAGACAGACTTCCTGAATGGCGCAAGTCCAAGTTGAAGCCAAGAGGTGATGGACCATATAAAGTGCTTGCTAAGAGTAATGATAATGCATACAAAATTGATCTTCCCACTAAAGAGTTTGGCGTGAGTAATACATTCAACATTGCTGATTTGTCGCCATATAATGAAGACCACCTTGGCGTGTCGGGGTCGACGTCTTTTCAAGGGGGGAGGATAATGAGGACATCCCTAGTCTTTTACATCCTTTTCCATTGATGATGTTCTAGCACATGACAAGTCCAATGAAATCAGAATTGGACCAATTACAAGAGCACATGCAAAACTACTTGAACAACAGGTGAATTCACTCTTAGTCGAATCTAACATTTGTGTTAATCAGAATTTTATACTTCCTAAGTCTTTGCATATTTGTATGACCGGATTTGAAGAGAAGACAAGCTTGGCACATGGAGATGAAGAATTGCAACAAGAAGAACGCATGCTGATGATATCAGCAAGTGCACGAGGGAGGAGAAGGAGGCAGGTGCACAACATAAACAGAAGAAAAATCAAAACTGGACTCGGATTGACAACCAGGAGGCCCGCAATTGATATACGTGCAGAATCCGTGTCCGTGCTCCAAATAAGGCATTTAAATACAATTTGGAAAGCTTGAATCGTGTGCTTTCCAAATTGTATACTTGCAACCCGCGATTCGTGGTGACCAAGTCGCAGTTACCAAAACAATACGGCAGTTGTTTCTGTCAGTTTTCCAGATAGATTCGTTTAAGTTAGGAAAGTTAGAGATATGTTGGTTTTCGACCCCAACACTATGTTGGACGTCCAGGAATCTTTATATACCCTTGTAAGTTGTGGCTGTTAGGGTTAGACCACGTTTTGATTAAACTCATATCAGACCGAATTGCTTTAAGCATTCCTCTGTACTTATATTCCTCTTTGCATCGATCAGGAATATTTATCTACACAAAATTTGTTTCGATAGGGTGTATTTGCTACTGAAAGTCAAGTGCTATCTGTCGTTCCATTGGGAATTGAGAGATTGCAGAACCGCTTCATGGTCGACGGCTACCTGCGCAAGTGTGTGGTGTTGCGAATATCCATAGGGTTGAAGATCTATTGCATTGGCAACGGGGGAACAGCCAGAGAGTTCGAGAGCATCTCACAAGTTATCCAGCACAAGTTCATCATCGACATCATCCGCTCACTGAGAAGATCAGGCCACACCATATAGTAGGGCTTCTTGTTTCATCATGCCCTTCTCGCGGCTGACCTCCGCCCTTTCTGCGTGAGATGGGATGACCTCATATAGGCAGGCTATGTTAGTTGAAAACGCGTGCTCCTTCCTTCTAAATCCGTCGGATATTTGTTGCGTTTTCAGCACGATCGCTCCAACCAACCACACCAAAAATAGGTTAGTGTTGGAGACGCCGAGCAAACATACCCATGGTTGAATATTATCTATGCAACGTGGGGCCAAAGCCAGCTCCTTTACTGTTCGGATATAGAACTTGAGCCCAAATGTGTATACGGTCTATGGTTTCTCGGGACCACAATTAAGTAGGATTTTTTAGACTTGTCCGTCACGGCCCATTGCTAGCTTGCCAAAGCAAGTTTATCGACCACAATTAAGTAGGATTTTTTAGATTTGCATGGCAGTGTCTAATGTCAATTCTTGTTTTTTGTCTATTTCTTTGTTTTCACACAAAAAACCATACTCTCTCCATTTACTTATACAAAATTACTATGGAATATACATTTTGCATCTATACAAGGCTACTAACTGTAATCGAGGCAAAATTAATGATATTTTCTCGTACTAGAAACATGTTTAATACTTGCATGCATGCAGTCATAATGACAGTCAACTACTTCCCTCATTCAGTTTGCTTGCATGCATGCGACGTATTGATGACCTAGTAAACAAAAAAGATGACTTGCAACGCAAGCATTAAATTTTACATTTGTATCTGTAATCTGAGTTTGTGGTCTTGTATATAAAAATGGAGAGAGTACCAAATAAAGTCCAAACACGATGAAACTTTACGAAGAATTTTTCTATTCCAGGAATAACCCTAGAAGCTTCGAGGAGGCACCAGACGATGATCAAGGGGGCCACAAGCTCAGGCAGTGCGCTCCTAGGGGGCGCGCCATGTGAAGCTTGTGGGCCCGCCGTTGCTCCATTTACCTTAATTCCAAGCTTATAAATTCACAAATAATCGAAAAAACCAAAGCGAGACTCAAAACAATTTTTCTGTCGTTGCAAGCCTATGTGCTTTCGCGATCCCATCTAGAGGCCTTTTTTGATACTCTGTCGGAGGGGGAAACCATTTGGGAGGCAATCTTCACCGACCTTGCTGCCTCCATGATGATGAGTGAGTAGTTCCTTCAGGACCTACGGGTCCATAGCAGTAGCTAGATGGCTTTCTCTCTCTCTCTTTCTATTTCTCTCTCCATCTTCAATACAACGATCTCTTCAATAATCTTGACGGCAGATGGTCGTTTATGTTCAATACCATTATTGAAAGCTTGGATCTGAGAGAGATAGAGCTTTCCGTTAGAAAATTTACTTGGGCTAATGCTTTGCCAAACCCAACGTTGAGAAGTTTGATCGAGTCCTCGCGAGTGCCGAGTGGGAACAGAAGTTCCCTCTCGTAACGGTTCAGGCTCTCTCGCGCGGAATCTCGGATCACACACCTCTATTCGTGGACTCGGGGGAGCCAAACCACGTGGGAAACAAAAACACCTTTTATTTCGAGCTGGCATGGTTTGAACGAGAAGGATTCTTGGATCTGATTGCCCGGGAATGGGCTAAGGATGCAGGAGGTACGACTTCTGTTGAGCGTTGGCAGGATAAGGTTAGGCATTTGAGAAGTTTCCTATGGGGATGGGCTAAGCACCTTAGTGGGATTTATAAGGTTGAAAAGGAAAGGCTCCTTTCTCTTATTCAATCCCTGGATTTAAAAGCCGAAACCACGATTTTGCAAGCCGCAGAGCTTCAGGTTAAACTAGATGTGGAGATGAGGTTGAAAGAACTTCTCCGCGAAGAAGAATTGAAGTGGGCGTTGCGGGCTAAGGTCCGCAAAGCTGTCCAGGGGGACGCGAACACTCAATTCTTTCACTTGATTGCTAATGGTAAGCACAGAAAGAAGAGAATCTTTCAGCTTGAACAAGATGAAGGAACTATTTTAGGACGGGACAACTTAAAACTTTACATAACCGAGTATTATAAGCAGTTATTTGGACCTCCGGAGGATAGTTGTGTGTCCCTCGATGAGTCTAGGATTGAGGATGTGCCTCAACTAACTGCTAATGATAATGATATTTTGGTTGCCCTGTTCTGGAGAAGGAGGTGTTTGATGCTATAACACAGATGAAAAACAATAAGGCTCCCGGGCCAGACGGATTCCTGGCGGAGTTCTACAAAAAGTGTTGGCATATTATTAAGGGGGATTTGGTACCAATGTTCCATGATCTTTTCTCTGGACAGCTTCAGTTATTTCACTTAAATTTTGGAACAATAACACTGCTTCCTAAGAAAACGGATGTTGTGAGAATTGAGCAGTTCAGGCCGATCTGCCTTTTTAATGTTAGCTTCAAAATTTTCACCAAGGTTGGGACTAATTGGCTCACACAGATAGCGCATTCTGTGGTACAACATTCCCAAACTGCTTTCATGCCGGACAGAAACATCCTAGAAGGGGTGGTGGTCCTTCATGAAACGCTCCATGAAATTCACTCGAAAAAACTAGATGGAGTTGTTTTTAAGGTGGATTTCGAGAAAGCGTACGATAAAGTCAAATGGCCATTCCTCCAACAGGCATTGTGTATGAAAGGTTTTGATGAAGCCTGGCGCCGCCAGGTTGAATCGTATACGCAAAAAGGGAGTGTTGGAATTAAAGTGAACGACGAAATAGGTCATTATTTCCAGACACATAAGGGTCTGAGACAAGGGGATCCGATGTCCCCTATCCTGTTCAATATTGTAGTTGATATGTTGGCAATTATGATAGGAAGGGCTAAGGAGGCTGGTCAAGTGGGTGGCCTGGTACCTCATCTCGTTGACGGAGGTGTGTCCATCCTTCAGTACGCCGATGATACAATCATCTTCATGGAGCATGACTTGGCCAAAGCGAGAAATATGAAGCTGGTGTTATGCCTATTTGAACAATTGACTGGGTTAAAGATTAACTTTCACAAAAGCGAGTTGTTCTGCTTTGGTAGAGCCAATAACGAACAAGAGGCTTATAGGCAATTGTTTGGGTGCGATTTTGGGAGTTTACCTTTCACGTATTTAGGAATACCAATCCACCATCGTCAGCTGACAAACAGAGAGTGGAAGTGCATCGAGGACCGATTTGAAAAGAAACTGAGTTGCTGGAAGGGCAAGCTCATGTCATATGGAGGCCGATTAATTCTGATAAATTCGGTTCTCACGAGTATGCCTATGTTTCTTTTGTCGCTCTTTGAAGTCCCAGTTGGAGTTAGGAAAAGACTGGACTTTTATCGATCACGATTCTTTTGGCACGGTGATGAACTGAAAAGAAAATACCATCTAGCAAAATGGGATATCATCTGTAGACCAAAAGACCAAGGGGGTCTTGGTATTGAGAATCTTGAAGTTAAGAACAGATGTCTTCTCAGCAAGTGGCTGTGGAAGTTATCAAGTGAGACGGATGTCACTTGGGCGCAAATCCTCTGTAACAAGTATCTTCAAACCAAAACTTTGTCTCAGGTGACAGTAAGGCCGACTGACTCACCTTTTTGGAAAGGGCTTATGAAAGTCAAACTATCCTTGTTTAATAGGACAAAGTTTATTATTGGTAACGGTGCTAGTACGCGATTCTGGGAGGATACTTGGCTCAGAGAGACACCCTTAGCCATTCAATACCCGTCTTTGTATCGTATTGTTCAACGACGTGAGGTTTTTGTTGCAACGGTATTTCAATCTATCCCCCTTAATATTCAGTTTCGAAGGGCGCTAGTGAGGAATCGTTGGGAAGAATGGCTCCTTCTAGTGAGTAGACTGATGGAAGTTCAGCTTTCTCAACAACCCGATGAATTACGCTGGAAGCTTACTAGGTCTGGAGCATTTACAATTAAATCAATGTATGTTGATGTTATCAATTCAAGCTCGATTCCAAGTTCAAAACATGTTTGGGCTGTCAAAGTTCCCTTGAAAATCAAGGTGTTTATGTGGTTTGTCCATAAACAAGTTATTTTAACCAAGGACAACTTGACAAAGCGTAATTGGACAGGACCTACTAGGTGTAGTTTCTGTGATCGGGATGAGACGATCAAACACATCTTTCTTGATTGCCCGCTAGCCAAAGTTTTATGGCGGACGGTCCATACCGCTTTTAATATTACTCCACCGAGTTCTGTCAACACGTTATTTGGAACGTGACTTAACGGGATATAGCCCAAATTAGTGAGACATATTCGCGTAGGAGTCTGTGCCTTGTTGTGGGCAATCTGGAATTGCAGAAATGATTTGGTTTTTAACAGGACAACACATATTCATTTTTTGCAGGTTATTTTCCGAGCAACGGCGTTGATCCGTTCGTGGTCGCTACTCACTCCGACTTAGGCCAGGGAGCGTTTGGTTCTCGGATCTATCCATTTGGGAGATGGTAGCTCGGGATATCTTCAACCGGTTTGGATGGCGGTCATGTAATAGGATAGGCAATTAGTTTACCTATCTCTCTTTTACCAGCCGGTTGTGGCGTCCTTTATTTGGCTAGTTTGACTTCTAGTCATTTTACCTAGCTCTGTGTGAGCTCTTTTTTATTATTTTCTTTTGAGACTTTAAGACCTTGTTGGAACCTATTTACTTGTTTAATAAGATGGCCGTATGCATCGTTCTGATGTAGAGGCCGGGGAGTCCCCCCTTTTTGAAAAAAAAATCTCGCGATGTCCGTGTTGGGATCCGATGACTTGTGGGTTTATGATCCGATTATTCATTGAAATTATTTGAAGCTTTTAAGATCTATTTATGTGTGATTTAATAGCTATGTATGCTTTCTGATCTATGAGTCTTCTTTGGCTAATTAGATGATTAGATCTTCAGAAGGAGTGGTGCATAGTAGTGGGCTCAATCTTGCAGCTGTGACAGAAGAAGTCGCAAGGCATGTATTGTATTGTTGCTACTAAGGATGAAACGACGGGGTCTGAACATATTGCTTGGTCTTACTTTGTCTATATTATGTCATCTTACTTAAAGCGTTGGTTTGAACATATTGCTTGGTCTTACTTTGTCTATATTATGTCATCTTACTTAAAGCATTACTCTGTTTGTTATGAATTTAATACTTTGACATGCATGTTGGATAGTAGTCTTGTCAAGAATTTAATACTTTGAGATGCATGTTGGATAGTAGTCCTGGGGTGGAGTAATAGTAGTAGATGCAATTGAATTAACAATCCATTTATCACGGACGTAATGCCTATACGAGTCATGCCATGAAGTATCATAATCATAATTATACGCAATTCTATCAATTGCCCACCTATGCTATGCTTACAAGAGGGATGCCTCTAGTAAACCTTGTCGACGTGTTCTACATATCACGCTCCTGACAAGGCTCCCGCAACCATATGTCATTTTATCACTCAAGAGTCGACGCCTTGGTTGAGGCTCCTTCGGCCACGTGTCATGTGTACGCCTGGGGCGCATGGTAGCGTGTTTGTGTGTGAACACGGTTTTAGCAACTCTGCTGGGAGTGGGACTTCTGAAATCTGAGGCGGTATATGGAAAATGAGTTTGTACCAGGATTTTAGCAAAATCAGTTTTGCTAATTGATTTTTGGATTATCGATTTACACAATAACACGTTTGGGTTTGGAAAAGGGTAAAACTGGCTTGTGTATTTCCTTGTTTGGATAGATAACGATTAGCTTCCTTCTGTGACCTTCTCTCTCTTACTAACCCTAATTTTGGCCATTGCTGATGGCTTCGCAAGCTCCACCTGCGATTCTTCTTCTGTAGTTTGTTCTCAGCCCGTGGACGCAGGTGCACTCCTCCCCTTGTTTCGCGATGCCGGTGCACTCCTCCCAACGGGACGGCCTCGACGAGTTCACGCAGAGAGGCTTCCCTGGTCGCCCATAGGCTCCAAACAAGGAGAGCTGCTTCTCGCGCTCATCCCGTAGTCTGCCGCCCCTTGGCGCTTGCCGTACAGGAGCGCCCCTCGTCGGCCCGCATAGGCTCTGCTTGGGGAGCTGCTCCTCGAGTTCATCCCGCAGGTCCACCGCCCCTCGAGCTGGCTGTCGAGGAACATCCCTTGTCGGCCCCGCATAGGATCTGCGCAGGGAGAACTGCTCCTCGAGCTCATCCGGCAGGTCCGCCGCTCCTCGATGTCGGACGTCTAGTCCAGAGCATCCCTCTCGGCACCACATACGTTATGCTCGGGTCGAGTTGATTCGCAGGTCCGCCGCCGCTCAGACGCTGGCTTGACAGGACCTAGTTAGCACAGACTCTGAACTCTCACACGACAGACGGAAAATCACTCAATTGTTGGGGCAATTTTGGGGATCGATTTCATTCACTCAAGCTAGAGTTCTAGGGTTTGTGGCCAGCCGGAACACGGCGGCTTGAGGGCCAAGCCCAGATACAAGTCAAGATGCCCCTCTCCACAATCCGGAGGCGAGCTTAAAAGGGTTTTTGCGAGGTAAAAAGGAGCGACAGCGACATGTGCAGTAAAAGGACAAAACGCGGTAACTTTCAAAAAGGTAAGTGAAACGGTAGCAGCCGTCCGTTCTCAGATCAACGGCTGTGACGACGATCTGGGCCGCGAAGCGGTACCACTCTTCCGTGTCCCTTGGATGGTAGATCGACGGCTGACGTTGGGCTGGGCAACTGAATCGCAACTGTTGCATTTCTAGTGTCGACAATAGAGCAGGCCTGACAATTCCCCCCGACAGAGTCCAGACTTGCCCTCAAGGATGGAAATCAGGGAACACCTTTTGAATGAAGGCTGAATCCTCCCAAGTAGCGTTTTCCACTGGTAGGTTGAGCCACTTGATGCGCCATTGGACCACGGGAATGCTGATATCTCCTTGAACTCGAGGGACCAGTTTCCTTTCCAGAATTGCTTCAGGTTGTATCAGGATGTTTCCATGCTCATCTAGCAGTGGTAGTTTTGGGTTTGGTACTGCTTCAGGACCGAGATGCTTCTTGAGCTGGCTGACATGGAAGGTGGGGTGTAATTGACAGCCCTCAGGCAGTAATAATCTGTAAGCCACTGCTCCAACTTTCTCCATGACTCTGAAAGGACCATAATATTTAGAGTGCAGTTTTAGGTGTCTGTGGATACTCAAACTGGTATGCCTGTATGGTTGTAGCTTGACATAAACCATGTCACCCACTGCAAGCTGTCTTTCTGACCTCTTTCTGTCAGCAAAGAATTTCATTATTTCCTGGGCCTTGAGCAAATTGTCTTTGATCTGATGTGCTATTGTGTCTCTTTCCACTTGAGCTTGGTGATCATCTCCTTCTGCTGGTGGGAGGAGAAGTTCAGAAATCATTGGGGGAGGCCTAGCATATAAAGCTTGAAATGGTGTCATTTCCAATGAAGTGTGGAAGGAGGTGTTGTACCACCATTCAGCCATGGAAAGCCAAGTATGCCATTTCTTGGGATGAGCAAAAGCCGTGCACCTTAAATAGTTTTCCAAACACTGATTTACTCTTTTTGTCTGACCATCAGATTGAGGGTGGTACGATGTGCTCATGTGCAGTTTAATCCCCATCTTGTTGAACAAACTCTGCCAAAGGTGGCTAGTGAAAATTCTATCTCTGTCAGTCACTATGACTGAAGGTAATCCATGCAATTTGAAGATGTTGTAAGTAAAAGCTTGGGCTACTGTTCTGACTGTGATGGGATGTTTCATAGCTACAAAGTGAGCATACTTGGTAAACCTGTCCACAACCACAAGAATTAAGTTTTTGTGGTCAGATTTGGGTAGTCCTTCCACAAAATCCATGCTAATATGAGTCCAAGCAAAATCAGGTACTGGAAGTGGTTGTAGCAAACCAGGAGGGGCCACATGTTGTGCTTTGTTCAGTTGACATACAAGACACTGTTGCACAAATGTTTGTACATCTTTTCTCATGCCAGGCCAAGTGAAAAGGATCTTTAGCCTGTGATAAGTGGCTCTCTCTCCAGAGTGGCCACCCAGTTCAGACTTGTGGAAGGAAATGAGTAGTGAATTCCTTAATTCAGTGTTATTGCCAACAACAATTTTTCCCTTGAATCTGAGTACTCCACTAGTGAGTGTATAAGGGGTCTGACCAGTTGGATCAATTGCTAGTTTAGTCATGAGCTCAGAGCACTTAGCATCATCCTTATAGCTGTTGACTACTTCAGTAATCCAAGTGGGAATTGCAGTACTGGACCCCAGGGCAAGGAGAGCATGTTTAACTCTAGAAAGAGCATCTGCTACTCAGTTTTCCTTTCCTTTCTT
Source organism: Aegilops bicornis (assembly GCA_021605145.1). Classification (NCBI taxonomy): domain Eukaryota; kingdom Viridiplantae; phylum Streptophyta; class Magnoliopsida; order Poales; family Poaceae; genus Aegilops; species Aegilops bicornis. Next base: position 456,425,926 of record CM038675.1, on the reverse strand, counting down.
GTACTCCACTGTAAATTTATATCCCATTAACTTGATGAGGAGTTTGTGTTGTATTCCTTCAGTTACTTTTTGCTCTTGGATGTACTTCAAACTCTGTTGATCAGTTCTGATTATGAGAGATGATGATGCAAAATAGTGTTTCCACTTTTTAATTGCTTCAATGATTGCAAGTGCTTCTTTGTCATATGTAGACCAACCTGCAGCTTTTGGACCCAGAGCTTTACTCAAAAATGCAATGGGCTGGCCTTTTTGCATGAGTACAGCCCCAATGCCATAGCCTGATGCATCAGCTTCAAGAACAAAAGGCAAGGAGAAATCTGGTAGGGCCAGAACTGGTGCAGTGGTCATTTTGTCTTTCAGTAACTGGAAGGCAGTAGCTTGTTTTTCTGTCCATTGGAAAGCATCCTTTTTCAGTGCATCAAACAGGGGTTTGCAGATCAGTCCATAGTTTTGTACAAATCGCCTATAATATCCTGCTAGTCCCAAAAAGCTTCTCAAGTGTGTCACATTCTGAGGTGTGGGCCAGCTCACAATAGCTTCCACTTTAGCAGGGTCTGTTGAAACCCCCTTGTCAGAGATGACATATCCCAGGTATTCCACCTTAGATTGTGCAAAGGTGCACTTAGAGAGCTTGGCATACAGTTGGTGTTTCCTGAGGGCTTCCAACACTAAAGCCACATGTTCTAAGTGTTCCTTGTAAGATTTACTGAAGATTAGGATATCATCAAAGAACACTAGTACACACTCTCTCAGTAAGGGACCCAACATACCGTGCATAAGCTCTGTAAAGGAGGGAGGGCCATTTGTTACTCCAAAGGGCATGACCAGAAATTCAAATAGTCCAATGTGTGTACTAAATGCAGTTATGCCGATGTCTTCCTCTTTCATTCTGATTTGATGGTATCCACTTCTCAGGTCCAACTTTGTAAATATCTTTGCTCCATTTAATTCATCTAGGAAGTCTTCAATCATTGGTATAGGATATTTGTTTTTTATTGTGTGTGCATTGAGTTTCCTATAATCAATGCACAACCTCCAAGTCATGTCCTTTTTCTTTACCAGAATTGCAGGAGAGGAATAAGGGCTATGACTTAACCTTATAATTCCTTTCTCAAGGAGATCTTTGATAATTTCCTCTAAGGCATTTTTCTGATGGTGTGGCAATCTATATCCTCTTTGATTGATCACAGGGGCTCCAGGCTCTAAGTTGATTGCATGATCACAATCCCTTTTTGGAGGTAGGCCAGTAGGTTCTTCAAAGACATCCTTGTAGTTTTCCAGAACTTTGGCAATTTCAGGTTTTTGCACAGTTTCCAGCAGTGTCTCCACTTGCACTGGTTGCATCCACATGAGTGCCCCAGAGAGCATATTATCTAATATTTTCTCCATATCCTGCAAAAGGGGAGTGCAAGGAGTGTTGGGCAAACTCTCATCCAAGAAGGTTCTTGATTCACCATTAACCAATTTAATTCCCAAGGACATGTTTGGTAAATCAAAGGTAACAGGGTTGTGTTTGTACATCCAATCTGCTCCCAATATTATGTCATATCCAGTGAGCTGCAAAAACCTGAAATCAGAAACCATTTCAACTCCTTGAATGTTGTATGAAGTGTTGAGAAGGGAGAAATCACTGTATAATTTTCCCCCATTTGCTGCAGTCACTTGAACTTGTTTCACTGGAGTAGCAGGACACCCAGATTGTGCAGCTAGGGCAGGGGAAATGAAGGTAGTAGTGCTTCCACTGTCAACCAGGGCCAATCCTACAGTGTTTCCATTTTTGACTTGTAGTGTGAAGGTTTGTTTCTTCTTGTTTTCAGGTAAGCCAGTGGTTGCATGCATTGAAATTTTGAGTTCAGTGTTGTCAGGGGGTTCCTCTTCCACATCAGATTGGACCTCTTCTGCATCCACTATATATATGATCTCAGGATTTCCAGCTTGTTCTTGCAGTGCTTGGATCTGAGACTTTTGGGACATTTTGCAAACCTGTTTATGACCAGGAAACCAAGGTTCTCTGCACTTATAACAAATGCCCTTCTCTCTTGCTTGTTGTATCAGGGAAGCAGGAGTTGTACTGGTGGCCACTTGAGGTTTTGGCAATTCTCCCTGTACACTTTTTCTGAAACTTGGAAAGTAAGGTTTCTGCGTAGTGGGAGGAGGACAAGATTTCTCAATCCTTCTTGCTAACCACATCGCTTTCTGCATATCAGCAGGTTCTAAACATTCTAGATGGCTCTGAATGTAGGGGCTTAGTCCTGATATGAAACTATGCAAGTAGTAGTTGTCAGGAACTCTTTGGGTTGTCTCTTCTCATCGATTCATTTCTTGCTCAAATTCAGAGATATATTGAGCAACAAAGGGCCTGTTGGGTTAACTTGTGGAAAGCTCTCACATTTTCACATACAGATGTGACAAAGAAACCTTTGTGTGAGTGCAGCAGAATTTGTGCCAAGGCATATTACTGACAATAAACCCAGTTCCTCTCCACCATTGTATAGCTTCACCCTTCAGATAAGATACTGCTATTTCAGTTCTGTGTTCAATTGGTGTTCTAGCAGCTGAGAAGTACTGTTCTATGTTCTGTATCCAAGAATCTGCATCTGCTCCTTCAAATTCAGCAATGTTTAGTTTGGCAGGCTTGACAGAAAGGATGTTCCTTCTGGTTTCATGAGCATAAGGTCTGTGTCTGTCTCTTCTGAACTCAGCATCTTGAAATTCCTCAACTGTCATTAAGTGTTGCACTCCCTGAACTTGCTGCTGCTGTGGTGTGTGCAACTCCTGCTTGTTAGCAGTATGATTTGGGTGCCTGTAAGGTCCTTTTGGAGTGCCATCTAAGTTCAGTTCTCTGCCAGTAGTTTTGTCCACTAACACAGCAGACCCCCTTGTAATTGGTTCTTGTTTCTCCAAGTGGTTGTTTGGTAATTGTTTTGGCCTGCCTGGTGGAACAACAGTACTACCATGTCCAGAGGGAGGATCTGGCCTTTCCTCCTCTTCCTCTTCTTCTTCTCCAGACTGCTCAGTGGCCATCTTCTGTAGAGTGCTCTGAATTTTCTTGAAGTTTCTCTGTATGCTGGCAAAGTTCTTGTTAACTGACTCTGTGAAATTATAGAACTCCTTCCTATCCTCTTCTCGCTCGTGCCTTAGGGTTTTGATGTCCAACTATAAGGACTCGAGTTCTAACAGATCAGTGTCTTGGGTCTCTCCAGCCATGTCTGCAGGGTCCTTGTTGGTCATCCCTTGCAGAGCCAACCAGAGGAATTCAGTTGGGTAGGGTGGGGAGGGATTTTGCACCGGTTGCCTGGAAACCAACCCGCCAAATTGCACCCTTTGTCTTCAATTGCTGGAACGCCGCGTCGCCGGACAAGCCGCATTGAAAGGGAGGGTTGGGTGGGATTTTACTCTGAAGAAAGTTTCTCCAGTAACCACTACTCCTTCCTCTCTGCTGCCGATCGGTCTACCGCCGCCAATCGCCGCCTCGCCGCCGCCCTAAACCAGATTTGGGACTCAGATCTCGCCGCCAAGGACAACCACCAACGCATCTGATACCAATTGACAGGACCTAGTTAGCACAGACTCTGAACTCTCACTCGACAGACGGAAAATCACTCAATTGTTGGGGCAATTTTGGGGATCGATTTCATTCACTCAAGCTGGAGTTCTAGGGTTTGTGGCCAGCCGGAACACGGCGGCTCGAGGGCCAAGCCCAGATACAAGTCAAGATGCCCCTCTCCACAATCCGGAGGCGAGCTTAAAAGGGTTTTTGCGAGGTAAAAAGGAGCGACAGCGACATGTGCAGTAAAAGGACAAAACGCGGTAACTTTCAAGAAGGTAAGTGAAACGGTAGCAACCGTCCGTTCTCAGATCAACGGCTGTGACGACGATCTGGGCCGCGAAGCGGTACCACTCTTCCGTGTCCCTTGGATGGTAGATCGACGGCCGACGCGGTCAAGTAAATCAATCGAATCGTTGCATTTCTAGTGTCGGCAATAGAGAAGGCCTGACATGGCTTTCCAGGCGCATCCGTACCGGGTAGTGCAGATCTCAAGGGAATGCTCGACGCCGGCCACCCTAACGACGGCCATGTCGTACTGGAGGTGAAAGCAAAAACGCATAAAGCCGGGCGCCAAGCTGTTGGGAAACGAGTCACGGGAGAAGAAGCGATTACGATCACATATATAGCAATCGCGATTTTGGAAAAACGGATAATAGTAGATTTCCCACAAACCTGAAATCCAAGGTTTTGAAGAACCAAGTTTCCTATATACGTGGATTAGTGATCGTAGCCAAACAAGATTTTAGTCTGTTGAACCGTTTTCCTGGTTTATAGAGAACAGATTCTGTACATACGCCCTATCCAAATAACGCCTAAGAGACCTTGCTGTCATGTCTTGCGTATCATACTCCCGACAAGACTCCATGCCTTGCATATAGTAGTATCTCCCACCAATATATTATGAAACCTAGGGGCTCAATGATATTTTACATACCAATTGCAACCCAGTACCTTAGAATCATCAATATTTAAGAATGACAGACATATAATAATTTATTTTAAAAGTTGTATTAAATATGAAAATACAGTCCCAGCGATATAGTACCTTTCTTTTTTATCGAAACGCAAGATTCAATGAGGGCCCAGATGACCTTTGGCGCCAACATGCAGAAACAGGATGGAACTTACATAGATTCTTACTTTCTGAATATTAGTCTGAATTTACAGAAGCTACTTCTCAGGGCCTTGGAATATATACGTCTAATTACATCAAACCATACGGACCAATCATCTCCATTGCTTAGTGAGGTTGCGGACACTTTTTTTTATTTACACAGTCCAAAGTGGCCAGTCTATTGCGGGGCGGGGGGTAAGAACCTTTCAGGCCCAGTTCTTCCGCTTAGATCTCAGCCTCATTAGTTTGTCCTTCCATGTTGCTGCAGAACAGAGAAATCAATACTAATTTAACAATTCTCGGTACATTTTAGCTAAAGGGACTTATATTTTAAGAACAGTATACAATATCAATTTCTTGGATGCGATCTACACGTTCATGTCAAATCAGGTGACATTTCTGTCTCCTTTGCTCATTTGTACGGCACAAACTGGAGTTAGTTTTACAGTTCACGACAATCCTCACCTTCCAGCAGAAAAAATATATTTCAAAACATCTTGAGAACACAGAACTATATAAAATCCTTATCAAAGAGCCAAAAGTGATCTAAAAGCTCGTATGTTTCTTTACAGAGGGAGTATCATCCATTGTTTCTAGTGCATTGATGCATCAAAATAAGGCCATCAAAACACAATCGTTACCTGCATCTTTGTATCTCTCTTCAACAACTGCAATGAACATGTTTCGCACCAAACTAAACTCTTGAGCTTCAACGCAGGGCTCTCCATCAGGTCTGACAAAAAGCTAAGTGTAAGGAGACTAACATGCAGGAAGATGGATGAGCTTTCGAACAATAAATTATACACAGATAGAAAAATCTTTACAATGAAACACAATTTTTGAATGGAAGAACAAATTACCAACCCATAATCGACCCTTCAACCATAAGTTACTGTGTCTAGCTCGTTTTCGGAAAGGTCCGACTGACAACACTCATTCTCATTCTTATTACAATTCACATACATTTTTTATTGCCAGGAAAACCAAACAAATTAATGCAAGGATCGAGGTATGTAGAACAAACTGCTGTCACAATTGGTTTGTGCACTCAGGCCACAACAACATAGGTCCATAAAACAGATACCTGTCAAGTTCAGTAAACAACAAACCATCTGAAAGGCCACCTGTGGCCACCAATTTTGCTGGCTCGACTGATCTTATGCCGTCGCTGTATGCAAGACTCCTATGTACTTGTATAGGAACCTGTTTTTGTCAAGAGCAACGACATAAATATATGTGATGCACTCCATAATAAGATAAGATGGGCTTTATATCATATTCGCTATGAACGTAATTCTACAATTATCCTCACATTTGGTGTCTAAACTATGGAAAGCATGACATGATTACCCCTGGTTCACATGTATAAAACTGTAAAAAAAAAACTCCTAGTGATCCATTTTGCTAATGCTAGTAACCTTGTGAGCTTGCAGCTACGTTCTAAACTCATCTAGAATATTAGAAAAGACGCTAAATCATTAAGTCTTAAAAGGAGAAGAATCAACTTAGAAATGAAGAGAAACTGCAGCAACAGAAAGAGAAACGGAGAAGAATGTCATCATCTAGTGCCAGAGCTATTAGATACAAAAATGAACCTTCAACAATAATACCTTGCAGCGAACAGCAATATTGATAGCATCCGAAGGCCGAAGATCAAATGTTATACTCTCTGTTTGATCTCCAATCTGCAGTACAGGCAGTTTTCACTTCAGAACAATTATGATATTACTGTACCCACTGAATATGATGTTCAGTTTCCTTCCTAGCAATTTACTCAATTACTCGAGTACCTTTGTTAGATAAAGCTCGGCACAGTATGCTTCTTGAATTCTTTTGTTTACCCGAACAAGTTTTACCTGGAAACAGCCACAACATGAGAGAAGGAATAAATTAATGAGTTATGGTTTCTGAACTGATCACGATCCAGAGCATTCCAATACCTCATAGCCCATCTTATCGATCAGTTCCTTAACAACTTGATATATGGTAGGCCTTGCCTAAAACAAGAAAGGGTTACTGACTTTATGAATCAAAAGAAATGGGCGTGAACTGTAGAAATAAAATAGGGTATTACAATATGAACATGGCGAATAGCAGCCATCAGAAGTACACTTGGCATCTCCACTGAAAAAAGTACATTGGCATGTATTATAATCAAAGAGATATTCTAATTTCAAACTTCCAAAGAGAATAGGAAGTTGTACATACAAACAATGATTGGAAGTAAAGTTCCACTTCCATCTTCAATTCTCAAAACGATAGCAGGTTGTGGTGCACTCTCTGGAATCTCTCCCTTGAGAATTATTATGCACACACCGCAGGTTTTTCCCATCTCGCATCTTTACTATATATCCTTCTGATCCACTTCTGACCTCAACTGGAAAAGAAAACACGAAAGACATGCTTCACTAACAATTACTGAAGAACAAACACATCCAATATATTGCTGTTAAAAAATTAGTTAGTCGATGGGCAGCTATCTGTTCATTATTCTGTAAGTGTAACTAAATCTGGGAATATATTTCCAGCATTATCATGTGATACAAATATGATGTATCCTATTACTCCCTGCACAATTGCTTCTACTTCCCTAAATATCTCGAAATTAGGCTTTTGCCCCGTTTATAGATAAAGCACCAACCAAGTCCATACATCAAGTTATCCATGTATGAGGAAAGTAAATAATAATTCTGCTAGGGCAACAACACAAACATGCCCAAAAGCGAAACACCAAAGCGATAGAAGACACCTCTGGGAAAAGGTGTCAGTTGCTAGGGGATGCAGAGAGCTGACGGCCGACCATCTGAAGACCATCCAGCAGGCCACCTAGCCGGTCCCTGTCCCCCCCCACCTCTGAGCAGCTGTCGCTGCTGGGATCCAGTTGAGTGCCGCAATATGCTGCTCCGCACGCTGAGCGGCGATGGGCTCCGTTACCTCCGCTCCATACAGGAGCGCACCAGCCGATCGCTCGATGGGAGGCTGGTGAGGAGTGCGGCGAGCCACGGAGGTGGCGAGGTAGACCATGACCAGCACCAGGGCGCGGAGATTCACAAGGACCAGTGTCGGTGACCCAGGGACAGGCAAGCGGAAGGGCCACGGCATTGATCCGTTCGTGGTCGCTACTCACTCCGATGGAGGCCAGGGAGCATTTGGTTACTGGATCTATCCGTTGGGAGATGGTAGCTCGGGATATCTTCAACCGGTTTGGATGGCGGTCATGTAATAGGATAGGCAATTAATTTACCTATCTGTCTTTAGCCAGCCGGTTGTGGCGTTCCTTTTTTTTGGCTAGTTTGTCGTTCTAGCTTTTACGGCACTGTGTGAGCCTTTTTTTCAGTTCGCGACTTTTAAGACCTTGTTGGAACCTATTTATTTGTTTTAATAAAAGGGCCGTATGCATCGTTCTGATGCAGAGGCCGGGATGAACCCCCTTTTCGAAAAAAAAAGAAAAAAAAGGGACAGGCAAGCGGAAGTAGGACATCACGCCAGGCAAGCGGGGCGACGAAGGAGGGCAGATCTCCATCCCGTAGAGTCCTCCCCTACTTTGTCCTCAGATAAAGAGAGGGTGGAGGTGAGGTCGGTGCGAAGGGACGTGACACCAAATTAGGCAGCGAGCTGTGGGTAACCATGGCTACCGCCTTTGCACCTCTGATCTGCTACCGCTCATAGACGGCACTACATAGTCGTGGCCGTCATCATCCGAGGAAGCGTCAGACTCGTCATCATCATCCAAGGAGGCGCCAGACTCGTCGTCATCATCCTCGAGGAGGCGGTGGTTGGGACCATTGTTTGGGCGGTAAGGGGTCTAGCGGCAACGCTCCTCCTCATCACAACTGAAAGTGCAACTAATGCCCTTGGTGGATTTTGGTAATTAATGTCAAATATCTCAAAGAACTAATGCTTTAACTAGCTTATCTCAAGAAAGTTCCATTAGGTTGCAAGAAAGGAGATGAAAGGTGACCCACACAAATTTGCGCGAAGACTTGGTGAAGCAAGGACTTAATTCTATATTTTAGTGATCCAAAATCACATTGTGTCCATAAGTATGCCCATACTATCAAAAGGAGAATGAGATTGCTAAGCTGAGTCTTTTGCTCCATGTGCTTAAAGGTCAAACTCCGGAGCCCTCAAAGGACTTCCTTTTCTCCACTATATCTACCTTTGCTTTAGATCAATACTAGCAAAACTATCCCTGAGACAATGCCACAATCCAACGTGGGAGCTCAAGTGGAGAACCCTCCTTTCTACACAATGTCCTTTTCCCTAAGTTTGAGTATACAAATCATGTATGGTGCCATTAATAAGGAAAAAAATGAGCACGGAAATGGAACTTGTAATAATAAGAATAATACTTAAAATTTAACGCCAGTAATGCTCTAGTGATGCACCAGAGAACTTACAAACCTTGCATAATTAGTGAGATAAAAAAGTAATCTAAGTGCAAACAAATTTAAGCTGATGTAATTCTTGAACATATATGATACAGAAAAATATTCAAACCACCATGGCACGAAGAGATTACCAGCTTCAAGCACAGTGGAATTAACATAATCTTCATCATTTTCATTGAAGTTTCCAGCCATGTATCCATTACCATCAGATGAGGAGCTGAAGCTACGACAAATAGGACCAAAGTTCTTTGAAGATGACTGAGAGATTGGAGAAACTAGTCTAGTAATGTTGCGGTATTTAGACACAGCACCCAAGAATGCAGTGCCAAGCTGCCCAGATTTGATCAATGAGTTGTTGACAAGGGCAGCAGGAAGCCTTGCTTGCATTATAGGGCGACAAAGAATTGGTCCCTCCATTGCCATCAATGTGCCTACATAATAAAAGTTAAAATGATTAATAAGGAAGTTTGATCAGAATGGGAGACCGCCTAAATGGAAAATCAAATGGGAAATTATTTCTGCACCTTCTAAGAAATAATAGCAGTGAAATGCTAGTAAGAAAATTAATCTAGTACAGTATGTTTATAGATTTTACAATCAGCTCTGTAAATTAATCTAGCACAGTGGAATTAACATAATCTTCATCGTTTTCTTGAAGCTTCCAGCATAATTAATCAGTGCTGATTGCCACAGCAGCATTAGAAATCCGTAAATATTTATCATTACTGTAATTTCCATGTTAATTGCAGTACGCACACAATCCAACACCCATATTAGCAGGATAACTCCTTACAGAAGATCATATCAGAAGGTAAGTCTTGGCGCCTGCGTAGACAAAATAGAAGAAAAAACATTGAAGTTGACCAATCAATTATACAGGCCACTGGAGATTTTTTTTTTCTCTTTCTTATAGTGGAGTATATTTGTCAATTTTGCGCCACAATTGACTCGTAAAATAACCGCACTAATCCAAAAGTAAGTAACGAATCAAAGTCCATTTCTACACGCAAGCAACAAGCAAGAACCGACCAAAATCGATGCTCGAGCCAGAAACAATCACCCGACGAGACCAAAATCCCCAAAGATGTAGGAGTACGAACCAACGCGAAGAGAAATCAGAAAACGAACAAGAAATCCCGGAAATAGCCAGCAAAAACGGGAAAAGAATCACGGCGATCAGACCACGGATCACATCAAAATAAGGGTTAAATCGGGGGGAGACCGGAGATCGCCTTACCACCAGCAACGGCCGTTCCTCGGAATCGAGCACGAGCGCAACTTTTTTTTAGGGGAAACACGAGCGCAACTTTATAGAGATATAAGTGACCAAGTATATTTATTGTGTGGGGGTGGAAAATGGAAGCGAAAGAGGTGGGGCTTAGCCTTCCTTTATCCAGAAGAGAGCAGAAAATGTAGCGGTGGGCGAGCGGGTCCCGGCGGCTCCTATGCATTACCAGTGGGCAAGTGGTAAAATGTTTGGCTACAGCTAGCATAGACTTTGTGGGGTAGTTTCGAAGAGAGAATACGTGAGAGCATCTCGAGCCACGCACCAACAGCCCCAAGATCATTTTTAATGTTGGCGGCAAAAATCGGCCCAATCACGTTTTAGGAGCCAATTTTCGCCGGTTAGGACCGAAATTAGCGTCGATGAACACAGGCCGAATCCGGCGCGCTGGGGCGTCGGGCAACCGTTTTTTGGCGCGAAAGAACGGCGGGCCTGCCGAGTCAGCGACCCCGTGCCTCGTCGTCCTCATCGCCTCGGTTTCCCACAGGGAATCAATGCCAAGATTGTCGCCGGTCAGCCTTCCATTGATTCCTCTGTTGGGGAACGTAGTAATTTTTAAAAATTTCCTACGCACACACAGGATCATGGTGATGCATATCAACGAGAGGGGAGAGTGTGTCCACGTACCCTCGTAGACCGAAAGCGGAAGTGTTAGCACAACGCGGTTGATGTAGTCGTACGTCTTCACGATTCGACCGATCAAGTATCGAGCATGCAGCGCCTCCGAGTTACGCACACGTTCATTCGATGGCGTCCCTCGAACTCCGATCGGTAGAGCTTTGAGAGAGAGTTCCGCCAAGACGACGGCGTGATGAGCGATGATGATGTTTTACAGACGGGGCTTCGCCTAAGCACCGCTACGATATTATCGAGGTGGATTATGGTGGAGGGCACCGCACTGCGGCTAAGAGATCAAGAGATCAATTGTTGTGTCTCGGGTGCCCCTGCCTCAGATATAAAGGATCAAGGGAGAGGCCGGCCCTAGAGGGGCGTGCCAAGTATGGGGAGTCCTACGAGGACTCACAAGTCCTAGTAGGATTCCCCTTTCCTTTCCGGAGTAGGATAGAAGGAAGAGGGAGAGGAGAAGGAAAAGGGCTGCACCCCTTGTCCAATTCGGACGGAGGGGGCGTCGCCTCCTTCCTTTGGCCTCTCTCCTCTATTCCCGTATGGCCCAATAAGGCCCAATACTTCTTTCGGTGAATTCCGTAACTCCCTAAGATTCAAAAATACCCGAATCACTCGGAACCTTTCCGATGTCCGAATATAGTCGTTCAATATATCGATTTTTACGTCTCGACCATTTCGAGACTCCTCGTCATGTCCCCGATCTCATCCGGGACTCCGAACTACCTTCCGTACATCAAATCCCATAACTCATAATACAAATCGTTATCGAACTTTAAGCGTGCGGACCCTACGGGTTCGAGAACTATGTAGACATGATCGAGACACGTCTCCGGTCAATAACCAATAGCGGAACATGGATGCTCATATTGGCTCCTACATACTCTACGGAGATCTTTATCGGTCAAACCGCATAACAACATACGTTGTTCCCTTTGTCATCGGTATGTTACTTGTCCGAGATTCGATCGTCGGTATCTCAATACCTAGTTCAATCACGTTACCGGCAAGTCTCTTTACTTGTTTCGTAATACATCATCTCGCAACTAACTCATTAGTCACAATGCTTGCAAAGCTTATAGTGATGTGAATTACCGAGAGGGCCCAGAGATACCTCTCCGACAATCGGAGTGACAAATCCTAACCTCGAAATACGCCAACCCAACAAGTACCTTCGGAGACACCTGTAGAGTACCTTTATAATCACCCAGTTACGTTGTGACGCTTTGGTAGCACACAAAGTGTTCCTCCCAGAACGGGAGTTGCATAATCTCATAGTCATAGGAACATGTATAAGTCATGAAGAAAGCAATAGCAACATACTAAATGATCAAGTGCTAAGCTAACAGAATGGGTCAAGTCAATCACATCATTCTCCTAATGATGTGACCCCGTTAATCAAATGACAACTCATGTCCATGGCTAGGAAACATAACCATCTTTGATCAACGAGCTAGTCAAGTAAAGGCATACTAGTGACACTCTGTTTGTCTATGTACTCACACATGTATTATGTTTCCGGTTAATACAATTCTAGCATGAATAATAAACATTTATCATGAAACAAGGAAATAAATAATAACTTTATTATTGTCTCTATGGCATATTTCCTTCAGTCTCCCACTTGCACTAGAGTCAATAATCTAGATCACATCGCCATGTGATTTAACATCAATAGTTCACATCGTCATGTGACCAACACCCAAAGGGTTTACTAGAGTCAATAACCTAGTTCACGTCGCTATGTGATTAACACCCAAAGAGTACTAAGGTGTGATCATGTTTTGCTTGTGAGAGAAGTTTAGTTAACAGGTCTGCCATATTCAGATTCATATGTATTTTGCAAATTTCTATGTCTACAATGCTCTGCACGGAGCTACTTTAGCTAATTGCTCCCACTTTCAATATATATCCAGATTAAGACTTAGAGTCATCTGGGTCAGTGCCAAAACTTGTATCGACGTAACCCTTTACGACGAACCTTTTGTCACCTCCATAATCGAGAAACATATCCTTATTCCACTAAGGATAATTTTGACCGCTGTCCAGTGATCTACTCCTAGATCACTATGTACCCCCTTGCCTAAATCAGTGTAGGGTATACAAGAGATCTGGTACACGGCATGGCATACTTTATAGAACCTATGGCTGAGGCATAGGGAATGACTTTCGTTCTCTTTCTATCTTCTGCTGTGGTCGGGTTTTGAGTCTTACTCAATTTCACACCTTGTAACACAGGCAAGAACTCTTTCTTTGACTGTTCCATTTTGAACTACTTCAAAATCTTGTCAAGGTATGTACTCATTGAAAAAACTTATCAAGCGTCTTGATCTATCTCTATAGATCTTGATGCTCAATATGTAAGCAACTTCACCGAGGTCTTTCTTTGAAAAACTCCTTTCAAACACTCCTTTATGCTTTGCAGAATAATTCTACATTATTTTCGATCAACAATATGTCATTCACATATACTTATCGGAAATGTTATAGTGCTCCCACTCACTTTCTTGTAAATACAGGCTTCACCGCAAGTCTGTATAAAACTATATGCTTTGATCAACTTATCAAAGCGTATATTCCAACTCTGAGATGCTTGCACCAGTCTATAGATGGATCGTTGGAGCTTGCATATTTTGTTAGCACCTTTAGGATTGACAAAACCTTCTGGTTGCATCATATACAACTCTTTTTTAATAAATCCATTAAGGAATGCAGTTTTGTTTATCCATTTGTCAGATTTCATAAAATGCGGCAATTGCTAACATGATTCGGACAGACTTAAGCATAGATATGAGTGAGAAACTCTCGTCATAGTCAACACCTTAAACTTTGTCAAAAACCCTTTTCGACAAGTCTAGCTTTGTAGATAGTAACACTACTATCAGCGTCCGTCTTCCTCTTGAAGATCCATTTATATTCTATGGCTTGCCGATCATCGGGCAAGTCAACCAAAGTCCACACTTTGTTTTCATACATGGATCCCATCTCAGATTTCATGGCCTCAAGCCATTTTGCGGAATCTGGGCTCATCATCGCTTCCTCATAGTTCGTAGGTTCGTCATGGTCAAGTAACATGACATCCAGAACAGGATTACCGTACCACTCTGGTGTAGATCTCACTCTGGTTTCCCTACGAGGTTCGGTAGTAACTTGATCTGAAGTTACATGATCATCATCATTAGCTTCCTCACTAATTGGTGTAGGAGTTACAAGAACAGATTTCTGTGATAAACTACTTTCCAATAAGGGAGCAGGTACAATTACCTCATCAAGTTTTACTTTCCTCCCACTCACTTCTTTCGAGAGAAACTCCTTCTCTAGAAAGGATCCATTCTTAGCAACGAATGTCTTGCCTTCGGATCTGTGATAGAAGGTGTACCCAACTGTCTCCTTTGGGTATCCTATGAAGATACATTTCTCCGATTTGGGTTTGAGCTTATCAGGATGAAACTTTTTCACATAAGTATTGATGCGGAGCATCCTTCGATCATCCCCATGGACACTACTTCGACTACACAAGCTCCAAGTGGACCCATGACAAGAGCCCGAGCACGTGCCATCCAATCCGAGGTTAACTCTCTCCTTGTTGAACTTCCCTTTGACCCACTTGAGACATGGCTACTACCTCAAGTGGAGATGTTTTGTGTGATTAGGTACCAAGGAACCAACCTAGAAGAAGCTACGGTACAAGATGGACGTCGAGAGCAAGAGGAGAAGCTTCCCAGCCCGGAACGGGCGGTACTACCGCCCACGACAAGCGGTACTACTGCTTAGTACCACAAGCGGTACTACTGCTTAGTACCACAAGCGGTACTACCGCTCTACATCCGCCGTCCTACCGCCGAACCCGACAAACTCATGTGATCGAACGGCCCTAGAGCAGCACTACCGCCCATCACAGCGGTACTACCGCTTAAGCTCTGCAAGCGGTACTACCGCCCGAGGATCATTACCGCCTCGCCTGCAGCGTATAGATCCTGCCGAGGCCCATGTACTCGTTTCGCCCCTCTTTTACCCCTTTGAAGGCTTAGACTATAAATAGACCTTCCCCTCGTCCTTTCTAGGGTTAGCAAAGGATTAGCTCATGTTTGTGTGAGAGCTTTGCTCATCCACTTGGTTACCTTCTCCTCAGAGATCGCGCCTCCTCGGAGAAGATCCTTCCAAGCGGATTCAAGACCCCCTCTTGGGTGGCCCCATCAAGACCTCCTCATGGAGAAGAACCGGTTACCTCTTGTATCGTCCTTTGTTGACCTTTGAATCTTGTTCTACCTTATGTGTTCGGTGATCTAGCCCTTGTGTGATTGATTACTTGTCGGTTTAGTGATTCTCTCGTGTGTTTTCCCTTGTGTTCTTCCGCTCGTTCGTCGTGTTCCCCGTAGGATCCACTCCAAACGTGAAAGATCAACCCCATAGGGTTCCGCCCTACATCATCTTGGTATCAGAGCCACGTTGATCATGTTTTTGGAGCCCCTACCCCGTGTTTTCTAGCTTGATTGTGTTGTTTTCGTCCTAAATCCGAAAATCCCCACCAAAAATAGCCCCCAATTTTTTTGTGATTTGTTGGTTTGATGATGTTTTGTTGATTTTGATCTGTGGATTTGCTTGGTTTTGAGTGGATCTAGCATCTCCCCAAGTTTCACCTCTTTCCATCCACAAAATCCATCCACTTTTGCCCCCGAAATCATCCTTTTCCGCCCCAAAATCGCACCCCGGTTCGATCTGCGAAGAATCCCGACACGAGCGGTACTAGCGCCCTCCAAGCGGTACTACCGCTTAGCTCCACAAGCGGTACTACCGCCCCGCGAACGGTACTACCGCCAGGCCAGTTTCAGCATTCCGAGTTTCACCATTTTCATCATAACTTGCACATCCGGAGTCCGATTTTCACGTTCTTTAGCTTGTTGAGAAGCTATTGACATCCCCCATCCACCTAGATAGGCTACAACACCATTGGACACCATCTAATTTTCATAACGTTGGCATCTTTGCCTAGGGCTTTCACCACATCATCCGCTATACCACCTCCGCTTTCCGCTACCACCATTGTTGCTTTCGGTCTTTGAGAATTTGAGTTGTGGTTCCCATGTCCTATTGTGTTTCGGCTATATAGGTACGGTTCGACGTCAACATCACCACCGCTCATCTTCGCCAATGACTCATCATTGCCAAGGACGGTAACTTCGACGACATCTTTGTCATATCTCGCAATTGCATTGATAACCATCATAGCTAATATTTTGCGTTGCTTACCCATCGAGACTAGCCTTTGAGTATTGCCGGCAACATGGATTGTGCACATTAGTGATCATACTCCATAGCATACATACCATACCAAAGTGGTGCATATCTTGGCATCAACTTGTGTGTCACAAAGTTGTCATCGCATACACAATTGCTATCTTGGTTCGTGAAGTTTTTTATGAGAAAAGAGCTCAAAAGAGAAAGAGCCAATCAAGCTTTAGATAAGCAAAGAGCTTATAAGCAAGAACCATAGCATCATACTACATTAAGATTGTCATATCCAATCATCTTGGATCATAGCACCGAAATACTATACATATAGCATACTTGGGATAGAGATCGTTGCATTTTTGCCTAGTAGGTTGTGCACAAGCTCCGTATTCGCCTATTGTGCAATCGTGCTAGCGTCTCTCTAGTATTGTGCAACAAGAGCATTTTCGTGGATTCCACATTTTGGCTCACTTTTGGTTTGCATAATCCCACTTATCTATTTGTGTGTGTGTTTCCGTGTACCACTAATTGCTTGGTCTACTTGTTGCATTTGCGAATTTGCGAACCTTTTTCAACATATTTGAGTCAAACTAACGATTGCAATCAATTTTGTGTCACTATCCTAACCAAGCTCCACCAGAAGCTTTTACTTGTGTAGGTGTGAGAACCGACAAGAATTGGTACCAATAGTGTTATTTCATTGTCTGCATTTGAGTGAACTTGATTCATCGTCAACATCGGTCAAGGTACATTTGGTATAAGTTCTTTTCCCTTCTCTCACTCACATTTTGTTTGGAATGATGGATAGGCCAAGTTCTTCTACCAACCCACCCCTCCTCACGCAAGACGACGACATGTCATCCTTCGTCACAAAGACTCAACTCTTTGGTGCACAACGAGCTTTGCATGAAGAGCAACTAGCAATGAGCGACCGCATCAGCAACCTCGCCACCGACTTGCAACTCTCCGAGCAACGTACAAGAGACTACTTCGCAACAAGCTCGACGCGCACAAGCAAGAAAATGATGCAAGGATGGACGAGATCCGCGCCTTGTTGGTGAACCGTCATTCTTCAACTTCTTCATACTCAAGACGGAGCCGCTCGAGTCGACACTCCGACGACACCTTCGGCTCTCTAGTACACCTACATTGAACACTCTTCGTCGAGCTGCGCGTCAAGACCGTCATGCCTCTCGCAATCCTCTACATGACAAGCATTCACAAGAGCAAGTCGATGAGCAAGCACTTCGTCCTCCACCGCACCAAGTAGCTTTTGCTCAAGCACAATAAAGGCAACGCCAAAGCCAACGAGAACAAGAGGAGCAAGCGCGGCAACATCAAGATGCACAAGATGCCGAGGCGCAACATCGAGAACAACAACTTCGTGAAGCTCAAGCACTTGAGGCGCAACGTGCACTTCGCGAGTCAAGTCGTTGCCGACCGAGGACGCCAAGCTCGTGAATATCAAGAAGCGCTTCACGATGAAGTCCAAGAAAGGCTCTATCAAGCACGTGTGCATCGACAAGCCCCACCACAAGTTCGACAAGCACCTCTACAAGCTCGACAAGCTCCCCCACAATCTCGACAAGCTCCACCACAAGCTCACCAAGAACCTCAAGTTCATCAAGAGCATGGAGACAATGGAAATCCACCAAGACAAGAGCAACATGAGGAAAATGACCCTCCTCGCCAAGAGCAACATGAGATTGTTAATCCTCAAGGACATGGGTGTCATCATCCCCAACCACAACACAATGAAGAGCAACGATATGGAAAGCTAAAATTCACCATGCCCAAGTTCAATGGAAGCAATGACCCCGAAGAGTACCTTTCATGGGCATTGAAGGTCGACAAAATCTTTCGTTTGCACAACTATGAGGAAGAGAAGAAGATCGCTATGGCATCACTTGAGTTCCAAGACTATGTGCTCATATGGTGGGAACAAATCCTTGGCGCCGACAAGCAAGAGGTGAACCTCCAATCACCACTTGGGCTCAAATGAAGGATGTCATGCGAGCATGTTTTGTGCTCACCTACTACAACCATGACCTCTTCAAGAAACTCCAACTCCTCAAGCAAGGAACAAAGAGTGTTGAAGAATACTACAAGGAAATGGAGATAGCCATGATTCGAGCCAATGTGAAGGAAGATGATGAGCAAACAATGGCACATTTCTTGAATGGACTCAATCATCCCATCAAGAAGATCGCCGACTTCCAACCCTACTCCAACCTCATTGAGCTCGTGCATCAAGCTACAAAGGCGGAACGTCAAGTGCAAGATGACTTCAAGGCACGCCAAGTACTCATCCAAGACCTACGGCTTCTCCAACAACCAAGCTTCAACAACTACTCCAACATCTACATCAACCAAGCCTTCTCCAAGCAATGACGACAAGTCAAGTTACAAGAAAACTTCGACAAGTTCAAGTCATCTTCCTCCTACTACAAGCAACTTCAAGCCGCGTGCTTCATCATCTACTCCAACCGATGAGACCGTCAAGGCAAGCTCCTTCAAGTGTTTCACTTGCGACGGCCGAGGCCACAAGTCCTATGAATGTACAAACAAGCGCACCATGATCCTCAACGACGATGGCACCTATGACTCAATGAGTGATGAGGAGATGGAAGCTCTTGAGCAAGTGGCCATGCACCGGCGAGTGAACGAGGATGAAGATGATCAAGTATTTTGTGATGAGGATACGAGCCCCACTCTCGTTGTCTCCAAGGTCTCGACTCTTCAACATTAACAAGAAGAAGACCAACGATGCCACATCTTCCACACAAAGGCCGGCATCAATGGAAGGTCCGTCAAGGTCATCATCGATGGAGGTAGTTGTCACAACTTGGCAAGTGAAGAACTATGCTCCGAGCTTCAATTGGTCAAGAGGAAGCACCCGCACCCCTACAAGGTTCAATGGCTAAGTGACTCCGACACTATCCGAGTTGAGCATACGGTCCAAGTCTCCTTCAAAATCGGTGCATATGAGGACACTTTGGAGTGTGATGTGGTCCCAATGACCGTTTGCCACCTCCTTCTTGGTCGACCATGGCAATTCGACCGTGGTGTCATCCACAATGGGTGTACCAATCACTATAGCTTCAAGATGAAAGGGAAGGAATATGTCCTACGACCTATCTCTCCTAGTCAAGTGATAGCCGATAAGCAAGCCACCCATCATGGAGAGAAGAGTGAGAAAGTGATCCACCACAAAGTGAGTGAGAGCCACAAGCCAAACTTGAGCGCCTCTTAAGCCTAGAGAGAAAAACCTCATACTATTTGCCACAAAAAGTGAGATGAGAGAAGTGTGTGAGAACCCATCGAGTGTGATGCACTTTGTCCTTGTGTGCAAGGATGGAGACCAAAAAACTAACACCTCTCACGAGCTACCTTTAGTGTTTCAATCTCTTTTGCAGGAATTCCAAGATGTTTTCCCCGATGAGCTACCTCCAGGTCTACCTCCTCTACGAGGCATTGAGCATCGAATCGACCTCATCCCCGGAGCGCCACTTCCTAACAAAGCTCCATACCGCGTCAACCCCGAAGAGACTAAGGAGATTCAATGACAAGTACAACAACTCATCGACAACGGTCATGTACGTGAAAGCTTAAGCCCTTGTGCCGTTCCCGTTATACTTGTGCCTAAGTCCGATGGAAGTTTCCGCTTATGTTCCGATTGTAGACCCATCAATGCTATTACCGTTCGCTATAGGCATCCCATTCCTCGCTTAGATGATATGCTTGATGAACTTAGTGGAGCCAACTTTTTCTCAAAAATTGATCTTAAAAGTGGCTATTACCAAATCCACATTCAAGAGGGTGATGAATGGAAAACTGCTTTCAAAACCAAATTTGGCTTATATGAGTAGTTAGTAATGCCTATGGGTTTATCGGAGGCTCCCGGTACTTTCGTGCGACTTATGCATTATGTGCTTCGCCCTTATATTGGAGTCTTTGTTGTGGTTTACTTCGATGATATTCTTGTGTTTAGCAAAACCATGAAAGAGCATATTAATCATGTTAAGGCTGTTTTGCAAACCCTTCGCAAGGAACGTCTTTATGCAAACTTGAAAAATGCACGCTTGGTGTTGACAAAGTGGTTTTCTTGGGTTTTGTTGTCTCTTCCAAGGGTGTCCATGTTGATGAAGCTAAAATTGAAGCAATTAAAACTTGGCCCCAACCCACCAATTTGCAACAAGTGCGTAGTTTTCTTGGTCTTGCGGGTTTTTATCGCCGCTTTGTGAAAGATTTTAGCACTATTGCCGCTCCTTTGCATGCCTTGAGTAAGAAGAATACTCCTTTTGTTTGGGGATCTTTGCAATCCACCGCTTTTGATGAGCTCAAGTCTTTACTTACTCATGCTCCGATTCTTGCTTTGCCCAATTTTGACAAAACTTTTGAGGTTCATTGTGTCGGTGTACAAAAAGAGGGGTACACTTTTTGTACCCCTAAAACTGTGCACGGGCAGTCTGAGCCGCGGGCACCACCACACTGAGCAAGGCAAGGGAGGTGAGCCAAGGTAAGGCCGAAGCTCAAGAGGAACAGAACAACGCCAAGACCAAGACCACAAAGAGCAAAGGGGACGAAGCGGACTCCCCCGACAAGACCCTTGCCGGGAGGCAGTTTTAGCAAACCCGGCAAGACCCTTGCCGTGGCAGCTCGTCCCACACCTACGGAGCGAGTCACCCTTGAGTCCACTGCCCCCATGGGGCAAGGATTCGGGAGACATCCCCGGGGTGGCATGCAGATCTTTCTGAAGACATTCAAGATCAGATACACACTATAGAAGATGACGACCGTTGGCGGGATCCCAGCCAAGGAGGACCAAAAGGCCCCCAGCAAGAGCCTTGCCGGGGATGACAGCAGGCGCCACGGCAAGACCCTTGCCGGGGCTACGGCGAGGCCCTTGCCAAGGACACCCGTAGGGCCACCATCAGGCCCACGCCAATCAAACTTTCACCGCCATTCGCATGCAGTTGCCGACCCAACCAGTTGGGCAGGCACCTGCGTGGCAGCAAGCGGATCTTCATGGAGACCCACCGCTGCGCCACCTCAGCTGCCTGCCTACCTACATGGCACCACGGGCACCGCTGGCCAGGGCGCGTGTCGACACAAAAGAGAGTGCGACGGCCGAGACAGGGCTCTCCCCCGTCCTCGATAAAGCAAGGACACCTAAGCAAGACGCATTTAAGGGCCTTGTCATGTAATGCGAGGGATAGACTCGCATCACTGTACCCTTTCCACCTCCTGTGTGCCACTGTGGCAACCCCTTTCCCTATAAAAGGAGGCCCAAGGCGACCAGGAGGGGGATTCGGCTTTTTGGAGCTCCTCACGCCCATAGCTAGTTCAAGAACACAGATAAACAAACCACCAAAGCAGGAGTAGGGTTTTACGCATCCTCGCGGCCCGAACCTGGATAAATAAACCGTGTGCTATCTATTTGATCCGCTCTTCTCACGAGCCCGCGCCCCGCAACCGTAGTAGGGATTCTTGTGATCCCATAGGTGTCGTCCTCGCACCGACATCTTTGGCGCACCAGGTAGGGGGCGCAGTGGTGAGAATCGGCTTTAGCAGTTAGCCCGGCACTCCTTCATCTTCGCGACCCTTGAAGAAGAAAGGAGGCCAGAAGATCGACACTCGAGCGATCGCAAGCGAAGCTAAGTTACCTTGAACCCTTATTTATGCTACCCTTCTTATTTGAGGTTATTCCCCGGAGATGTCACGCCTTCGTATGAGAAACACGAACGCGAGGCTCTCCCACGATCGGCAACGCCCTTGCCCTGTTCGAGTCCGCTCAACAGCTCAAGCGGCTGCGTCGAGAATGGCGAGTAACCTTCCGCGATCGACAACGCCCTCGATTCGACTCGAGTCAAGCTCGACGATTCGGCGGCGCGTTTGGAAACGGAAAGGTGGCTCGTCCGGCAAAGACGCTGCACCAAAGCAAAGCCCTTGGGATCCGTCCCCAAACGCCGCTTAGGGCTTCCGGCAAGCAAGCCTACCCGATCAACGTGGGGCACGCATACAAAGAGGAATTGAACGGGGAAATAACATGCATGAAAATTAAGAGTACTTCAAAGTTATATTACATCACGTCATAGCTGCGGTTCTAACTAAAGATAAAATTTGTCTTGGTCGGGAACCCGCGTTGGCGGAAACGGGATGCTTAATCCGGCTACCGGCCTTCCACCCTCTTGATTTCGTCGATGCCATTGGTGATGGGCTTGATGCGCTCCTTGAGCACCGTGAGGTCAACACCGTCCGGCAAGCTCTTCATCGAGGCCGCGAAGTCAAGGCCGGGATTCCAGTGCGCCACCTTGGTGAGGA
The DNA here is from genome assembly GCA_021605145.1 of Aegilops bicornis. NCBI lineage: Eukaryota > Viridiplantae > Streptophyta > Magnoliopsida > Poales > Poaceae > Aegilops > Aegilops bicornis. Next base: position 456,403,406 of record CM038675.1, on the reverse strand, counting down.
CCTTGGTCACGACCCTCCGGCAAAGTCGCCGGGCCTCCTCGGCCAGCGTGGCCGTCCTAGTGGAGTGAAGATAGGCCAAGGCTCCGAGGACGCCCTCGAAGAACTGGGTCAGCTTGGCGTTGACGGTCCCGCTGCGCTCGGGGGCATACCTCATGTTTGGCAATCGCATGGTGGCCAATTGCGAGGCGACCCTGCCGGCGACGACCTCCAGATGGCTGATCCACCTGTTCTCACCCACCACATATTCCTGGTGGGAAGCGGCCCCGTTTGCCCGCAGCTGCTTCTCCTCCTCGAGGCTCCTGGTCAAGGTCTCCTCCCGAGCCCTGCTCTCCGACAGCATCTTCTCGAGACCCTCCAGCTTCAGCTTGAGGTCTCTGATGGAGTTCTGCGTCGGAGAGCTCCCGATCCCGCCGATGATCGCTCCTTGCGCTTCTACCAAGGCGCGGTTGAGCGTGTTCTTCTCGCCGGACAGCTTGAGGGCTTGCTCCTTCAGCTCGTCCGCTCTGCTTCCAGCTCCTTCACCTTGCGGCATGGGCTAGAGCACAGGCATCGAGTGCCTCTTTGTGCCTCTGCTCCAGGCTGCGGGTCCGTCGTAGCGACAAGGGCCTCGAGCTCCTCATCCTTGCAGGAGGGGCGCTTAAGCTTCGCTTCACGCAGCGGAGAGGTCCTCTTCCTGAGAGTCCAAGGCGGCTTGATGCCGGTTCCGGGCGGCTTCGGTCGCGGCGGCCAAGTTCGCCGCCTCCTCCTGGGCCTTCTCGACGTTGGCCATTTTCATGGTGAGCTCCACATCGCGCTTGGCCAATTCCTCTGAAAGGCCCTTCGCTCCTCGCGAGTCTGGTGGAACCAAGTCTGCGTCTCGGCTGACGCGCCTTGAAGTCCACCTCCGCGTTGTCCACCGATGCCATCCTGGACTTGACCTTGTCCGGTAGGCGCAGTAGAGCGCTGGAGCTTCCGGAAATCGGCCCCCATGGCGCGGAAAAGCTGCTCTTCTGGAGAACCGTCGCCGCCAACGCCCGGCCCATCAACCACCTCAAGCCCGGTGGCGGCAAGCACCTCGCCATCAAAGGCTTCCCCTTCGGTGGGCGCTCGGTTTGACGCCCCTGGAAGGTGGACGAAAAGATCGTCGCCCACCTTTAGATATCTGCCGGGGCCCGAGGTTGAGGAGGAGGGGGGCTGGTCACCCGCCACCTCTTCCTCGGCGGAGGCCTTGCCGGCCTCACCGACAGGTCCACTGCTGGTGCCCTCGGCAGCACCCTTGGCGGCTTCATCAGCGGCAGCCTCATCAGCATCTTTGGCGGCCTCCTCGGCGGCAATCCTGCTGGCCTCCGCCGCGGCCTCCTCAGCAATGTCTCCCACAACAGTGTCCACTTCCTCCATGTCTGTTGAAGGAGGGCCTGGGCAGCAATGGGAGCGATGAAGCCAAGAAAAGAATAAGGGAAAAATAGAGATGAAGGACAGGCGACTCACCAGTGCCAGGCTATGAAGCAGAAGTCCCCTCTCCGCCAGCATTTGGCGCCGTGGCAGAGTCACCAGCGCCCAAGTTCCCCTCTTCCTCCATGGGTGTGGACTCCGTGTCTGACCCTTGCCGGGGACGCCCACCGTGGCGGCGTAGTCGATGGGGGTGGTGTGTTAGGAGTAGCCCTCTGTGGCTCCTCCTGCTGCCGCTCCCCTCCTGCAAACCCGGCAAGGTCAGCGTCATAGCATCGAGCGCCTACCACATGTCGAGTAAGAAGAGGGTGACGAACTTCTGCTGGGGGTTCTTGCAGGGCTGCTGTCCGGCTGCTCAGCACCACCGGTGGTGTCTCTGAAGCCCAGTAGGGACCGCTCGCCAAGGTCCTCGCCCTCTTAAGCCCTCTGGGCCAGCGTCTCTGTCTCCTGTAAAAGCAAAAATGGATCAAGACAAGCGACCCGATTCGGGGGAGTGGAAATGACAGTAAGGAACGGAGTACTTACTCGTCATCCGTCTCCTCCTCTTCCACCAGTTTCCTTTTCCTCTCCGGGCTAAGAGGCCCGAGATCAAAAGGGAGCTCCACATCATCATCATCCGAGTCGACGCCTGCCGGAGGAGGCGAAGAAGGCGGCGGGGTTTGTGCGTGCCCGGATAAGGAAGGGGCCGTCGCCTTCTTCTTCTCAGCGGCCTTCGTCAGCCCCTTCGCTGCCGTGGCCCTCGTGCGGCGCCCGGACCCCTCCAGGGTCAATTGAGGCCGCGTAACCCTGCCGGGCCGGACCGGCTCGCCGGAGCCAGCTCGCCGCAGGACTCGCCCTCTTCCCCTGGTTGGCGTCGAGCAAGCCGCCACGTCCTCCTCCGACGACTCGTCGGCCGCGTCCTCGACAAGCGGAGCTCCAGCGTCGACGCTGCTGACCTCCCCGGTGGCCGCCGCCCACAGGGTGAACTGCTCCTCCTCCGCAGCCGTCGCGGCCTTGTCCTCCACACCCCCGGTGCTGCCGGCCTCCATGGAAAGCTGTGCCTCCCTCGCCCTGGTGGCGATGTAGTCCAGCTCCGCCTGGGTGGTGTCCATGACAAGCCACCACTCGACGTCAGCATTGACGTATACCTCGATCAAGGAGTCGAAGAATTGCTGCACATCTGCATCCGTTGGCTCCTGCCAGCTCGGGACAGGGCCATGCGCGTTGCAGTCCGGCATCATAGCAATGATCTCGGACCGGCGTGAGTTATTGCACAACGGGACTACCCCCGCTGGCAACTTGAAGAACAACCCCTTGACGACCTTGCCGACTTTTGCGGCAGCCCTCGCGGCCTTGCCGGTCCGTTCAATCTTGCCGTCGTGACCCACATCGAGCTGGAAAAGCCGCTGACAGAAGTGGGCATGCGCCATCACCGTGAAGTTGTGGTCGAGGCCGTATGAGCCGCATAATGTCGGCCGGGTTCGTAAAAGCCAGGCTGGCCTCCCCTTGTTATGTAACGGGGCGATCCGGCGTTGAATGAAGTCCGCCCCGATCATCTCCAGGGTGAGCCTAGCCCGGGTCAGCCGGAGGATCCTGGTGGTGGCAACGGTAAGCCTCCCGTCGGCAGCATCGACATCACCCCAGTCGGTGCCGCGGACCGGCGGCGTTCGACGGACCTTGCAGAATTCCGGCGGGTCTTCGTCTTCAATCCAGCACCAGCGGCCACGCCATTCATCCCACCTCTCCTTCATGGCGCCATCCGGGTACGCCCCCTTGGATCTTGAGATCCAGGCGACGCATCCGGAGACGGCGCCTCCGGGCTGGATTCGAGGGGAGAAATAATGGCGAAAGAGTGTCGTGTTGGGCTGCACTCCGGCAAAGCCTTCGCAAAGATGCGCGAAGAGAGCCAGGCACGCCACCGCATTCGGAGTGAAATCCAAGAGGCGAAAGCCGAAGGTGTGCATGATGTCGCAGAAGAAATTGGAGAAAGGGGGGCATAACCCGCAAGAAAGGTAGTCGACAAAAAAGGGATACCGATTTGGAGCAGGATCGGCGCAGGCGGCAGGAATGATGCGCGTCGCCGGGTGCCCCGAATTCTCTCCCCCCGTATTCACTCCCCATAAGGGATTGAAGGAGGCCAGGAGTTCATGAACACCAATCGACAAGGGGAAGAAGAAGGCGGACTGCGTCCGGTCCCCCGACAGTGCGCTCTCCGGCGGCTCCACGGTCCCAGAGCTCTTAGCCACCCCTTGCCCTTGCGGATTTGGGCGCCATGGCGGCCGAGAAGTCTAGAGGATTGAGGAAGAGGGGTGGCGAAGCAAAGAACGGCGACGGCGAAAGCTTAGGAAGGAAGGAACAGAAGAAACGGCGGCTCTGAGATTGGAAAAGGCACGAGAGGAGAGGAGAAAGTGAGCAGCGCGCCCACGGTTATTCCTTCTTATGGGGGAAAACGCGGGCCGCCTCCTTTCACATTTACTATGACGTGACGCATGCGAGCAGAGCTCAGCCCCACGCATGCCGCCCACGTCACGCACGCCTCCCCACGCCAAGCCACGCACGGGAGGCATGGGAAGTGCAGGGCGCGAAGAGATTTACCGCGATAAAAACCACCCCGCCTGCCCGCACACCGTTTTTGGGCCTAGCCCAACGACGCGATTTGCGCTTAGGTGTGGCCCAGGCCCGGGGGCTCCTGTCGGTGTACAAAAAGAGGGGTACACTTTTTGTACCCCTATAACTGTGCACGGCCAGTCTGAGCCGCTGGCACCACCACACTGAGCAAGGCAAGGGAGGTGAGCCAAGGTAAGGCTGAAGCTTGAGAGGAACAGAACAACACCAAGACCAAGACCACAAAGAGCAAAGGGGACGAAGCGGACTCCCCCGGCAAGAACCTTGCCGGGAGGCGGTTTTAGCAAACCCGACAAGACCCTTGCCGTGGCAGCTCGTCCCACACCTACGGAGCGAGTCACCCTTGAGTCCACTGCCCCCATGGGGCAAGGATTCGGGAGACATCCCCGTGGTGGCATGCAGATCTTTGTGAAGACATTCAAGATCAGATACACACTATAGAAGATGGCGACCCTTGGCGGGATCCCAGCCAAGGAGGACCACAAGGCCCCCGGCAAGAGCCTTGCCGGGGATGACAGCAGGCGCCACGGCAAGACCCTTGCCGGGGCCCCGGCAAGACCCTTGCCGGGGCGACGGCGAGGCCCTTGCCAAGGACACCCGTAGGGCCACCATCAGACCCACACCAATCAAACTTTCACCACCGTTCGCATGCAGCTGCCGACCCAACCAGTTGGGCAGGCACCTGCGTGGCGGCAAGCGGATCTTCGTGGAGACCCACCGGCTGCGCCACCTCATTTGCCTGCCCCGCCTACATGGCACCACGGGCACCGCTGGCCAGGGCGCGTGTCGACACGAAAGGGAGCGGCGACGGACGAGACATGGCTCTCCCCCCTCCCCGATAAAGCAAGGACACCTAAGCAAGACGCATTTAAGGGCCTTGTCATGTAATGCGAGGGATAGACTCGCATCACTATACCCTTTCCACCTCCTGTGTGCCACTGTGGCAACCCCTTTCCCTATAAAAGGAGGCCCAAGGCGACCAGGAGGGGGATTCGGCTTTTGGAGCTCCTCACGCCCCATAGCTAGTTCAAGAACACAAATAAACAAACCATCAAAGCAGGAGTAGGGTTTTATGCATCCTCGCGGCCCGAACCTGGATAAAGAAACCGTGTGCTATCTGTTTGATCCGCTCTTCTCACGACCCCGCGCCCCGCAATCGTAGTAGGGATTCTTGTGATCCCATAGGTGTCGTCCTCGCACCGACACATTGTGATGCAAGTGGTACCGGAATTGGCGGAGTTTTGATGCAAGAAAAACGAGCCATTCCTTACTTTAGTGAAAAACTCTCCGGTGCTCAACTTAACTATCCCATCTATGACAAAGAATTATATGCTTTAGTGCGTGTGCTACATGTTTGGGAACATTATGTTAGACCTCATGAGTTTGTCATCCATACCGATCATGAAACGCTTAAGTACTTAAAAGGCCAAACTAAGTTGAACAAGTGTCATGCCAAATGGAGTGAATTTATTGAATCTTTCCCCTATGTCATCAAGTACATTAAGGGTAAGGAAAATGTAGTTGCGGATGCACTTTCATGCATATGCATGCTTGTCACTAAACTTGAGTTGAATGTTATTGGCTTTGAGCACATAAAAGACTTGTATGCTAATGATTCATCTTTTGCGACTCCTTATGCTAAATGTTTGACGCATACATCTTGGGAACACTATTACATCGAGGATGGTTATCTTATGAGAGCTAACAAACTATGAATTCCTGAGTCTTCTCTTCGTTTGCTCCTTTTGCAAGAGGCTCATGGAGGCGGACTCATGGGACACTTTGGACGCGACAAGACATTTGCCACGCTCTCCAAGAACTACTTTTGGCCCAAGATGTTCATGACGTCTCACGCTTCACCAACCGATGCTCTACATGTCGCAAAGCTAAGTCTAAAGCTCAATCCCATGGTCTTTACATGCCTCTTCCTATTCCTTATCAACCTTGGGAAGACATTAGCATGGATTTTGTACTTGGTTTACCTAGAACTCAAAATGGAAAGGATTCCGTGTTTGTTGTTGTGGATAGATTTACTAATATGGCACATTTCATCCCTTGCAACAAGATAGACGATGCTTCACACGTTGCAAATCTCTTTTGTAGGGAAATCTTGCGCCTCCATGGAGTTCCAAAGACAATCGTATCCGACCGCGACGTCAAGTTCTTGAGTTACTTTTGGAAGACGCTATGCGCCAAGCTCGGAATCAAGCTCTTGTTTTCATCCGCATACCATCCCCAAACCGACGTCCAAACAGAGGTGACGAACCGTACACTATCCACTCTACTTCACGTGTTGATCAAGAAGAACATCAAGGAGTGGGAGGCTTGTCTACCCATCGCCGAGTACGCCTACAACCGTGCAAGACATTCGACTACCAGCAAGTCCCCTTTCGAGGTCGTCTACGGCTTCAACCTGTTGTCCCCATTGGACATCCTACCTCTTACTCTACAAGAGTGCACCAACATGGATGCGAGTGCACGGGCAAGCTACATCAAGAAGATGCACGAAGATACAAGGCACACCATCAAGCGCCAAGTACAACAACTAGTGTCCAAGCTCAACGTCAACAAGCAACCCATGATATTCAACATTGGAGACCTCGTGTGGCTACACTTCGCAAGGACTGCTTCCCCAACGAACGCAAGTCCAAGCTTCTCCCTCGAGCCGATGGACCCTTCAAGGTGCTAGCACGCTACAACAACAACGCTTACAAGATCGACCTCCCACGCGACAAGTACAATGTGAGCGACATCTTCAACGTCTCCGATCTCTCCCCATACCATGGTGATGAGGATTTCGATCCACGGTCGGATCTTTCCCAAGGGGGTCGGGGAGATGATGCGGAGCATCCTTCGATCATCCCCATGGACACTAATTCGACTACACAAGCTCCAAGTGGACCCATGACAAGAGCCCGAGCACGTGCCATCCAATCCGAGGTTAACTCTCTCCTTGTTGAACTTCCCTTTGACCCACTTGAGACATGGCTACTACCTCAAGCGGAGATGCTTTGTGTGATTATGTACCAAGGAACCAACCTAGAAGAAGCTACGGTACAAGATGGACGTCGAGAGCAAGAGGAGAAGCTTCCCAGCCCGGAATGGGCGGTACTACCGCTCACGACAAGCGGTACTACTGCTTAGTACCACAAGCGGTACTACCGCTCTACATCCGCCATCCTACCGCCGAACCCGACAAACTCATGTGATCGAACGGCCCCATAGCATCACTACCGCCCATCACAGCGGTACTACCGCTTAAGCTCTGCAAGCGGTACTACAGCCCGAGGATCCGGTACTACCGCCCTGCCTGTGTGCAGCGTATCCGAGCCGAGGCCCATGTACTCGTTTCGCCCCTCTTTTACCCCTTTGAAGGCTTAGATTATAAATAGACCTTCCCCTCGTCCTTTCTAGGGTTAGCAACGGATTATTCATGTTTGTGTGAGAGCTTTGCTCATCCACTTGGTTACCTTCTCCTCGGAGATCGCGCCTCCTCGGAGAAGATCCTTCCAAGCGGATTCAAGACCCCCTCTTGGGTGGCCCCATCAAGACCTCCTCACGGAGAAGAACTGGTTACCTCTTGTATCGTCCTTTGTTGACCTTTGAATCTTGTTCTACCTTATGTATTCGATGATCTAGCCCTTGTGTGATCGATTACTTGTCGGTTTAGTGATTCTCTCGTGCGTTTTCCCTTGTGTTCTTCCGCTCGTTCGTCGTGTTCCCCGTAGGATCCACTCCAAACGTGGAAGATCAACCCCATAGGGTTCCGCCCTACATCAAGTATTGCAACCCCAAACTTTAAGAAACGACAACTTTGGTTTCTTGCCAAACCATAGTTCATAAGGCGTCGTCTCAACGGATTTAGATGGTGCCCTATTTAACGTGAATGCAGTTGTCTCTGATGCATAACCCCAAAACGATAGTGGTAAATCGGTAAGAGACTTTGGACACACCATTACTCTATGGTGTTCCAGGTGGCGTGAGTTGCGAAACTATTCCGCATTGTTTCAAATGAAGACCAAACTCATAACTCAAATATTCTTCTCCATGATCAGATCGTAGAAACTTTATTTTCTTGTTATGATGATTTTCCACTTCACTCTGAAATTATATGGACTTTTCAAATGTTTCAGACTTCTGTTTCATTAAGTAGATATACCCATATCCGCTCAAATCATCTGTGAAGGTCAGAAAATAACGATACCCGCTGCGAGCCTCAATATTCATTGGACCACATACACCACTATGTATGATTTCCAACAAATCCGTTGCTTGCTCCATTGTTCCAGAGAACGGCGTTTTAGTCATCTTGCCCAAGAGGCATGGTTCGCAAGCATCAAGTGATTCATAATCAAGTGATTCCAAAAGCCCATCAGCATGGAGTTTCTTCATGCGCTTTACACCAATATGACATAAACGACAGTGCCATAAATAAGTTGCACTATCATTATTAACTTTGCATCTTTTTGGCCTCAATATTATGAATATGTGTATCACTACGATTGAGATCCAACAAACCATTTTCGTTGGTGTGTATGACCATAGAAGGTTCTATTCATGTAAACAGAACAACAATTGTTCTCTAACTTAAATGAATAACCGTATTGCAATAAACATGATCAAATCATATTTATGCTCAATGCAAACACCAAATAACACTTATTTAGGTTCAACACTAATCCCGAAAGTATAGGGAGTGTGCGATGATGATCATATCAATCTTGGAACCACTTCCAACACACATCGTCACTTCACCCTTAACTAGTCTCTGTTCATTCGTAACTCCTGTTTGAGTTACTAATATTTAGCAACGAACAAGTATCAAATACCCAGGGGCTACTATAAACACTAGTAAGGTACACATCAATAACATGTATATCAATCATAGCTTGTTCACTTTGCCATCCTTCTTATCCGCCAAATACTTGGGGTGGTTCCGCTTCTAGTGACCAGTCCCTTTGCAGTAGAAGCACTTAGTCTCAGGCTTAGGTCCTGACTTGGGCTTCTTCACTTGAGCAGAAACTTGCTTGTCGTTCTTCTTGAAGTTCCCCTTCTTCCCTTTTCCCTTTCTCTTGAAACTAGTGGTCTTTTCAACCATCAACACTTGATGTTTTTCTTGATTTCTACCTTCGCCGATTTTAGCATCGCGAAGAGCTTGGGAATTGTTTTCGTCATCCCTTGCATATTATAGTTCATCATGAAGTTCTACTAACTTGGTGATGGTGACTAGAGAATTACATCAATCACTATTTTATACGGAAGATTAACTCCCACTTGATTCAAGCGATTGTAGTACCAGGACAATCGAGCACATGCTCACCGCTTGAGCTATTCTCCTCCATCTTTTAGCTATAGAACTTGTTGGAGACTTCATATCTCTGAACTCGGGTATTTGCTTGAAATATTAACTTCATATCCTGGAACATCTCATATGGTCCATGATGTTCAAAACGTCTTTGAAGTCCCGATTCTAAGTTGTTAAGCATGGTGCACTAAACTATCAAGTACTCATCATATTGAGCTAGCCAAACGTTCATAACGTGCGCATACGCTCCTGCAATAGGTGCATCACCTAGCGGTGCATCAAGGACATAATTTTTCTGTGCAGCAATGAGGATAATCCTTAGATCATGGATCCAATCCGCATCATTGCTACTAACATCTTTCAACTCAGTTTTCTCTAGGAACATATCAAAATAAAACAGGGGAGCTAAACGCGAGCTATTGATCTACAACATAGATATGCTAATACTACGGGACTAAGTTCATGATAAATTAAAGTTCAATTAGTCATATTACTTAAGAACTCCCACTTAGATAGACATCCCTCTAATCCTCTAAGTGATCACGTGATCCATATCAACTAAACCATGTCCGATCATCACGTGAGATGGAGTAGTTTCAATCGTGAACATCACTATGTTGATCATATCTACTATATGATTCACGCTCGACCTTTCGGTCTCAGTGTTCCAAGGCCAGATCTGCATATGCTAGGCTCGTCAAGTTTAACCTGAGTATTCCACATGTGCAAAACTGTCTTGCACCCGTTGTATTTGAACATAGAGCTTATCACACCCGATCATCATGTGGTGTCTCAGCACGAAGAACTTTCGCAACGGTGCATACTCAGGGAGAACACTTATACCTTGAAATTTTAGTAAGGGATCATCTTATAAAGCTACCGCGGAACTAAGCAAAATAAGATGTATAAAAGATAAATATCATATGCAATCAAAATATGTGACATGATATGGCCATGATCATCTTGTGCCTTTGATCTCCATCTCCAAAGTACTGTCATGATCTCTATCGTCACCGGCATGACACCATGATCTCCATCATCTTGATCTATATCAATGTGTCGTCACATGGTCGTCTCGCCAACTATTGCTCTTGCAACTATTGCTATCGCATAGCGATAAAGTAAAGCAATTATTTGGCGCTTGCATCTTATGCAATAAAGAGACAACCACAAGGCTTCTGCCAGTTGCCGATACTTCAACAAAACATGATCATCTCATACAACAACTTATATCTCATCACTTCTTAACCATATTACATCACAACATGCCCTGCAAAAACAAGTTAGACGTCCTCTACTTTGTTGTTGCAAGTTTTACGTGGCTGCTACGAAATTTGAGCAAGAACCGTTCTTACCTACGCATCAAAACCACAGCGATAGTTCGTCAAGTTAGTGTTGTTTTAACCTTCTCAAGGACCGGGCGTAGCCACACTCGATTCGACTAAAGTTGGAGAAATTGACACCTTGACCACCTATGTGCAAAGCACGCGTCGGTAGAACCAGGTCTCGGCGTAAAGCGTCTGGCGTAATGTCGGTCCGGGCCGCTTCATCCAACAATACCGCCGAACCAAAGTATGACATGCTGATAAGCAGTATGACTTGTATTGCCCACAACTCACGTTTGTTCTACTCGTGCATATAACATCTACGCATAAAACCAGGCTCTGATACCACTGTTGGGGAACGTAGTAATTTCAAAAAAATTCCTACGTACACACAGGATCATGGTGATGCATGATACGTCTCCAACGTATCTATAATTTTTGATTGCTCCATGCTATATTATCTACTGTTTTAGGCAATATCGGGCTTTATTATCCACTTTTATATTATTTTTGGGACTAACCTATTAACCGGAGGCCCAGCCCAGATTTGTTGTTTTATGCCTATTTCAGTGTTTCGAGGAAAAGGAATATCGAGCCGAAGCGAAGCGAACGAAATCAACTGGAGAAGTTATTTTTGGAAGAAAAGCCACCGGATAGACTTGGACTCTACATCAGAAGATACGGGAGCTGGCCACGAGGGTGGGGGCGCGCCCCTGCCTTGTGGGGCCCCCGAAGCTCCACCGACGTACCCCCTGCACCCATATATACCTACGTATCGAAAAACTTCCAGAACAGAAGATAGATCGGGAGTTCCGCCGCCGCAAGCCTTTGTAGCCACCAAAAACCTCTCGGGAGCCCGTTAAGCACTCACGGAGGGGGAACCCATCACCGGTGGCCATCTTCATCATCCCGACGCTCTCCATGACGAGGAGGGATTAGTTCACCCTCGGGGCTGAGGGTATGTACCAGTAGCTATGTGTTTGATCTCTCTCTCTCTCTCTCTCTCTCTCTCTCTCTCTCTCTCTCGTGTTCTCTCTCGTGTTCCCTCTATGGCACGATCTTGATGTATCGCGAGCTTTGCTATTATAGTTGGATCTTATGATGTTTCTCCCCCTCTACTCTCTTGTGATGAATTGAGTATCCCCTTTGAAGTTATCTTATCGGATTGAGTCTTTTATGAGAACACTTGATGTATGTCTTGCCGTGTTTATTTGGGGATATCATGTGCCTCTTGATGTATGTTTTGGTGACCAACTTAAGGGTTCCATGAACCTATGCATAGGGGTTGGCACACGTTCTTGACTCTCCGGTAGAAACTTTGAGGCACTCTTTGAAGTACTTTTATGTTGGTTGGATGAATCTGAGATTGTGTGATGCATATCGTATAATCATGCCCACGGATATTTGAGGTGACAATGGAGTATCTAGGTGACATTAGGGTTTTGGTTGATTTGTGTCTTAAGGTGTTATTCTAGTACAAACTCTTTTATAGATCGATCCAAAAGAATAGCTTTGAGGTGGTTTCGTACCCTACCATAATCTCTACGTTTGTTCTCCACTATTAGTGGCTTTGGAGTGACTCTTTGTCTCATGTTGAGGGATTGCTATATGATCTATCTATGTTATTATTGTTGAGAGAACTTGCACTAGTGAAAGTATGAACCCTAGGCCTTGTTTCCTATCATTGCAATACCGTTTGTGCTCACTTTTATCATTAGTTACCTTGCTGTTTTTATTATTTCAGATTACAAATACCTATATCTACCATCCATATTGCACTTGTATCACCATCTCTTCGCTGAACTAGTGCACCTATACAATTTACCATTGTATTGGGTGTGTTGGGGACACAAGAGACTCTTTGTTATTTGGTTGCAGGGTTGCTTGAGAGATACCATCTTCAACCTACGCCTCCCACGGATTGATAAACCTTAGGTCATCCACTTGAGGAAAATTTGCTACTGTCCTACAAACATGTGCACTTGCAGGCCCAACAACGTCTACAAGAAGAAGGTTACGTAGTAGACATCAAGCTCTTTTCTGGCGCCGTTGCTGGGGAGGCTAGGTAAGTGAAGGTATATCTTTAGATCTTGCAATCGAATCTTTTTGTTTCTTGTTTTAGCACTAGTTTAGTTTATAAAAGAAAATTAAAAAAATGGAATTGAGTTTGTCTCACACGCTTCACCTTTTCAATATCTTTCGTGAGTATGATGGAAAGAAAATTTGTGCCAAAGTGTTAGAAGAAGGATGCATTAAAATGTTTGGCACTAAACCTTGAATGATGAGCATGATTGCAATGTTGTTAGTATAAACTCCTTGAATATCCATAGTACTAATGATGATTGCTCTAGTCATAATGAAAATATCTCTCATAAGAATGTCAACTTTTGTGGAGTGCATGTTTGCATTAACACACCTAATAAAGAAGATAGATATTGCAAGAGGCATAAGTACTTAGAAACCAAATTGTTGCAAGAAGATCTAGATGAATGTGCTGAAAGATTCAATATTTTTCGTGCCCCTTGTGAACTTTGCAATGAACATGGTCATTTAAAGCTCTGATGCTATTTGTTTCATGATCAAGTCGTGTCCAAATATTGTGATACTTTGATTACCCTTGAGCATCATAAAGAACTTACTCTTCTTTTGGGTTATGAAGAAATGAAACGTATAACTGAGGGTATTCCAAAATTTAGTCTTGATAAAATTCTTGATTTTGATCTAGAAAAGATTTATATGTATTGTGCGGTGAATTGCATTCAAAATCCTTATATTGCCAATTACATAAAGAAAAGAAAACAAATAGAAGATGAAGATAATACTAATGAAAGGGAAGAGACTTCCCAATATCCTCCTATTATTTCTTATGATGAATCAGTAACGAGGAGGAGCTTTCTATTCAACCAATCTCATCAATAAGGAGCTCAAAGAGGAAGGTTGAACCTACACATAATGTGAGGAAGAAAAAGAAAAGAAGGAGCAACAAAGGTAGAAAGGTATCCCTCCCAAATGATGTTGCTCCTACTACTCATTGTGATTATGATAATTGCTTTACTATTGGTGCTATCCATACTATTAATGATGAGAGTGATTATGCTTATGATATGAAAAGGCCCAAGCTTGAAGAAGCTATGTTTGATGAGGATGACATATTTGAGAATATATTTGCTGCAATTAATGTTTGTCCCAAGCTTGGGGATGCTATGTTTAATAATGATGATTTTTTAGCCTCTCAAGTTTTGATATGCAAAGTTGTTATGATGATAGCATGCCTCCTAACTATGATGATTATATTGATGAAAGTGGGTTCGGAAGAGTGTCAACTTTAGGAAGTAGTGATCCCACTATTTTGGAGGATGTTGAATTTTATTGTGATGAATATGAAAGTGGATTTGGAAGAGTGTCAACTTTATTTAGTGATTCCACTATCTTGGGAGAGGTTTCAATCGATTATGATGAGAACGAAGTTGCTACTTATGATGATTATTGTGATGAAACTTATGCTATAAAAAGTAGTGATGATTATATTTACAAAACTTGTCATGATTATGATTACCCTTTTTCTGAACAGTACTCTTTTAATATGGAAACAATTTTTAGCGTTCAAGTCTCTTATGATACTCCCACTATTCCGAATGAGAAGAATTTTGCTTACGTGGAGAATAGTAAAATTTCTATGCTAGTAGATCATGAAAAGAATGCTTTAGGTTCTAGTTATATTGTTGAATTCATTCATGATGGTACTGAAAATTATTATGAGGGAGGAATATATGCTTGTAGGAATTGCAATAATATCAAGTTTCCTCTCTATGTGCTTAAAATCTTGAAGTTATGCTTGTTTTGCCTTCCTATGCTAGTTGATTATTGTTCCCATAAGTTGTTTGCTCACAAAATCCCTATGCATAGGAAGTGGGTTAGACTTAAATGTGCTAGTCATATTATTCATGATGCTCTCTTTATGTTTCAATTCTTATCTCTTATGTGAGCATCATTGAAATCATCATGCCTAGCTAGGGGCGTTAAACGATAGCGCTTGTTGGGAGGCAACCCAATTTTATTTTATTTTCTTGATTTTTGGTTCTGTTTAGTAATAAATAATACATCTAGTCTCTGTTTATATGTGGTTTTGTGTTTTATTTAGTGTTTGTGCCAAGTAGAACCTTTGGGAAGACTTGGGTGAAGTCTTTATGATCATGCTGTAAAAAACAGAAACTTTAGCGCTCACGAGATTAGCTTCAACTTTTTACTGGAGAGTGCTATTTAGTTGATTATTTTTGCATATGATTACTAGACAAATTCCTCAGGTCCACCAATTTATTTTAGAATTTTTGGAGTTTCAGAAGTATACGTTTGATACAGATTACTACAGACTTTTATGTTTTTGACAGATTCTGTTTTCATTGTGTTGCTTGCTTATTTTGATGAATCTATGGCTAGTAAAATAGTTTATAAACCATAGGGAAGTTGGAATACATTAGGTTTAACACCAATATAAATAAAGAATGAGTTCATTACAGTACCTTGAAGTGGTGTTTTGTTTTCTTTCGCTAACGGAGCTCACGAGTTTTCTGTTAAGTTTTGTGTTGTGAAGTTTTCAAGTTTTGGGTAAAGATTCGATGGACTATGGAATAAGGAGTGGAAAGATCCTAAGCTTGGGGATGCCCAAGGCACCCCAAGGTAATATTCAAGGACACCAAAAAGTCAAAGCTTGGGGATGCCCCGGAAGGCATCCCCTCCTTCGTCTTCGTTCATCGGTAACTTTACTTGGAGCTATATTTTTATTCGCCACATGATATGTGTTTTGCTTGTAGCGTCATTTTATTTTATTTTGTTTTGCTTGCTGTTTGGATAAAATATCAAGATCTGAAATTATTAAATGGGAGAGTCTTCACGTAGTTGCATAATTATTTGACTACTCATTGTTCTTCACTTATATCTTTCGGAGTAGTTTGTTATTGCTCTAGTGCTTCACTTATATCTTTTAGAGCACAATGGTGGTAGTTTTATTTTGTAGAAATTAATGAACTCTCATGCTTCACTTATATTATTTTGAGAGTCTTAAATAGCATGGTAATTTGCTTAAATAATCATAATATGCTAAGCATACAAGATTTGTAAGAATTCTTATGAGTGTGTTGAATACTAAGATAAGTTTGATGCTTGATAATTGTTTTGAGATATGGAGGTGATAATATCAAATTCGTGCTAGTTGAGTACTTGTGAATTTGAGAAATGCTTGTGTTGAAGTTTGCAAATCCTGTAGCATGCATGTATGGTTAAAGTTGTGTAACAAATTTGAAACATGAAGTGTACCTGGCTTGTGCATCCTTATGAGTGGCGGTCGGGGACGAGCGATGGTCTTTTCCTACCAATCTATCCCCTAGGAGCATGCGCGTAGTACTTGATTTTTGATGACTTCTAAATTTTTGCAATAAGTATATGAGTTCTTTTGACTAATGTTGAGTCCATGGATTATACGCACTTTTACCTTTCCGCCTTTGCTAGCCTCTTGATGCCGTGCATTGCCCTTTCTCACCTTGAGAGTTGGTGCAAACTTCGCCGATGCATCCAAACCTCGTGATATGATACGCTCTATCACACAAAAACCTCCTTATATCTTCCTCAAAACAGCCACCATACCTACCTATTATGGCATTTCCATAGCCATTCCGAGATATATTGCCATGCAACTTTCCTTTATTCCGATCATCATCATGACATGCTTTACTTTTGTCATATTGCCATTGCATGATCATGTAGTTGACATTGTATTTGTGGCAAAGCCACCATGCATTATTTTTCATACATGTCACTCTTGATTCATTGCACCATCCCGGTACACCACCGAAGGCATTCATATAGAGTCATATCTTGTTCTAGTTTCGAGTTGTAATCCTTATGTTGTAATCAATAGAAGTGTGATGATCATCATTATTAGAGCATTGCCCTAAAAAAAGAGAAAGGCCAAAAAGAAAAAAAATAAAGGCCCAAAAAAAGAAAATAAATAAAAAGGGCAATGCTACTATCTCTTTTTCCACACTTGTGCTTCAAAGTAGCACCTTGCTTCATGTAGTGAGTCTCATATATTGTGCTTCAAAGTAGCACCATGTTTTTCATATAGTGAGTCTCATAAGTTGTCTTTTTATACTAGTGGGAATATTTCATTATAGAACTTGGCTTGTATATTCCTACGATGGGCTTCCTCAAATGCCCTAGGTCTTCATGAGCAAGCAAGTTGGATGCACACCCACTAGTTTTATTTTGTTGATGAAGGAAATATGCCCTAGAGGCAATAATAAAGTTATTATTTATTTCCTTATATCATGATAAATGTTTATTATTCATGCTAGAATTGTATTAACCGGAAACATAATACATGTGTGAATGTATAGACAAACAGTATGTCACTAGTATGCCTCTACTTGACTAGCTTGTTAATCAAAGATGGTTATGTTTCCTAACCATGAACAAGGAGTTGTTATTTGATTAACAAGGTCACATCATTAGTAGAATGATCCGATTGACATGACCCATTCCGTTAGCTTAACACTTGATCGTTTAGTATGTTAATGCTTTCTTCATGACCCATACATGTTCCTGTAACTATGAGATTATGCAACTCCCGTTTACCAGAGGAACACTTTGGGTGCTACCAAACGTCACAACGTAACTGGGTGATTATAAAGGAGTACTACAGGTGTCTCCAAAGGTACTTGTTGGGTTGGCGTATTTCGAGATTAGGTTTTGTCACTCCGATTGTCGGAGAGGTATCTCGAGGCCTTCTCGGTATTGCTCATCACTTAAGCCTTGCAAGCATTACAACTAATGAGTTAGTTGTGAGATGATATATTACGGAACGAGTAAAGAGACTTACCGTAACGAGATTGAACTAGGTATTGGATACCGACGATCGAATCTCGGGTAAGTAACATACCGATGACAAAGGGAACAACGTATGTCGTTATGCGGTTTGACCGATAAAAGATCTTCGTAGAATATGTAGGAACCAATATGGGCATCCAGGTTCCGCTATTGGTTATTGACCGAGAATGGTTCTAGGTCATGTCTACATAGTTCTCGAACCCGTAGGGTCCGCAACGCTTAACGCTTCGATGCGACAGTTCATAATGAGTTTATAAGTATTGATGCACCAAGGTTGTTCGAGTCCGGATGTGATAATTGAAATGACGAGGAGTCTCGAAATGGTCGAGACATAAAGATTGATATATTGGAAGCCTATGTTTGGACTTCGGAAGGGTTCCGAGTGAAATCGGGAATTTACCGGAGTACCGGGAGGTTACCGGAACCCCCGGGAACTACATGGGCCATAGTGGGCCTTAGTGGAAAGGAGAGAGCCCCAGCCCTAGGTGGTCGCGACGCCCCTTCCCCTAGTCCTATTAGGACTAGGAAAGGTGGGCCGCCCCCTCTCTCTCTTTCCCTCCGGGAATCCTAATCCAACTAGGATTGGAGGGAGTCCTACTCCGGAGGGAGTAGGACTCCTTAGTGCGCCTCCCCTTGGGCCGCCACCTCCCCTTGGCTCCTTTATATCAGGGGCAGGGGCACCCCAATACACAAGTTGATCTACGGATCTTTCCTTAGCTGTGTGCGGTGCCCCTTCCACCATATTCCACTTCGGTCATATCATCGTAGAGCTTAGGCGAAGCCTCGCGCCGGAGAAGTCATATCGTCAGCGGAGCTTAGGCGAAGCCCCGCGTCGGTGGAGCATCATCATCGTCACCACGCCGTCTTGACGGAACTCATCCCCGACACTTTGCTGGATCGGAGTCCGGGATCGTCATCGAGCTGAACGTGTGCGTAACTCGGAGGTGCCGTGACGTTCGGTGCTTGGATCGGTCGGATCGTGAAGACGTACGACTACATCAACCGCGTTGTTATAACGCTTCCGCTTTCGGTCTACGAGGGTACGTGGACGGACACTCTCCCCTCTCGTTGCTATGCCATCACCATGGTCTTGTGTGATCGTAGGAAAATTTTGAAATTACTACGTTCCCCAACAGTGGCATCCGAGCCTGGTTTTATGCGTAGATGTCATATGCACGAGTAGAACACAAGTGAGTTGTGGACGATACAAGTCATACCGCCTACCAAAGCATGTCATACTTTGGTTCAGCGGTATTGTTGGACGAGACGATCCGGACCAACCTTACGCCAGACGCTTACGCGAGACCGGTTCCCTCGACGTGCTTTGCACATAGATGGCTTGCGGAAGACTGTCTCTCCAACTTTAGTTGAACTGAGTGTGGCTACGCCCGGTCCTTGAGAAGGTTAAACGGAGTCTATTTGACAAACTATCGTTGTGGTTTTGATGCGTAGGTAAGAACGGTTCTTGCTCAGCCCGTAGCAGCCACGTAAAACTTGCAACAACAAAGTAGAGGACGTCTAACTTGTTTT
The DNA here is from genome assembly GCA_021605145.1 of Aegilops bicornis. Classification (NCBI taxonomy): domain Eukaryota; kingdom Viridiplantae; phylum Streptophyta; class Magnoliopsida; order Poales; family Poaceae; genus Aegilops; species Aegilops bicornis. The sequence continues at coordinate 456,384,332 of CM038675.1, read as the reverse complement.
TGCAGGGCATGTTGTGATGTGATATGGTCAAGACGTGATGCTATATTGTATGAGATGATCATGTTTTGTAACCGAAGTTATCGGCAATGGCAGGAGCCATATGGTTGTCGCTTTATTGTATGCAATGCAATCGCGATGTAATGCTTTACTTTATTACTAAGCGGTAGTGATAGTCGTGGAAGCATAAGATTGGCGAGACGACAACGATGCTACGATGGAGATCAAGGTGTCGCACCGGTGACGATGGTGATCATGACGGTGCTTCGGCGATGGAGATCACAAGCACAAGATGATGATGACCATATCATATCACTTATATTGATTGCATGTGATGTTTATCCTTTATGCATCTTATCTTGCTTTGATTGACGGTAGCATTATAAGATGATCTCTCACTAAAATTATCAAGAAGTGTTCTCCTGAGTATGCACCGCTATGAAAGTTCTTCGTCTTTGAGACACCACGTGATGATCGGGTGTGATAGGCTCTACGTTCAAATACAACGGGTGCAAAACAGTTGCGCACGCTGAATACTCGAGTTAAACTTGACGAGCCTAGCATATAACAGATATGGCCTCGGAACACGGAGACCGAAAGGTTGAGCGTGAATCATATAGTAGATATGATCAACATAGTGATGTTCACCATTGAAACTACTCCATCTCACGTGATGATCGGACATGGTTTAGTTGATTTGGATCACGTGATCACTTAGATGACTAGAGAGATGTCTGTCTAAGTGGGAGGTTTTTAATATGATTAATCAAACTTAAATTTATCATGAACTTAGTACACGATAGTATTTTGCTTGTCTATGTTTGATGTAGATAGATGGCTCGTCTTTGTTGTTCCGTTGAATTTTAATGCGTTCCTTGAGAAAGCAAAGTTGAAAGATGATGGTAGCAATTACACGGACTGGGTCCGTAACTTGAGGATTATCCTCATTGCTGCACGAAAAATTACGTCTGGAAGCACCGCTAGGTGACAGTTCGTCAGATCTTTGAGCGAGAAGTTATGAACGTCTGGCAAAGCGAGGCGATGACTACTCTATAGTTCGGTGTGCCATGCTTTACGGCTTAGAACCGGGTCTTCAACGACATTTTGAACGTCATGGAGCATATGAGATGTTCCAGGAATTGAAGTTAATATTTCAAGCAAATGCCCGGATTGAGAGATATGAAGTCTCCAACAAGTTCTATAGCTGCAAGATGGAGGAGAATAGTTACAAGTGAGCACATACTCAAAATGTCCGGGTATAACAATCATTAATTCAGCTGGGAGTTAATCTTCCGGATGATAGTGTCATTGATGAATTCTCCAATCATCGCCACCAAGCTACAAGAGCTTCGTGATGAACTATAATATGCAAGGGATGACTAAGACAATTCACGAGCTCTTGGCGATCTGAAAGTCATGGAGGTAGAAATCAAGAAAGAGCATCAAGTGTTGATGGTCAAGCAAGACCACTAGTTTCAAGAAAAGGGCAAAGGGAAGAAGAAGGAAACTTCAAAAGAACAGCAAGAAAGTTCTCGATCAAGAGAAGAAACCCAAGTCTGGACCTAAGCCCGAAATCGAGTGTTTTTGCTGCAAGGCACCGGACACTGGAAGCGGAACTGCCCCAAGTATTTGGCGGATAAAAAGGATGGCAAGGTGAACAAAGGTATATATGATATACATGTTATTGATGTGTACCTTACTAATACTCGCAGTAGTACACAGGTATTTGATCTGGTTACATTGCTAATATTTGCAACTCGAAACAGGAACTACGGATTGCGAAGATTGGCTAAGGACGAGGTGACGGCGCGCGTTGGAAATGGTTCCAAAGTCGATGTGATCGCAATCGGCACGCTACCTCTACATCTACCTTCGGGATTAGTTTTAGACCTAAATAATTGTTATTTGGTGCCGTGATTGAGCATGAACATTATATCTGGATCTTGTTTAATGCGAGACGGTTATTCATTTAAATCGAGAGAATAATGGTTGTTCTATTTATATGAGTAATATCTTTTATGGTCATGCACCCTTGAAGAATGGTCTATTCTTGTTGAATCTCGACAAGAGTGATACACATATTCATAATGTTGAAGCCAAAAGATGCAGAGTTGATAATGATAGTGCAACTTATTTGTGGCACTTGCCGTTTAGGTCATATCGATTGTAAGACGCATGAAGAAACTCCATCTTGATGGGCTTCGGAATCACTTGATTATGAATCACTTGGTACTTGCGAACCGTGCCTCATGGGCAAGATGACCAAAACGCCGTTCTCCGGAACTATGGAGCGTGCAAGCTGATTTGTTGGAAATCATACATACCGATGTTTGTGGTCCAATGAATGTTGAAGCACTTGGCGGGTATCGTTATTTTCTCACCTTCACAGATGATTTGAGCAGATATGGGTATATCTACTTAATGAAACACAAATCTGAAACATTTGAAAAGTTCAAAGAATTTCAGAGTGAAGTGGAAAATCATCGTAACAAGAAAATAAAGTTTCTACGATCTGATCGTGGAGGAGAATATTTGAGTTACGAGTTTGGTTTACATTTGAAACAATGTGGAATAGTTTACGCAACTCACGCCACCGGAACACCACGGAGAAATGGTGTGTCCGAACGTCAGAATCGTGCTTTACTAGATATGGTGCGATCTATGATGTCGATTTCCGATTTACCACTATCGCTTTGGGGTTATGCTTTAGAGACGGCCGCATTCACGTTAAATAGGACACCGTCAAAATCCGTTGAGACGACGCCTTATGAACTGTGGTTTGGCAAGAAACCAAAGTTGTCGCTTTCTTAAAGTTTGGGGCTGCGATGCTTATGTAAAGAAACTTCAACCAGATAAGCTCGAACCCAAATCGGAAAAATGTGTCTTCATAGGATACCCAAAGGAGACTGTTGGGTACACCTTCTATCACAGATCTGAAGGCAAGATTTTCGTTGCTAAATTCGGGTCCTTTCTAGAGAAGGAGTTTCTCTCGAAAGAAGTGAGTGGGAGGAAAGTAGAACTTGATGAGATAATCAGATGTCTGCTCCCTTATTGGAAAGTAGTTCATCACAAGAAATGGTTCTGTGACAACTACACCAATTAGTGAGGAAACTAATGATGATGATCATGAAGTTTCAGATCAAGTTCTTCTTGAACCTCGTAGGTCAACCATAGTAAAATACGCACTGAGTGGTACGGTAATCCTATTCGGAAGTCATGTTACTTGACCATGGCGAACCTACAAACTATGAAGAAGCGATGGTGAACCCAGATTCATAAAATGGCCGGAAGCCATGAAATCTGAGATGGGATCCATGTATGAGAACAAAGTATGGACTTTGGTTGACTTGCCCGATGATCGGCAAGCCATTGAAAATAAATGGATCTTTAAGAAGAAGACCGACGCTGACGGTAATGTAACTGTCTACAAAGCTCGACTTGTTGCAAAAGGTTTTCGACAAGTTCAAGGGGTTGACTACGATGAGACATTCTCACCCGTAGCGATGCTTAAGTCTGTCCGAATCATGTTAGCAATTGCCGCATTTTATGATTATGAAATTTGGCAAATGGATGTAAAACCGCATTCTTGAATGGATTTCTAGAAGAAGAGTTGTATATGATGCAACAGAAGGTTTTGTCGATCCAAAGGGTGCTAACAAAGTGTGCAAGCTCCAACGATCAATTTATGGTGCAGTGCAAGCCTCTCGGAGTTGGAATAAGCGCTTTGATAGTGTGATCAAAGCATATGGGTTTATCTGACTTTTGGAGAAGCTTTGTATTTACAAGAAAGTGAGTGGGAGCTCTGTAGCATTTACGATATTATATGTGGACGACATATTATTAATTGGAAATGATATAGAATTTCTGGATGGCATAAAAGGATACTTGAATAAAAGTTTTTCAATGAAAGACCTCGGTGAAGCTGCTTACATATTGGGCATCAAGATCTATAGAGATAGATCAAGACGCTTAATTGGACTTTCACAAAGCACATACCTTGATAAAATTTTGAAAAGTTCAAAATGGATCGTGCAAAGAAAGGTTTTTGCCTGTGTTGCAAGGTGTAAGATTGAGTAAGACTCAATGCCCGACCACAGCAGAAGATAGAGAGAAATGAAAGATGTTCCTATGCTTCACCATAGGCTCTATCATGTATGCAATGCTGTGTACCAGACCTGACGTATGCTTAGCTATAAGCTTGGCGGAAGGTACCAAAGTAATCGAGAATGGATCATCGGACAAATGTCAAGAACATCCTGAAATACACGAAAAGGACTAAGGATATGTTTCTCGTATATGGAGGTGACAAAGAGCTAGTCGTAAATGGTTACGTCGATGTAAGCTTTGACACTGATCCGGACGATTCTAAATCGCAAACCGGATCGTGTTTTTATTAAGCGGTGGAGCTGTCGGTTGGTGCGATTCTAAACAAAGCGTCGTGGCGGGATCTACATGTGAAGCGGAGTACATAGCTGCTTGAAGCGGCGAATGAAGGAGTCTGGATGAAAGAGTTCATTTCCGATCTAGGTGTTATACCTAGTGCATCGGGACCGATGAAGATCTTACGTGACAATCTTGGTACAATTGCCTTGGCAAAGGAATCCAGATTTCACAAGAGGACCAAGCACATCAAGAGACGCTTCAATTCCATTCGGGACCAAGTCCAAGTGGGAGACATAGAGATTTGCAAAATACATACGGATCTGAATGTTGCAGACCCGTTAACTAAGCCTCTTCCACGAGCAAAACATGATCAGCACCAAGACTCCATGGGTGTTAGGATCATTACTTTGTAATCTAGATTATTGACTCTAGTGCAAGTGGGAGGCTGAAGGAAATATGCCCTAGAGGCAATAATAAAGTTATTATTTATTTCCTTATATCATGATAAATGTTTATTATTCATGCTAGAATTGTATTAACCGAAACATAATACATGTGTGAATGTATAGACAAACAGTATGTCACTAGTATGCCTCTACTTGACTAGCTTGTTAATCAAAGATGGTTATGTTTCCTAACCATGAACAAGGAGTTGTTATTTGATTAACAAGGTCACATCATTAGTAGAATGATCTGATTGACATGACCCATTCCGTTAGCTTAACACTTGATCGTTTAGTATGTTAATGCTTTCTTCATGACCCATACATGTTCCTGTAACTATGAGATTATGCAACTCCGTTTACGGAGGAACACTTTGGGTGCTACCAAACGTCACAACGTAATCGGGTGATTATAAAGGAGTACTACAGGTGTCTCCAAAGGTACTTGTTGGGTTGGCGATTTCGAGATTAGGTTTTGTCACTCCGATTGCTCGGAGAGGTATCTCCGTGCCTTCTCGGTAATGCACATCACTTAAGCCTTGCAAGCATTACAACTAATGAGTTAGTTGTGAGATGATATATTACTGAACGAGTAAAGAGACTTACCGAACGAGATTGAACTAGGTATTGGATACCGACGATCGAATCTCGGGTAAGTAACATACCGATGACAAAGGGAACAACGTATGTCGTTATGCGGTTTGACCGATAAAAGATCTTCGTAGAATATGTAGGAACCAATATGGGCATCCAGGTTCCGCTATTGGTTATTGACCGAGAATGGTTCTAGGTCATGTCTACATAGTTCTCGAACCCGTAGGGTCCGCACGCTTAACGCTTCGGCGACAGTTCATAATGAGTTTATAAGTATTGATGCAGAAGGTTGTTCGAGTCCGGATGTGATCATGGACATGACGAGGAGTCTCGAAATGGTCGAGACATAAAGATTGATATATTGGAAGCCTATGTTTGGACTTGGAAGGGTTCCGAGTGAAATCGGGAATTTATCGAGTACCGGGAGGTTACCGGAACCCCGGGAACTACATGGGCCATAGTGGGCCTTAGTGGAAAGGAGAGAGGGCCAGCCCTAGGTGGTCGCGCCCCTTCCCCTAGTCCTATTAGGACTAGGAAAGGTGGGCCGCCCCTCTCTCTCTTTCCCCTCCGGAATCCTAATCCAACTAGGATTGGAGGGAGTCCTACTCCGGGAGGAGTAGGACTCCTTGCGCCTCCCCCTTGGGCAGCCACCTCCCCTTGGCTCCTTTATATACGGGGGCAGGGGGCACCCAGAACACACAAGTTGATCTACGGATCTTTCCTTAGCCGTGTGCGGTGCCCCTTCCACCATATTCCACTTGGTCATATCATCGTAGAGCTTAGGCGAAGCCTGCACGGAGAAGTCATATCGTCGCGGAGCTTAGGCAAAGCCCTGCGTCGGTGGAGCATCATCATCGTCCACGCGCCGTCGTCTTGTGGAACTCATCCCGACACTTTCTGGATCGGAGTCCGGGATCGTCATCGAGCTGAACGATGTGCGTAACTCGGAGGTGCCGTGACGTTCGGTGCTTGGATCGGTCGGATCGTGAAGACGTCTGACTACATCAACAGCGTTGTTATAACGCTTCCGCTTTCGGTCTCACGAGTGCGTGGACGGACACTCTCCCCTCTCGTTGCTATGCCATCACCATGGTCTTGTGTGATCGTAGGAAAATTTTGAAATTACTACGTTCCCCAACAGTTGAGCATTCATTTATAGCTCTAGTGCATCCGTTGCATGGCAATCCCTACTCCTCATGTTGACATCAATTGATGGGCATCTCCATAGCCCGTTGATTATCCTCGTCAATGTGAGACTTTCTCCTTTTTGTCTTCTCCACACAATCCCCATCATCATATTCTATTCCACCCATAGTGCTATATCCATGGCTCACGCTCATGTATTGCGTGAAGGTTGAAAAAGTTTGAGATTATTTAAGTATGAAACAATTGCTTGGCTTGTCATCGGGGGTATAGAAGTTGGGAACATCTTTGTGTGATAAAAATGAAGCATAGCCTAACTATATGATTATGTAGGGATGAACTTTCTTTTGCCATGTTATTTTGAGAAGATAGGATTACTTTGATTAGTATGCTTGAAGTGTTACTATTTCTTATGTCAATATGAACTTTTATTTTGTATTCATTCGGATCTGAATATTCATACCACAATTAAGAAGATTTACATTGAAATTATGCCAAGTAGCATTCCACATCAAAAATTATCTTTTTTATCATTTACCTACTCGAGGACGAACGGGAATTAAGCTTGGGGATGCTTGATACGTCTCCAACGTATCTATAATTTTTGATTGCTCCATGCTATATTATCTACTGTTTTAGGCAATATTGGGCTTTATTATCCACTTTTATATTATTTTGAGACTAACCTATTAACCGGAGGCCCAGCCTAGATTTGTTGTTTTATGCCTATTTCACTGCTTTCGAGGAAAAGGAATATCGACGAGTCGAAATGTAACGAAATCAACTGGAGAAGTTATTTTTGGAAGGAAAGCCACCGGATAGACTTGGACTCTACGTCAGCAGATACGAGAGCTGGCCACAAGGGTGGGGGGCGCGCCCACCCCCCTAGGGCGCGCCCCCTGCCTCGTGGGGCCCACGAATCTCCACCGACGTACCCCTTGCACCCATATATACCCATGTATCGAAAAACTTCCAGAACAGAAGATAGATCGGAGTTCCGCCACCGCAAGCCTCTGTAGCCACCAAAAACCTCTCGGGAGCCCGTTCCAGCACCCTGCCGGAGGGGGAACCCATCAACGATGGCCATCTTCATCATCCCGGCGCTCTCCATGACGAGGAGGGAGTAGTTCACCCTCGGGGCTGAGGGTATGTACCAGTAGCTATGTGTTTGATCTCTCTCTCTCTCTCTCTCTCTCTCGTGTTCTCTCTCGTGTTCCCTCTATGGCACGATCTTGATGTATCGCAAGCTTTGCTATTATAGTTGGATCTTATGATGTTTCTCCCCCTCTACTCTCTTGTGATGAATTGAGTTTCCCCTTTGAAGTTATCTTATCGGATTGAGTCTTTTATGAGAACACTTGATGTATGTCTTGCCGTGTTTATCTGTGGTGACAATGGGATATGCCTCTTGATGTATGTTTTGGTGACCAACTTGCGGGTTCCATGAACCTATGCATAGGGGTTGGCACACGTTCTTGACTCTCCGATAGAAACTTTGGGGCACTATTTGAAGTACTTTTATGTTGGTTGGATGAATCTGAGATTGTGTGATGCATATCGTATAATCACGCCCACGGATATTTGAGGTGACAATGGAGTATCTAGGTGACATTAGGGTTTTGGTTGATTTGTGTCTTAAGGTGTTATTCTAGTACGAACTCTTTTATAGATCACTCCGAAAGAATAGCTTTGAGGTGGTTTCGTACCCTACCATAATCTCTACGTTTGTTCTTCGCTATTAGTGGCTTTGGAGTGACTCTTTGTCGCATGTTGAGGGATTGTTATATGATCTATCTATGTTATTATTGTTGAGAGAACTTGCACTAGTGAAAGTATGAACCCTAGGCCTTGTTTTCCTATCATTACAATACCGTTTGTGCTCACTTTTATCATTAGTTACCTTGTTGTTTTTATTATTTCAGATTACAAATACCTATATCTACCATCCATATTGCACTTGTATCACCATCTCTTCGCCGAACTAGTGCACCTATACAATTTACCATTGTATTGGGTGTGTTGGGGACACAAGAGACTCTTTGTTATTTGGTTGCAGGGTTGCTTGAGAGAGACCATCTTCAACCTACGCCTCCCACAGATTGATAAACCTTAGGTCATCCACTTGAGGGAAATTTGCTACTGTCCTACAAACTTGTGCACTTGCAGGCCCAACAACGTCTACAAGAAGAAGGTTGCGTAGTACACATCAATGCATAGCAACGAGAGGGGAGAGTGTGTCCATGTACCCTCGTAGACCGAAAGCGGAAGCGTTAGCAAAATGCGGTTGATATAGTCGTACGTCTTCATGATCCGACCGGTCAAGTAGCGAACGCACGGCACCTCCGAGTTCTGCACACGTTCAGCTCGATGACGTCCCTTGAACTCCGGTTTAGCCGAGCTTTGAGGGAGAGTTCCATCAGCACGACGGCGTGGTGATAATGATGATGTTCTACCGACGCAGGGCTTCGCCTAAGCACCGCTACGATATTATCAAGGTGGATTATGGTGGAGGGGGGCACCGCACACGGCTATGACATCAAGAGATCAATTGTTGTGTCTGTGGGGTGCCCCTGCCCCCATATATAAAGGAGCAAGGGAGAGGCCGGCCCTAGAGGGGGCGCGCCAAATGTGGGGAGTCCTACTAGGACTCCCAAGTCCTAGTAGGATTCCCCTTTCCTTTCCGGAGTAGGATAGAAGGAAAGAGGGGGAGAGGACAAGGAAAAGGGGGCTGCACCCCTTGTCCAATTCGGACCAGAGGGGGGCGCGCGCCTCCTTCCTTTTGGCCTCTCTCCTCTATTCCTGTATGACCCAATAAGGCCCAATACTTCCCCCGGTGAATACCCGTAACTCCCTAGTATTCCGAAAATACCCGAATCACTCGGAACCTTTCCGATGTCCGAATATAGTCGTCCAATATATCGATCTTTACGTCTCGACCATTTCGAGACTCCTCGTCATGTCCCTGATCTCATCCGGGACTCCGAACTACCTTCGGTACATCAAATCACATAACTCATAATACAAATCATCATCAAACTTTAAGCGTGCGGACCCTACGGGTTCGAAAACTATGTAGACATGACCGAGACACGTCTCCGGTCAATAACCAGTAGCGGAACCTGGATGCTCATATTGGCTCCTACATACTCTATGAAGATCTTTGTCGGTCAAACTGCATAACAACATATGTTGTTCCCTTTGTCATCGGCATGTTACTTGCCCGAGATTCGATCGTCGGTATCACAATACCTAGTTTAATCTCGTTACCGGCAAGTCTCTTTACTCGTTCCATAATACATCATCTCGCAACTAACTCATTAGTCACAATGCTTGCAAGGCTTATAGTGATGTGCATTACCGAGAGGGCCCAGAGATACCTCTCCGACAATCAGAGTGACAAATCCTAATCGAAATACGCCAACCCAACAAGTACCTTCGGAGACACCTGTAGAGTACCTTTATAATCACCCAGTTACGTTGTGACGTTTGGTAGCACACAAAGTGTTCCTCCGGTAAACGGGAGTTGCATAATCTCATAGTCATAGGAACATGTATAGGTCATGAAGAAAGCAATAGCAACATACTAAACGATCAAGTGCTAAGCTAACGGAATGGGTCAAGTCAATCACATCATTCTCCTAATGATGTGACCTCGTTAATCAAATGACAACTCACGTCCATGGCTAGGAAACATAACCATCTTTGATCAACGAGCTAGTCAAGTAGAGGCATACTAGTGACACTCTGTTTGTCTATGTACTCACACATGTATTATGTTTCTGGTTAATACAATTCTAGCATGAATAATAAACATTTATCATGAAATAAGGAAATAAATAATAACTTTATTATTGCCTCTAGGGCATATTTCCTTCATCATCACGGGCGGCGCGGTGAGGCGACGTGCTCCCTCCCACCACGCGTACACACGACACCGCCCCCCGACCGCTATATAAGCCTCCCCTGCCTCATCGGTGAACGCACCCCGCCCGCAGCCCCCGTCTCTCCCCGTGCATGATACGTCTCCGTCATATCTATAATTTTTGATTGTTTCATGCCAATGTTATACAACTTTCACATATTTTTGGCAACTTTCTATATGATTTATTGGACTAACCTGTTGATCCAGTGCTCAGTGTCTGTTCGTGTTTTTTACATGTTTTTTGTTTCGCAGAAAATCCATATCAAACGAAGTCCAAACATGATAAAAATTTATGGTGAATTATTTTGGAATATATGTGATTTTTGGGAGGTGGAATCAACGCAAACAGGGGCCCACAAAGGCTCACAACCCAAATAGGCGCGCCTCAGCCCTGTAGCGCCTGTGTGTCTTATGCTCACCTCGTACGTCGGTTGGGTCTCTACTTCGGGCGCAAGGAATCTTATATCCGAAAAAAATCGTGTTAAAATTTCAGCGCAATCGAAGTTACGGATCTCCCGGAATATAAGAAACGGGTTTCAGCCAGATCTGGGGAACGCGAAATAGAAGATAACGGAGAGGGGGATCCAATCTCGGAGGGGCTCCCGTCCCTCCGCCGCCATGGAGGCCATGGACCAGAGGAGGAACTCTCCTCCCATCTAGGGGGGAGGCCAAGGAAGAAGAAGAAGGAAGGGGCTCTCTCCCCCTCTCTCCTGGTGGCGCCAGAACGCCGCCGGGGCTAGGATCGTGACGGTGATCTACATCAACAATTTTGCTACCGTCAACACCAACTCTCTCCCCCTCTATGTAGCGGTGTAACACCCCTTCTCTCCGCTGTAATCTCTACTTAAACATGGTGCTCAACTCCATATATTATTTCCCAATGATCTATGGACATCCTATGATGTTTGAGTAGATCTGTTTTGTCCTGTGGGTTAATCGTGATCTTGGTTGGTATGATTATATATTTTATTTATGGTGCTATCTTACGGTGTCCTCCATCTCGCGCAAACGTGAGGTGTCCCCACTGTAGGGTGTTGCAATACGTTCATGATTCGCTTATGGTGGGTTGCGAGAGTGACATAAGCTTAAACCCGAGTAAGTGGGTTGTTGCGTATGGGATAAAGAGTACTTGATACTATGCTATAGTTGGGTTTCACAACATTAATGATCTTTAGTAGTTGCGGATGCTTGCTAGAGTTCCAATCATAAGTGCATATGACCCAAGTTGAGAAAGTATGTTAGCTCATGCCTCTCCCTCATATAGAATTGCAAGAATGATTATCGGTACTTGTTATCGATTACCTAGGGACAAATGACTTTCTTGTTGACAAAAGCTATCCACTTTTATTACCTTGCAATTTATTCATAGTTTTGTTCTCGCAAAGTACTCGTAGTTTTATTCTTGCAAAATGGTTCCATACTTGTTCTAGGTAAAGCAAACGTCAAGTGTGTGTAGAGTTGTATCGGTGGTCGACAAAACTTGAGGGGATATTTGTTCTACCTTTAGCTCCTCGTTGGGTTCGACACTCTTATTTATCGAAGAAGGCTACAAACGATCCCATATACTTGTGGGTTATCATGACCTTTTTCTGGCGCCGTTGTCGGGGAGCAATAGCGTGGGGTGAATATTCTCGTGTGTGCTTGTTTGCTTTATCACTAAGTATTTTTATTTTGTGCTTTTGTTTTCTATCTTTAGTTATGGGTAGGAAACGCAAATACCAAATAAATTAGTTGTACCTACTAAACCTATGGTTGAAGAACCACCCAAAATCTATCATACTGCTGAAGCTTTTTACTTAGATCATCTTCGATCCCTATGTGCTCGTGCTAAAAACCCGTGACGCGCGCATAATTAAGCTACCGTAACCCTCTGCTAATGATGCCACATCACCTCCGTTGCTGTTGCTAATCTCGCGTTGGATCAAAACTGTTCGAATTCAAAATTGAATTAAAGTCGAACAATTAAAGTTTTCAAAAGTCAAACTAAAATGTTCTTAATGTGACAAATAAATCATGGATAATATTGGTGGAGAAAAAAACAACTTTATAAAATAACCAAATACCCTAAAGTGATTAAAACAGCAGCAAAAACAAACAATTATACCCCTATTATATTTTATAAAATAATAAACTATTTTAGCTAGGTGCCAAAGTTATTGTGGCAGTATTATAATTAATGTTACTTTTTTAGGGGCTAATTGAATATTTTGCGAAGCTAAAACAATTTGGGAAATAAAATTAAAATAGAAAAAGGAAAAAAATGAAAAGAACAAAAGAGAAAAACAAAAGAAAAGATAGAACCCCCCCTGCTGGGCCATCCGGCCCAGTTGGCAGCCAGGCCAGCCCGCTGGCCCACCCGGCCACCCCACACTCCCCATAACCCCCCTGTCGGTGGAAACCCTAACCGACACCCCACCCCACTCTCTCCTCCCACTCATCCCCTCACGTCGCTCTCTCTCCCTCCCCAATCCAGATCTGGATCGAGGAATGAACCACCACGCCGCCGCCCGGGCCACGTCGGAGCCGCCTCGTCGAAATAGACCTCCCCGCTTGACTGCCTCCCCGTCGCAGGCCGTCCCCGTCTTCCTCCCCGCGCCCCACTGCCACTCCCCTACGCGCCTCTATGAGAACCCATGTCTCCTCCTTTCCCCTGTCCTCGTCGCAAGACAGCCCCCGCCCGTGCCGCTTCGCTTTGCCTTCTTGCGCCAAGGCCTCCGCTTTGGTCAGCGCTCGCGTGCTCCGTGAGCCTCGGCCAGCCAGCGCTATTTTCCCCTGCGCCGCGCGCTGCTTGAGTCGCCGCTCCCTCTTCCAGCGCCGCCGCCGAATCCCGGTCTGCTGCTTCGCCCCCCACCTGTGCCTAGCTACGCGCCCGCTTCGCCGCGAGCCCGTGCCGCCTCAAGCTCACCGCCCGCGTGTGGCCCAGCTGTTGTTGTCGTGCACCCCGGCCACCCCCTGCTCGCCCTACAGCCACTCCGTCGCGCCTAGCTACACCTCTGCGTGCTCACCTACGTGTGGCCGCGCCAGACCCCGCGCCCCTCGCCTCACGCCCGCTCCGGCCACTGCCTTGCCGCGCCGCTCGGAGCTGCCCGAGCCCTGCACTGTTCCCCGCCTCCTTCCCATCACCGCGGCCGCTTTCGCGACCTTTGCTACTGCCCACGTCGGCCGCCGTTTGCCAGCTCAGCTCGCCGTCGCCCTCAGCTTTCGGCATAGCCGCTACCCGCCCGCTTCACACGCTTGCTAGCCTCACCGCCACGCACCTCGTTCACGGCGCCAAGGGCTCGCCTTGCCTGCTCGCCATGGCCATGGTCCGGTGAGGCACCCGCGACGCCCCAATGGCCTCCGCTCGGGTCCGCCCCGTTGGACGCCCACGCCCGCTCGCCCGCACCCGCTAACGTTGGCACACGATGGGCCCCCTGGGCCAATGACAAGGGGGCCCCGCCCACAGAACGTTTTATAAAAAAATTAAATTAAATTAATAAATAATAATTTAATTAATTAATTAATTAATTAATTAAAGAATTAATTAAGTAAATTAATCATAATTAGATTAATCTAATCACTAATTAACCTAATTAACTATAAGTTAATTAATCAATCAATGACACTAGGACCTACATGTCAGTTTGACTTAGTCAACTGACTGTTTGACTGCTGACGTAATGCTAATGTCAGCAAGAACTATTCTGGATAATGTTGAATTAAAATAATTAAATAAATGCTAAAAATGATTTAAATCTTTTAAAATCAATATAAAATAAACCGTAGCTCGGATGGAAAAACTTTGTACATGAAAGTTGGTCAGAACGATGAGGCGAATCTGGATACGTAGCCCGTTCGTCCGCCACACATCCCTAGCATAGCGAACACACAACTTTCCCCCTCCGGTTCATCTGTCCGAAAACGCGAAACACCGGGGATACTTTCCCGGATGTTTTTCCCCTTCGCCGGTATCACCTCTTACCGCGTTAGGGCACACCTAACACCGCTGTTTGCTTTGTCATGCATCGTTATGCATCTGTTTGCATTGTATTCATTGTTTCTTCCCCCTCTTCTCTCTGGTAGACTACGAGACCAACGCCGCTGCTGGTGCCCCGACCGAGTATGTTGTTGACGACCCCTCCTTGCCAGAGCAACCAGGCAAGCCCCCCTTGATCACAAGTTATCGCCTATTCCTTCTCTATACTGCTTGCATTAGAGTAGCGTAGCATGTTACTGCTTTCGGTTAATCCTATTCTGCTGCATAGCCTGTCATTGTTGCTACAGTTGTTACCCTTACGTGCAATCCTAATTGCTTAGTATAGGATGCTAGTGTTCCATCAGTGGCCCTACACTCTTGTCCGTCTGCCATGCTATACTACTGGGTCGTGATCACTTCGGGAGGTGATCACGGGCATATGCTATATACTTTATACTGTTACATTACTTATGATACTGTTCGGAGATGGGGCCTGAAGGGGCAGGTGGCTCCATCCCGGTAGAGGTGGCCTGGGTTCCCGACGGCCCCTGACTGTTACTTTGTGGCGGAGCTACAGGGCAGGTTGAGACCACCTAGGAGAGAGGTGGGCCTGGCCCTGGTCGGCGTCCGTGGTTACTTCATAATAACACGCTTAACGAGATCTTGGTATTTGATCTGAGTCTGGCCACTGGCCTATACGCACTAACCAACTACGCGGGAACAGTTATGGGCACTCGACGTCGTGGTATCAGCCAAAGCCTTCTTGACGTCAGCGGCCCGGCCCGGCAGCGCCAGATTGACTTGAACGCACGCTAGGCTGGAGTGCGCTGCCACCCTCGCAACATGCAGTGTGCAATGGGCGATGGGCCTGACCCACTGTGCCATAGGATTTAGACCGGCGTCTTGACCTCTACATTGTGCGTAGGTAGGGCTGCGACGTGTTGATCTTCCGAGGCCGGGCATGACCCAGGAAAGTGTGTCCGACCAAATGGGATCGAGCGTGTTGGGTTATGTAGTGCACCCCTGCAGGGAAGTTTATCTATTCGAATAGCCGCGATCTTCGGTAACAGGATGACTTGGAGTTGTATCTTGACCTTATGACAACTAGAACTTGATACTTAATAAAAACACACCCTTCCAAGTGCCAGATATAACCCGATGACCGCTCTCTAACAGGGAAACGAGGAGAGGATCCCCGGGTAGGATTATTCTATCCGATGCTACTTGGTGAACTTACCATCTACTCTCTTCTACATGCTGCAAGATGGAGGCTGCCAGAAGCGTAGTCTTCGACAGGACTAGCTATCCCCCTCTTATTCTGGCATTCTGCAGTCCAGTCCACCGATATAGCCCCTTTACACATATACCCATGCATATGTAGTGTAGATCCTTGCTTGCGATTACTTTGGATGAGTACTCACGGTTGCTTTTCTCGTCCTTTTCCCCCTTTCCTTTCTTCCTGGTTGTCGCAACCAGATCTCGGAGCTCAGAGCGACGCCACCGTCGACGATGACTCCTACTACACCGGAGGTGCCTACTACTACGTGCAGGCCGCTGACGACGACCAGGAGTAGTTTAGGAGGATCGAGGCGGGAGGCATGCGCCTCTTCGATCTGTATCCCGGTTTGTGGTAGCCTTCTTAAGGCAAACTTGTTTTAACTTATATGCGTACTCAGATATTGTTGCTTCCACGACTCATCTATGATCGAGCACTTGTATTCGAGCCCTCGAGGCCCCTGGCTTGTATTATGATGCTTGTATGACTTATTTATGTTTTTAGAGTTGTGTTGTCATATCTTCCCGTGAGTGCCTGATCTTGATCGTACACGTTTGCGTGCATGATTAGTGCATGATTGAATCAGGGGCGTCACAAGTTGGTATCAGAGCCAACTGCCTATAGGAATCCCCTTTCCAAACTCCTTGGCCGAAGTCGAGTCTAGTCAATTGCAAAACTTTTACTAACATGGCTGTGTGGCTTATGGGCCCATGTCGCCATTGGGTGGTATTAGGATCTTTTACTCCTTGATCTTTACTCCGGGACTTTGAACTCTCTTCTACTCGGGTTAAACGATTTTACTAACTCCAACTCTAGGTTCTCGTAAATACTTTCTCCCGGAGAGCCCCTCGGTCTGAACGATCGCTTGTTTCACTAGAAGATTCCGAAGACACCCTGTGATGTTCTCTTGAGACTATGTGCCATCGCTTTTACAATTCCCTACCACCGATGTATCCTGATGGATAACTACCTACATTTGTCGCTCATACATTCATCCCCAGTTGATCTTGTTATGACAAGATACACCGAAATTCTCTCTATTGCTCCGAGAATACTTTGTGCCTACTGCCTTGCAGTTCTTTGCCACCTGAATACCCCTACGGATAATTCCTCGCTCTTACCGAGTATCCGCTCATCCCTAGTTGTTCATGTGTTTCACAAAATTCTTTGAAATACTATCCGATCTTTCGAGAATCCTCATTAGCCTATGGCTCTTGAAATGCGTGTCCGCCTGCATTTTGATTAATTCCAAATGACTAGCAATATTCATGGATGTCCTTTGCCTTTATCATCTTGGGTCCCTTGATTCAATATGTTGCGAATGTTGCAATCCTTAATCAGATCCTAGAATTCATCCTTTCGGCTCAGACATCATGTTAAACATGAGCTGGATCTCGACCAATCAAATTGCCATCGATTGTACCCCTATGCCTACTCAACTTATCCATCCTTGATCAGAGCGTTGCTTCTGACCCCTTGATTTGGAAATCATAATTATTTTGCATTTGAGCTTTGAATTAGTCAGTTGTTTCTATAATCAGATCTCCTTGCATTCTTCTTACTCTGGTTGAGTACCAATGCTCACATCGGATCCTTTGTGGACCATCGGTTCCTTTCTTGGATTTTATCCGGCGATTGTCCTTCATATTGAATAACCTTGTGAGCCTTTCCATGGGTATATAATGCCTTTGGTAATTTGTATCCTCTACTTTGATAACCATACTCTAGTTTCGAGCTTGTATTATTTACTCCGAAGCTTGTGGTATATGTTTCTAAGATGCTTCGATGGGTTGAACCTATTCCTTCTCTAAAACCGTGTGAACCCGAAAGTTTTCACGAGTCATACTCTTCTGGTGCTTCGCCAGATAAAATTTCTACACTCAAACTTCTTCAAAGTCGAGAAGTGAATGAAAGGTTATGCATTAAAGAAGTGGGAGTCAACCTTGAACCTTGTGTTCATGCCCGTGGACCCGATGTGGAACTTCTCACGGAAGCTTCTTGCAAAATATTTAATCATTTGGATAAATCTTCGGTGTTATTAAGTTGGATCCCTTGCAGCTGTGGTTCTGACCATATTGTTCTACTTTGATCCCATTTCTCAGGCAAGTTCAAGTATTTGTCTTCTACGGATCAATAAACCACTCCAACCTTTACTTTGATCTATCGTCGAGTATCACACTCTGGTATCTTGAGAATATCATGGAACTGCATAACTTCTTATGGGTTCTTCATCAACTATTATTTCTCACCGGTTCCAATTTGCTTGGGTTCTGGGTTGTCGTCAACCGAGAACACCGAATAATGAATCGAGTCCGCACCCCGATTCAATAACTCTAAGTGATTTTCTTTGCTTACGAGTTTATTAACCCTTCAAGTCATCCCAAGCCTGATCGGCTATATCATTATCGTACTAAATTTTAACTGTGCTACCTGGCCCTTCTCCCCGTAGCAAAATTTTCGACGATGAGCTAAGCTTACGTCCATCTTCCTCGTCATATCATTTCCCCTTGAACAACAAACTTGATTTCAAGTTTGTGTCATACCCTTGGTTCCAATAACCTTTTGCTTCATCATTCCTGTGACTTGATGTCATCATCGGTTGATTACATCTTCATGAAATCCTCAACAAATGTGTCATGATCATCATTAGCATTCTGAGATCTTATAGGATATCAATTGAATTCATGATGAGAAATACCATCCTTTCCCTCGATGAATTTTATTATCATCAACCACTTTATTGCCTTCCCACCAACACAGCTTGTTCGTGTTTGGTGTTATACCTTGAGTTCCCTGCCATCCAGCAATTGTTCTTCTCTACTCAGAACATTACCATCTCTTATGTCATCAATGTTGTGAGAATTACACCACCTCTTAAGAATTTGTGATATGTTGATGCTTCTCACCATCACCATTCTTTTCTTGGTCCCCGTGTTGAGTGAACTCTGTTGTGCAAATTTAATATCTCTAGCAACCCTATTTCTTGAGTTATTGGAAAATAATTCCAATTTAGTGTGTTGGTTGCTCAATCGCCATTCGGCGTTAGGCGTGCAACCCAACCCATATTTCGAGTGCACCTTTCAACCCATGCTTAATTGTGTATGTTTTCCTTCAAAGATACATCATTAAGTCATTTGATCCGCTAATGTTATCTCCTTGTTCACATAGTTGTGGAAATCCATCCTTTTGGAAATGTCAATGGATTGTCATTGAGTCAATCAGTCACCTCCTCAACTCTCCTTGATTTAATGATGAACTCTTGTTTGAACTTCGCTTCCATGGTTTAATTCCGAGAATCATACAATGTCACCTCGACAATTTGTGTTGCACCTTTCTTCTCAGGCATCCTGAGTCTAAGGTATCTTGACACCAATCAGATCTGAATCTCGGTCAGATATGATGGTTGGAACATATTTTCAAGAGTTATAACATTGGTCCCTATATGCCCCTGTAATGTGATTTCATGCCTAGCACGCCTGACCAGAGGACCTAGTGTTATAGTTTCCTTTTTAACAAGGTTAATCATTTTTCCATGAGGAAATGGAATGCCTTGTTTAATAAGTTTATCCCGATGGATCCTTTGTGTATCCAAAGTCCGATTTTTGCTTGAAGACCATGTCAATGCTATCCCGAAGCATGTCTGTGGTACTCCGATTTTCAATAAGAGCATTTGAAGCACAATGCTAAATTCTCTTTATCAATTATCCAAACACCGTTGTATGGGTAATGTCAGGAAATTTCTCTCCCCTACCTAAATGGTTTTCTACTTTATATCATGTCATGGATATCATGCTCTGCTTGTCCTTGGGAAGGATATACCCCTGAAATATGTGTTTAAACACATTTTCCTTTCCATTGTTCTGTTTAATCTGATAACCATATTTTCCTTTTCGTTGTTTGGTTTAACCTTTCTTGTGATCTATATGATCTAAGCAGTAATAATTCACTTCTTATTTAAACACCTCGGTGTACAACTCCGTCAGTAAGACCGTGTTACTATTGTTGATGACATTCTGGTAGCCACCGATGGACGAGAACTTTGCCTAATGGTTCGCCTCGTTCAATGAGCAGGAAAATGGTTCTCTTCGTCCCTCGCCCTTGGTACCGATGTTGTTGCCGACATAACCGACAGACTATCCTCTGACATGCCTTGCTCAAATGATCGTGCAAGATGTTATCGCCCTTCATACTTTTAACCCACATGGTGGGCCCATAACCCACAGTTCCACAGGATCGAAAACTGACTCTCCTGTACACCTTGTTGACAAAGTTATCCCTTACTCTTGGTTTCGTAGGTAATTCACGAGCCACCTTCCTAGTGATCTATACTGGTATCAGACAGAATACTTATTCCGATTGCTTTGAACCCCTTTCACACTTTGTTTTAGGCATCGAACGATTGCCTGCCGCTTGAAACTTCTTATGGTACCTTCTTACTTTGCTCTCGATGTGTTTCATTTGTTCAACTCTAGAGATACTCATGTGTTCATTCTTGGGATACCCCAGATGATTTTCCCTTATAACATTCTATCGTTGTAGAGCTACCCCTTATCCTTTTCGTAAGTACGTTGGAGTCCCCGAAAGAAGGATGCCGACTTCATCATGATGACCTCAAGCTGAAGTATGAAGACATCAGTGTTATGTATCGACCTCTTCGAGGAGAGCAACCAAGACCGAGAAGACTCGTTAGAATTTCGTAACCAGATCTTTCCCCCTTACTCCACCTCTTAAAATCTCGGGACAAGATTTCTTGTAGTGGAGGAGAATTGTGACGCCCGGATAATTAAGCTACCGTAACCCTCTGCTAATGATGCCACGTCACCTCTGTTACTGTTGCTAATCTCGAGTTGGATCAAAACTGTTCGAATTCAAAATTGAATTAAAGTCAAACAATTAAAGTTTTCACAAGTCAAACTAAAATGTTCTTAATGTGACAAATAAATTATGGATAATATTGGTGGAGAAACAACAACTTTATAAAATAACTAAATACCCTAAAGTGATTAAAATAGCAACAAAAACAAACAATTATACCCCTATTATATTTTATAAAATAATAAACTATTTTAGCTAGGTGCCAAAGTTATTGTGGCAGTAGTATAATTAATGTTACTATTTTAGGGCTAATTGAATATTTTGCAAAACCAAAACAATTTGGGAAATAAAATTAAAAAAGAAAAAGGAAAAAAGAAAAGAACAAAACAGAAAAACAAAAGAAAAGATAGAACCCCTCGCCGGGCCATCCGCCCAGCTTGGCTCAAAGCCAGCCATTTGGCCGCCCACCCGGCCACCCCACACTCCCCATAACCCCCCTGTCGGTGGAAACCCTAACCGACACCCCACCCCACTCTCTCCTCCCACTCCTCCCCTCACGTCGCGGAACGAGATCCTCTGACTTAGATCGATCTACTACAGAGGGAAGTAGTACGCCCTGCACCATCCGTTGGTGATCTAACGACATTCGCTGGTGGGGTACAACCAAAGCGCTCTTTCGTTCGTGCCCACACGAACACAAGCGGCCCAATCCTACGCCATGATTCATCGCTCGCTTGAGCTCTCGTCTCGCTTCTAAAAAAACTCTCACCTCGGCTTACGTTCGCCGCGGGGACGAGCAGCTCCGGCAGGATAGCCGTGGAGGAGGCGGAGCCAGCCGCTGCCCCGTCCAGGGTGTGACGCCACCTAGCCGCTGCCCCGTCCAATTACTTCTTGCATTTGGTCTTGCTGTACGAAATTTTTCAGACTAACAACAGAAAAGCTCTGTATGAATGAACTAGTCTTCTACTCTGTGGTGGTTCTGCTGTAGAAGCTCTGTTGTTACTCTAGTTCTGCTGAATTGATCAGATTTGCATGGTACTTGTACATGTGCAGAGTTGAACAGACTTAAATGGCAAATGCTCATGCTTTCTTGAATGTTTGTTATGACTTAAAAATAGTTCCAGCAAAATACTTGTGCCTATGCAGAAAAGAACAAACAATTTGTGTGTGTGTGTGCAGAATCGAAGAGAACTGAATTGAACGCAACTGATTATTAAGATTATTGGAGTAATACCTTCGGAAAAAGATTATTACAAGAGAATAAGCAAAAAGTAGTGGTGATTGGGACTAACAGGGATTAGGTGTAATAAGTATTACTCCATGCCTTGGAAATAATCACATGACATGACAACAATGTATCTCTTGAATCTATAGATTTCACTACTATGCAGGGTATCTACAGATTTCACTACTATGCAGGGAATTACTACAGATTTCACACTGTGTCGAACTTCAGGAGGACAAGAAAAAAATCAGGAAATTTTACTTATTGGAATTAGAATCATGGTGTGCTGTGTTAGTCTCGTTTTCCACCTCGGTTGCTTCTTCCATCAGAAAAAGGGGTTCCTGATCAGAGTTCAGTAGGATGCTCTTCCATGAGAAAAAGGAAAAAAGATGATCAAGTTCTAAAATAATGGGATGCTGGAACGTCGATCAATTTTCTGTAATCCACGCGCCTTTTTCTGTGGCCTCTAGCGCCCTTTTCCCCTCGCTTCCCTTGCTTGCATCGCGTTGGGCCGCATGGGCCGGTAGTTTGCTGGCGAACTGAGTGACAAAGCCTGTTCTACATTCCTGCCATCGGATGGCCAACGGACGGCGCATGGCGTACTACTTCCCTCTGCAGTAGATCGGTCTAAGTCAGAGGATCTTGTTCCCACGTTGCTCTCTCTCCCTCCCCTATCCAGATCTGGATCAAGGAACGAACCACCACGCCGCCGCCCGGACCACGTCGGAGCCGCCTCGTCGGAACGGACCTCCCCGTCGCAGGCCGTCCCCGTCTTCCTCCCCGCGCCCCACTGCCACTCCCCTACGCGCCTCTGTGAGAACCCATGTCTCCTCCTTTCCCCTGTCCTCGTCGCGCACAGCCGGCCCCGCCCCGTGCCCGCTCGCTTTGCCTCGCGCGCGCCCGCCCCTCCCGCCTTTGTCCGCGCTCGCGTGCTCCTGCGCGAGGCCTCGGCTACCCGCTTCTCTCTGCTTCCCCTGCATGACCGCGCTGCCCCGCGAGTCGCTGCTCCCTCTTCCCGCACCACCGCCGAATCCCGGCCTGCTGCCGCCCCCACCGCACCTAGGCTGCGCGCGCCGCCGCGGCGCCCATGCCGCCTCAAGCTCACGCGCCCGCGTGTGGCCTTCTTCTTGCCGTGCACCCACCACCCTGCGCCTGCAGCCACTCCCTCGCGCACAGCTACGCCTCTGCGGCGCTCACCTCTGGCGATGGCGCGCAGACCCGCGCCCCTCACCTCAAGCCCGCTCTGGACACTGCCTTGCCGCGCCGCTCGGAGCTGCCCGAGCCCTGCACCGTTCCCCGCCTCCTTCCCAACATCGCGGCCGCTCGCGACCCCGCTGCTCTGCCCATGTCGGCCGCCGTTGCAGCCGCTCAGCTCTGCCGTCCCCCTCTTGCTCGGCCTGGCCGCCCGCTGCCCACCCAGCTCGAGCAGCGCTGCTAGCGCAGCCGCCACCTCCTTTCACCGGCCATCCGCGGCCGGGCTCGCCTTCCACCGCGCCGTGGCCACGCTCCGGTGAGGCACCCGCGGCGCTCCAAGGGCCTCCGCTCGGGTCCGCCCCGTTGGACGCCCACGCCCGCTCACCCGCACCCGCTAACGTTGGCACCCGGTGGGCCCCCCTGGGCTAATGACAAGGGGGCCTCGCCCACAAGACGTTTTATAAAAAAACTAAATTAAGAATTAATTAATTAATTAATTAATTAAGTTAATTAATCATAATTAGATTAATCTAATCACTAATTAACCTAATTAACTATTAGTTAATTAAGTAATCAATGACAGTAGGACCCACATGTCAGTTTGACTTAGTCAACTGACTGTTTGGCTGTTGACGTCATGTTGATGTCAGCAAGCACTATTATGGATAATGTTGAATTAAAATAATTAACTAAATGCTAAAAATGATTTAAATCTTTTAAAATCAATATAAAATAAACCGTAGCTCGGATGGGAAAACTTTGTACATGAAAGTTGCTCAGAACGACGAGGCGAATCTGGATATGCAACCCGTTCATCCGCCACACATACCTAGCATAGCGAACACACAACTTTCCGCCTCCGGTTCATCTGTCCGAAAACGCGAAACACCGGGGATACTTTCCCGGATGTTTCCCCCCTTCGCCGGTATCACCTCTTACCGCGTTAGGGCACACCTAACACCGCTGTTTGCTTTGTCATGCATCGTTATGCATCTGTTTGCATTGTATTCATTGTTTCTTCCCCCTCTTCTCTCCGGTAGACTACGAGACCGACACCGCTGCTGGTGCCCCGACCGACTACGTTGTTGACGACCCCTCCTTGCCAGAGCAACCAGGCAAGCCCCCCCTTGATCACCAGATATCGCCTATTCCTTCTCTATACTGCTTGTGTTAGAGTAGCATAGCATGTTACTGCTTTTGGTTAATCCTATTCTGCTGCATAGCATGTCATTGTTGATACAATTGTTACCCTTACCTGCAATCCTAATTGCTTAGTATAGGATGCTAGTGTTCCATCAGTGGCCCTACACTCTTGTCCATCTGCCATGCTATACTACTGGGCCGTGATCACTTTGGTAGGTGATCACGGGCATATGCTATATACTTTATACTGCTACATTACTTATGATACTTTTCAGAGATGGGGGCTGAAGGGGCAGGTGGCTCCATCCCGGTAGAGGTGGGCCTGGGTTCCCGACGGCCCCCGACTGTTACTTTGTGGCGGAGCGACAGGGCAGGTTGAGACCACCTAGGAGAGAGGTGGGCCTGGCCCTGGTCGGCGTCCGTGGTTACTTCATAATAACACGCTTAACGAGATCTTGGTATTTGATCTGAGTTCGGCCACTTGCCTATACGCACTAACCAACTACGCGGGAACAATTATGGGCACTCGACGTCGTGGTATCAGCCAAAGCCTTCTTGACGTCAGCGACTGAGCGGCGCACGCCAAATTGGACTGGAACGCCTGCTAGGCTAGGTCTGCTTCCGGCCGCCCTCGCAACATGCAGGTGTGCAATGGGCGATGGGCCCAGACCCCTGCGCCATAGGATTTAGACCGGCGTGCTGACCTCTCTGTTGTGCCTAGGTAGGGCTGCGACGTGTTGATCTTCCGAGGCCGGGCATGACCTAGGAAAGTGTGTCGGCCAAATGGGATCGGCGTGTTGGGTTATGTGGTGCACCCTGCAGTGAAGTTTATCTATTCGAATAGCTGTGATCTTGATGTGACGACTTGGAGTTGTACCTTGACCTTATGAGAACTAGAACTGGATACTTAATAAAACACACCCTTCCAAGTGCCAGATATAACCTGGTGACCGCTCTCTAACAGGGCAACGAGGAGAGGATCGCCACGTAGGATTATGCGATGTGATGCTACTTGGTGAACTTACCATCTACTCTCTTCTACATTCTGCTAGATGGAGGCTGCCAGAAGCATAGTCTTCGACAGGACTAGCTATCCCCCTCTTATTTTGGCATTCTGTAGTCCAGTCCACCGATATAGCCCCTTTACACATATACCCATGCATATGTAGTGTAGATCCTTGCTTGCGAGTACTTTGGATGAGTACTCACGGTTGCTTTTCTCCCCCTTTTCCCCTTTCCTTTTTTCCTAGTTGTCGCAACCAGATGCTAGAGCCCAGGAGCCATACGCCACCATCGACGACGACTCCTACTACAGCGAAGGTGCCTACTACTACGTGCAGGCCGCTGGCAACGACCAGGAGTAGTTTAGGAGGATCCCAGGCAGGAGGCATGCGCTTCTTTCGATCTGTATCCCAGTTTGTGCTAGCCTTCTTAAGGCAAACCTGTTTAACTTATGTCTGTACTCAGATATTGTTGCTTCCGCTGACTCATCTATGATCGAGCGCTTGTATTCGAGCCCTCGAGGCCCCTGGCTTGTATTATGATGCTTGTATGACTTATTTATGTTTTTAGAGTTGTGTTGTGATTTCTTCCCGTGAGTCCCTGATCTTGATCGTACACGTTTGCGTGCATGATTAGTGTACGATTCAATCGGGGGCGCCACAAAACCCAACTAGCTTAGTTGAGGGAAGATCATTAGATGAGCATGCTTGTTTTGTGCGACACCTTTTATCTCAAAAACGAAAACTTCTACTGCATCAAATTAATACTATGCAATGCTATGCTTGGAATTTATGTGAATTATATGATTTTACTTGTTGTTCTGAAGACCCTAAGAAACACCTTCCTTACCAATGTGAGTTTAGTGATAATGGAATCGTATCTTCGTATGCTAAGGGTGTTTATAATTACTATGACGTTCAACAAATTGAAGAATTTGTTGCTTTTAAGGGTGCTTATGAAATTGCTTCTTTGATTGAAAAGTATGATGCTACTCTTTACAAATCTGAAAAATTTGCCATACTTAAATATTGCTATGATAATTATGCTTATAATGCCTATGTTAAACCATATATTGAGGACTCCTCCGTTGTCCAAGAAGAGACTAACATTTTGCAGGAGTCTATGGAAGAAGAAATTGATGAAAGTGTGATCTCATTGGATGACAAAGATGATGAGGAGCGAAGAACAAAAGGAGGAAGAGCGGATTAGCTACCCGTGCCCACCTTCTAATGAGAGTAACTCTTCAACTCATACATTGTTTAATTTCCCTTCGTTCTTACTGAAGGATGAATGCTATGATAATTGCTATGATCCCGTTGATTCATTTGAAATATCCCTTTTTGCTGAACTTGATGCTTGCTATGCTTGTGGCCATGATGCCAGTATGAATTATGCTTATGGAAATGAACTTGCTATAGTTCCTTATGTTAAGAATGAAATTGTTTCTATTGCACTCACATATGATAGTCCTATTATCCTTTTGAATTCTCCAAACTACACTATATCAGAGAAGTTTGCACTTATTAAGGAGTACATTGATGGGTTGCCTTTTACCATTGCACATGATAATTTTGATGAATATAATATGCATGTGCTCTCTGCTCCTACTTGCAATTATTATGAGAGAGGAACTATATCTCCGCCTCTCTATGTTTCCAACACGAAACAATTGCAAGAAACTTCTTATGCTATGTATTGGCCTTTACTTGATGTGCATGAATTGTTCTTGTATGACATGCCGATGCATAGGAAGAGAGTTAGACTTTTTCATTGCATGATATATGTTGCTTTGTGCTCATTACTAAATGCCAAATCATTGTTAATTAAAATTGGCTTTGATATACCTTGGGATCCGGGTGGATTCATTACTTGAGCACTTTATGCCTAGCTTAATGGCTTTAAAGAAAGCCCTGCCAGGGAGACAACTCGTAAGTTTTAGAGAGTCATTTATTTCTGTTGATTGCATTTATAAAGTTTAGAAACAAAAAATATATAGGGGAACTTAAAAACTTTTTCACAAAATAGAAGGGTTTGGAATTTATGCATTGGAGAAGTGAGGTCGACCTTGAACACTTGTGTTCATGCTCATGGAAATAATGTAGAATTTTTCATGAAGATTCTCACAAAAATAATTATCCCCTTGTACAACTCCATTGTATTATAAAAATAATGTGACAAGATTTGCCTTTAGGATGAGTAGATTGCTTGTTGGTATGTGCGGTGCAAAAACAGAAACTTTGGCTGTAGTGCACGATTTTACATTTTTTACTGGAACGTCAAAAGTTTCTAAAACTTTTTGCAAAGTATTGCTATACATATTGTTAATTTTGTCCTAATTTTTCAGAATTTTTGGAGTACCAGAAGTATGGTGAATGTTCAGATTACTACAGATTGTCCTGTTTAAGAGATATTCTATTTTTGGTGCATTGTTTTGCTTGTTTTGATGAAACTATAGATTTTTATCGGTGGTATAAGCCATGGAAAAGTTATATTACAGTAGCTACAGTGCAAAAACAAAATATGAATTGGTTTGCAACAGTACTTATAGTAGTGATTTGCTTTTTTTTGAGGAAATATAGTAGTGATTTGCTTTATTATACTAACGGATCTTACCGAGCTTTGTGTGGGTGAAGTGATCAAAGATCAAGGAGGTCTCGATATGAGGAGAAGGAGGAGAGGCAAGAGCTAAAGCTTGGGGATGCCCAAGGCACCCCAAGTAAATATTCAAGGAGACTCAAGCGTCCAAGCACGAGGATGCCCCGGAAGGCATCCCATCTTTCTTCAACAAGTATCGATATGTTTTCGTCTTCGTTTCATTCACGTGATATGCGTAAATCTTGGAGCATCTTTTGCGCTTAGTTTTTACTTTTCTTTTATGCACCATGCTGGTATGAGATAGTCCATGGTTGATTTATAGAATGCTCATTGCACTTCACTTATATCTTTTGAGTGTGGATTTATAGAATGCTTCATGTGCTTCACTTATATCATTTGAAGTTTGGATTGCCTGTTGCTCTTCAATAGAAAACCGTTGTTTGTAGAATGCTCTTTTTCTTCACTTATATTTGTTAGAGCATGATCTTTTTTAGAAAGAATTAAACTCTCATGCTTCACTTATATCTATCTAGAGAGTCAAAATGAATTGGTCAATTACATGGTTAGTCATAAAATCCTACATAAAACTTGTGGATCACTGAATATGATATGTTTGATTCCTTGCAATAGTTTTGCGATATAGAGATGGAATATGTGGGAGGTACTAGTAAATGGTTGTGGTTAGTAAGAGTATTGGTGTTATGGTTTGTGATTCCCGAAGCATGCACGTATAGTCTCTCGTTATGCTATGAAGTTGGAGCATGATTTATTATTGATTGTCTTCCTTATGAGTGGCGATCGGGGACGAGCGATGGTCTTTTCCTACCATCTATCCCCCTAGGGGCATGCGTAGTAGTACTTTGCTTCGAGGGCTAATAAAATTTTGCAATAAGAATATGAGTTCTTAATGACTAATGTGAGTCCATGGATTGTACACACTCTTACCTTTCCGCAATTTGCTAGTCTCTACGGTACAGTCCATTGCCCTTTCTCACCTCGAGAGTCGGTGCGAACTTCGCAGGTGCATCCAAACCCCATGATATGATATGCTCTATCACACATAAGCCTTATTATATCTTCCTCAAAACAGCCACCATACCTACCTATTATGGCCTTTTGATACGTCTCCAACGTATCTATAATTTTTGATTGTTCCATGCTATATTATATTCTGTTTTGGATGTTTAATGGGCTTTGTTATACACTTTTATATTATTTTTGGGACTAACTTATTAACCGGAGGCCCAGCCCAAATTGTTGTTTTTTGCCTATTTCAGTGTTTCGCAGAAAAAGAATATCAAACGGAGTCCAAACGGAATGAAACCTTCGGGAACGTGACTTTCGGAACAAACGTGATCCATAGGACTTAGAGTCTACGTAAAGCAATCAACATGGAGAGCACGAGGCAGCGGGGCGCTCCTACCCCCCCAGGCGCACGCTCCACCCACGTGGGGCGCACGTTGCTCCACCGACGTACTTCTTCCTCCTATATATACCTACGTACCCCCAAACCATCAAAAGCATCCACGAAAACCTAGTTCCACCGCCGCAACCTTCTGTACCCGTGAGATCCCATCTTGGGGCCTTTTCCGGCGTCCTGCCGGAGGGGGCATTGATCACGGAGGGCTTCTACATCAACACCGTAGCCTCTCCGATGATGTGTGAGTAGTTTACCTTAGACCTTCGGGTCCATAGTTATTAGCTAGATGGCTTCTTCTCTTTCTTTGGATCTCAATACAAAGTTCTCCTTGATTCTCTTGGAGATCTATTTGATGTAACTCTTCTTTTGCGGTGTGTTTGTCGAGACCGATGAATTGTGGGTTTATGATCAAGATTATCTATGAACAATATTTGAATCTTCTCTGAATTCTTTTATGTATGATTGGTTATCTTTGCAAGTCTCTTGAATTATCAGTTTGGTTTGGCCTACTAGATTGATCTTTCTTGCAATGGGAGAAGTGCTTAGCTTTGGGTTCAATCTTGCGGTGTCCTTTCCCAGTGACAACAGGGGCAGCAAGGCACGTATTGTATTATTGCCCTCGAGGATAACAAGATGGGGTTTATATCATATTGCATGAGTTTATCCCTCTACATCATGTCATCTTGCTTAAAGCGTTACTCCGTTCTTATGAACTTAATACTCTAGATGCATGCTGGATAGCGGTTGATGTGTGGAGTAATAGTAGTAGATGCAGAATCGTTTCGGTCTACTTGTCACGGACGTGATGCCTATATACATGATCATACCTAGATATTCTCATAACTATGCTCAATTCTATCAATTGCTCAGCAGTAATTTGTTCACCCACCGTAATACTTATGCTCAGAAGCCACTAGTGAAACCTATGGCCCCCGGGTCTATTCTCCATCATATTAGTCTTCCAACACTTAGCTATTTCTATTGCCGTTTATTTTACTTTGCATCTTTATCATAAAAATACCAAAAATATTATCTTATCATATCTATCAGATCTCACTCTCGTAAGTGACCGTGAAGGGATTGACAACCCCTTTTTCGTGTTGGTTGCGAGGTTCTTATTTGTTTGTGTAGGTCTTGGCGGGACTTGTGCGTGATCTCCTACTGGATTGATACCTTGGTTCTCAAAAACTGAGGGAAATACTTACGCTACTTTACTGCATCACCCTTTCCTCTTCAAGGGAAAACCAACGCAATGCTCAAGAGGTAGCACCTTTCCATAGCCATTCCGAGATATATTGCCATGCAACTTCCACCGCTTCCGTTTTGATGACTTGAGCATTCATTGTCATATTTCTTTGCATGATTGTAAGATAGCTAGCATGATATTTCCATGGCTTGTATGTTTTTTTGACATCGTTGTTATGCTAGATCATTGCACATCTTGGTACACTGCTAGAGGCATTCATATAGAGTCATATTTTGTTATAGGTGTCGAGTTGTAATTTTTATTTCATTTGAGTTATAAATAAATAGAAGTGTGATGATCATCACTATTCATTACTAGAGCATGTCCCAGTGAGGAAAGGATGATGGAGACTATGATTCCCCCACAAGTCGGGATGAGACTCCAGACAATGAGAGAAAAAAAAGAGAAAAAAGAAGAAAAAAGAAGAAAAAATAAAAATAAAAAAAAGAAAATAAAAAGAAATAAAAAAGAAATAAAGAGAGAAGGGTCATGCTAGTTCCACACTTGTGCTTCAAAGTAGCACCATATTTTTCATATGGAGAGTCTCCTATGTTGTCACTTTCATATACTAGTGGGAATTTTTCATTATAGTATTAGATGCACACCACTTAGTTTTCATATTGAGCTTTCATACACTTATAGATCTTAGTGCATCCATTGCATGGCAATCCCTACTCCTCATGTTGATATCAATTGATGGGCATCTCCATAGTCCGTTGGTTAGCCACGTTGACGTGAGACTTTCATACTTTTTTGTCTTCTCTATATTTACCCCTATCATCATACTCCATTCCACCCGTAGTGCTATATCCATGGCTCGCGCTCATGTATTGCGTGAGGGTTGAAAAAGCCGGAGCACGTTAAAAAGTATGAACCAATTGCTCGGCTTGTCATCGGGGTTGTGCATGATAAATACTTTGTGTTAAGAAGACAGAGCATGAGAAGACTATATGATTTTGTAGGGCTAGCTTTCTTTAGCTTTGATATTTTGAAAGACACGATTGTTTGTTGGGATGCCTGAGTATTGATGTCTTTATGTCAAATTATAGACTATTGCTTTGAATCACTTATGTCTGAATATTCATGCCATGATTAGATATATGATCAAGTTTATGCTAGGTAGCATTCCACATAAAAATTATCTTTTTATCATTTACACCTTTCGAGGGGCAGTAGGAATTAAGCTTGGGGATCCTGATACGTCTCCATCGTATCAATAATTTTTTATTGTTTCATGCCAATGTTATACAACTTTCACATATTTGTGGCAACTTTATATATGATTTATTGGACTAACCTATTGATCCAGTGCCCAGTGCTAGTTCCTGTTTTTTGCATGTTTTTTGTTTCGCAGAAAATCCATATCAAACGAAGTCCAAATTTAATAAAAATTTATGGAGAATTATTTTGAAATATATGTGATTTTGGGAGGTGGAATCAATGCAAACGGGGGCCCACAGTGCCCACAACCCACCAGGGCGTGCCCCAGGCCCCAGGCGCGCCTAGGTGTCTTACGCTCACCTCGTAGGTCGGTTGGGTCTGTACTTCAGGCGCAAGGAAGCTTATATCCGGAAAAAAATCGTGTTAAAATTTCATCACAATCGGAGTTATGAATATCCCGGAATATAAGAAACAATTTTCGGCCAGATCTTTGGAACGCGAAACAGAAGAGAATGGAGAGGGAGATCCAATCTCGAAGGGGCTCCCGCCCCTCCGCCGCCATGGAGGCCATGGAACAGAGGGGGAACTCTTCCCCCATCTATGGGGGAGGCCAAGGAAGAAGAAGGAATGGGGCTCTCTCCCCCTCTCTCCAGGTGGCACCTGAACACCACCGGGCTAGGATCATGACGGCGATCTACATCAACAATCTTGCTACCGTCAACACCAACTCTCTCCCCCTCTATGTAGCGGTGTAACACCCCTTCTCTCCGTTGTAATCTCTACTTAAACATGGTGCTCAACTCCATATATTATTTCCCAATGATCTATGGTTATCCTATGATGTTTGAGTAGATCCGTTTTGTCCTCTGGGTTAATCGTGACCTTGGTTGGTATGATTGTATATTTTATTTATGTTGCGGCTTATGGTGCCCTCCGTCTCGCGCAAACGTGAGGGGTCCCTGTTGTAGGGTGTTGCAATAAGTTCATGATTCGCTTATGGTGGGTTGGGAGAGTGACAGAAGCTTAAACCCGAGTAAGTGGGTTGTTGCGTATGGTATAAAGATGACTTGATACTTAATGTTTTGGTTGGGTTTCACAACCTTAATGATCTTTAGTAGTTGCGGATGCTTGCTTGAGTTCCAATCATAAGTGCATATGATCCAAGTAGAGAAAGTATGTTAGCTCATGCCTCTCCCTCATTTAGAATTGCAAGAATGATTACCGGTACTTGTTATCGATTACCTAGGGACAAATGACTTTCTTGTTGACAAAAGCTATCCACTTTTATTACCTTGCAGAGTACTCATAGTTTTATTCTTGCAAAATAGTTTCATACTTGTTCTAGGTAAAGCAAACGTCAAGTGTGCGTAGAGTTGTATCAGTGGTCGATATAACTTGAGGGAATATTTGTTCTACCTTTAGCTCCTCGTTGGATTCGACATTCTTATTTATCGAAGAAGGCTACAAACAATCCCCTATACTTGTGGGTTATCTGTGCATGCACAGCCGCCGCCGCCGAACCCTCTCTCCTCGTGCACACACAGACGATGGGTGAAAGCTTCCCCGGGGACGGGGCGGTGGCCAATGGCTTCGGTCGCCGCTCTATGCACGAGTGGGAAGCCCATCTCCTCCATGAAGAGAACTACCCGGTGACTCTCGATATGCGCGCGCCGGGGTGGTGGAGGCTCAGCGCCAGGGGCGTCCCCGTCCCCCGCTGCCCGACGTCAAGCACCCCCACTACTTCCAGGCCGAGATCGACCGCGTGCGGGTGTCTCTGTCGGAGGAGGAGCGAGCCCTCCGGGAGTACAACGCCGGAAACCACGAGGCGTTGGCGGCGTACTTTGAACGCCGGCAGGCGGAGCGGCTGGCCTCCATCAACAACATGCCACTGGTGAGGGGGCGCAATAACAGCGATGACCGTCACCTGTGATGGGGCGCCCCCGGCCGCACGCTACACGCAGTCCTCGAGTACCTCGAGCGCGACGACGATCAGCTGCTGACGTACCCGGCCGCCCCGGTCCCTCGCCGAAGTTGCGGTCCATGGCTGCCGAGGAGTATGTTGGGCGGGTCCTCCTCCTCCTCCTCCCGCTCCTGCTCTCACTCCTCCGGGTCCCCGGCGCTCTTAAGCATCAAGGTCGAGCCCGTGGATACGCCGCTCGGCTGCACAATCGCGGCGTCGTCATCAATGAGGGCGGCGGCGGTTCCTTGGGTCCAGCCTCCCGCCTCGTCAGGCCGAAGACAGAGCCGGGGCTCGGGCCCGTGAAGCGCGAGCACAACTACGAGGCCGCCATGAAGTGGGCGCGGGAGGACTGGGTGATGCGGCTTGAAAACATTAGTATTTCCCCAAAGAGGAAGCGATGATGCAGCACAACTACAGTAGGTATTTCCCTCAGTGATGAGACCAAGGTTATCGAACCAGTAGGAGAACCACGCAACACCATGTAAATAGCTCCTGCACACAAAGAACAAATACTTGCAACCCGA
The DNA here is from genome assembly GCA_021605145.1 of Aegilops bicornis. Taxonomy (NCBI): domain Eukaryota; kingdom Viridiplantae; phylum Streptophyta; class Magnoliopsida; order Poales; family Poaceae; genus Aegilops; species Aegilops bicornis. Next base: position 456,350,334 of record CM038675.1, on the reverse strand, counting down.
CGTAAGAGAGGGGTTGTCAATCCCTCATGGGTAAAAAGATAGGTAAAATTGTAGTAGAATGGATAAATAGATCTCGCAGGAACGCGAGATAAAATAAATAAATAAAAATTGCAGCAAGGTATTTTTGTATTTTTGGATTAATAGATCTGAAAATAAAAGCAAATAAAAATCGATCGCACATGCAAATATAATAAAGAAGAGACCTGGGGGCCGTAGATTTCACTAGTGGCTTCTCTTGAGAAAAATAGCATACGATGGGTAAACAAATTATTGTTGGGCAATTGATTGAACTTCAAATAATCATGACGATATCCATGCAATGATCATTATATAGGCATCACGTCCAAGATTAGTAACCGACTCCTGCCTTCATCTACTACTATTACTCCACACATCGACCGCTATCCAGCATGCATCTAGTGTATTAAGTTCATGGAGAAACGGAGTAATGCAATAAGAACGATGACATGATGTAGACAAGATCTATTTATGTAGAAATAGACCCCATCTTGTTATCCTTAATAGCAACGATACATACGTGTCGGTTCCCCTTCTGTCACTGGGATCAAGCGCCGTATGATCGAACCCATCACAAAGCACCTCTTCCAATGGCAAGAAAAATCGATCTGGTTGGCCTAACTAAACCAAAGATTTGAAGAACAAATACGAGGCTATAAGTAATCATGCATATAAGAGATCAAAAGACTCAATTTACTTTCATGGATAAAAACATAGATCTGATCATAAACTCAAAGTTCATCGGATCCCAACAAACACACCACAAAAAGAGTTACATCATATAGATCTCCAAGAGACCATTGTATTGAGAATCAAAAGAGAGAGAGGAAGCCATCTAGCTACTAACTATGGACCTGTAGGTCTACAATGAACTACTCACACATCATTAGAGAGACACCAATGAGGATGATGAACCCCTCTGTGATGGTGTCTAGATTGGATCTGGTGGTTCTGGAACTTGCGACGGCTGGAATTGATTTTCGTTGAATCTCCTAGGGTTTCTGGAATATTGGGGTATTTATAGAGCAAAGAGGCGGTGCAGGAGGACACCGAGGTGGGCACAACCCACAGGCGGCGCTGGGCCCCAGCACGCATACAGTGGGTTGTGCTCCCCTCGGAGCTCCCCTCAGGTACTTTCGTGGGCCAATAGGTGTCTTCTGGACCAGAAAAAAATCCACAAAAACTTTCGCTGCGTTTGGACCCCGTTTGGTATTGATTTCCTGCGAAGTAAAAAACAAGCAAAAAACAGCAACTGGCACTGGGCACTATGTCAATAGGTTAGTCCCAAAAAATGATACAAAGTTGCTATTAAATGATTGTAAAACATCCAAGAATGATAATATAATAGCATGGAACAATAAAAAATTATAGATATGTTGGAGACGTATCACTGGGCGCGGACGGAGATGGAACGCCAGCGCCGCGCCCTGGAGGAGACTCGGCGCCGTGGCCGCGACGAGGGCGGCGTTGTCGTTCTTGACGACAGCTACGACGAGGTGCCACCGCGGCCAAACCAGTCCGCCAGGGGACCCCAGAAAGGGGTCCAGCAGGTACAGCCGTGTGAAGGAGGAGAAGGAGGATGACGATGGCGGCGACTTCGGCGTGTTCAGCGAGTTCTTCGGCCTGTAGGCGCGGCCGTATTTTTCTTCTTTTTAGTAGACTTATTATTATGTTTCTATATGTAAAAAAAGGATGAACCGCCTAAATATCGCCGAATGTATGTCGTGTTTGTCAAAATTTTCCCAATTATGTTTTTAATTTTTCTTTTAAAAAAAGAGCGTTTGGGGTTGACCCGGGGGCGACGACTGGGAAGCCGATCACCCCCACGCCAAAAATATTGCTGGTTCACCCCCAAGCGGCGCTTTTTTCTAGCCCCTGGGGGGCGAGCGGCTGGAGATGCTCTGAGACTAGCTTGTGTGTTTCCCCTTCAAGAAAGTGAACATCGACATAGTATATCCTTGTCTTCGAAGTTTCGGTTATCCCCAACTATACTAGTCATGGGTAGCCTAGCCCGGACGGCCCGACCTGACCTTGTCCACGGGTCATGCCTGGGCCTAAATTTTGCGCCCGAAGGCCAGACCTGGCCCGAGCCCGTCCTATTAGCGATTAAACGAAGAGGCCTAGCCTGAGGCTTGGTGGGCTTTTACACTGGGGGGCCGTAGATTTCACTAGTGGCTTCTCTCGAGAAAAATAGCATACAAAGGGTAAACAAATAATTGTTGGGCAATTGATAGAACTTCAAATTATTATGATGATATCCAGGCAATGATCATTATATAGGCATCACGTCCAAGATTAGTAGACCGACCCCTGCCTGCATCTACTACTATTACTCCACACATCGACCGATATCCAGCATGCATTTAGTGTATTAAGTTCATGGTAAAACAGAGTAATGCAATAAGAACGATGACATGACGTAGACAAGATCTATTCATGTAAGAATAGGCCCCATCTTGTTATCTTTAATAGCAATGATCAATACGTGTCTTGCTGCCCCTTCTGTCACTGGGAAAGAACACCGCACGAAAGAACCCATCACAAAGCACCTCTTCCCATGGGAAGAAAAATCAATCTAGTTGGCCTAAATAAACCAAAGATTCAAAGAATAAATACGAGGCTACAAGTAATCACATATAAGAGATCAAAACTCAAATAACTTTCATGGATAAAATAGGTCTGATCATAAACTCAAAGTTCATCGGATCCCAACAAACACACCGCAAAAAGAGTTACATCAAATAGATCTCCAAGAGACTATTATATTGAGAATCAAAAGAGGGAGAGGAAGCCATCTAGCTACTGCATACGGACCCGTAGGTCTACAATTAACTACTCACGCATCATCAGAGGCACCAATGAGGATGATGAACCCCTCCGTGATGGTATCTAGATTGGATCTGGTGGTTCTGGAACTTGCGGCAGCTGGAATTGTGTTTCGTCGACTCCCCTAGGGTTTTTGGATTTTGGGGGTATTTATAGATCAAAGAGGCGGTGCGGGAGGTGGCCAAGGTGGGCACAACCCACCAGGGCGTGCCTGGACTTCCAGGCGTGCCCAGGTGGGTTGTGCTCCCCTCGGAGCCCCCCTCTGGTACTTCTTTGGCCCAACAGGTGTCTTCTGGTCCAGAAAAATTCTCCAAAAAGTTTTGCTGCGTTTGGACTCCGTTTGGTATTGATTTTTTGCGAAGTAAAAAAAACAAGCAAAAAATAGCAACCGGCACTTGGAACTATGTCAATAGGTTAGTCCCAAAAAATGATATAAAGTTGCTATAAAATGATTGTAAAACATTCAAGAATGATAATATAATAGCGTGAAACAAGCAAAAATTATAGATACATTGCAGACGTATCAGCATCCCCAAGCTTAATTCCTACTCGTCGTCGAGTAGGTAAATCAAAAAACAGATTTTTTGATGTGGAATGTTGCCTAACATGTTCATCACATATCTTTTCTTTTGTAGCATGGGCATTTGGACTTTTATATGATTCAAAGCAATAGTCTAGTTTTGACATGAAGCTTTCAATACTCAAGCATATCAACAAGCAACCATGTCTTTCAAAATATCAGCACTAAAGCAAGTTATCCCTAGCCCATCATGCTCAATCATTGATCCATTCATGAAACACACTCACATATTAGATACACCCAATGCTCAAACGATCATAGTGCCCCTAAGTTGGTGCTTTTATAATAGAAGATGGAGACTTAAATAAAAATAAAAATTGCATAAAGTAAATAGAAAGGCCCTTCGCAGAGGGAAGTAGGGATTTGTAGAGGTGCCAAAGCTCAAAGCGAAAAAAACAGAGATAAAAAATTTTGGTGGCATGCTTTTCCTCTCAACGAAAATGACCGAGTAGTTCCAATACTTTCCATGCTAGATTTATCATAGGCGGTTCCCAAACAGAAAATGAAGTTTATTCCTTTTTCCACCATACTTTCACATTCCACGGCTAGTTGTATCCACGGGTGTCGTCCATACCAACACTTTCCATGGAATTTGTTATTTGACAACATAAATTAAATTCATTTTTCATTTCGGTGCTGTGCATCCCTAATACCTTTTCCGTACTCTCATGCAATGACAAGTGAATAAACACTCATCTTGAGAATAACACATCTAGCATGGAAAAATATCAGCCACCCCCTACCGTTTCATGAGTGGTACGAGCACAAGTGAATAAACACTCATCTTGAGAATAACACATCTAGCATGGAAAAATATCAGCCACCCCCTACCGTTTCATGAGTGGTACGAGCACACAAAAAGTAAATTATTTTCAAAATTAGAGATGGCACATACAAATTTGCTTAGAACGGCAAGAGAATACCGCATATAGGTAGGTATGGTGGACTCATATGGCAAAACTGGGTTTAAGGATTTTGGGTGCACAAGTAGTATTCCTACATAGTACAAGGGAAGGCTAGCAAAAAGATTGACAAGCATCCAACCAAGAAACGGAAAATCACATAAGCGAGCATTAAGCATAACTAACACCGAATATATTACACCACAAGTAGGATGTAATTTCATTGCATAACTATTGACTTTCATGCTTGGATAGGGAATCACAAACCTTAATACCAATATTCTTACTAAAGCATAATTACTCATCAGCATGACTCATATATTACTATCATCATATCGCAAAACTATTACAAAGAATCAAGTTTATTTTATCCAATGATCTTCATGAAAATTTTATTATATCCCTCTTGAATATCTATCACTTTGGGACTAGTTTCATATGTTGCTTTTGATAGCTCAAACAAATCTAAGTGAAGAACATGAGCACAAAAATTTCCATCTCTCAAAATAATATAAGTGAAGCATGAGAGAATTTCTTCAAAAGTTTACTAACTCTCAAATAAATCTAAGTGAAGCACGAGAGCATTTCTTCAAAAACATTAAAGCACACCATGCTAAAAAAGATATAAGTGAAGCACTAGAGCAATTTCATAGCTCAAAAAAATTTAATTGAAGCATAAAGAGCAATTCTAACAAAATCCTAGCATAATTTTGGCTCTCTCAAATAGGTGTGTCCAGCAAGGATAGATGACACAAACTAAAAAGAAAAACAAGCAAAGACTCGTATAATACAAGATGCTCCAAGCAAATCTCATGATATGTGACGAATAAAAATATAACTCCAAGTAAAATACCGATGGTCGTTAGAAGAAAGAGGGGATGCCACTCGGGGGCATCCCCAAGCTTAGTTGCTTGTTTCTCTTTGGATAATGACTTGGGGTGCCATGGGGCATCTCCAGGCTTAGGCTCTTCTAATCCTTATTCCTTCATCCATCATGATCTCACCCAAAACTTGACAACTTCAGTCACACAAAACTCAACAAAACCTTCGTGAGATCCGTTTGTATAAGAAAGCAAATCACTACTCTAAGTACTATTGCAAACCCATTCATATTTTATTTTTGCATTATATCTACTGTATTCCAACTTGACTAACATAACAGTCTGTAGCAATCTGCAAACTGCGTATGCTTCTGTAAATCCAAAAATTCTGAAAAGTTAGGAAAAGGTAGGTAATTTGTATATAAATCTTGGGTAAAAATTCAGAATTTTTCGTTACTTCTGTGATTTTTGAAAATTATTTTACTGGATGTAAAAGTTTCTGTTTTCCAACAAGATCAAATCAACTGTCACCCAACATGGTCCCAAAGGCTTTGCTTGGCCCAAACACTAATTAAAACATAAAAAAACACAATCATAACAGAGGCATAATTGTGTAAACAGTCAAGAACAGAAAGAAAAGGCAAAAATAATTTTTATTCATTGGGTTGCTTCCCAACAAGTGCTATCGTTTTACGCCCCTAGCTAGGCATAACGCATAGATTCAAGTATTGTCTTCTTTATTCTCCAACTCTTCAATCAAACACTTAGGATTCTTCAAAGATTTAGCATACAAACTTTCAATAACAATACTTCTAGGGACAAGTTTGGAAAAATTCATTCTTGCAAGTAGGATCTTTTATCACTTCAATAAAATCAGGGTGAATACTAATCATCTTAAGATCTTCTTTGTTATTATTAGAAGTTGCACCCTTGTTTTTAGTGACTTGAGTAATCTTGCCAATTTTTATAGGAGTTTTTTCAATAGTTTTAGCGGAAGCAAAAGCCGTGCTTAGATTACTAAAAAATTCTTCTAACTTATCAATTCTAGTGGGGCTCTCCTCTATTCTCTCGTTGAATGCGGGTTGTTTTTATTTTAGTACTTTAAGAGCATCTCCCGCTTTTGATCCAATTCTATTAGAAAGATTTTACATCCTTTTATCTAGTTTTTCAATGTTTTCTTCAGTGAGCATTTTCTTTTCAATAGCATCTAACCTTTCCATAACATGCGCGAGAGTTAAAGTTGTTTCATTAATCATAAGAGCTGGTGAACCCACTATATTTCCCATAGCATTAAAAGCATCTAGAGAAGGACACATCAAGAAATTCCCACCAGTAATCGTATCAAGGTCGAATCTATACCAAGTAGTGATGCCCACATAAAAACAACGGAGAAGAACAATGGTAGATTGCTTACGAACGGATCTATTATGAGCATTGCAAATACTATACCAAGCATCTTTTAGGTTCTCCCCTCCCCTTTGTTTGAAATTAAGAACCTCGTTCTTGGGGGTGCATGCAATAGAGGAAGAACTATCCATAACGACAAAAAGTGGAAAACCAAATTGCACACAAAAACAGATCTGACGAGAAAACGGTGAACGAAAAAGAGGGAGAATAAAACGCCAATTTTTTGTGAAGTGGGGGAGATGAAAAGGAGAGGAAAATGGCAAATAATGTATGCAAGGAGATGAGATTTGTGAGTAGGAACCTGGTAGATGTTGATGATGTCTCCCCGGCAACCGCGCCAGAAATCCTTTCTTGATGGCTCGCGTCCGCGTCAGTATTTCTCAAAGAGGAAGGGATGATGCAGCACATCTACGGTAGGTATTTCCCTCAGTGATGAGACCAAGGTTATCGAACCAGTAGGAGAACCAAGCAACACTACGTAAATGGTACCTGCACACAAATAACAAATACTTGCAACTCGACGCGTAAGAGGGGTTGTCAATCCCTCTCGGGTAAAAGATAGATTGATTTGTAGTAGATTGGATAAATAGATCTCGCGGAAACGCGAAATAAAGAAAATTACGAAAAATTGGAGCAAGGTATTTTGGGTTTTTTGGAATAATAGATCTGAAAATAAAAGTGGCAAATAATATATCGGAAAGCAAATATGATAAAGAATAGACCCGGGGGCCGTAGATTTCACTAGTGGTTTCTCTCGAGAAAAATAGCATACGACAGGTAAACAAATCAATGTTGGGCAATTGATAGAACTTCAAATAATTGTGACGATATCCAGGCAATGATCATTATATAGGCATCACGTCCAAGATTAATAGACCGACTCCTGCCTGCATCTACTACTATTACTCCACACATCGACTGATATCCAACATGCATCTAGTGTATAAGTTCATGGAAAAATGGAGTAATGCAATAAGAACGATGACATGATGTAGACAAGATCTATTCGTGTAGGAATTGACCCCATCTTGTTATCCTTAATAACAACAATCAATACGTGTCTTGCTGCCCCTTCTGTCATTGGGAAAGAACACCGTACGAACGAACCCATCACCAAGCACCTCTTCCCATGGCAAGAAAATCGATTTAGTTGGCCTAGCTAAACCAAAGATTCGAAGAAGAAATACGAGGCTATAAGTAATCATGCATATAAGAGATCAAAACTTAAATACCTTTCATGGATAAAATAGATCTGATCATATACTCAAAGTTCATCGGATCCCAACAAACATACCACAAAAAGAGTTACATCAAATAGATCTCCAAGAGACCATTGTATTGAGAATCAAAAGAGAGAGAGAGAGGAAGCCATCTAGCTCACGCCTCACGGACCCGTAGGTCTACAATGAACTACTCACGCATCATCGGAGAGGCACCAATGAGGATGATGAGCCCCTCCGTGATGGTGTCTAGATTGCATCTGGTGGTTCTGGAACTTGAGACGGCTGGAATTGTGTTTCGTTGAGTCCCCTAGGTTTTTTGGATTTTAGGGGTCTTTATAGAGCAAAGAAGTGGTGCGGGAGGCGGCTGAGGTGGGCACAAGCCCCCAGGGTGCGCCTGGGCCCCCAATCGCGCCCAGGTGGTTGTGCTCCCCTCGGAGCCCCCCTCTGGTACTTCTTTGGCCCATGAGGTGTCCCTGGTCTAGAAAAATTCTTCAAGAAGTTTCGCTACATTTGGGCTCCGTTTGGTATTGATTTTCTGTGAAGTAGAAAACAAGCAAAAAATAGCAACTGGCACTGGGCACTATGTCAATAGGTTAGTCCCAAAAAATGATATAAAGTTGCTATAAAATGATTGTAAAACATCCAAGAATGATAATATAACAGCATGGAACAAGCTAAAATTATAGATACGTTGGAGTCGTATCAGGCCCGGCCCCGGTCTTTATGCATCTGGTTTGGTTAGGCCCAGCCCGAAGCCCGGCACGGCCCAAAGGATGTCCAGGTATATCCCCAACCCTAAATCTCTACTCGTGGTTACGTGTCTCTAGTGTTTACTTATATCTTATATGACAGTTTATCTTGCTACTAACTTGTTGAATATATTGATAGCACTAGATTCACCTTTGCAATTGTTAGGCTCAGTTTCATTTTCCGCATTATTGCCTAAAATTGTAAAGTAATAATTAAAATTTCTAATTGTGAGCACGGGGAATGGTCGTAGAAAATAGGGAGCGAACGGAGGCGAGCGCTAATTGCGGATCGGTGGTCCCAATGATTTGAACACGACCGGTAGCGAGACTCCGCCGACCGGCTGCTTAGGCCACGACCCGGCCTTCTCCTCCCCTCCGGTAAGTTCTATCCACTCCAATCCTTCAAGCATGTCTAAAGCTGATCGCAGTTCAGCCCGTGCGGATGTTGCCGCTGACAACGTCATCGCGTGCTGGGCAACCTGTTTCCGTGCCGATCTGGTGATGGCGAAGGTCGGGACGATAAGGGGTCGATTATTCTTGCTAGTTCAGGACGTCTTGCTCTCCTGAATGACGATCAAGTAGTAGTCGATGCCGGTTTGTTCACGATGGTTACTGTTGGTGACGAGATCTCCTTCCCATGTCACATAGCCATTGTTGGTGGTCGCATAGATGCCATGGACCACACTCCTTCGATTTCTCCAGATTCAACGAGGGGTCCATTGGCCCCGCTGAAGGTCCACGATGCCCAGTGCTGAGCCGTACTGCAGTAATCTAGTCTAGTAAATCCTCTGGGAAGGTTTGCCCAATGTTTTGAAATCAGTGGTTGATGCTCCATCACTAGATCTGAATCTTGATCTTTGTCATGGTCTAGAAATCCAAAGAGTGGTCTAGCAGAAGTTTAACACTCTGGTTGCTTTCTCTCCAGGACACGGTGCCCGCGAGTTACTTTATCATGGCCTCTTTGAAGCACCATAAGCATAGGCTAGACTGCTCGTGGTTAGCCAATACCTGTGTTCTTGTCTGGGAGGCATTGCCCAAGATTTCCAGGTCTTACCACTAACAGACAAAATCTTCAGGTTTTTCATGAATTCCAAATGAGATGGGTTCTTTGTGCACTCGCTCAAGAGCTTTTCATGTCAATCCTTTGAGGTCTGCTTCAACCTTTGGGGCAATTGGGGTCAGGATTTTGTCCAGGAATTTTGAAATTGGGAGAAGGAAGAACAACTCTCTTGGACCATGGTTGGAGCCAAAAAAGATGTCCTTTGCCAAAAATCCTCAACATAACTTGTCATTTGCATCTACTCTGAAACAATACTTTTCAGGGGCAAATCTGACAGCTATTGGCACACACAACAAACCTGAAATTGCTAGAAATCTTCACAAGGCAGAATAGTGCGCAACAACTTCAGTGGATCATGACTCCAATTCATACAATTTGTTTGCTAGGTTAACGTTGAAAGAAATTTCAGATCTTAGAGGGCTTCTGTCTGTAGGGCATGACAATAAGGCTATTCAGACCTTCTTTAAGGCTAATTACCCTTGCTCGTCTATTGAGCATATATCTGTTTTTGAGACATTGAAGAGCTCACAAAACTCGCATTGGCTTTCAATCAATTGCAAAGGTTTTTGACCCTTTTACAGTTAAATCAAATATACCGTCAGCAACACTATTCAATCGGATTAAAAGCTCTCTACCACAAGAGGGAGCATCTCCTTCAAAATTGATGGGCCAAGCTATCAAGGCTCAGCCTAGTGTGGCATGAGTCTCGTATTTTATAGAATTCAGATTATGATAGATGCCCAGCCCGCTTTTGCTTCCAATGGGCCCTCATTCTTTGATAGACTTGAATGGACAAGCTTGGCCCATGATAATAACTTGCATATTTGGAGAGGTTAGTGACCATGCTGCCTCGCTTCTGGACATTCTCGTCAACAGTGTCATAATAAAATCAAATGCCACAAATGCTTTAAACCAGGTCATATTATGAGAGATTGTGATTTCTTTGGCTGTGAAAAAGTGGCCCCGGTGGCCCAAAGTAATTGACAACCATAGAAAAAAACTGAAACGAAACATCAAGTTTAGAACAAGGTAACTTCTCCTCAGCCGGCTCAAGTTCTCCTAGTGATTGATAAGAATATCTCTACTATGATATCCTTCCGATTTTGGGCTTAGTTATCGATAGCTTACTTGCCACTGTTCAACCCAGCATTGATCACAATATCGTGCCAGATGGGACTACACAAGGAAGGTTTATGGAGGCTTTGGATGGTTACCCCTCTACTGATTTAGATATTCCTTCTTTGGGTAATAATCCCCTAGCAGACGGTCAGATTGATTTGACTGCCAAGAAGGGCAAGAGCAATTTGGCATATTTGCCCCTTGTCGCCTCGTCTTCCCCTCATACTTTGTAGAACGGAATGCCAACCACGGTGAGGGGATTAATCATTGTACCTTTACATACAACCATGAATGATGGCTTGCTCTGCTTTCTTTTCCAGTAGATCTATGGGAACATCGTCACATTGAAGGGGCTATGAAGGATTTTGGCACTTTAGAGTCCTGGGACAAGGTAGCCAGTGATCACTCACGTGTGGTCATTAAGGTTTTAGTCACTGATCCGTTAAAGATACCACACAACTATGTAGTTTCAGTAGGAGATAAGAACTAGGGGGTCTTAGTCTATACTCATTGTGATTCCAGGGCATAATATGCTTGGTGGCCTACCAGAAGATGAGAATCTTCCCCCAGATGGGGGCAATCCTCACCCTATGCCTCTGTTTCTTGCTCCCCCAAATGAACAGCCTCCAATGCAGGATTGGCCTGCCTGAGAAGAACAACCAGCCCAGAATGAGCAATATGAGCATCAACAGAATGACATTGCTCCAAACTTGCAGCAACACCTTAATTTAGCAGGGCAAAATATGGATTTAAACCAGGAACCACACCAGCACATTCTAGGTGATTTCCTATAGATTAATGATCTCATAGACGGTGCACACATGCTCAATCAGGAGGATTTCCAAGAGTTGCAAGCTCTGATCAATCCTGTGATCCATAACCATCTACCTATTTAGCTTATCACTCATGATGCTGGTATAGATCTGAAGATGCATGGGTGGAGGTGGCCATCAGTGATCTCACAGTTACCTTTAGTTCTGACTCTGAAAATACTTCTAGTAATTCTATCAATGCTGCTTTGGTTGATTATCTAGCAAAGTTCAATGAGCACCATATGGTTGATGTCCCAGTGCAACAGCCAGCGCATAATATGATGAATCGGATTCACTTAGGTATGGTGCTGATTCGGCCTGAGATTGAGGATACAACACTAACTTACAATGCTTATCCTCATGGGCAGTTCAATGTGTTAAGCCACAAGGCAGGTGGAAGTGAAACATTTGTTCAAAATGCAGATGTCAGCAAGGAATTAGTTTCAACAAGTGGAACATTGGCTCAGACTGCAGATGCCGATATGGATTTAGTTTCACATCCTACTGACAAACCAATTGCTGCAGATGAAAAGGACATAGCTGTTACTGCTCCACCTGTTGCTCACTATGAAGAGAAGATCTATTTAGACAGTGAAAAACTTGCCCTTGCTCCAATCTTATCTCGACAAGGTGAAACGGCATGGAAAAAGTATTTTTGCCTTGCACCTCAAACTGCTCTCTTTGTAACAGTGCCAATCTCTTGGGCTAATTTTTTCACTACAAAACTGATGTCACCTGATGATTTTTCCTAGGCAAAGGGTATACTCAACTCCAAGCTATGGCAGTTATTCCAGGAAGAAAATGTGGCTGGTTTGAGTGTTCAAGTTTTTGTTCCCAATACATGCCCCTCTAAAACACCACATGTCTGTTCTCTGTTTATTGCTAGTTAAGAGGCCACCATGGGCTTCTCCACTCCACAGGCATCTAGATCTTCACCTGGCAAAGTAGTAGAACACTTCAGTACATCTGCCTTGCTTTTGAAAAGTAAGCAATGCAAGTCCCCTAGTGGTATCAAAAGTAAGAAGAAGTGCAAGACTGGAGCATTTGGCCAAAGGTTACAAGGGTAAGACATGCTTTGATAAAAATTATCTTGCTTTTTCTGCTGATGCTCCTGCCATTAACAAGAAAGTGGTCAGCAACCTATATGGTAAGTTTATGGTAGTGAGTAAACCTCCGGTGCAGAAGAAGCAGAAGATCTCCAAGAAGGATAATGATGATGCTAAAGCTAAGAAGAACACAAAGAAGAAGTGAGGCCCTATGAGAGGAAGAATTTACAATTTCTATTTCTAGTAGATTTTGTACTGTAACGGCTTGGCCTTTTGCTTTTCTAAACCATTATGTAATGTAGACTCTTTTGATCATTTCCAATGATGCATGAACATGTGGCTATTATTTATAGTATCTGTACCCAGTTGACATGGCCTATTCCATCGCAGGCGTCATTCGCTGTTGTTGTTGCTTGGGCCTAGTGCCTTTAGCCGCCTCATACTGCACTAGTATCTCACCATGACAAAGCAAACTTGGAAAGTACTGAATTGGAACATCAGAGGCCTGAATTACCCAGATAAATGGATGCGCATTCAGAACAAGGTAACTGAAAATTGCTGCTCTATGGTTGGTTTGTTTTCAAGAAACCAAGAAGGAACACATTATCTAGCTTTCCTCAAGAAATTTTGCCCTGCTAGGTTTGACAGTTTTGCCTTTTTACCATAAGTTGGAAGATCAGGTGGGCTTTTTACTGTCTGGTGTTCCTCAGTTTTCTCTAGAGAGGTGCTTTTCAAAATGAGTATGCCCTGTTAGTGGGCCTTCAATCAACTAGATGTGGCTCATGCTGGACTTTAACTAACATTTATGCCCCATGTCAGGATGATAAGAAATTAGATTTTTTGAACTGTCTTGATGGCATTCAGATTCCACATGATGCAGACTAGTTACTAGTTGGGGGTTTTAACCTCATTAGGAGTTCTGATGATAGAAGCAAGTCTAGAGGCAATATCAATGAGATGTTATTATTCAATGCAGTCATTAGTAAGCATGGACTGGTACACATACCTCTCAAGGGCAAAGCTTTTACCTGGAGTAATATGCAAATGGACCCCCTTCTGGAAAAGATTGGATTGGTTTTTCACTTCACCTGCATGGACTCTTTCATATCCAAATACCATAGCCCTTCCACTGGCCATGACCACATCTGATCATGTCCCATGTGTTATCAGTATTCAGACAACAATGCCAAGGGGGATCTTTTTAGGTTTAAAAGCAGATGGCTGGAACATGACCAATTCCTACCACTTGTAGAGTCTATCTGGACAAAAATCACTCATTTTGGTGATGCTGCCAAGGGGATAAATGCAAAGATGAAGGTGCTCTGGAAAATTCGCAAAGCCTGGGCAAAAACCCTATCCTTAAAACAAGATATATCAGATATCAATGCCTTGATTGCCATGCTAGATGCCCGTGAAAATCACAGAGTTTTGTGTGATATGGAATTTACTCTTAGGACTGATCTCAAAACCATCTGTTGACTTTATTAAAGCAGCAGAAAATCTATTGGCAGCTGATAACTCACAAGTATAGGGGATCAGTTGTAGCTTTCTCGATAAATAAGAGTGTCCAACCCAACGAGGGCTAAAGGTTGAACTTATATTCTCTTCAACTTCTATCGACCACTGATACAACTCTACGCACACTTGACGTTTGCTTTACCTAGAACAAGAATAAAACTACTTTGTAGGTGTAATAGGATAAGTTTTCAAGAGTGAAACTAGAAGTACTTAGCAAGAATAGAACTAGGAGTAATTTGTAAGATAATAAAAGTTAGCTGTTTGGTAGAAAGCTTTTTGTAACATAAGAGAAGGATTTTGTTGGGAAACGTACGATGTGTAAATTCCACAATACTGCCGAATCAAAATAAGACGTTGGCGGTAAGCAGTATGACTATCACCGCTCACAACTCGTTGTGTTCTACTCGTGCATGTCATCTACGCATAGACCTGGCTCGGATGCCACTGTTGGGAAACATTGCATGGAAAAAAAATTCTACGCACACGCAAGATCTATCATGGAGATTCATAGCAACGAGAGGGGAGAGTGTGTCTACGCACCCTCATAGACCGTAAGTGGAATCGTTTGTTAACGCAGTTGATGTAGTCGAACTTCTTCGCGCTCCAACCGATCAAGTACCGAACGTACGACACCTCTGTGTTCAGCACACGTTCAGCTCGGTGACTTCCTCGCCTTCTTGATCCAGCAAGACGACGAAGTAGTGGATGAGTTCCGGCAGCACGACGGCGTGGTGATGGTGATGGTGAAGTTATCTCCGCAGGGCTTTGCCTAAGCACTACGAAAATATGACCGAGGGTGTAAATAGTGGAGGGGGGCGTCGCACACGGCTAAGCAATTGTTGTGGTTATGTGTGGCAGCCCCCTCCCACACACTACTGCAGGATGCTGCTAACGCGACACTACAATCAGAGACCCTTCGACGAAACTTTGTGCGATGCATTAATCTCAAACGGGGATGTAAAAAACCCGTCAAAAAGATGCAAAACGTTTACGATGGCGGAGACATCAAACACGGTTCAGATTTTAGTTACGTGTGCGATGCTAGGCATACGGTTGATCCATATGAACTATTTGTGATTATACAAAACAACAGAAACGGGCAGCCATCTTAATGTGTGTGCTATATACTGCATACAGTTCGCTCTGATGAACTGTTTGCTATTAGTGAATGCAATAGAAATGGTCAGCCAGATCAAGGTGTGTGTGATATACGGCATATGGTTCACTCGGACGAACTTTTTTTGATTAGGGAACACAACAGAAACCTTTCAACTTAACAAGATGTGTGTGATATGCGACAGACAGTTCACATAGATGAACTGTTTGCAATGAGCCAAAAAAACACAAACGATTGATGTAAACAAGATGTGTGTGATACGCGGCAAACAACCCACTCGGATGAACTGTTTGCGATGAGAAAATATAACACACATGATTACTAGAGTTAATTCGTGTGCGTGACTGCCTCAACGAGGAGCAGAGCGCGCCGCGGCCGCCTCAACGCCGAGCAACCGCGTGGTCAACCTTCTGGCACCCCATGGGAGGCGCGACGATGCATCCATCGGACAAGATGGTGATATCTTGACTGTGTGTGATAGTGGGAAGACACGTACACGTACATCCGAGAACGCGGGCCCATGTTTCGGGCTTCCAATGCGTGGCATACGGTTGATCCAAAAGAACTGTTTGCGATGAGCCCGGAACCATCAATAAATTTTGACCTTGTTTCTCATCACATTGCAGATTACAACACAATAAGTAATTGCAAATCTATTCACACCGATCAAGCTAATCTGTGTTCACACTTAGCACCGGGCTATAAAAACTACCCACTCGAAAATTACTTCACAATTCCTCTCCTCATCACCCACAAAACTGGTCTTTCCTATCAAGTCGTTCCGCCATGACCGGTAGGAGGAGTTTCGGGTGGACATATAACCAGGCAGCAAAGACCAAGGCCGCGGAAGCACTAGAAAGGTCCCACCGCGAAGCGGGAGCCACAACAGAGATGTCCTGGCGCGCCGCGGAGCCCTCGAACGAGCTCTCACGGGCATGTGAGGGCTCTCACAAGCGCACTCGCCGCGTCGGCGATCGCGACAAGTTGGCGTTGCTGAAGTCCTTGGCCGGCCACGACGACATTGTCACTGGCCTCATTAAGCAGCAGGAGCTGGTCGACGGCTTGATGAAGCTTCTCGAGATCAGTCATGCCTCGGTTGAAAAGGCGACCGGCCTCATCGAGCAACTAATTGGTGACAATGCGAAGCTCCTTAGCGCTCACCGAGAAGGAGGAGGAGGCCGCCGACTGGAAGATGCTGCATGAGCAGAGAAGTGCCTCGGGGATGACGCTGACAGCGGTCTTCGAGGAACTAATGGGTGACTTGAGGAAGCTTCGGATCGAGCACGAGGAGGAGGGGAGGAATCCATGGCTGCTTTCAAGAAAATTCATGAGGAATTGAAGAAGGAGCTGGAGGATGTCGTCGCCCGACAATCCATCAATGACTAGAGACAGTAGCGAAGTTTTACGTGCTTTCATTGGACGATTTGGGGTAGTCTATTGTGATGATATACTGATTTATAGCAGATCTTTGGAGGAACATTTGGAACATTTACGTGTTGTTTTTATTGCTTTACGTGATGCACGTTTGTTTGGTAACCTTGGGAAGTGCACCTTTTGCACCGACCGAGTATCTTTTCTTGGCTATGTTGTTACTCCACAGGGAATTGAAGTTGATAAGGCCAAGATTGAAGCTATTGAGAGTTGGCCGCAGCCCAAAACGGTCACACAAGTGAGGAGTTTTCTTGGACTCGCTGGTTTCTATAGGCGTTTGGTGAGAGATTTCAGCACCATTGCTGCACCTCTCAATGAGCTTACTAAGAAGGATGTGCCTTTTGTTTGGGGTACCGCACAGGAAGAAGCCTTCATGGTATTGAAAGATAAGTTGACACATGCTCATTTACTCCAACTTCCTAATTTAATAAGACTATTGAGCTTGAATGTGATGCTAGTGGAATTGGATTAGGAGGTGTGTTATTAAAAGATGGCAAACCTGTTGCATACTTTTCTGAAAAATTGAGTGGGCCTAGTCTGAACTATTCTACTTATGATAAATAATTATATGCTCTTGTTCTGACCTTAGAAACATGGCAACATTATTTATGGCCCAAAGAATTTGTTATACATTTTGATCATGAATCTTTGAAACATATTAAAATTCAAGCAAAACTGAACCGTAGACATGCTAAATGGGTTGAATTCATTGAGACTTTCCCTTATGTCATTAAACACAAGAAGGGTAAATAAAATGTTAATGCTGATGCTTTGTCTCATCATTATACTATGCTTTCACAACTTGACTTTAAAATATTTGGTTTGGAGACCATCAAAGATCAATATGTGCACGATGCTGATTTTAAAGATGTAATGCGGAATTGTAAAGAAGGAAGAACGTGGAACAAATTCGTCGTTAATGATGGATTTGTGTTCCGTGCTAACAAGCTATGCATTCCAGCTAGCTCCGTTCGTCTTTTGTTGTTGCAGGAGGCACATGGAGGAGGATTAATGGGACACTTTGGTGTGAAGAAGATGGAGGATGTACTTGCTACACATTTCTTTTGGCCAAAGATGAGACGGGATGTTGAGCGTTTTGTTGCTCGCTGCACTACATGTCAAAAAGCTAAGTCACGACTCAATCCTCATGGTTTATATATGCCTTTGCACTGTACCTAGTGTTCCTTGGGAGGATATATCTATGGACTTTGTTTTAGGTTTAGCTCGAATAAAGAAGGGAGGGATAGCATATTTGTTGTCGTGGATAGATTCTCAAAATGGCACACTTTATACCATGTCATAAAAGCGATGATCTTTGTTAATGTTGCTGATTTGTTCTTTCGTGAAATTATTCGCTTGCATGGTGTGCCAAATACTATTGTTTCAGACTGTGATACTAAATTTCTTAGCCACTTTTGGAGATGTTTATGGGCTAAGTTGGGGACTAAACTGCTTTTAGTACTACTGGTCACCCCCAAATTGATGGGCAAACTGAAGTAGTCAATAGAACATTGTCTACTATGCTTAGGGCTATTTTGAAGAATAGTAAGAAAATGTGGGAAGAATGCTTGCCTCATATAGAATTTGCTTATAATCGTTCATTGCATTCTACTACTAAGATGTGCCCTTTTGAAATTGTGTGTGGTTTCCTACCTCGTGCACCTATTGATTTGTTGCCTCTTCCATCTTCGGAGAAGGTTAATTTTGATGCTCAACAACGTGCTAAATTGATTTAAAAAATGCATGTGTTAACTAAGGAAAACATTGAGCGTATTAATGCTAAATATAAACTTGCTGGAGACAAGGGTAGAAAACATGTTGTCTTTGCACCTGGAGATCTTGTTTGGTTACATTTGCGTAAGGATAGATTTCCCGATTTGCGCAAGTCAAAGCTAATGCCACGTGATGATGGTCCTTTTAAGGTGTTAGAGAAAATAAATGATAATGCGTATAAACTTGAGCTGCCTGCAGATTTTGGGGTTAGTCCCACTTTTAACATTGCATATTTGAAGCCTTATTTGGGTGAAGAAGATGATCTTCCGTCGAGGACGATTTCATTTCAAGAAGGGGAGGATGATGAGGACATCAATACAATTGTTACACCCACAGCCCCTGCTACTATACATACTGGACCAATTACTAGAGCTCGTGCATGCCAATTAAATTACCAGTTACTTCCGTTTCTTGGTGATGATTCTAATGTTCATGAGAATATGATGCTGCCTAAATTGGATACATTTGTTTTGCTTACAAATGAAGGGCCTAACTTGGAGAAGGATGAACATTGGAGGAAGAACAAGCATGGAGATGATGGCATGCACAAGGGAAACAAGAACCGAGTTTCAAGTGATGATTTTAGAGTCTGTATGTGTAGGGAAACAAGAGATAGGGTTGGTTTCGGACCCCTCCCCCAAGGGACATGAAATTCCCCCTCTCTTCCTCCATATATACAGCCATTAGGGCGTCGTTTAGACTTAAGGTTTTGTTTATATTAAAAGTTCGCCATAGCTGCAACTTCGCATACTTCGTTTGTGTTCAACGACGAGACAAAGGCGTCACAGAACCCCACCTTCATTAATAAAGCTTTCCTCTTATATTTGCAATATCCAGATTGCAATCTCAGTTTCTTGCTTGTTCTTCGTTTGCTCGCAGGAAACAGACCCTCGTGGTCAGGGTTGATCGAGCTCTGACATGGTCAATAACCTCTCGGAGTTGGTTTAGCGATTGCTAAGGCGCGACGTCCTCGTACGTTCGTAGTCGGATCGTGAAAGTCTACTCCTCCGAAACGATAATCACCATCTCATCGAAAGATGGCACACCTTTGCCTCTATCGGGGATGCGCTGTCGAGTAGAAGCCCTTGTCGCCGCCGTTGGGACACCGCCATGCCCTTGTCCTCTCACCATGACTAATAAGGAAAGGTTGTGGAGAATAAGAAGAAGCGTGTGAAGATGCACTGCTCCTGCCCCCTCTTATAGGATGATGAGGCAGGGGGCTGGTCTCTCACGCAGGGGACGGCCGCCCTGCTCCTCCAATACAGCGTCCCTGCGACTTCTGTGGCTCTAAGAATCAAGGCCGACTCTCTGCTCCAACCATCGACGCCTGGTTTTCGACCATGGCACTCGTCCCCGCGCTCTCCGCATCCACCACCTACCACGCCCAATGCATGCATAACACGTGGCAGGTGCGTGCGAAACAGGAGGCAAGTGGGATGGCAATTTCCGCCCCGTGATCGTGGGGCGTGGGCGATCTGTGAGCCACGATCAAAGTTTTTCCGCAGCATTGTGTGCGACGCGCGGAGAAACCGGAAACTGGCCCAGGATCAAGATTAATGACGAAGCAAAGAAGACTCCAAGAGACCAGC
This sequence comes from Aegilops bicornis, assembly GCA_021605145.1. NCBI lineage: Eukaryota > Viridiplantae > Streptophyta > Magnoliopsida > Poales > Poaceae > Aegilops > Aegilops bicornis. The sequence continues at coordinate 456,330,343 of CM038675.1, read as the reverse complement.
CTCTTCAGCACCCTTGCATGTGCACTTATTAGGGCCTACCTCGACGACTCTCGGCAGCGTGATCAGGGCTGGTCCGGGGGCTTCTGTCGGTGCAACAGACCCTAGGTCTGTTGCGCAGACTGTGCACAGACACGGGAACAACACCAGGCCATGCCAGAGTACAAGGGACCCAGATCATCAAAGGACCACCATGCAGATCAGGAGGACTAATACCAAGCCAGAGAAGCAAGATACCACCAGGAGAAAAGCCTCCCTTGCCGGGCAGACAAGCCCGACGAAGGGCGGGGTCACCCCCGGAAGGAAACATCCAAGACATCCCGGCAGGGCCTGCCGGGACTCACAGAGGCAAAACCACCTCACCCAACCACTCCATCATGACCCACGTCGTCAATCAGTGCGGTGTCGAGCCACAAAGTGATTAAGTGGCAGCCACTCGCCACATGGCAGCTTCTGTCTGCAGGAAATACCTACGAATGACACCCGTCCTGCGACGTGTTAAGCGAGCAGGTGTGAAGCTGGCAAAACAGCCCGGCAAGACTTGCCGGGCAAGCGACGATGTGACGTTGAGCGGTGCATTTAATGCGCCCTATCAGCCTGCAGGGTTAGGTATGATAGCAATGTTTGCTATCTTATCAGTGCATCATGACTACTTTGTGGTGACCCCTTAACCTATAAAAGGAGGCCCATGGCAACCATAGAATGAGTTAGAAGTTTGGACACCCACACATCCATACACACGTAGCCACTACCGTCCCTGCCGGGCAAGTGTACTACGCTCCACCACCATTCTTCCACCATCAGTCCACCAAAGCAGGAGTATGATTTTACGCCTCGCGGTGGCCCGAACCTGGGTAAAATTGCCCACGTGATCTCTACCGTGCTGCCCCACATTCTTCTGCTCTTTGTGCAACATGACATCCCCCTGCCGAACCAGCAAGGGGCCCTTGGTCCCATAGGTGGCCGTGGTTTCCCACGACAATAATCTAGTTCACATCGCCATGTGATTAACACCCAAAGAGTACTAAGGTGTGATAATGTTTTGCTTGTGAGGAAGTTTAGTCAACGGGTCTGTCACATTCAGATCTGTATGTATTTTGCAAATTTCTATGTCTACAATGCTCTGCATGGAGCTACTCCAGCTAATTGCTCCCACCTTCAATATGTATCCAGATTGATATTCATAGTCATCTGAATCGGTGTCAAAGCTTGCATCGACGTAACTCTTTACAACGGACTCTTTATCACCTTCATAACCACGAAAATATTTCCTTAGTTCTCTAAGGATAATTTTGACCACTGTCCAGATATCTACTCTTGGATCACTATTGTACCCCCTTGCCAAACTTATGGCAAGGTACACAATAGGTCTGGTACATAGCATGGCATACTTTATAGAACCTATGGCTGAGGCATAGGGAATGACTTTCATTCTCTCTCTATCTTCTGCAGTGGTCGGGCTTTGAGTCTTACTCAACTTCACACCTTGTAACACAGGCAAGAACTCTTTCTTTGACTGATCTATTTTGAAGTTCTTCAAAAACTTTGCCAAGGTATGTACTTTATGAAAGTCCTATTAAGCGTCTTGATGTATCCCTATAGATCTTGATGCCCAATATATAAGCAGCTTCACTGAGGTCTTTAATTGAAAAGTTATTATTCAAGTATCCTTTTATGTTATCCAGAAATTCTATATCATTTCAAATCAATAATATGTCATCCACACATAATATCAGAAATGCTATAGAGCTCCCACTCACTTTCTTGCAAATACAGGCTTCATCATAAGTCTGTATAAAACCATATGCTTTGATCACCTCATCAAAGCATATATTCCAACTCCAAGATGCTTGCACCAGTCCATAGATGGATTGTTGTAGCTTGCACACTTTGTTAGCATCTTTAGGATCGATAAAACCTTTTGGTTGCATCATATACAACTCTTCTTTTTATGAAATCCATTAAGGAATGCAGTTTTGACGTCCATTTGCCAGATTTCATAATTATAAAATGCGGCAATTACTAACATGATTCGGACTGACTTAAGCATCGCTACAGGTGAGAAGGTCTCATTGTAGTCAACCCCTTGAACTTGTCAAAAACCTTTTGCGACAAGTCAAGCTTCGTAGATGGTGACATTACCATTAGCATCTGTCTTCTTATTGAAGATCCATTTATTCTCAATTGCTTGCTGATCATCGGGCAAGCCCACCAAAGTCCACACTTTGTTCTCATACATGGATCCTATCTCAGATTTCATGTCCTGAAGCCATTTATCAAAATCAGGGCTCATCATAGCTTCTTCATAGTTCGTAGGTTCACCATGGTCTAATAACATGAATTCCAGGATAGGATTATCGTGCCACTCTGGTGTGGAACGTGCTCTGTTCGACCTACGAGATCCAGTAGTAACTGGATCTAAAGTTTCATGATCATCATCAATAGCTTCCTCTCTAGTTGGTCTAGGCATCATGGGAACAGATTTCTCTGATGTGCTACTCTCCGAATTGAGAGAAGGTACAATTACCTCATCAAGTTCTACTTTCCTGCCACTCACTTCTTTTGAGAGAAACTCCTTCTCTAGAAAGGTTTCATTCTTGGCAACAAAGATCTTGCCTTCGGATCTATGGTAGAAGGTGTACCTAATTGTTTCCATAGGGTATCCTATGAAGACGCACTTCTATGATTTGGGTTCGAGCTTATCAGGATGAAGCCTTTTGACATAAGTGTCACAACCCCAAACTTTAAGAAACAACAACTTAGGTTTCTTGCCAAACCATAGTTCATATGGTGTCGTCTCAACGGATTTAGACGGTGCCTTATTTAACGTGAATGCGGCTGTCTCTAATGCATAACCCCAAAACGATAGCGGTAAATCAGTAAGAGACATCATAGATCGCATCATATCTAATAAAGTGTGATTATGATGTTTGGACACACCATTACGTTGTGGTTTTCCAGGTGGCGTGAGTTGCGAAACTATTCCGCATTGTTTCAAATGAAGACCAAACTCATAACTCAAATATTCACCTCCACGATCAGATCATAGAAACTTTATTTTCTTGTTACGATGATTTTCTACTTCCACTCTGAAATTCTTTGAACTTTTCAAATGGTTCAGACTTATGTTTCATCAAGTAGATATACCCATATCTGCTCAAATCATATGTGAGGTCAGAAAATAACGATACCCGCCGCGAGCCTCAACACTCATCGGACCGCATACATCAGTATGTATTATTTCCAACAAGTCTGTTGCTCGCTCCATTGTTAGGAGAACGGAGTCTTACTCATGTTGCCCATGAGGCATGGTTCGCAAGTATCAAATGGTTAATAATCAAGTTATTCGGAAAGTCCATCTGCATGGAGTTTCTTCATGCGCTTTACACCAATATGACCTGAACGGCACTGCCATAAATATGTTCCACTCTCATTATCAACTTTGCATCTTTTGGCATCAATATTATGAATATGTGTATCACTACGATCGAGATTCAATAAACCATTCTTATTGGGTGTATGACCATAGAAGGTTTTATTCATGTAAACAGAACAACACTTTATTCTTAGACTTAAATGAATAACTGTATTGCAATAAACATGATCCAGTCATATTCATGCTCAACGCAAACACCAAATAACATTTATTTAGGTTCAACACTAATCCCGAATGTAGAGGGAGTGTGCGACGATAATCGTATCAACTTTGGAATTACTTCCAACACACATCGTCACCTTGTCCTTAACTAGTCTCTGTTCATTCTGCAACTCCTATTTCAAGTTACTATTCCTAGCAACTGAACCGGTATCAAATACCCAGGGGTTGCTACGAACACTAGTAAAGTACACATCACTAACATGTATATCCAATATACCTTTGTTCACTTTGCCATCCTTCTTATCCGCCAAGTATTTGGGGCAGTTCCGCTTCCAGTGACCATTCCCTTTGTAGTAGAAGCACTCAGTTTCAGGCTCGGGTCCAGCTTTGGGCTTCTTCCCGGGAGTGGCAACTTGCTTGCCATTCTTCTTGAAGTTCCCTTTCTTTCCCTTGCCCTTTTTCTTGAAACTAGTGGTCTTATTAACCATCAACACTTGATGTTCTTTCTTGATTTCTACCTTCGCTGATTTCAGCATCACGAAGAGCTCGGGAATTGTTTTCGTCATCCCTTGCATATTATAGTTCATCACGAAGTTCTAGTAGCTTGGTGATAGTGACTAGAGAATTCTGTCAATCACTATCTTATCTGGAAGATTAACTCCCACTTTATTCAAGCGATTGTAGTACTCAGACATTCTGAGCACATGCTCACTGGCTAAGCTATTCTCCTCCATCTTGTAGGCAAAGTACTTGTCAAAGGTCTCATACCTCTCGACACGGGCATGAGTTTGAAATACCAATTTTCAGCTCTTGGAACATGTCATATGCTCCGTGGCGTTCAAAATGTTTTTGAAGTCCCGGTTCTAAGCCGTAAAGTATGGCACACTAAACTATCAAGTAGTCATCATATCGAGCTTGCCAAACGTTCATAATATGCGCATCTGCTCACCTCGCAATGTCATCACCTAGCGGTGCATCAAGGACATAATTCTTACATTCAAAGAATGAGGATAATCCTCAGATCACGGAGCCAGTCTGCATTATTGCTACTATCATCTTTCAACATAGTTTTCTCTAGGAACATATCAAAAATATAGGGGAGCTATATCGCGAGCTATTGATCTACAACATAGATATGCAAAAACTATTAAGACTAAGTTCATGATAAATTAAGTTCAGTTAATCAAATTATTAATGAACTCCCACTTAAATAAATACCCCTCAAGTTATCTAAGTGATATATGATCCAAATCAACTAACCCATGTCCGATCATCACGTGAGATGGGGTAGTCATCAATGGTGAACATCTCTAGGTTGATCATATCTACTATATGACTCATGTTTGACCTTTCGGTCTCCAGTGTTCCGAGACCACGTTTGTACATGCTAGGCTCGTCAAGTTTAACCCAAGTATTTTGCATGTGCAAAACCGTCTTACACCCGTTGTATGTGAATGCAGAGTCTATCACACCCGATCATCACTTGGTGCTCCGAAACGACGAACTTTGGCAATGGTGCATAGTCGGGGAGAACACTTTTATCTTGAAATTTAGTGAATGGGTCATCTTATTATGCTACCGCGTTATAAGCGAAATAAGATGCATAAAGGATAAACATCACATGCAATCAAAATATGTGACATGATATGGCCATCATCATCTTGTGGTTTCAATCTCCATCTCCAAAGCATCGTCATGATCTCCATCATCACCAGCTCGACACCTTGATCTTGATGGTTGCGTCGAGGTCGTCTCGCCAACTATTGCTTCTACAACTATTGCTAACGCACAGCGATAAAGTAAAGCAATTACATGGCGCTTGCATTTCATACAAGAATTAACATACAACCCTAAGGCTCCTACCAGTTGTCGATATTACAAAACATGATCATCTCATACAATAAAGTATATCACATCATGTCTCGACCATATCACATCACATGCCCTGCAAAAACAAGTTAGACGTCCTCTACTTTGTTGTTGCAATTTGTACGTGGCTGCTACAGGCTTCTAGCAAGAACCGTTCTTAATTACACAAAAACCACAACGGTGATTTATCAGGTTTGCTGTTTTAACCTTCTTCAAGGGCCGGCTGCAGTCAAGCTCGATTCAACTAAAGTAGGAGAAACAGACACCTGCCAACCACCTTTTATGCAAAACTAGTTGCATGTTAGTTGGTGGAGCCGGTCTCGTGTGCGTGGACATGTAAGGTTGGTCCGGGACGCTTCATCCCACAATACCGCCGAATCAAAATAAGACGTTGGTGGTAAGCATTATGACTATCAGCGCCCACAACTCTTTGTGTTCTACTCGTGCATATCATCTAGGCATAGACCTGGCTCAGATGCCACTGTTGGGAAGCATTGCATGGAAAAATAATAATTTCTATGCACACGCAAGATCTATCATGGAGGTGCATAGCAACGAGAGGGGAGAGTGTGTATACGTACCCCCATAGAGTGTAAGCGGAAGCATTTGTTAATGCAGTTGATGTAGTCGAACTTCTTCGCGCTCCAACCGATCAAGTACCGAACGTACAACACCTCCGCATTCAGCACACGTTCAACCCGGTGACGTCCTCGCCTTCTTGATCCAGCAAGACGGCGAAGTAGTGGATGAGTTCCGGCAGCACGACGGTGTAGTGACGGTGATGGTGAAGTTATCTCCGCAGGGCTTCGCCTAAGTACTACGAAAATATGACCGAGGGTGTAAACGCTGGAGGGGGGCGCCGCACACGGCTAAGCAATTGTTGTGGTTATGTGTGGCGCCCCCTCCCACATATATATAGGTGGGGGGAGGAGGGAGCAGCCAGGAGGTTCCCCCAAGTAGGCCGAATCCTACTTGAAGTGCTCCCCAAGCCACGCGCCCCTTCCTTATTTGAGTGCGGGAGGAAGGCAGTGGGAGGTGGCGCCCCCCTTTCCTTTCTCTCATGAGGAGGGAAAGGCAGGAGGTTCCAGCCCTCCCCTTTCCTTCCCCATAGGGCCGGCCGGCCAGGGAAGGGGTGCAACAGCCCCCTTGTGGGCTAGTCTGTCGCCCCTTGGCCCATTAGGCCCATACACTTACCGGGGGTGTCTGGAACCCCTTCCGGTGACCCGATGACTACCCCGTGCACTCCGAAACTCTTCCGGTGTCCGAATATCATCGTCCTATATATCAATCTTTACCTCTGGACCATTCCAGAGCCCCTCGTCATGTCCGTGATCTCATCCGGGACTGCGAACAACATTCGCTCACCAAATCCATATAACTCATATAGCACAATATCGTCAACGAACGTTAAGCGTGCGGACCCTATGGGTTCGAGAACTATGTAGACATGACAGATACACCTCTCTAGTCAATAACCAATAGTGGAACCTGGATGCCCATATTGGCTCCTACATATTCTATGAAGATCTTTATCAGTCAAACCTTATGACAACATACGTAATTCCCTTTTTCCATGGGTATGTTACTTGCCCGAGATTCGATCGTCGGTATCTTCATACCTAGTTCAATCTCGTTACCGGCAAGTCTCTTTACTCATTTCGTAATACATCATCTTGCAACTAACTCATTAGTCACTTTGCTTGTAAGGCTTCTTATGATGTGTATTATAGAGAGGGCCCAGAGATACCTCTCCGATACTCGGAGTGACAAATCCTAATCTTGATCTATGCCAACTCAACAAATACCTTCTAAGATACCCGTAGAGCATCTTTATGATTACCCAGTTACGTTGTGATGTTTGATAGCACACAAGGTATTCCTCCGGTATCCGGGAGTTGCATCTCATAGTCGAAGGAATATGTATTTGACATTAAGAAAGCAATAGCAATACAATATGCTAAGCTAACAGATGGGTCTTGTCCATCACATAATTCTCCTAATGGTGTGATCCCGTTATAAAATTACAACTCATGTCTATGGTTAGGAAACCTTAACCATCTTTGATCAACGAGCTAGTCTAGTAGAGGCTCACTAGGGACATGGTATTTGTTTATGTATCCACACATGTATTTAAGTTTTCGGTCAATACAATTCTAGCATGAATAATAAACCTTTATCACGATTTAGGAAATATAATAATAACCATTTTATTATTGCCTCTAGGGCATATTTCCATCAGATTTGTCCCTAGGCAATCGATAACTAGACGAGTAATCATTATTGCAATTTTATATGAGGGAGAGGCATGAGCTAACATACTTTCCGTACTTGGATCATATGCACTTATGATTGGAACTATAGCAAGCATTCCCAACTACTAAAGATCATTAAGGTAAACTCCAACCATAAAATTAAGTAAGAATTCCTCTTTACTCCAATATGCAACAACCCGCTTACTCGGGTATAAGCTTCTGTCGCTCTCGCCACCCACTATAAGTGAATCATGAACGTATTGCAACACCCTATATTGGTAATCCCACATGCTTGCGTGACACGGAGGGCACCATAGGACAACACCAAAATAAAACATACAACTCAAACCAATCACGATCATCAATCAACCCATAGGACAAAGTGAATCTACTCAAACATCATAGGATGGCAACACATCATTGGATAATAATATGTAGCATTAAGCACCATGTTTAAGTAGAGATTACAACGAGTAGAAGAGGTGTTACACCGTTTTACAGAGGGGAGAGAGAGTTGGTGATGACAGCGGCGAAGTTGTTGGTGTAGACTATCGTCACGATGGTTGCCCCGGCGGCATTCCGGCGCCACCGGGAGAGAGGGGGAGAGAGCCCCCTCCTCCTTCTTATTGCTTGGCCTCCCCCCTAGATGGGAGGAGAGTTTCCTCTCTAGTCCATGTTCTCCATGGCTCCCAGAGGATAGGAGCCCCTCCGAGATTGGATCTCTCTCTTTCTCTCTCTCTCTCTCTCTCTCTCTCTCTCTCTCTATCTATTCTCTTCTGTTTCACGTTCCTATTTTCTGGCCCTTCACCGTTTCTTAAATTCCCACAAATCCTTAACTCAGTTTGGGCTAAACTTTTGAGGGGATTTTTACCCGGATATTAGCTTCCTTGTGGCCAAAGTATACCTCCAACCGACCTACTGGGGACCCACAAGCCTACCAAGCGCGCCCTCATAGGGGGTGCGTGATAACCCACAAGTATAGGGGATCGCAACAGTTTTCGAGGGTGGAGTATACAACCCAAATCTATCGATTCGACACAAGGGGAGCCGAATAATATTTGCTGTATTAGTAGTTGAGTTATCTATTCAACCACACTTGGAGACTAAATATCTGTAGCAAAGTGATCAGTAGCATAGTAGTATGATAGTTTGATAGTGATAGCAATTGTAGTAACAGTAGCAGCAGTAATTTTGTAGTAGTTGTAAGAGTAGTAATAGTAATAGTAACTCAGCAAGAAAAATATGTGAAAAGCTCATAGGCATTGAATCGGTGATAATGTTCATCATATAACAGTCATAACCTAGGGCAACACAGAACTAGCTCCAGTTCATCAATATAATGTAGGCATGTATTCCGTAAATATTCATACGTTCTTATGGAAAAGCACTTGCATGACATCTTTTGTCCTACCCTCCCGTGGCAATGGGGTCCATAAGGAAACTAAGGGATATTAAGGCCTCACCGGTACATCATGGTGCTATACAGACGGTTTTTAAGCCCTTTCCGCGACGGCATTTGGAACCGTTGCAAGTGAGTGTGGGTGATAGGGGGGGGGGTCCTTTCCACACGACCCAGAAACCATCGGGGATAGGCTCTCCTGGCAAACAAGCTCAGCAAAATGAGGTCATGTGCGATGGGCGAGCGATCAAATACGATTATACAAGTCCAATCGGTTCCGATCGTAAGTTCATCCCACACAGTCAGTCCCAAACAAACGTTTCCGTTTGTTATGTAAATTCCACATAGTCAATCCAAGGAATACATTTCCGTTCTTATGTACATCCCACACAGTCAATCCAGGGAAATCGTTTCCGTTCATATGTACATCCCACACAGTCAATCAAGGGAAAACATTTCCGTTCGTATGTACATCCCACACAGTTTTATGTATAGGCTCATGTGTGATAGGTGTAACTATCACACACGCTCTGCCTCAGTTAACCGTTCGCTTTTATTCAACTACATCACACACGATTTGATGAAGAAAACTGTGTGGCATTGGGATATCCATCACAAGCGCTTTTACTGCTAAAACTGTCTGCAAAGTTCCATGACCCATTTAGCAAGTTTATTAGCTTACAACTAATAATTCCAGTATTACGAAAATTCACATTTCATATCGAACAGTTGTTTGCCAATTTCATATCAGGCACATAAATATATTTTAACATCACAGTATGATAGCTACCTGAAAACAGCACAATACAACTTATAGCTAGTTTAGCTTCATAAGAACAATATTAGAACAGCATATTCATTTCCCTAATCGAGATCATCCAGGCTCGTCTTATCCACCTCTGCTTTCAGTTCAGTAAGAACCTGTTTTGCATTGGCCAACTGGGAAAGTGCCTCCTCCTTTGCCAACACCATCTTAGCAAGGTCTGATTTAAAAAATCTGAGCTCATTCTCCACCTTCCTCTTTTTATCCCGCATCTTCAAATATTCTTCAACGTTGAGAACACTTTCTCTAAGCCTAACTCTGTTCTCTTCCTCATACATGCTCCAGAGCTTTGCTAGGCACATCTTCAAAGACTGTTGATCAACCCACTCCAAGTATGAACACTTCTGTTCATCCTATAATATTTAAAAATTGATCAGTAACAATTGTAGGGGAAATGGCTTTATAGCGACATAGAAAATCACCAATACTTATTTTGAAAAATTGAAGAAACAGATTAATTATGACATATCTTCTCAAAAAGATCAATGTGAATGCCGGCAGCTGGAATTCTGGACCGGAAAGGAGCAAATATGAGAAACCTATTCTGCACAACCCCAAAAGTCCTGAATATTTACGGAGAATTATTTTGGAATATAAAAAAATATTGGGCGAAGAAATACCAGAGGGGATCCACCAGGTGGCCACAAGCCTGGGGGGCGCACCCTACCCCCTAGGCGCGCCACTAAGGCTTGTGGGCCCCCTAGCAGGTCCCCGATGCCCATCTTCTGCTATATAGAGGATTTTGACCTGGAAAAATTATAAGAAAGCTTTCGGGATGAAGCGTCGCCATCTCGAGGCAGAAACTGGGCAAAAGCAATCTAGGGCTCCGGCGGAGCTGTTCTGCCGGGGAAACTTCCCTCCCGGAGGGGGAAATTGAAGACATCGTCATCACCAACGATCCTCTCACCGAGAGGGGGTCAATCTTCATCAACACTTTCACCAGCACCATCTCCTCTCAAACCCTAGTTCATCTTTTGTATTCGATCTTTGTCTCAAAACCTCAGATTGGTACCTATGGGTTGCTAGTAGTGTTGATTACTCCTTGTAGTTGATGTTAGTGGGTTTATTTGGTGAAAGATCATATTTTCAGATCCTTAATGATATTCAATACCCCTCTGATCTTGAATATGAACATGCTTTGTGTGTAGTTTCATTTGTTCCTGTGGACATGGGAGAAGTCTTGTTATAAGTAATCATGTGAATTTGGTATTCGTTTGATATTTTGATGAGATGTATGTTGTCTTTCCTCTAGTGGTGTTATGTGAACATTGACTACATGACACTTAACCATGATTTGGGCCTAGGGGAAGGCATTGTGAAGTAACAAGTAGATGATGGCTTGCTAGATTGACAGAAGCTTAAACCCTAGTTTATGCGTTGCTTTGTAAGGGGCTGATTTGGATCCACATGTTTCATGCTATGGTTTGATTTATCTTAATTCTTCTTTCGTAGTTGTCGATGCTTGCGAGAGGGGTTAATCATAAGTGGGAGGCTTGTCCAAGTAAGGACAACACCCAAGCACCGGTCTACCCACATATTAAATTATCAAAGTAACGAACGCGAATCATATGAGCATGATGAAAACTAACTTGACAATAATCCCCATGTTTCCTTAGGAGCGCTTTGCTTTATAAAGAGTTTGTCCATGCTTATGCTTTGCTACAAAAAGGATTGGGCCACCTTGCTGCACCTTTTTACACTTATTACTTGTTACCCATTATGAATTATCTTATCACAAAACTATCCGTTATCGATAGTTTCATTGCTGGTAGAAAATACCTTGCTTAAAACCGCTTGTCATTTCCTTCTAGTCCTTGTTGGGTTCGACACTCTTACTTATCGAAAGGACTACGATGGATCCCCTATACGTGTGCGTCATCAAAGGCTTCTCTGGTTGGTCTGGTCTTGTTATCCTTGAGCTTGAGGCGCCCGACAGGGTCAGTCTGCCCCGAAGGCAACACAAGTTTGTGCACAAGTCAAGGGGAAACAAACACCCCTGTTTGTGTACACCGATAGGAGCCCTCGTGCCTGAGCCATACATGCCACAAGCGTTGTTGGGTTAGGCCCAAAATAATGCACAGACACGAGGCGAAAATCCGCAGCCACGTATTAATGATTCTGCTGACCCATCAATCACACATCCATCCCACACAATTACCGCGTGCCGTGGAATTGTGGATTAGTAGCAGTTACTGGGTAGTGCGCCTGTTAAAGCAGTTTTTTTTGCAGGGGAAATAGTGCAGAGCTAGCCCCCTCGCGTGGTCCCAATAAAAAGGCAACGCAAACCCTTTACCCCTCCCGCTTCATCTTCTTCCTTGCGAAGGAAACCGCTCCCGCCGCCACCATCCGCCCCGTACCTCACCAGATCTCTCTTCTTTCCCTACACAAAAATTGGGGCGCAAGAAGAGCACCATAAAGGGGAAACAGGCGGCCAAGCCTAAGGACCAGAGAGCAGAGGAGAAGAAGAAAGAGGCGGAGGAGCTGGCTCAGCGGTGGTGGGAGAACGTGGTATTCTTGGCGTCGGACTTGGATGGCAACACCTTGATCCACATGTATGCCTACATGTGGGGGGGGGGGACCAAAGGCCATGGAGCACTAGCCGTCCTTCCTGACAGACCCAAGATTCCAGAAGACTTGTATCCCTTTTCCTGTGCATACTTTTACTAGGGCTTTCTTCCCCCCTTCTCCGATTTCTTCAGTGCCATGATGTGCACCTATGGGTTCCGTCTGCTGGATTTCACACCCAATGCGATGACGTGCATGGCGGTATTTGCCCATCTATGTGAAGACTTTGTTGGGGTCGCCCCCAAAAAGGATTTGTTTCGCCACTTCTATATCCCCCACATTGAGGACAAATCCCTTTCGGGGAATATATCTTGGATTCCGTGGGGGAAGAAAGAGGACTGGGATACCTTGGAGGGCAGTTGCATGACAAGTCGGAAGAGTGAAGGGGTGATTGGTGTTGGATCCAGGATCCAAATGCTCCTCTGTTCGGTTTGTCGCGTACTATAATGTGTGGTGTGCGGCAAGGACTGGAGCGACCTGGGTGCCACTGACGAGAACCTCCGTCCGACACTGAATAGGATCACCCACCTCAAAGCTGCCGGGATCACCATTGAACTTGTGGGGGCCGATTTACTCCGGCGTCGCATTACGCCACTGCAGAGGAGGGACAGGTTTGCCCGGTGTACAAGAATGCCGCGGATTGGATGCGGCTTTACCTTGGTTGCGGCAACAATCTGACATTCATGAGCCATTCATGGTTGTGTGAGCAACTGTTCCACAAGGCTGGTACCCTCCACTTGCCGCCAAGAATCTTTCCGCTGAACATCAACTCTGGCACGGACCAAATTCTGAAGTGGATGCCAGATTGCAATGCCAACGAGGTCAAATCAGACTGGAAATTGCCCATCTTGGAGGACGAGATGGAGTGGACCTATAGTTTGGAGAAGAAAGCCACCAGGAAGGAGACTAACTTCACCAAGGGCGCTACTAAAGAGGATCAAGAGTACATACGCAGCAGGCTTGAGGAAGCTCGAAGACTCAAGGCTGCCGGGGTAGCCGGTGATGATGATGATGAGGGTGAAGGGAATTCCTGAGATGAGGAACGTGTTGATGAAGAGATTGTTGGGCTTGACGCGATAGGGGCCACGACTGCAGGGGTAGAGGGTGCCGAGTCAGGAGGCCGAAGCGCCCGAGGAAGAGGAAGGACTTGAGGTGGGCCCTCAGGCTCCTGAGCAACGGCGCCACCTTCGTAAGAGAGGAAACCGAGAGCCGGTGTTCCCTCGTCCTCATGGGCTGGTCCCAAGCTGAAGAATACGACCGCCCGAGGCAACAAAGAGGATACGGTACGCCGCCATTCAACCCACCTCTCCCGAGCCCCGACATCGCCTTCCCAGCAATGGGTTGTTAAAGGTGACGATCCCACGCCAATGTCAAGTCTGGTCCCGACAACAAGCAGGACCCCATTATAGCTCAAGAGAGCCAGGGAATCACCTCCGCCCCTGGTGTACGAGATGGAAGCCATGCTCGACGACCCGGTGTAAGGAAGATCTTTGCTTCTTGTATCTTTGATTGCTCTTTGCTTTGTCGTTGATTCTCAATTAATCTTGTGCGGCTGGTATTGACAGGGATGAAGAGACCCTTGCGTACCGGGCCAAATGGGGCAAGTCGACAGTGGCAGGGTTGGGCTCTTCATTGGGCGTCAGCCCGGCGAGGAAAACCATGGATGCCTCCACGCACAGCCCCCGGCCAGCCCACCTCGCGAGGGCATGGGACAAACCTCAATCACTGGCGGGAACGTTGATGTTTCTCCTTCGTCTCTCGATAAGGAAATAGAAGGAGATCACCGGGAAGAAGTCCACCAAGGAGGGGCAGTTCCTCCGGCGCCTCCCTTGATCAATGTCCAAGGAAAGACTCTCCGACAAGGGCTTCTACCGCGGGGTCAGTTCGCTTTGAAGCCCCCCCATTGAAGGGGCGGCCGTTGACCCCCCACCGGTAGTAAATGATGCCCGGGAAGGAGAAATCTCTTCCCCGCAATAGCCAGTGGGTAAGCCAATTGCTTCCTGAACCATCTTTCCTTCAGAATTCATTGTTGTGGCCTTTGATTTGAGTTCCTGATTATCATTTTTCCTCTATTATTATCCTCTATTATTTTTCCAAGAGGGAGAACTTCCGGAAGAGGTGGCCAATATTGGGAAGGATGCTGCCGCCGAAGCCATCAAGATTGCTACTGATGAAGGGCGCAACGAGGCTCCCGGGAATATCCAAGAAGCGGCGGAAGAAACCAACAATCCTCCCGGCGGAAGAAACAAGGCCCTGGAAGCAGCTGAGGATAAGGTGCCCCTCCGATCAGATGCATCAAACTTAAGGGTGCCTCTGCTTGTCATAGCGACACAACCTTCTCCAAGTAGCTTGGCGTTAATCGTTGCCCATCCAGATCCGGCAGCCCCCAGCCCACCAACCCTGATTGGGGTGAATTTCAATGAGGAGATCAGTCGTATACTGGCTCCCTTGACCCAAAGGGCTAACGAAGCAGGTGATTTCGTCGACTGTTCCAAGGATTTGGCTTTCCTGGAGACGGTGGATGTCGGGCTCAAAGATGTGCAAGAGAGGTATGGCCAGAGGTGGCAGGCAGTTCAAGAAGAACATAGGGCCCAGGACGTGGCCACCCAGCAATTGGAGGAAAAGGCGTAAGAGTTGCGCACTTGGTACAACAATCGATCCCGCAAACTCACGGATCAGGAGGAGAAAATGGCTGCTGCTGCAGAGAGAGCAAGAACTCGTGACAGCAAGCTCACGGAGCGTGAAGTGTAGCTGAACGCGAAAGCCAAAGATCTTGCCGCTCGTGAGTAGGCCATGGCTGAAACTTTTCGCAGCAAGGACGAAGGATGTGGAGGACGGCCATACAAAAAGCCATCGACGTGCAGACCCAGGACGCGACAACCAAACTCAGGGAGGTCGCCGATAACCTTGCCACAGCTTCCAAAGCCAGGACATAGTTCAAAACCCAAGTGGGAAGGTTGGTAGAAGAGCTTGCCGGGAGCAAAAAGGAGACCGAGGCCCTTCGGGAAGAAGTGCGGAAGGAAGCCACCATGCTAGAGGGGCTGCAATCGTAGCTCGCATCCAAGGACTAGGATCTGACTACTGCCTCTAGTACCATTAAGGACCTGAACACCAAACTCGCCACTCTAGAGAAAAATCTCGAGCTAGCCAAGGACCAAGAGAGGGTCTTGACAGAAGAAGTTAATACTGCAGGGACTCTCCGGAAGGATGAAGAGCTCAAGCTTAAGGACCAGGTTGATCTGTACGACCTCTTGTCGAAGAGCCTGGTCAACATAGTCGAACACATCTCCTCCCAGATCGTCAAGATGAACATGAAGAGCTAGACCTTCTCCGTCAACGAGCATGAGCCCCCGGGCATCAAGCTGACACACTTCTTTGAGGGCCTTATCGATGGATTGAAGACATACGAAGATGACAATTCTGCCTGCTTCGCCAGAGAGTCCCGGAAGTTTTGTCGGGATACTATCGTCACCATCCTCGTCAACTTTGCACAACGTCACCCTGACGTCGATCTCTCCGATGCCTTCAAGAAGCTACCGACCAGGAGGGACCCTTCTGCCATCGCACAAGTTGTCGGGCCTCTGGCCGACAAGGTTCTTCAGGTGCCCCTGGTCCAAGGAGGACGCCGGGATTGAACTCCTTCATTCCATCCATGATGGCGCTGCCAAACAAAAGACACATTTTGGCCTTATGTTAGGTCTCACTATTTTCGGGGATGTTATAATACTCTTAAGTAGTTGGAATAACTTATGCTATCCCTCCGTTTTACTCTATGTTTGGTTTTTGTATAATTTGGCCACTCTATGCATGCCGGAGTCCTGTCGGGGCTAACCACTGGCCGTGAGTGCTTTGGGGACGGATCCCTAGCAGGTTCCTGGCAGTGCTGCCACTGACAAGTTTCCCTTCAACGCAGCCACCTGTTTTGTTGGGCGGACTCGAAACAGATAAGGGTGCAGATGACCACAGCGGGGCTCCTTCGCATGCAAGTCCATTATGTACAACTACCACATGAAAACGAAGGGAATCGCAATAAGATGAATCAACCGATAGTGAATTGAGAAGTTTTCCAACTTAGCATTTCTTTCTGCCGCAACTTCCATCGTGCAAACAAACAAATAGCCAGGTCTCTCCTTCCCACTTCTCCCTTTGCGATCCTTATATGCGAAGATCCCCGTTTCTTGCGCATGAAATGCATGCAAAGGATCTCGACGCGTCAGGAACACCACCAGGGATAAGCGAGGTGAGACCTGCCACACCACCCCCCTGCAACATGTAGCTACTACCGCAGGGAAAGCACAAGCGTTTATCGGGATTCCTGTGGCCAGCAACCCTGCCGATGCTTCCGACCCTACCAGGTGGACTTGTTGGTAGCTGGGTCAAGCACGCAAGCCCCATCTTCGGGGTCGCCCCCGCCGATCCCCCGCTTTTGCTGTTACGGCAGGGGAGGCATGGCTTGCGCTTGATCTGGGAGAGATCGCATCTGTGGCCACGTGCGCGGTCACGCAAAAGAGGCGAAAGTAAGAACTCTGCATCTCCCACACCAAGATCGCTACCTCCGCTTAGGGGTAGAAGTATGCACTAGCCTCCCACCTTTCTCAGTTCCCATCTCGTCATGGTGAGCTTGATAACTGCGCCGCTAGCGCCGACCAAACACACCGCAACATTCACTCCGTCCGTCGTGGCGGCACCATTGGCGCCACTCACGAGCAGTGAGGCGTAGGGCGCCGCGGATCTTGGCAGGCACATGGCTTCCTTTCATGAAGCCATTGGTGGCATGAAGGATGATGAGGACCAATGCACTAGTTGTTGCTTCAGATTCGCACAAGCGACCTCCCCTACCTCGCGCGCCAAATATGTCGGTATGGAAGCACGATCACCTATGGTGCAGGGGTGCCCCTTTGTGGTTCGGCAAGGGGATGATCTGATGTGGAGTGGAACTCCATAGGGCCGATCTTTCACGAAAGGAGTGAGATCCCTCGAAGAACACGAAGAACAAGGGGAAGAACGGAGAGAAATCACAAGGGGAAACACTCAAGAACAAGTCCAATCACACATCCACTAGACAATCAAACACACAAGATCCACAAGGTACATGAACAACAAAGGGAAAGATACAAGGTAAGGTTCATCTCCATGAGGAGGTCTTGAAGGGGCAATCCAAGAGGGGTCTTGATCGATATATCCATGAGGATCTTCTCACATGGAGGTCTTGAACTCCATGGGAGTGGTGGTCTCTCTCTCTCAAGAGGAGAAGGTAGGAGCAAAGCTCACATACAAATGAGCTATCACTTTGCTAACCCTAGAATGGAGGAGGGGGATGAGTATATATAGTAGTAGCCAAGAAGGAGTAAGTGAGGGGCGAATGGGTACATGGGCCTTGGCCCGAGTCTCTGCGCGCAGGCAGGGCCGAAAGTTCCGGGGACGACCGGAAGGTCCGGGCGCCAGAGGTTCTGGGCTATCGGGAGAGTTGGCACACTCCGGGACGGCTTCGATGCATCGGGGCCGGAAGTTCCGGGATGGCCGGAGGTTCCGGGAGCCGGAAGTTCTGGGCAGCGGTCGAAAGTTCCGGGATTTCCAGAAGCTTGTCCAGGCTTCTTCTTCCTTCTCTTCCACGCTTCCCTCGCGGATGGTGTAGTTGTTCCTTGGCGCTTGCACTCCTCCTCGACATTCATGAAGCTCCGGCAATACCTATGCATGCACATGGGAGTTGTGTCAAGTAGTATACCATCCTCGAGAGGGTCAAGTGAACACGTGTAAAGGAGATGATTCACCTTTGTGTATGTGAAGTAGAGGTCGCATGTGTCACTTTCCAAATGGACTCTTGACATGGTGATGTCCGTAGGATGCTCCGCATCATCCCCTCCCCCTTGGGAAAGATCCGACCTTGGATCAAAATCCAAATCACCATGGGAAAGAGATGGCGCCGCCGTGTAGTAGTGGTTGATCACCAAGTTCGCGTCATCTTGAAGCTTGAAATGGGCACTCTCCAATGTCGCACCGTCTCGTGTTTCCTTCAAAAGCAGCAAGGAGAACAAACACCTGGAAAAACAAATGCGGTTAGCGTTAGTGCAAAACCAAGCATTCAAGAGGTGATTCACCCAACAAGTATTGTCATCAAGCATAGCATATGGTGTGACAAGGGATTGTGACATGGCATGTAAGCACATAAATTGAGCACCAAGAAGGACATCATGGAAACAAGCATGTAAATGTGAAGTAGTGATGCAAATATGTGTAACAAGAGAAGAAGCATCAACCTCACGGTCATAGCGATCATGCATAACGCGCTCGACAAATGGTCGATGGTAGGCATAGGAATCATTCACAACACCAAGTAAAATGAAGTGTCTAAACACATGGGTCAAGTGCAAGACAATCAAAGCATAACGTGCATAGGGTGTAGTGAAGATAGTATGGCACTCAATACAATAGAAAGAGCAATTGTTCATCATGTGTGAGGCAATCAAGACAAACATGTAGCAATCAATGGGACATGGCATATGTGAAGTGATGACATTGTTGCAACCAAACATGTGAGAGGAACAAGTAATCCAAGAATTGGATGCAGCACACAAGGCATATATATCATGATGCATGGAATGGTGAAAATGACAAGTCGAAGCAAGATCTCTAACATGTGTGCAATCAAGTGGTCCAAGATGAACAATAAGTCTCATGGGGCAAGCAACACAAGTAGCATGATCCATAATATCCATGATCATGGTTTGGGGGTTCTCAAAAGAGAAGGATATCACCTTGAAAGCATGTCCTTGTGCGTCCTTCACAATGCCAAAACACAAGCAAAAGCGGTGTAGAAGCGATTCGTGGTAGAATGTATGAGGCTCACTCTCAAGAGCTCGAATGGTCAACTCACGTGACGTGGAAGTCGACACAAAGTCCAAGTATCCTACACATGCACACAATAAAGCAAAGAATGTATGCGCATGGTAGATAAACACATCAGCCATCATGATGGTTCTCTTCTCTTGCACATAACCATTAGAAGCATAAGTGCATGAATAATATGATGCAACAATGGCAATATTCATGGCACTAGGTATATGGTGCAAAGAGGTAAGACAAGCATACTTCACAAGAAATATGTCAAAATCTCCAAATATATGTGAGAATGCTATGGGGCCAATCTCATGAGCAAGAGTAAAATCATTGTGTCGGTGTGGAACGACACCTATGGGATCACAAGAATCCCTACTACGGTTGCCGGGGTGCAGGGTTGCGAGAAGAGCAGGGCTAGTAGACAACACAAGGATCGTTTACCCAGGTTCGGGCCGCGAGGATGCGTAAAACCCTAGTCCTGCTTTGGTGGGTGTATTTACGAGAGTTCTTGAGCTCTCAACTAGGCTGTGGTCAGCGTGTGGTTCGAAAGAGCGAATCCTTCTCCTGGTCGCCTCGGGCCTCCTTTTATAGGAAAAAGGGGTTGCCACGGTGGCACAGGGAGGTGGAAAGGTGTCTGATGTTGCGAGGTTATCCCTCGTATTACAGGACAAGATGCATTTAATGCATTGCTTAGGTGTCCCCTTGCTTTATTGGGGACGGGGGCGAGGCCCGTCCCGTCCGTCGCCGCTCCTCCTCGCTTCGACACGCGCCCTGGCCAGTGATGTGTGTGGTGCCATGTAGGCAGGCAGGCAACTGAGGTGGCGCGGTGGTGGAGTCTTCACGAAGATCTGCATGACGCCACACAGGCGCTTGACGAGTTGGCATGGGAGCTGCATGTTGCCACGCAGGTGCTCGCCCAGCTGGTTGGGCTGGCAGATGTATGGGAACGACGGTGGAAGCTTGGTCGTTGGCGGGCCTGGTGGTGGCCCTGCTGGCGTCCTTGGTGAGGGCCTTGCCGGGTGGCCCGGCAAGGGTCTTGCTGTGGCGTGCTGTCGTCCCCGGCAAGGATCTTGCCGGGGCGGGCTGGTGGCCTTCCTCGGCAAGGGTCTTGCCGAGAATCATCGTCTTCTAATCCTCATCTGATCTTGAACATGTCTTCACAAAGATCTGCATGCCACCACATAGGTGTCTCCCGAGCCCTGGCCCTACGTGGATGATGGTGTTGGGCATCGTGGGCTCAAGGGTGGCTCGCTTTCTGTTGGTGTGGCGAGCTGTCGGCAAGGGTCTTCAGGGGCAGCGAACCGCCCGGCAAAGGTCCTGCCGGGGGGACCTGCTTCGTCCCTCTGTTCTTTGTGGTCTTGGACTTGGCATTGCCTTGATTGTCGTGCGCTCTGGTCCTACCTTGGCTCACCTCCCTTGCTCTGCTCAGTGTGACCGTGGGCGCGACTCTGACTGCCCGTGCATAGGTATAGGGTTACAAAAAGTGCACCCTCTTTTTGTACACCGACAGAAACCCCGGGCCTGGGCCACATAAGCATGTGACGCGTTGTTGGGCTAGGCCCGAGCAATCTTGTGAGCGGTAGGCGGTTTTGACAGCAGTAAAACTTTCTTGTTGCCTCCCCGACCCATGCGGCGCGGCATGGAGGGGTGTGCGTGACGTGGGCGGCATGCGTGGGGCGGTTTTCACACGCATGCGTCACATCGCAGTAAAGAGGCGGCTCGCGCCTTCCCCGTAAAAAGAGGGAGGCGTGGAGGCGCGGCTCATTTACTGAACGGGGCCGGGGCGCGGTCTTCAAGGCATCCACTCCCCACGATCACGGGGTGGGGAGAGGTCGCTTCGCCTGTCCCCTCGGTTCTGCACGTCCGCCACACGTCCCCCATGCACTTGGGGTTGCAAGCGGCAGGGGCAGGAAACCGGGCCGTCGCTGGTTGGGCAGCGGGTCGGCCCCGATTCCGCGCGCCTCTGGTGGCTGGATTGGTCGAACGGGGCGGCCGAGCCCCGACCCCGCTCCTTTATAAGGAGGGGAGGGGGGATGGCATCCCGCACTCTTCATCCATCTTCTCTTGCTTCTGCTTCTTCCTTTCGCCCGCCATGGAGAAAGGGAATCCTGGTCCTTTGACGGTGGCGGCAAGGGTTGCTGCTCGACAACGCGCTCCTCCTCCTCCTGAGCCCGCGGTGGTGGAGCCGGCCGCGAGGGGAAGGGGGAGGGGGCGAGGCCAGGGCAGAGGCCGCAGTGCTCGGGGAAGAGGAGGATGGGGCGCCGCGCCGGCTTCACCCCCGCCAATGATGCCTTTCCCGATGGAAGGCCATGTCGACGACCAGCCCCGTGAGTTCTTCATCAGGCCGCGCCGGCCTCCCCGTCGTCGTCTTCGTCTTCCCACCCCGTTTGCTCGGGAGATGGAGCGTGACCGGCCCCATCCCTCGGGTTGCACATGAGGGGTTGTGGGAACAGGGGCACGCGGGTTGTCGTCGACTTCCTGGCTCCTCGAGTCATGTACCTCCGTCGTGGGTGGAAGACGTTCGCTCGCATCCACAGTCTGACGGTGGGGCTCGTCCTCTAGGCCTACTCTCCGTCAAGGTATACGGAGAGTTCGGGACTCGCCTGAAGTGCTGCGTGGAGAGCTCCTCTGATGGAGATTCTGACGATGGAAGCTCTTCCTCGAGCGAGAGTGATGAGGAGGACAGCGGGGCAGATAGCGGGGACGAGTCTGACTAGGCGTCGGACACCCCGCGCCTGGGCGGGTGCGGCAGCAGCAACATCTGCACATGGCCGCTCCTCCTGCAGAGGTTTGCAGGGGGCGGGGCCAGCTCCTTGAACTTCTCGGGGCCGTCTCCTTGGGAGGCTGCGGAAGAGGAAGAGAGCGGGCGGCAAGGCCGTCAACTCGGAGTACGCGGGCACCGACGCCTTCATCGCTTATTTCCAGTCCTGCCGCCTCGTCTTCCAGCTCCTTTCCCAGCACCGTCATCACCGGCCCGCCCGTGGGTGGCCACCGAGGTGTTCTCTTGGTGCTTTCTGCTGCTCGTAGCTCACCTAGGTGCCCCTTTTGCCCTTTCGCCTCCTTGACCCGCCTCCTGAGGAGAGGGACAAGAAAGGGATTACATGCATCTTATCTCTTTTTTAGTTTGTAAGCCTGTGGGCCTTTGTTAAATTTAAATCTTGTAATCCTCTTGCTCATGTTTTTCATCTCGCATGAACTGTACCTATATAGGATGTTTTTAATGAAAAAGGGATGCTTGCCGGGTTTTTCGTTCACGGGTAAATCCCGCGACAAGGAGCGAATCCTTGTTATTGTTTAAGATAAACGCGTTTTTTAAGCAATGAGCCTTGCCGTCCCCCCACTCCACTCATTTGTTCTCGCGCTCTTGGCGGAGGCGGGGATGAAGTGGCCTTGAGGCTCCTCGTCCCACCTCCTTGCCGCATGGCTCTGACCAAACCGGACCAGGAAATACTCCTTAGGTATAGGAAAAGGGGGAGCACGACAGCCTAGAGATAAAAACGAGGTTTCACATACCCCAATCCGGTTCCAAAATGCATGATAGAGGATAAAAGACTTATCTGGATCTGCAGACCCCGGCAATCTCATCTTGCCGCGGTTGGATCCTTGTGCTTGCAGCCCCCGGCAACTCTAGTTTGCCGGGGTCGGGGCGCCGGTTCGTTTCCTTCTTTCCGAGTAGCTCAGCAGAAATGCTCATGTGCCCTGTGAACCAAAGGAGGACAAAAAAGGAATAGATAGACGCGCACTCAACCTCTAGGCTAGGGGTTAGTCGCCGCTAAGCAATATCAACCCTAACCAAGGAAGTGACTCGACCTAGCATGCATGCTATAACTTAGGGCGCCAGTGCTTCATTTATTTATGCTCAGGGTCTGCGCCTGGCTTTGTACAAAGGGTCACATGCCTTGCCGGCAAAGCTTGTACAAAAGGTGGCTTCTTGGGAGGCCGGCAAGCCAGCATATATGGGTAAAACTTGCGAAGATGCTCGATGTTCGAGGAGTTGCTCCTTTGGGGACGGCATCTTGATCTCCAGCGGACTGCACGGGCACGGTGACTCGTGATACCCGATAAGGGCCTTCCCACTTTGGCGTCAACTTGTTGGTACTCTTGGCCGATTGAGCAGCGCCCGAAGAACAAGGTCGCCTTCCTCAAAGCTTGGGCATGAACCTTGCGGCTATGGTAGCGGCGCAAGGCTTCTTTGGTAGTCTTGTTGGTCTCACTGACCAAGACGATCTTCCTCAAGGAGCGTCACGTCATCTTGGTGCAACGGCTCTTACTCAAGCTCATCATAAGTGAGCACTCGAGGTGACCCGTATATGAGTTCCGTGGGGAGAACTGCTTCTGCCTCGTATACCAGGGCAAAAGGTGCGGTGGCTCGATTGGGCGTCGTCCTGATCGACCAAAGAACCGCTGGCAACTCATCAATCCAGTGCCTTCCGCTCTTGTGTAGCTTGTCAAAGGTCTTCGTTCTCAGGCCTCGCAACACTTCAGCATTTGCCCTCTCCGCTTGGCCATTGCTCCGTGGATGTGCCACGGAGGCAAAACATACCTTGCTGCCGAGGATTGGATGTACTGCATGAAGGTGTGGCTTGTGAACTGCGTGGGCGTTGTTGGTGATGACTCTGTTTGACACACCAAAATGGCAGACCAGTCCTTTGAAGAACTTGATGGCTGACTGAGCAGTCACCTTCCTCACCTCCGGCCACTTTGTGAACTTGTCGATTGCAACGTACAAGTACTCAAAGCCCCTGACAGCGCGGGGGAAAGGGCCCAGTATATCGAGCCCCCAGACCAAGAATGGCCAGGAGAGAGGGATTGTTTGAAGGGCTTGAGCTGGTTGATGAAGATTCTTTGAATGGAACTGGCACGCTTCACACTTGGTTACTAGTGCCGTCTCATCCTGGAGGGCGGTGGACCAGAAGAAATCTTGCCGGAACGCCTTCCCGGCAAGGGCCCTCGACCCTATGTGGGAGCCACATATGCCTCCATGTATCTCGACCAACAGCTCCAGTCCTTCCTCCCAGGGGATGCACTTGAGTTTCACACCGTTCGGCCTTCTCCGGTACAGGACGTCATCAACGAACTGGTACATGGCGGACCGACGGGCTACTTTCTCCGCTTCTCTCCTGCTCCTTAGGAAGCTCCCCTGTTTGGAGGAATTGGACGGTATGCTGCACCCATGCCGGAGCCTGGGGCTCGACGGCAAGGACCAAAGGCATCTCTTCCGCCATGGGAGCAGTCTCTCTGACGGGGCTTGGCGCCCTGCGGTCGATTGCTCTTAGGCGGGCTTTCAGTCATGGCGGCACCCTTGCCGGCAGCCCCAGGGGGCACGGTAGGAAATTATTTGTCGGGACCTGATTTTCTCCGCTTACGCCTGGCGATGGTTCGACGGATGGTTGAGTTAACCGGAGCAAAAAGGTACCTGGTTCCACAGGTAGCTTGAATGCGGCATGCTTTGACAGGTTATCGGCGATGTCATTCTCCGCTCGGGCGACGTGCTCCGCCTGGATACCGTCAAAGCGTTCCTCCAACTTCCTCACCTCATCAACGTAAGCTCCCATCAATGGGCTCTTATAATCCTTGTTGACTTGCCTGACAACGAGCTGCGAGTCACCCCTGACAATGAGCTTCTTAACCCCGAGGTCTGCCGCGATCCTGAGACCGGCAAGCAATCCCTCGTACTCAGTGGTGTTGTTGGTGGACATCTCCCTGGGGAAGTGCATCTAGACCACATACTTGAGGTGTTCTCCGGTGGGTGCGACGAGCAGCACACCGGCACCGGCGCCTTGGAGTGAGAAAGCCCCATCAAAGTACATGGTCCAGTCGCGGTGTGCTTCCTTGCCGGGGAGAGTGGTCTCCCGGATTTCTTCGTCGGGCGTCGAAGTCCACTCTGCGATGAACTCCGCCAAGACTCTGCTCTGAATTGTCGAGGTACTTTCAAACTTTAAACCGAAGCTTGACAGCTCCAAGGCCCATTCCACAATCCTTCGGGTTGAGTCCAGGTTGTGCAGTATCCGTTGCAACGGGAGGCGGGTGACGACAGTGATCTCGTGGGCCTGGAAGTAGTGACGCAACTTCCTCGAGGTCATAAGGAGGCCGAAGAGCAGTTTTTGCATGCCGGAATACCTTGACCTAGCCCCCTGCAAGAGGGAGCTGACAAAGTAAACCGGGTGCTGCATCATCTTCTTCTTTGACACCACTTCACTCGACCGTGCGGGCATTGCCTCGGTGGCACCAGACCCTGCCGGGGGCTGCGCCTTGTCGGCACCGAGCCTGCCGGGAATCTTTGGCTTGCCATCCGCTGGATTCTGCCGCCATTGCTGCCTCCTCGTCGACCTCCTCTGTGCCACCCGGTCTGGCTGACCACTTGATTCGTCGCCGCCAGATATAGCAGCAACGGCTCTTGTGGTCTAGGCGCAACCAGTATTGGCGTGGAGGAAAGGTACTTCTTCAGGTCCTGCAGTGCTGCCTCGGCTTCTGGGGTCCACTCTATTGGGCCTGCCTTCTTCAAGATTTTGAAGAAGGGAAGGCGCTTCAGCGGACTTGGAGATGAATCGGCTCATGGCGGCAACGCAGCCGGTGAGCCGACGCACATCCTTGATCCGTCTGGGCGCCTCGATCTGCTTAATAGCCTTGATCTAGTCTGGGTTTGCATCGATCCCGCACAATGACACAAAGAACCCGAGAAGCCCGCCGGATGGAACACCGAAGACACACTTCTCAGGGTTCAACTTGAGGTTGATCTTGCGCAGGTTAGCAAATGTCTCTTCCAGATCTTGCACAAGAGTTGGCCCATCATTGGTTTTGACCACTATGTCATCCATGTAGGCTTCCATATTTCTATGGAGCTGAGGTTCAAAACCTATTTGGACTGCTCTTGCAAACGTCGAGCCAACACTCTTCAACCCGAAAGGCATCCGTAAAAAGCAATACATACCACATGGGGTGATGAATGCTGTCTTCTCTTCATCCTCTCTTGTCATGAAGATTTGGTGGTAGCCTGAGTAGGCATCTAGGAATGATAACAGATCACACCCGGCCGTGAGTCAACAATCTGGTTGATCTTGTGACAGCGGGAAGGGTCCTTAGGACAAGCCTTATTGATATCTGTGTAATCAATACACAGCCTCCACTTCCCATTCGCCTATGCGCACCATTACGGATTGGCCAACCACATCGGGTGGAGCACCCTCTCACCAAACCTGCCGCTTCCAACTTCACGATCTCCTCTGTGATGAACTCCTGCCTTTCGAGCACCTTTTTGACCTTACGCCCAGCGGGCGGCGTGAGGCCCAGCTAGGTGGTGCTCAATCACCTCCCTGGGAACACCGGGGATGTCAGACGCTTGCCATGCAAACACGTCGACATTTGCCCGTAGGAAGGTGACGAGCGCCTTCCTATTCTTTGTCGAGGGTGGAGCCTATGATGAAGGCCCTTCCCGTGCCATCCTCCGCGACGGGCACCTTCTTGGTCTGTGGTGGCTCGGCTCTGGATCTCTTGCTCTTGTCGGTAGAGCTCTCTGGCACGTCCTCAACGGTAGCACAACACTCCGAGGAGGTGCGCTTGCTGGAGTGGGTGCGAGAGGTCTTGCCGGGCTCCTTCTTCCCTCCGGGCCTTCGGTGGCGGGAGGCGAGTGCCTTGGCGGCATTGTTGCAACCGCTTCGAGTAGAGTTGGTCGGCGCAGATCAGTGTGTCCTTCTTGTCGGAGGGGACGGAGATGATTGTCAATGGCCTGGGCATCTTTAGCATGTTGTAGGCGTAGTGTGACGCCGCCATGAACTTGGCTAGTGTCGGGCGGCCGAGGATCCCGTTGTAAGGCAAGGGGACGATCCTCTCCGTCTTGTAGTTCAACTCTCCTCCAAACCTCACGGGCAGTGTGACCTTTCCCTTCGGCTGGCTCCTCCCCGGATTGACCCCTTGAAACGTGCCCGTTTCCTCGAGGTCTCCATCAGGGATTTGCAACCTTTTGATCACGACAGGTGAGATCAGGTTCAGCCGGTCCCGCCGTCAACCAACATCTCGTTCACCCCAAGGTTGCGTATTGTTGGCAAGACCAACAATGGCAAACACCCGACCATGATAGTGCGGTCGAGGTGGTCCTCGGCGTCAGATGAGGCGTCTTTGGACCACTTTAGTGGCCGAACATTGAGCGCGACTCTGCTGCTGTAATCTCACGTGCCTTGCTGCTTGAAATTTGGCGGTGAGAGGTATGCAGCACCGCCGTCGACGCACATGGCCTCTGTAGCCTTCTGGAACCCTTGCTCACCAGACTCGTCGTCCTCGTCGTGATCGTCGTTTTCTTGTTTCTTGTCGCAGCCCCGGAGGGCCTCTCTTGTTGGTTGTCCTTGCCGGGGCGGCCTCCTTGGTCGCCACGCTTCTTGCCGGATCCCTCAGCACCGTCCTGGTCCTTCTCCTTGTCCCGCCTTTCATACTCAGCCTTTTGCTTCTCAGCAAGCAGCTCGACTTGTCGGCAGTTCTGGAGGTCGTGGCCCTTAGTGCGGTGGATCCTGCAGTATTGCTTGCGAGCTTCACGGCTTGTCGGTAGCCGCCAAAGGCGGCAGCGGCGGCGACCGGCAATCTCCTTGCCGGGGGCGTCTGCCTTGACCTTCTTGCTGGCACCGGTATCATCAGATTCCTCAACGGCAAGCACGGCCTTGCCTTTGCGTTTCCTGTTGCGACGCCGGCTCTTCTTCGTCGGGGTGGCAGTGTCTTCATCGGTAGAGTCGGTTTCTGCGCCGGCGTCTTCGTCGGGGTACTTCCTTCCCTCTTCAGCCCGGGCGCACCTATCGGGCAGAACATAGAGCTCGGCCACATCCTTAACCTTGTTCATCGCCAGCTCCTTACGCATCTTGCGATTGCGCACGTTCTGGTGGAACGCGCTAATCACGGCAGCGGGATGAGCGTCGGGGATGTTATCGCACCGGTGAATCTCTGGATGTACTTGCGTATGGTCTCCCTTCCTTACGGGGAATGATATGCGAGATCATCGGCATGGCCATGAGCTTGGTGGCCTCCTGTGAAGGCGTAGCGAACTCATGGCACAGATCGACCAAGAAGAAATGGAGTCCACCGGCAAGTGCATCAACCAAGACTTCACATTGGGCTTGGCGCCCGGTAATAAATGGCAAGCACCTTGTCGTCGCGAGCCCCAGCGGCCTGCATCGCGATGGTGTAGATGCTGAGGAACTCGGACGGATGGGTCTTGCCGGTGTACTTCTCGCCGATGTCGGGCTTGAACGTGCGGTAGGACAGCCACTGGAACTGCCTCAGCTCACGGGTAAAGGCCGGGCAGCCAACCTCATAAGGTAGGCCGCCGGGGGCCCCCGATGCCGGGTGGTCCATAGCGGGTCCGGCCCGCTGGTCCAACTGGCGGCGCGTTTCACGCCGGCGCTCGACGGTAGTTCGAGCGCCTTCATGAGCTCGCTTCCGAAGGACTTGGTGTTGGTCGCGGAGGGTCCGCGGGTCGGAAGACGCTATGGAGATGTTATCACAAGCGTCGTCGCGACGGGCCGACGCCCGCGGCGGCTGGCGAGGAGGAGAGTGCTGCCGTGGCGCAGCTCCCGGTCCTCGGCGCTTGACATGTGGTGGCTCGGTGGAGCGCCGACACGAGGCCCGCCGGTCGCGGATCTTCTTTGTTTACCAGCGGCGGCGAGGCCGGATGGTGGCCCTCCACTCATCGAGCTTCTCCGCGGGGAGAGAAGTCGAGGAAGCGATTGTGCGCGCGCCAAAGCTTCATTGGCGTGGGTAGCGGCGGCGACTGCGTGGATCGCGGCGCGCCGACTACTAACTATGTTAGAAGGAGCTCCGTCATGACCAGCGGTTGCGTGCCATTTTCACCGGCGCTTGGCGGCGTCTTTGAATCTCTTAAATCCTGGCGGCGGCGCGCAGGGGCTCTTCCTACGGCGGTGCCCAGGGTCACCAACATGGTGACGCTGTTCGGCGCGCACACCATGGGAAGAACATGCGGTGGTCGCGGTGTATGCGTCTGGAAGTCGCCCGCGCCGCCGAGTCGGCTGGCGACACCCGGAGGTCCCCGCGTCGCCTGCGGGGGCCCCAGCTCCATCTTTGGATCCGGCGCGTGTAGCCGGTCGTCTGGCGCATGAACGACGCCGCTCGCCAGGCTCCGACTGCCTGGGTGATGCTGGTGCTCGCGGGCCGCGGCCCGGGTCCTGTCTGCGACCAGTCCGCATCGGCACGGGGCGTTCGTCTCCCAACGAGCCGATCGCCGTGGCCGTCTTCTTCTTAGGGGCCATGGCGACGAAGAACTGCTAGGCTAACTACCAGATCAGATTCTCACAATTGCACCCCCTACCTGGCGCGCCAAAGTTGTCGGTGTGGAACGACACCTATGGGATCACAAGAATCCCTACTACGGTTGCCGGGGCGCAGGGTTGCGAGAAGAGCAGGGCTAGTAGATAGCACAAGGATCGTTTACCCAGGTTCGGTCCGCGAGGATGTGTAAAACCCTAGTCCTGCTTTGGTGGGTGTATTTCTGAGAGTTCTTGAGCTCTCGAACTAGCTGTGGTCAGCGTGTGGTTCGAAAGAGCCGTATCCTTCTCTTGGTCGCCTCGGGCCTCCTTTTATAGGAAAAAGGGGTTGCCAAAGTGGCACACAAGAGGTGGAAAGGTGTACAGTGTTGCGAGGTTATCCCTCGTATTACAGGACAAGATGCATTTAATGCATCGCTTAGGTGTCCCCTTGCTTTATTGGGGAGGGGGGCGAGGCCCGTCCCATCCGTCGCCGCTCCTCCTCGCTTCGACACGCGCCCTGGCCAGCGATGCATGCAGTGCCATGTAGGCAGGCGATCGGTGAGGTGGCCTTGGTGGTGGAGTCTTCACGAAGATCTGCATGCCGCCACGCAGCGCTTGAGCGAGTTGGCACAGGAGCTGCATGTTGCACAGCAGTGCTCGCCCGGTGGTTGGGCTGGCAGTATGTATGGGAAACAGTGGTGGAAGCTTGGTCGGCGGGCCTGGTGGTGGCTCTGCTGGCGTCCTTGGTGAGGGCCTTGCCGGGTGGGCCGGCAAGGGTCTTGTCGTGGCGTGCTGTCGTCCCTGGCAAGGATCTAGCCGGGGGGGCTGGTGGCCTTCCTCGGCAATGGTCTTGCCGAGAATCGTTGTCTTCTAATCCTCATCTGATCTTGAACATGTCTTCACGAAGATCTGCATGCCACCACAGAGGTGCCTCCCGAGCCCTGGCCCTACGTGGATGATGGTGTTGGGGATCGTGGGCTGAAGGGTGGCTCGCTCTGTGGGTGTGGGGTATTTGTCATGACAAGGGTCTCGCCGGGGCTGAGGCCTTCGGCAAGGGTCTTCTTAGGGGACCTTAGATCCTTTGTTCTTTGTGGTCTTGGCCTTGGCATTGCCTTGATTGTCTTGCGCTTTGGTCCTACCTTGGATCACCTCCCTTGCTCTGCTCGGTGTGACCGTGGGTGTGGCTCTGACTGCCCATGCGCAGGTATAGGGGTACAAAAAGTGCACCCCTCTTTTTGTACACCGACACATTGTTGCACTCAGTACATGGAAAATCGTCTAACATGAGAGTGGCAACACATGGAGATATATGACAAGATGCAAGAACAATCACGTGCAAAGCATGTAAATGGTTGTCATGAACCGCATGAAATAAGCAAGTATGAATTATCGGTGATGCAACAAGACAAGCAATCATAGTAATTAAGTCGTGCAAGCTAGTAGTGCGAAGAGGCAACATACTAGAGGAAATCATGGCAATCATGTCATGTGAGCAAATAATAGGCATAGACAATGCACATGACATATCGCAAGCACGAACACAAAGCAAGATCATAGTATCATCATAGGCATGGGGCACAAAGCAAATATGGCAATAACAAGTGATATCTCCACCAAGCTTGCACATACACATACAAGTACTAGAATCAATCATCATGTGTAATGCAAAGCATGGGTCACAAATGCATGTCAAAGGCATAGGAATGAGCATATCATGCAAAGTGAACATGGCAAGATGGGAATAGAGTATGTAATGGACAATAACCCATAACCATGTGAGAGCCATGTAGAAAAAATGCGTGAAGACTTCGCGTGAAGAGAGCGGTGGGAAAGGCAATCCATGGGATCGCAAGTCATCATTGCTCTCTAGAGCTCGTTTCGTCAACTCGTGGGATTGCGAGGTTGACAAGTATTCATTGGTACCTACACAAAAGAGACACAAACCAAAGAAGTTGTGCGCGTGGTAAATGTACACATCATCCATCATGATGTGTATGTGCATGTGTGAGTTAGCACAAGATAAGCATCACTCAAATAAATTTGATGCATGGTATAGGAACATGTCATCCATCATGAAATAATAGTTATTATGCATGACACGATGGGGATTCAAATTGAGCATGCAATTATATGGCACATCAATAGCATTTTCATTGATGGGAAACATATTGTGCACACAAGTATTGGGATCATGCAATGGATAGGATGGATCAAAATCTCCTAAAATGTATGAGGAAACTATGGGGGTCTCCTCATGAGCAATAATGGAAACATCATATGGAGAAAATGGATAACATCCAAAACAATGCATATCCGAAGCTAGGTGGTCATGGCATGGCATATGAGATAAATGATGCAAAGGGAGCATATCAATATCATCACAAGAAAAACAAATGCCAATAACCATGGGCTTGTCATCATGCCATTTGTGCAAATTGGGTTCATTTTAATGGCATATGCATAGTCACTACGAAGATATTGCAAATATGACATATGATTGATCTCATGCATAGCGTATGACAAGTCAAGCGGATTGTCAAACATGATGTGACCTAAAGAATTGTCACAAGAAATCCTATGTAACATGGCATCACAACTAGGCAACTCAACATGCTCATCATCATATTCATCATAAATGGGCAAGCAATCATCACATGAGGAAGTCGCACTAGCATGAAGCATGGAGATAGGTTGATCAACATCATGCAAGCAATCAATGTCAACAATGTCCACTAGTGGGACAATAGCATCACCTTCACCTATGTTACCTTGTTCATTCCAATCAAGTGGTGTAGGTGAGGTGGGAAACACCAAATGGTGATCATCTTCATCTTGATGGAACCATGTGGGGGTGCATCATATTCCACCATGGCCGTCGTCTTGTCCAAAGGGAGGACGAAGTCGTCGAGTATCGGTGCGTCATCATATATGGGACCTAGCACCAAATGAGAAGACACAATAGAGGCAGAGGTTAAGTTGTTAGATATCGAAGTGGCCTCACATGCCCTATCAACTATCACACTCTCTCTATGTGGTGGTTCACTCACTTCCTCAAAATAGGTGCACTCAATCTCACGTATGGTGGAGTCACTCATCTCACTCAAGTGGTGGGGGTTGTGGCTCTTCTCACATGGGAATTGTGGCAACACATCATATATGTGGCTAGTGGTGAAGTCACTCTCACTCTCAATATGGTGGCTAAAGTCACTCAAGTCATATACGTCGCCGTGGTCGAAGTGAAATACTCAACCATCTCATCGCCGTTGCCATGGATGAAGGCCGAAGATGGCACATCATCACTCTCGCCTCCTAAGATGGAAGCATCATCCTTGCTCGTCACCATGTCACACGCTTCTAAAGCTTGGTCCTTGAAGGTCTCCGTAGTTGTACTCGTCGCCGCACCATCTTGAAAAAGAGTCGTGGAGGACTCGGCATCATCAATGCCACAAAGAGGGATGGCGGTGAAGTCGAACTTGGGAGCATCGTCTTGGAGCTCATCGGGCTTGGATATCTTGGTGGTACTATCCTCATGCTCGCCTTCTTGGAGCTTGGTCTTCGATAAGTGTGCTTGGGGTGGAGAAGCCTTGGCCTTCATGAGTTCTTGTTCACTTGAGAGCACCAATGTAGTTGTCGTCAGCGGGACTTGTAGTTCTCGAGGAATATTATCTTGGAGATGTCGTTGTGCAATCCCATCATGAAGTGGAACTTCATCGACATGGGGTCGTCTAAATCTAGGCTCGTCATGAGGCAATCTTCATCTCCTTGAAGTACTCGTCGATGGACTTGGATCCTTGGATGGTGTTCTCCAATTGGCGTAGAATTTGTTCCGTGTAGGTTGGAGGCACAAACTCTCGCCACAAAGCTTTCTTCGTCTTGGGCCAACTCATGTCATAGCTCTCCGAAGGTGTGTGAAGCCACCATGTGTACGCGTAGTCGTGGAAGTTCCTTGTGGCGCACTTCACTTGATCTTCAGGACGAACTTGATGTAGCTTGAGGTAGTCGTCCATGAGGTGCTCCCACTCGAGATACTCCTCGGGTTCTTGAGTTCCATAGAAATTAATCTCGTGGTCGGTGTCGAGGTCGTAGTAGCTCGTGGAAGTCACAGACTTGAGCTTGGGGGGCTTCTCTTGAGAATAGTCTTGAGGTGCTTGTTGGCGAAGATGTCGTATGTCCGTAGGCGAAGATGCCTTGAAGTCGCTTGGCGAAGATGCCAAGGGAGATGGTGAAGTCGTTGAGAGGTTGTTGGTGTTGAGCTCATGACCTTCACGTTCTTGGTGGTGATGGTGTCGATGCCGATGTGATCTTGCCAGAGATGGTAGCTCGGAAGCATGTGCACTAGAGCGTCTTCTCGAAGATGTGGAAGATCTCTTGTAGGACTTGATGAGAGCTTTGATCTCCTCCATTTGAGCTTTCATCTTGGCATCATTGGAGTTGTTCGTGGCATCGAACTGTCATTGTTGTTGTAGACCGAGGGGGAAATGCCTTGCCTATACATCACAAGACTCGAGTAGAGGTGAGTAGGAAATGAGATAAACAATACCAAGTTACCTTTTCTCAAAGTTGAGGATGTATCCCGTTTCACTCAATATGAAATGAAAGAATAGTGGAATTGGTACCGGACTTGTTCACTCACACCTATCAAGTAAAGCTTATGGTGTAGCTCGATGAGGATAGTGGCACAAAAATTTGATGCAAAATGTTAGCAAGAGTCAATAATGTTGAAAGAGATTCACAAATTCGCAAGTGAAACAAGTAGACAAATAGCAATGAATGGCACACGGGAACGCACACACGGATAGATAAATGGGGCCGTGCAACCAAGGAATGAGCACAAAATGTGGAATCCATGGAAAACGCTCGTGTTGCACAACTCAAGAGATACGCTAGCACGATTGCTCAATAGGCGGATACGACACTTGTGCACAACCTATAAGATGCAAAGATATATCAATTCTATCCCAAGTATGCTATTATGTATGGTTCCCGGTGTTTCTCAAGATGATACAAGATGATCAGATATGACAATCTTA
The DNA here is from genome assembly GCA_021605145.1 of Aegilops bicornis. Lineage (NCBI taxonomy): Eukaryota > Viridiplantae > Streptophyta > Magnoliopsida > Poales > Poaceae > Aegilops > Aegilops bicornis. Next base: position 456,295,729 of record CM038675.1, on the reverse strand, counting down.
TATGCAATGTGGTATGATGTTATGGCACTTGCTTCCAAGCTTCTTTGCTCTTTCTCTTTTTGCTTAAAAGCTTATTCTTTTTTTCCGATATGGCCACAATGCGAAATGCACAAACCAAGATAGCAATTCTGTATATACGGGAACAATCTTGTGACAAAAGGGATGATATGATGATACCAATATGATATAGTATGTATGCAATGGAAGGGTGGATCACTAATGTGCACAAGTAACGTTGCCGGCAATACTCAAATGGCTAGTCTCGATAGGCAAGTGACGCAAAATGGGCTAGGGGTTATCAATGCAATGGCAAAGGGAATATACAATGGTGTCGTCGAGGTTACCCTCCGTTTCGATGATGAGTGGTGATGTTCTTGATGTAGAACCGTTCCTAATTAGCAGAAACACCTTAGGAAACAGAAAAACCACAACTCAAAATCTCAAGGACAAATGTCAAATGGTGGTAGCGGAAAGCGGTGGTGGTTGCGGAAATGCAATGATGGGTTTTGCGAGTAGGTAATGCGGGGGTGGAGGGCTATTGGTTTATGTGAGTCGGAGTTGAAGGTCACCGTCCCTAAGTAGCCGAAACACCTTATGAGACACAACTCACAACTCAAAACAAAATTGGGTTAAGTTGGAGTGGTGGAAGTGTATGGTGGGCAAGGTTATGCGGAAGTGGTGGTGGTGGTTGATGAAGAAGAAACCGTCCCTAATTAGCCTAAACACCTTAGGAGACTCAAGTCACTACTCAAACAAGCTCAAATGCTGTGGGGAACAAAATGGGTTAGGTTACGGAAGGCTAATGTGGTTTTGCGGAAGATATGGTGGGAGCCCTAGGCAAAGATGCCAAAGTACCATAAATTTGATGGTGTCAAAAGGTGGTGAAACCTAGGTGAGGACCTCGGTCACGTCGATAGCTTCAAAACGAGCCAAAGAACACTCAAATCGGAGTTCGGAGCAAAAAGTTGTGATGAAAACGGTGAAGAAGGTTGATGCTGAAATTTCGGGGAAAGTTTCTGGTTAGGCCGGAAGTTCCGGGGTTAGGGCCGGGAGTTCCGGGGTTAGGGCCGGAAGTTCCGGGCTTCGGAAGTTCCGGGGATCGCAGAAAAAGTGCGGGGTGTCTGGGGATTTTTGGGGTAAACTTTCTGCTTAGCCCGGAAGTTCCGAGGCTGGGACGGAAGTTCCGGGGGACGGAAGTGCCGGGGGAGTCCGGAAGTTCCGGGGGTCGTGGAATTTCTTCCGGGACGAACCCTAAATTCCAGATCTGAGAATGGGGGCGGAAAAACTCGATTTCCCGGGGCAAAATTGAGACGATTTCGTGGATGGAAATGAGGGAAAAGATGGGGAAGGCTAGATCCACTTGAAACCAAGCAAATCCATGGATCAAAATCAACAAAACATCATCCAAACCAACAAATCACAAAAAAATTTGGGGCTATTTTTGGTGGGGATTTTCGGATTTAGGACGAAATCAAGCAAAAGAAGGCTAGAAAATGGTGGGGGAGGCTCCAAATTCATTACCAACGTGGCTCGTGATACCAAGATGATGTGGAGTGGAACTCCATACGGCCGATCTTTCACGAAAGGAGCGAGATCCCTCGAAGAACACGAAGGATACGGGGAAGAACGGAGAGAAATCACAAGGGGAAACACTCAAGAACAAGTCCAATCACACATCCACTAGACAATCAAACACACAAGATCCACAAGGTACATGAACAACAAAGGGAAAGATACAAGGTAAGGTTCATCTCCATGAGGAGGTCTTGAAGGGGGGCCGCCCAAGAGGGGGTCTTGATCGATATATCCCGTAGGATCTTCTCACATGGAGGTCTTGAACTCCATGGGAGTGGCGGTCTCTCTCTCTCTCTCTCTCAAGAGGAGAAGGTAGGAGCAAAGCTCACATACAAATGAGCTATCACTTTGCTAACCCTAGAATGGAGGAGGGGGATGAGTATATATAGTAGTAGCCAAGAAGGGGTAAGTGAGGGGCGAATGGGTACATGGGCCTTGGCAGAGTCTCTGGCTTGAGCCGAGGCGAGGAAGTTAGGGGACGTAGGAAGGTTTATTAATGAGTAACAAAAACTTTAAGAGTTGGTACGTCTTATGTTGGAATGTTAGGGGCTGAATTCTCCTGATAGGAAACGTGCTGTTAGGCAGAAAATTATTGAAAGCCAGTGTGTGGTGGCTTGTTTTCAAGAGACCAAGTGCATGAACTTTGATGTTAGAGAGATAAAATCATTTTGCCCCAAACAGTTTGACACTTTTTGCTTTTGCCCCTTATGGTGGTGCATTTGGTGGGATTTTAGTTGTTTGGAATTCTGCAATTCTTTATGGTCTGCTGGTCGAACTTTTGCTGTCACCATTAATTTCACTTCTAGGCAGAATAATGAGCAATGGAATCTTGTGTCTGTTTATGGTCCTTGCCAAGGTGAACCTAGAGACAACTTTGTGAACTCGCTTTATAACATTGATATTCCTGTGGATGAGAACTGACTGATCATTGGTGACTTCAATTTTATAAGATCTTTGGATAATAGAAACGTGCTGGGGAGACATTAATGAAATTTTCATATTTAATGAAATAATTGGGCACTTGGGTATTTTGGAACTTCCCCTCAAAGGGATATCTTTCACTTGGTCTAACGTGCAAGATTCCCCTCTGTTAGAGCAATTGGACTGGTTCTTCACTTCTTCAAATTGGATCTCAAGCTACCCCATGACTGAAGTTTTGCCTTTAGCTAGGACAACTTCTGATCATGTCCCATGTATGGTTGTGATTAAGACCAACATGCCAAAGTGTAAAATCTCCAGGTTTGAAAACTTTTGGGTGATGATGGATGGTTTTTTTGAATGTGTGGAAAAATCATGGACTAAACCCTCCCATAAATCTCACAGCACTGCTGTCATTGCTGATAAGTTGAAAACTTTAAGGAAGGATTTGAGTAAGTGGAAGCTAGGTATTTATAAGTTGAAGCTGCTTATTGCAAAATGTAACAATATAATTATTTTTCTTGACAAACTGGAGGAATTAAGGCCCTTGTTCAGGAAAGAGTTTAACTTCAAGAAGATTGTTAAGTTGCATGTGGAACACCTGTTACATCTGCAGTTCTTATATTGGAAGAAGTGATGCACCATCAGGCACATTAATGTAGGTGACGAGAACACTAAGTTCTTTCATGCAATGGCCACTGAAAGATTTAGAAGAAATTCTATTGCCAGCCTGAAGTTACCTGATGGTACTGTCACTTCTGATCACTCTCAATTGGAGGGTGTTATTTTGGGTGCTTTTAAAGGAAGAATGGGCACCTCTAGGGGTATTAATACGGGTTTTGACCTGAAATCCTTGCTACAAAGATGTGCAGTGTCCGGAGGCACTAACTAAACCTTTCCTTTGTGGAGGAGATGGACAATGTGGTCAAGCATATGCCAGTGGATAAAGCTCCTAGACCTGATGGCTTCTTAATGGTCTGTTTTTCAATAAGTGTTGGCATATTATTTGTAAGGAGTTCTATGCTCTGGCTCAGATTTTTATGATGGTAAGGCCCAGCTTGAAAATATCAATGGTTCCTACATCACTCTGGTCCCTAAAAAATTATCTCCTGAGGTTGTTGGGGATTTTAGGCCAATCTCCCTCACAGGTATGGAGTCAAATTCTTGTCCAAAATGGCTGCTAATAGATTCCAGGAGTTAATCATGCTCTGCATCCACAAGAATCGGTATGGCTTCATCAAAACCAGGACACTTCAGGACTGCATAGGTTGGACACTGGAATATCTTCATCAGCGTCACCAGTCTAAGAGGCCAATCTTAGTTCTGAAGCTTGATTTAGAAAAAGCTTTTGACTCAATTGAGCATGAAGCAATTGTTGAGATTATGAAGCAGAAATGTTTTAATGCCAAATGGATTGACTGGGTAATGCAGCTCCTTTCAACGGGTACTTCTTACATCCTTTTTAAATGGGGTGCCTGGCAAGAAGTTCAAGTGCAAAAAAGGTGTCAGACAAGGGGATCCTGTGCCCCCTGATCTTTGTCCTTGCTGCAGATCTTCTTCAGTTTGTGGTAAATGCTATGCTGCATAGGGGTGAGCTTTAGCTGCCTATTCCATGCCATGACAAGGACTATCCTATTGTTCAATATGCAGATGATACACTGCTCATTGTTCCTGCTGATGAGGCTCAGTTGTTGGCCTTAAGAAAATGCTATTGGTCTTCTCCCAATCTCTTGAATTTGGATGTGAATTATCACAAATCCTCTATGATCCCCATTAATGTTAGCCAGGAGGAAACTACTAGGATGGCTGCTGTGTTTGGTTGTCGGTGGGTACCACTGCCCTTCACCTATTTGGGCCTCCTGTTGGAACAACTAAACCTAAGATGTCCGATCTTATGCCCCTTGTTGATTGTATGGAAAGAAGAATGTACATGACTCCTCCTTCCTTGCTCAAGGTGGGAGATTAAAATATTTGAACTCTGCTCTGTCCTCGTTGCCTATATTCTTCCTCTGCAGTTTGCTAATCAACCCAGGCATTCTGAAGCAATTGCAAAGAATTCAGAGGCAATGTCTTTGGAGGAAAAACAAGCAAGAACCTGCTCCCTCCCTTGCTGCTTGGGAGCTCATTTGTAGGCCAAAGAACAAATGAGGTCTGGGCATTTTAAACCCGGGTATACAAAATGCTGCCCTTTTGATGAAGCATCTACACAAGTTCCTTAATAGAGCTGATATTCCTTGTGTTGATCTTATTTGGAACTCCTACTATCATGAATTAGTACCCCAAGGAACAGCCCCCTGTGGCTCCTTCTGGTGGAAGGACATACTCAAGTTTCTTGATCAATTCGGAGAGTTTTTACGGGTCCAGTTCACCAAGGAGTTTTTACGGTTTGATAAGTGGAAAATTGGTGATTCAAGCTTGCCTTTACAAAAAAGATTTCCAAGGCTATTTTCTTATGTCAAGGACCCTATGGTTTCTGTTAAAGATGGCCTTCTTTGTTCTAATCTCATTGCCTGGTTTAACCTCCCTCTGTCTGAGTAAGCTTTTTAGGAATTTAACTCTTTGCAGTCACTCATTGTATCTCATGAGAGGAATCCTGACTCTAAGGATGTCTGGTTTTGGCATGGTACTGTCAAGCCATATACCCAAAGCTTTTTTACACTGCCATGCACTCTCACCTCTCCTTAAACCCATTGCTTTTGTGGGTGTGGAAGAGTTGTTGCACGATGAAGATTAAAGTGTTTGCTTGGATGCTTATAGTGGACAGATTGAACACTAAGGATATGGTGGAGAGAAGACACTGGCATATTGATGATGGAATACAATGTGTGCTCTGTCCAACTCAGTCTCGGGAGGATAGAGACCATCTTTTCTTCACATGTAATTTCAGTCAGCGTGTATGGAACTACTTGTAGATTGATTGGGGTTTGGGCACTACTATGTGTGAAATTGCTGTACACGCTAGGAGGGATTTTGACAAGCCATTCTTTGCTGAGGCGGTCTTTACTGCATGCTGGAATATCTGGTTGATCAGAAATGGAAAGGTGTTCAGGAAGGAAAGGCCAAGTTTCAATCGTTGGAGGGGTGCTTTTATTCATGATATGTCTCTGCTTGCTCATAGAATCAAGCCTAGGTTCAGGGATGACCTAGTTAGGTGGGTGACTTACCTGCCCCCTTGATGTATACTTTCTTTTCATTCTTTTGTAATTACGTGAGTAGTCCTCCCCTCCCCCTTTCTCATTTGTTGGTTACTTTTGGTAACCACTTGTAAATACTGTATTTTTGTGGAGTAAAATTGCAAAGGTTGTGGGGAGTTTCCCTACAGTTTCCAGTCAAAAGAAACTAAAGTAATTCTGTAAGTGCTCCTTTGGCTTGCAGGATTCTAAAAACACGGGGATACGAAAAACACCAGAATAGGATGGGGATGCATGTGGGAAACAGAGCATTTGTAAACACATGATTTCTGTCAACTTGGGTGTTTGGTTCACAGGAATTGGAAGAGCGGAGGAATGCAAAGAAACATGGCCAAATTAAAGTAAAACCATATGAAAGCGTGTACAGTTAGAATGTTATTTTGCCACTAATGCACTTGGTCTTGTTTTCATGCATAGGATTTTGAAAAGTAGGTATAGGTGGATGTTTTGCTCCATTCCTTTCAACAAAATGCATGAATAATTGAATAGTAAAGTGCCATAGGAAAATTTCCTGTTACTATGTTTTTCCTTCACTTTTTCCTTTGAACCAAAATAGCCCTAATGGATCGACATGAATGTAGAGTAATAAGTGATGCGACAAGTGTACAACCTCTTTGTCGTAGTCGTGTCGACCTGAGCATCATTGGGTTGGTCGCTGAAGAAGTTGAGGCAAAGGTGGCTGTCGGAGGTGTGGAGGAAGATCTGAGGAATCTGTAGATGGCGTCCAGGGCACTGCTCTGTTGTGATGGATGGTTTCGTCGTTGGAGCTGCTCCCACGAGCTATAAGATGTCGAGGCTGAAGCAGTACAAGACAGACATTGTTAACCTCAAGTGGGATTCTAATAGCATCTCCAATAGATGATGTAAAATACATTACCAAAAAGTTATAGATGTAAATTTACATCACCAAAAAAATTATGACTGCAACAGATGAGGTAAAAACTGTTGATTCTGAACTTAACTGTCAAAACTGAAATTCTTTGTGGAATCTGGATATTCTTTGTCGAAACTGAATGCACTGGTAGCAGAGAGGCACTTCACATGTAGTTTAGGCCTCTCAAGCACTAAAAGTAGAGAAATAGTGATCTAAATCAGTAGGCGATCGATGGGGAACACAGTAGCAGATAGCAGCCAGAGCAGTGGGGCTCGCAGGAGCAGCGCGAACTAGAGCCAGAGCAGTAACTCGTGTAGCTGCGGCAGCCCGTGTACCAGCATCAGTAGTGCGAGTGACAGCAAGGGCAGAGCAGCAACACGAGCGAGGGGGAGAGCAGAGCAGCAGCACGACCGAGCAAGAGACGGAGTAGCAGTCTGCGGCGGCGGCGGCCGGGCGATGGCAGCAGATCCGGTTGGTATAGCCACCACCGCCAAAGGGGCCTCACACTAGGGGAGAGCCACCATGGAGATGTCTCCCGCAGCACCGACATCGAGGTAGCCGCACCATAGGGGCGCGGGATGGAGCACCGTCGGTGCCAGGAGTGATGCGATGAGTGTACAACCTCTTTGGTGGCACCGGGTAGGCCTCGGCTTCGTCCAAGGAGTCGGTGATGTTGCTTTGGTTTTGGTGGAGTAGGTTAAGGCGGCACTGTGGAGATGGATCAGCCGCGATAGACAAGGCGATCGTCGGAGCAGCTCCTTGGAGGTGGAGGACGGGGCGGCTAAACCTGCGGGACAACGAGATCGACGACGGATCCTCATCCAGGGAGGTGGATGAGGGACGTCGGGGTGTTGCGGTGGACGAAGTCGTTGGGGAAGAGGCTCCGGCCAGGCAGTTGTGGGGTGGCGGATGGAGGAGGGTGGGGTTTCGTGGCTGGAGTGGAGAGGTTATGGCGGCCTGGGATTTCGAATGGCGAGAAGTGTTGGAGAACATAGTAATTTCAAAATTTTCCTACACACACACATGATCATGGTGATGCATAGCAACGAGAGGGGAGAGTGTGTCCACGTACCCTCGTAGACCGAAAGCGGAAGCGTTAACACAACATGGTCGATGTAGTCGTACGTCTTCACGATCCGACCGATCAAGTACCAAACGCACGGCACCTCTGAGTTCTGCACACTTTCAACTCGATGATGTCCCTCGAACTCCGATCCAGCCGAGCTTTGAGGGAGAGTTCCGTCAGCACGGCGGCGTGGTGACGATGATGATGTTCTACCGATGCAGGGCTTCGCCTAAGCACCACTACGATATTATCAAGGTGGATTATGGTGGAGGGGGGCACCGCACACGGCTAAGAGATCCAAGAGATCAATTGTTGTGTCTATGGGGTGCCCCCTGCCCCGTATATAAAGGAGCAAGGGAGAGGCCGACCCTAGAGAGGGCGCGTCAAGTGTGGGGAGTCCTACTAGGACTCCCAAGTCCTAGTAGGATTCCCCTTTCCTTTCCGGAGTTGGAGAGAAGGAAAGAGGGGGAGAGGGAGAAGGAAAAGGGGGCTGCACCCCTTGTCCAATTCGGACCAGAGGGGGGCGCGCGCCTCCTTCCTTTTGGCCTCTCTCCTCTATTCCCGTATGGCCCAATAAGGCCCAATACTTCTCCCGGTGAATTCCCGTAACTCCCCGGTACTCCGAAAATACCCGAATCACTCAGAACCTTTCCGATGTCCGAATATAGTCGTTCAATATATCGATCTTTACGTCTCGACCATTTCGAGACTCCTCGTCATGTCCCCGATCTCATCCGGGACTCCGAACTACCTTCGGTACATCAAATCACATAATCATAATAGAAATCAACATCGAACTTTAAGCGTGCGAACACTACGGGTTCGAGAACTATCTAGACATGACCAAGACACGTCTCCGGTCAATAACCAATAGTGGAACCTGGATGCTCATATTGGCTCCTACATACTCTACGAAGATATTTATCGGTCAGCCCGCATAACAACATACATTGTTCCCTTTTTCATCGGTATGTTACTTGCCCGAGATTCGATCGTCGTTATCTCAATACCTAGTTCAATCTCGTTACCGGTAAGTATCTTTACTCGTTCCGTAATACATCATCCCGCAACTAACTCATTAGTTACAATTCTTGCAAGGCTTATAGTGATGTGCATTACCGAGTGGGCCCAGAGATACCTCTCCGACAATCGGAGTGACAAATCCTAATCTCGACATACGCCAACCCAACAATTACCTTCGGAGACACCTGTAGAGCACCTTTATAATCACCCAGTTACATTGTGATGTTTGGTAGCACACAAAGTGTTCCTCTGGGAAACGGGAGTTGCATAATCTCATAGTCATAGGAACATGTATAAGTCATGAAGAAAGCAATAGCAGAATACTAAACGATCAAGTGCTAAGCTAACGGAATGTGTCAAGTCAATCACATCATTCTCCTAATGATGTGATCCCGTTAATCAAATGACAACTCATGTCCATGGCTAGGAAACTTAACCATCTTTGATTCAACGAGCTACTCAAGTAGAGGCATACTAGTGACACTATGTTTGTCTATGTATTCACACATGTATCAAGTTTCCGGTTAATACAATTCTAGCATGAATAATAAACATTTATCATGAAATAAGGAAATAAATAATAACTTTTTTATTGCCTCTAGGGCATATTTCCTTCAGCCTCCCACTTGCACTAGAGTCAATAATCTAGTTCACATCGCCATGTGATTTAACACCAATCGTTCACATCACCATGTGATTAACACACATAGTTCACATTGTCATGTGACCAACACCCAAAGGGTTTACTAGAGTCAATAATCTAGTTCACATCGCTATGTGATTAACACCGAAAGAGTACTAATGTGTGATCATGTTTTGCTTCTGAGAGAAGTTTATTATATGGGTCTGCCACATTCAGATCCGTATGTATTTTTCAAATTTCTATGTCAACAATGCTACTTGCGGAGCTACTCTAGCTAATTGCTCCCACTTTCAATATGTATCTAGATTGAGACTTAGAGTCATCTGGATCGGTGTCAAAACTTGCATTGACGTAACCCTTTACGACGAACCTTTTGTCACCTCCATAATCGAAAAAACATATCCTTATTCCACTAAGGATAATTTTGACCGCTGTCCAGTGATCTACTCCTAGATCATTGTTGTACTCCCTTGCCAAACTCTTGGTGAGGTACACAATAGGTCTGGTACACATCATAGCATACTTTATAGAACCTATGACTGAGGCATAGGGAATGACTTTTCATTCTCTTTCTATTTTCTGCTGTGGTCGGGTTTTGAGTCTTCACTCAACTTCACACCTTGAAACGCAGGCAAGAACTCCTTCTTTGGCTGTTCCATCTTGAACTAATTCAAAAACTTTTCAAGGTATATTCTCATTGAAAATCTTATCAAGCGTCTTGATCTATCTCTATAGATTTTGATGCTCAATATGTAAGTAGCTTCACCGAGGTCTTCTTTGAAGAACTTCTTTCAAATACTCCTTTATGCTTTCTAGAAAATTCTACATCATTTCTGATCAACAATACGTCATTCACATATACTTATCAGAAAGGATGTAGTGCTCCCACTCAATTTCTTGTAAATACAGGCTTCACCGTAAGTCTGTATAAAACTATATGGTTTGATTAACTTATCAAAGCATATATTACAACTCCGAGATGCTTGCACCAGTCCATAGATGGATCACTGGAGCTTGCATATTTTGTTAGCACCTTTAGGATTGACAAAACCTTCTGGTTGCATCATATACAACTCTTCTTTAATAAATCCATTAAGGAATGCAGTTTTGTTATCCATTTGCCAGATTTCATAAAATGCGGCAATTGCTAACATGATTCGGACAGACTTAAGCATCGATACAAGTGAGAAAATCTCATTGTATTCAACATCTTAAACTTGTCGAAAACAATTTTGCGACAATTCGAGCTTTGTAGATAGTTACACTACTATCAACGTCTGTCTTCCTCTTGAAGATCCATTTATTTTCTATGGCTGCCAATCATCGGGCAAGTCAACCAAAGTCCACATTTTGTTCTCATACATGGATCCCATCTCAGATTTCATGGCCTCCAGCCATTTCACGGAATCTGGGCTCATCATCGCCTCCTCATAGTTCGTAGGTTCGTCATGGTCAAGTAACATGACCTCCAGAACAGGATTACCATACCACTCTAGTGCGGATCTCACTCAGGTTGACCTACGAGGTTTGGTAGTAACTTGATCTGAAGTTACATGATCATCATCATTAGCTTCCTCACTAAATTGTGTAGGAGTCACAGGAATAGATTTCTGTGATGAACTACTTTCCAATAAGGGAGAAGGTACAGTTACCTCATCAAGTTCTACTTTCCTCCCACTCACTTCTTTCGAGAGAAACTCCTTCTCTAGAAAGGATCCATTCTTAGCAACGAATATGTTTCCTTCGGATCTGTGATAGAAGGTGTACCCAACAGTAGCTTTTGGGTATTCTATGAAGATGCACTTTTCCAATTTGGGTTTGAGCTTATCAGGATGAAACTATTTCACATAATCATCGCAACCCCAAACTTTAAGAAACGACAGCTTAGGTGTCTTGCCAAACCATAGTTCATACGGTGTCGTCTCAACGGATTAGACGGTGCCCTATTTAATGGGAATGCAGTTGTCTCTAATGCATAACCCCAGAACGATAGTGGTAAATCGGTAAGAGACATCATAGATTGCACTATATCCAATAAAGTACGGTTATGACGTTCGGACACACCATTATGTTGTGGTGTTCTAGGTGGCATGAGTTTGTGAAACTATTCCACATTGTTTTAATTGAAGGCCAAACTTGTAACTCAAATATTCGTCTCCGCGATCATATCGCAGAAAAACTTTTATTTTCTTGTTACCATGATTCTCCACTTCACTCTGAAATTCTTTGAACTTTTCAACTATTTCAGTTTCATTAAGTAGATATACCCATATCTTCTCAAATCATCTGTGAAGGTCAGGAAATAACGATACCCGCCGCGAGCCTCAACACTCATCGGACTGCATACATTGCTACGTCTTGAGCTTGCGTTGGTTTTCCTCGAAGAGGAGAGGGTGATGTAGCAAAGTGTAGCGTAAGTATTTCCCTCAGTTTTGAGAACCAAGGTATCAATCCAGTAGGAGGCTCCTCAAAAGTCCCACGCACCTACACAAACAAAGCGAGAACTACGCAACCAACGCAATAAAGGGGTTGTCAATCCCTTCACGACCACTTGTGAAAGTGAGATCTAATAAAGATAGTAAATAATATTTTTGGTATTTTTGGTATAGATGCAAAAGTAAGATGCAAATAAAAGTAGATTGAAAGCAAATATGATAAGAGATAGACCCGGGGCCATAGATTTCACTAGAGGCTTCTCTCGAGATAGCATAAGTATTACGGTGGGTGAACAAATTCTTGTCGAGCAAATGATAGAAAAGCGCATAGTTATGAGATTATCTAGGCATGATCATGTATATAGGCATCACGTCCATAACAAGTAGACCGACTCTGCTGCGTCTACTACTATTACTCCACACATTGACCGCTATCCGGCATGCATCTAGAGTATTAAGTTCATAAGAACAGAGTAATGCTTTAAGCAAGATGACATGATGTAGAGGGATAAACTCATGCAATATGATATAAACCCCATCTTGTTATCCTCGATGGCAACAATACAATACGTGCCTTGCAACCCTTTACATCCTTTGGGTAAGGACACCGCAAGATTGAACCCAAAGCTAAGCACTTCTCCCATGGCAAGAAAGATCAATCTAGTAGGCCAAACTAAACCGATAATTCGAAGAGACTTGTAAAGATAACTCAATCATACATAAAAGAATTCAGAGAAGATTCAAATATTATTCATAGATAAACTTAATCATAAACCCACAATTCATCGGATCTCGACAAACACATCACAAAAAGAGATTACATCGAATAGATCTCCACAAGAGAGGGGGAGAACATTGTATTGAGATCCAAAAAGAGAGAAGAAGCCATCTAGCTAATAACTATGGACCCGTGGAGTGCGTGGTAAACTATTCGCAACTCATCGGAGGGGCAAGGATGTTGATGTAGAGGCCCCGTGCTTGATTCCCCTCCGTGAGTGTCGGCGAAGGCCCCAAGATGGGATCTCATGAATCTGAGAAGGTTACGGTGGTGGAAATTGTGTTTCATGGTGCCCTGGATGTTTTCGGGTATGTAGGTATATATAGGAAGAAGAAGTGCGTCGGTGGCCGAGGGCCCACCGGATAGAAGCGCGCCCTATAGAAGCGCCCTCCTATCTCGTGGAGGCTCCGGTTGCTTCTTGACTTGCACTCCAAGTTCTCTGGATCACTTTCGGTGAGAAAATCACGTTCCCGAAGGTTTCATTCCGTTTGGACTCCGTTTGATATTTCTTTTCTTCGAAATACTGAAATAGGCAAAAACAACAATTAAAAATTTGGGCCTCCGGTTAATAGGTTAGTCCCAAAAAACATATATAAGTGGAAAATAAAGCCCAATAAAGCCTAAAATAGTAGATAAAGTAGCATGGAGCAATCAAAAATTATAGATATGTTGGAGACGTATCAGGCATCCCCAAGCTTAATTCCTGCTCGTCCTCGAGTAGGTAAATGATGAAAAGAGAATTTTTGATGCGGAGTGATACTTTGGCATAATTTCAATGTAAATCCTCTTAATTGTGGTATGAATATTCAGATCCGAAAGATTCAAGACAAAAGTTCATATTGACATAAAAATAATGATACTTCAAGCATACTAACTAAGCAATCATGTCTTCTCAAAATAACATGGCCAAAGAAAGTTATCCCTACAAAATCATATAGTCTGGCTATGCTCCATCTTCCCCACACAAAATATTTAAATCATGCACAACCCCGATGACAAGCCAAGCAATTTTTTCATACTTTAACATTTTAAAAACCTTTTCAATCTTCACGCAATACATGAGCGTGAACCATGGATATAGCACTATATGTGGAATAGAATGGTGGTTGTGGAGAAGACAAAAAGAGGGAAGATAGTCTCACATCAACTAGGCGTATCAACGGGCTATGGAGATGCCCATCAATAGATATCAATGTGAGTAAGTAGGGATTGCCACGCAACGGATGCACTAGAGCTATAAGTGTATGAAAGCTCAACAAAAGAAACTAGGTGGGTGTGCATCCAACTCGCTTGCTCACGAAGACCTAGGGCATTTGAGGAAGCCCATCATTGGAATATACAAGCCAAGTTCTATAATGAAACCTCCCACTAGTATATAAAAGTGACAAAATGAGAGACTCTCTATCATGAAGATCTTGGTGCTACTTTGAAGCACAAGTGTGGTAAAAGGATAGTAGCATTGCCCCTTCTCTCTTTTTCTCTCATTTTTTTCTTCTCTTTTTTTTCTTTGGGCCTTTTCTTCTTCTTTTTTATGGCCTCTTTTTTTTTTTTTCGTCCGGAGTCTCATCCCGACTTGTGGGGGAATCATAGTCTCCATCATCCTTTCCACACTGGGACAATGCTCTAATAATGATGATCATCACACTTTATTTTCTTACAACTCAAGAATTACAACTCAATACTTAGAAACAAATATGACTCCATATGAATGCCTCCGGTGGTGTACCAGGATATGCAATGAAACATGAATGACATGTATGAAAGAATTATCAACGGTGGCTTTGCCACAAATACGATGTCAACTACATGATCATGCTAGCAATATGACAATGATGGAGCGTGTCATAATAAACGGAACGGTGGAAAGTTGCATGGCAATATATCTCGGAATGGCTATGGAAATGCCATAATAGGTAGATATGGTGGCTGTTTTGAGGAAGATATAAGGTGGGTGTATGCTACCGGTGAAAAGTGCACGGTATTAGAGAGGCTAGCAATGGTGGAAGGATGGGAAAAATTGCGTATAATCCATGGACTCAACATTAGTCATAAAGAACTCATAAACTAATTGCAAAAATCTAGAAGTTATCAAAGCAAAGTATTACGCGCATGCTCCTAGGGGGATAGATTGGTAGGAAAAGACCATCGCCCGTCCCCGACCGCCATTCATAAGGAAGACAATCAATAAATAAATCATGCTCCGAGTTCATCACATAACGGTTCACCATACGTGCATGCTACGGGAATCACAAACTTCAACACAAGTATTTCTAAAATTCACAACTACTCAACTAGCATGACTCTAATATCACCATCTTCATATCTCAAAACAATTATCAAGCATCAAAATTTTCTTAGTATTCAACGCACTCAAAAGAAAGTTTCACATATCTTGAATACCAAGTATATTAACATTAAGCAAATTACCATGCTACTAACGACTCTCAAAATAATCTAAGTGAAGCATGAGAGATCAATAGTTTCTTTAAAACAAATATACCACCGTGCTCAAAAAATCTAAGTGAAGCACTATGAGCAAAAATTATCACGCTCAAAAGATATAAGTGAAGCACTATGAGCAAAACTATCAAGCTCAAAAGATATAAGTGAAGCACATAGAGTATTCTATCAAATTCCAATTCATGTATGGCTCTCCCAAAAGGTGTGTACAGAAAGTATGATCGTGGTAAACTAACAAGCAAAGACGCAAATAATACAAGACGCTCCAGGCAAAACACTTATCATGTGGTGAATAAAAATATAGCCCCAAGTAAAGTTACCAATGAACGAAGACGAAAGAGGGGATGCCTTCCCGGGGCATCCCCAAACTTAGGCTTTTGGCTATTCTTGAATATATTGGGGTTCCATGGGCATCCCCAAGCTTAGGATCTTGCCACCCTTTATTCCATAGTCCATAAAAGCTTCACCCAAAACTTGAAAACTTCACAACACAAAACTCAATAGAAATCTCGTGAGCTCCATTAGAGAAAGAAAACAAAAGACTACTTTAAGGTACTGTAATGAAATCATTCTTTATTTATATTGGTGTTAAACCTACTGTATTACAACTTCTCTATGGATTATAAACTAATTTATTGGCCATAGATTCATCAAAATAAGCAAACAACACACGAAAAACAGAATCTGTCAAAAACAGAACAGTCTGTAGTTATCTGTAACTAACGCAAACTTATGGAACTCCAAAATATCTACCAAAATTATAAGACCTAGAAAATTTGTTTATTGATCAGCAGCAATTAGAATCACTATTTTATCACGTTCTGGTGATTTTTAACAATTCGGGCACTGAGCGCAAAGTTTCTGGAAATTACAGCAAGATCAAATAACTATCATCCAAGAAGATCCAATAGGTTTAACTTGGCACAAACACTAATTAAAAGATTAAACCACATATAAACAGAGGCTAGATGGATTATTTATTCCTAAACAGAAACAAAAACAAAAAACATAAAGAAAATTGGGTTGCCTCCCAACTAGCGCTATCGTTTAACGCCACTAGCTAGGCATAAAAGCGAGGATAGATCTAACGAGTGCCGTCTTTGGCACTAAACTCATAAGTAGCACGCATGATAGATTCATAAGGTAATTTAAATTTATTTCTTGTAAAGTGCTCCATGCCTTTCTTCAAGGGAAATTGGAATCTAATATTCCCTTCCTTCATATCAATAATCGCACCAATCGTTCTAAGGAAAGGTCTACCAAAAATAATAGGACATGAAAGATTGCAATCTATATCAAGAACGATAAAATCTACGGGCACCAAATTTCTATTTGCAACGATAAGAACATTATCGATTCTTCCCATAGTGATGCGGGGCTAACCCGGTGTAGGCCGATCTTTCACGTTTGGAGTGGGATCCCTCGAAGAGCACGAAGAACATGGGGAAGAACGGGGAGAAATCACAAGGGGAAACACTCAAGAACAAGTCCAATCACACATCCACTAGACAAGCAAATACACAAGATCACAAGGTACATGAACAACAAAGGGAAAGATACAAGGTAGAGTTCATCTCCGTGAGGAGATCTTGAAGGGGGCCGCCCAAGAGGGGGTCTTGATGATATATCCCGCAGGATCTTCTCCTAGATGGAGGTCTTGGCCTCCAATGGAGTAGTGGTCTCTCTCTCTCTCAAGAGTAGAGGAAGGTAGGAGCAAAGCTCACATACAAATGAGCTCACTTTGCTAACCATAGAAAGGATGAGGGGAAGGTCTATTTATAGTCTAAGCCACGAAGGGGTAAGTGGGAGAGGGATACAAGGCCAAAGGCCCGGCTGCGCACACGCAATGTCGGACGTCCGGTCGGGGTCGGACGTCCGGTCGCTCATGGGGGTCCGGACGTCCGGAGGGCGTCGGACTTCCGACATTTTGGCTCTGGACAGGAGGTGACGGTCGTCCGGTCGGCTTCGGTCGTCCAGTTCCTGGTACTTGTCGGACGTCCGGCCGCTGGAGAGTGTCGGACGTCCGGTGGCTTCCGGTCGTCCGACCCCTAGGGACTCCGCAGCTCCGTCTTTTCCGTCTTCTCTTCCAGGCTTCCCTCGCGGATGGTGTAGGTGTTCCTTGGCGCTTGCACTCCTCCTCATCGTCCGTGAAGCTCCGGCAATACCTATGCATGCACACGAGTGGAGTGTCAAGTAGTATACCATCCTCGAAGGGGTCAAGTGAACACGTGTAAAGGAGAAGATTCACCTTTATGTATGAGAAGTAGAGGTCGACGTGTCACTTGCCAAAGCGGACTCTTGACATGGTGATGACCGTAGGATGCTCCGCATCATCCCCACCCCCTTGGAAAAGATCCGACCTCGGATCGAAAACCAAATCACCATGGGAAAGAGATGGCGGTGCCGTGTCGAAGTGGTCGATCACCAAGCACTCATCGTTTAGTAGCTCGAAATGGGCACTCTCCAATGTCGCACCGTCTTGTGATTCCTTCAAAAGGAGCAAATGGAACAAACACTTGGAAAAACAAATGTGGTTAGCGTTAGTGCAAAACCAAGCATTCAAGAGGTGATTCACCAAACAAGTGTCGTCATCAAGCATAGCAAATGGTGTGACAAAGGATTGTGACATGGCATGTAAGCGCATAAATTGAGTACAATCAAAGATATCATGGGGACAAGCATGTAAATGGTAGGTAGAGATGCAAATATGTGTGTCAAGAGAATAAACATCTACCTCAAGTTCATAGCAAGCATTCATAAATTGCTCAATGAAAGGTCTACGGTAGGCATATGAATCATTCATAACACCAAGTAAAATGAAGTGTCTAAACACATGGGACAAGTGCAAGACCATCCAAGCATAATGTGCATAGGGTGTAGTGAAGATGGAGTGGCACTCAACACAATAGAAAGAGCAATTATTCATCATGTGTGAGGCAATCAAGTGAATCATGTGACAAGCAAAGGGACATGGCATATGTGAAGAAATGATATTGGTGCAACCAAGCATATGATAGTAGCCAGTAGTCCGTGAATTGGATGCAACACACAAGGTATATATGTCATGAAGCATGGAAATGTGGCAATCATGGGTGAAAGCAATATCTCGAGCATGCGTGCAAATGGTGCAAGCAACACATGAAGTATGATCCACAATATCCAAGCTCAAGAAGGATGTCACCTTGAAGGCGTGTCCTTGTGCATTCTTCACAATGCCGAAGTGGAAGAAAATGCGGTGTAGAAGCGATTCGTGGTAGAATGTATGAGGCTCGCTCTCAAGAGCTCGAATGGTCAACTCACGTGAAGTGGAAGTCGACACAAAGTCCAAGTATCCTACACATGCACAAAACAAAACAAAGAACGTGTCGCATGGTAGATGAACACATCATCCATCATGATGGTTCTCATCTTTTGCACATAACCATTAGAAGCACAAGTGCATGAATAATATGATGCAACAATGGCAATATTCATGGCACTAGGTATATGGTGCAAAGAAGTAAGACAAGCATGCTTCACAAGAATTATGTCAAAATCTCCAAATATATGCGAGAATGCTATGGTGGCAATCTCATGAGCAAGAAGAGAATCATTGTTGCACTCAATACATGGCAAATCATCTAGCATGAGAGAGGCAACACATGGAGATATATGACAAGAAGCAATATGAATCATGTGCGAAGCATATAGATGGTTGTCATCAACCGCATGAAATGGTGATGCAACATAAGCAAGCATAGTAATCAAGTCATGCAAACTAGTGGAGCGAAGATGCAACACACTAGAATAAATCATGGCAATCATGTCATGTGAGCAAATAATAGGCATAGGGAGTGCACATGACATATCGCAAGCACGAACACAAAGCAATATGAAAGTGTCATCATAGGAATGGTGCAGAAAAGGAACATGGCAACAACAAGCAATATCTCCACCAAGCTTGCAAATACACATACAAGTACTAGAGTCAATCGTCATGTGTAATGCAAAGCATGGGTCACAAATGCATGGCAAAGGCATAGGAAAGGCCATATCATGCAAAGTGAACATGGCAAGATGGGCATATAACATGTAATGGACAACAACCCATAGCCAAGTGAGGGCCATGTAGAAGAAATGCGTGAAGACTTCGCGTGAAGAGAGCAGTGGGAAAGGCAATCCATGGGATCCCAAATCATCGTTGCTCTCTAGAGCTCATTTTGTCAACTCGTGGGATTGCGAGGTCGACAAGTATTCATGGTACCTACGCAAAAGAGACACAAACCAAATAAATTGTGCGCGTGGTAAATGTACACATCATCCATCATGATGTGTATGTGCACGTGTGAGTTAGCACAAGATAAGCATCGCTCAAAGAAATTTGATGCATGGTATAAGAACATGTCATCCATCATGAAAAGAATAGTTATTATGTATGACACGATGGGGATGCAAATTTAGCATACAAGTATATGGCACATCAATATCATTATGATGCACGGGGAGCATATTGTGCACATAATTATTGGGATCATGCAATGGATGGGATGGATCAAAATCTCCTAACATGTATGAGGAAACTATGGGGTCTCCTCATGAGCAATATTGGAAACATCATTTGGAGAAAATGGATAACATCCAAAGCAATGCATATCCGAAGCTAGGTGGGCATGGCATGGCATATGAGATAAATGATGCAAAGGGAGCATATCAATATCATCACAAGAAAAACAAATTCCAATATCCATGGGCTTGTCATCTATGCCATAAGTGCAAATTGGGTTTATTCTAATGGCATATGCATAGTCACTATGAAGAGATTGCAAATAAGACATATGGTTGATATCATGCATAGCATATGACAAGTCAAGCGGATTAGCAGACATGATGTGACCTAAAGAATTGTCACAAGAAATCCTATGTAACATGGCATCACAATTAATAGACTCCACATGAGAATCATCATATTCATCATAAATGGGCAAATAATCACATGGGGAAATCATACTAGCATGAATCGTGGTACTAGGTGGATCAACATCATGCAAGCAATCAATCTCAAGAATGTCCTCTAGTGGGACTAGAGCATCACCGTCACCTTTGTTACCTTTGTCATTCCACTCAAGTGGTGTAGGTGAGGTGGTAAAGATCAAATGGTGATCATCTTCATCTTGATGGAACCATGTGGGGGGTGCATCTATTCCACCATGGCCATCGTCTTGTCCAAAGGGAGGACGAAATCGTTGAGGATCAGCGCGTCATCATAAATGGGACCTAGCACCAAATGAGAAGACACAATAGAGGTAGAGGTCAAGTCGTTAGTGTTGAAAGTGGCCTCACATGACCTATCAACTATCTCACTCTCTCTATGTGGTGGTTCACTCACTCCCTCAAAATAGGTGCACTCAAACTCACGTATGGTGGAGTCACTCATCTCACTCAAGTGGTGGTTGTGGCTCTCCTCACATGAGAATTGGGGCAACTCGTCATATATGGGGCTAGTGGTGAAGTCACTCTCACTCTCAATATGGTGGCACAAGTCACTCAAGTCATCATACGTCGCCGTGGTCGAGGTGAAATACTCAACCATCTCATCGCCGTCGCCATGGATGAAGGCCGAAGATGGCACATCATCACTCTCCTCCATGACCGAAGGGAAAATCCCATGCTCGATCATCTCATCGCCGTCGCCATGGATGAAGGCCGAAGATGGCACATCATCACTCTCGCCTCCAAAGATGGAAGCATCATCCTCGCTCGCCACCTTGTCGCTCGCCTCCAAAGCTTGGTCCTTGAGGGTCTCCGTAGTCGTGCTAAATCGCCGCACCATCTTGACAAAGAGTCAAGGTAGACTCGGCATCATCAATGCCACAAAGAGGGATGGAGGTGAAGTCGCACTTGGGAGCATCGTCTTGGAGCTTGTCGGGCTTGGACATCGTGGTGGTACTAGACTCATGCTTGTCATAGAGCTTGGTCGCATGAAGTTTGCTTGGGGTGGAGAAGCCTTGGCCTTCATGAGTTCTTGTTCCGCCTTGAGAGCACCAATGTAGTAGTCGTCGATGGACTTGTAGTTCTCGAGGAATATAGTCTTGGAGATGTCGTTGTTCAATCCCATCATGAAGTGGAACTTCATCAAAATGGGGTCGTCCATGCCGGCTCGTCGCAAGGCAATCTTCATCTTCTTGAAATACTTGTCGATGGACTTGGATCCTTGGATGGTGTTCTCCAATTGGCGAAGAAGTTGTTCCGTGTAGGTTGGAGGCACAAACTCTCGCCGGAAAGCTCTCTTCGTCTTGGGCCAACTCAAGTCGTAGTACTCCGAAGGTGTGTGAAGCCACCAAGACAAGGCGTAGTCATGGAAGTTTCTTGTGGCGCACTTCACTTGATCTTCGGGACGAACTTGATGTAGCTTGAGGTAGTCGTCCATCAAATGCTCCCACTCGAGATACTCCTCGGGTTCTTGAGTCCCATATAAAGGAATCGCATGGTCGATGTCGAGGTCGTAGTAGCTCGTGGAAGTCGTGGACTTGAGCTTGGGGAGCTTCTCTTGAGCGTAGTCTTTGGGTTCTTGTTGGCGAAGATGCCTTGAAGTCACTTGGCGAAGATGCCAAGGGAGATGGTGAAGTCTTTGAGCGGTTGTTGGTGTAGAGCTCTTGACCTTCACGTTCTTGTTGTTGATGGTGTCGATGCCGATGTGATCTTGCCGGAGATGGTAGCTCGGAAGCATGTGCTCTTGAGTGTCTTCTCAAAGATGAGGAAGATCGCTTGTAGGACTTGATGAGGTCTTTGATCTCCTCCATTTGAGCTTGCATCTTGGCGTCGGAGTTGTTGTTCGTGGCATCGAACTCGTCGTTGTTGTTGTAGACCGAAGGTGAAATGCCTTGCCTATCCATCACAAGACTCGAGTAGAGGTGAGTAGGGAATGAGATAAACAATACCAAGTTACCTTTATCCAGAGTTGAGGATGTATCCCGTTTCACTCAATTTGAGATGAAAGAATAGTGGAATTGGTACCGGACTTGTTTACTCACACCTATCAAGTAAAGCTTATGGTAGAGCTCGGTGAGGATAGTGGCACAAAAATTTGATGCAAAATGTTAGCAAGAGTCAATAATGTTGAAAGAGATTCACAAATTCGCAAGCGAAACAAGTAGACCAATAGCAATATGTGGCACACGAAAACACACACACGGATAGATAAATGGGGTCGTGCAACCAAGGAATGACCACAAGATGTGGAATCCACGGAAAACGCTCGTGTTGCACAACTCAAGAGAGACGCTAGCACGATTGCTCAATAGGCGGATACGACACTTGTGCACAACCTATAAGATGCAAAATGGATAAACTTTCTATCCAAAGTATGCTATGTATGTATGGTTCCCGGTGTTTCTCTCAAGATGATCCAAGATGATCGGATATGATACCATATGATATATTTTGATGCTATGGCTATTGCTTACAAGCTCTTTGCTCTCTCTCTTTCTTTGCTTAAAAGCTTATTCTCTTTTTCTTTTTTTTTTCTGTGGCCACTTTTGCAAAATGCACAAACCAAGATAGCTATTGTGTATATGCTGGAACAATATCGTGACACCAGAGATGATATGATGATACCAAGATGATATGGTATGTATGTTATGGGAAGTATGATCACTAATGTGCACAAGTAACGTGGCCTAGCAATACTCAAATGGCTAGTCTCGATAGGCAAGTTACGCAAAATGGGCTAGGGGTTAACAATGCAATTGCAAGGGAATATACAATGGTGTCGTCGAGGTTACCGTCCTTTGCAATGATGAGTGGCGGTGTTCTTGATGTAGATACCAAGATGATGGAGACTCGTCCCTAAGTAGCCAAAACACCTTAGGAGACGGAAAAACCACAACTCAAAATCTCAAGGACAAAAGTCAAATGGTGGTAGTGGGAATGCGGTGGTGGTTTGCACCTGGCAATGTGGAAGTGAAATGATGGGCTATACACGAGTCGGAGTTGAAGTTGTCGTCCCTAAGTAGCCGAAACACCTTAGGAGACACAAATCACAACTCAAACAAGCTCAAACAAAATTGGGTTAGGTTGCGGAAGTCAGTGGTGGCTATGCGGATGATGTGGTGGAGGGCCGAGGCAAACTTGACAAATTCTCGAATATTTGATGGAGTCAAATGGTGTTGGTAGTAATTTTTTGGGAAGTGGGATGTCAATAGCTTCAAAACAAGCTCAAGAACGTTCGGATGAATTAGTTATGGACAAAACAAAAATCAGCCGAAGTCTGAAACTACAGGTTACGGACGTCCGTAAAGGTTGGATGTCCGGGGCGTCGGACGTCCGGGAAGGTCGGAAATCCGTAAATTCGGTTCGGGTTAGGGGTTCCGGTCATCCGGGAAAGGTCGGACGTCCGCTCGTTCCAGGGGCTCCGGACGTAGTAAAATGCAGGTCGTCCGAAATTAGAAGTCAGCCTTGAGATGCGAGTTCGGGGCACGATTTTGGGCGGAAAATGGGGATTTTGGGGTCAAAATTGACGAGATTTCGTGGATGAAAGATGAGGAAACTTGGAGAAATGCTAGATCCACTCGAAACCAAGCAAATCCATGGATCAAAATCAACAAAACATCATCAAACCAACAAATCACAAAAAAATTCGGGGCTATTTTTGGTGAGGATTTTTGGATTTTGGGGAAGAACACAACAAAACAAGGCTAGAAAACGGTGGGAGGGACTCCAAATACGTGATCAATGTGGCTCATGATACCATATGATGCGGGGCTAACCCGGTGTAGGCCGATCTTTCACGTTTGGAGTGGGATCCCTCGAAGAGCACGAAGAACACACGGAAGAACGGGGAGAAATCACAAGGGGAAACACTCAAGAACAAGTCCAATCACACATCCACTAGACAATCAAACACACAAGATCACAAGGTACATGAACAAAAAAGGGAAAGATACAAGGTAGAGTTCATCTTCGTGAGGAGGTCTTGAAGGGGGCCGCCCAAGAGGGGGTCTTGATGATATATCCCGCAGGATCTTCTCCTAGATGGAGGTCTTGGCCTCCAATGGAGTAGTGCTCTCTCTCTCTCTCAAGAGTAGAGGAAGGTAGGAGCAAAGCTCACATACAAATGAGCTATCACTTTGCTAACCCTAGAAAGGATGAAGGGAAGGTCTATTTATAGTCTAAGCCACGAAGGGGTAAGTGGGAGAGGGATACAAGGCCAAAGGCCCGGCTGCGCACAGGCAGTGTCGGACGTCCGGTCGGGGTCGGACGTCCGATCGCTCGCGGGGTCCGGGACGTCAGGAGGGCGTCGGACTTCGACATTTTGGCTCACGGGACAGGAGGTGCGGTCGTCCGGTCGGCTTCAGTCGTCCGGTTCTGAGTACTTGTCGACGTCTGGTGGTCGTCGGTCGTCCGCCTTTGGAGAGTGTCGGACGTCCGGTGGCTTCCGGTCGTCCGGCCGCTGGGGACTCCGCAACTCCGTCTTTTTCCGTCTTCTCTTCCAGGCTTCCCTCGCGGATGGTGTAGGTGTTACTTGGTGCTTGCACTCCTCCTCCTCGTCCGTGAAGCTCCGGCAATACCTATGCATGCACATGAGTGGAGTGTCAAGTAGTATACCATCCTCGAAGGGGTCAAGTGAACACGTGTAAAGGAGAAGATTCACCTTTATGTATGAGAAGTAGAGGTCGCACGTGTCACTTGCCAAACGGACTCTTGACATGGTGATGACTGTAGGATGCTCCGCATCACATAAGCTTTTTAATGGTGGAATCCGCAAGGTGCAAATTTAACGAACAATCATCAAGATCATGGAAACCTAGAATATCACATAAAGTTTTCGGAATCATGGAAACACTAGCACCCAAATCACACAAAGCAAAACACTCATAATCTTTAATTCTAATCTTTATAGTAGGTTCCCACTCATCATTAAGCTTTCTAGGTATAGAAATTTCCAAATTAAGTTTCTCATCATAAGATTGCATCAAGGCATCAACAATATGCTTAGTAAAAGCTTTATTTTGACTATAAGCATGAGGAGAATTAACAACGGCTTGCAACAAGGAAATACAACCTTTTAAAGAGCAATTATCATAATTAAATTCCTTGAAGTCCGAGATAGTAGGTTCAACATTATTTGAGGATTCTCCAATCTCACTTTTACCAAATTTATCATTAAGAACTAAAGATTCCGAATTCTTGGGACGCCTTCTAGGCAAAGTTGATTCATCATCAATCCCATAATCATCAAAATTCATATTGCAAAACATAGATCTAATCGTGACGCATCAATAAATTTAAGATCCTCATCATTATTTTCATGGAAACTAGAGGAACACGCTTTTATAAAGCTTTCTTTCTTAGCACGCAATCTAGCGGTTCTTTCCTTGCACTCGTTAATGGAAATTCTCATTACTTTGAGAGACTCATTGATATCATGCTTAGGAGAAGAAGATCCAAGTTTAAGAGAATTAACATCAAGCGAAAGTCTATCAACGTTCCTAGCTAAATCATCAACTTTGAGCAATTTTTCTTCAAGCATAACATTAAAATTCTTTTGAGAGATCATAAATTCTTTCACACTATTCTCAAAATCAGAGGGCATCGTATTAAAATTACCATAAGAATTATTGTAGGAATTTCCATAATTATTAGAGGAATTACTAGGAACGGTCTAGCATTAAAATTTCCTCTATAAGCATTGTTTCCAAAACTATTCCTACCAACAAAATTCACATCCATAGATTCATTATTATTCTCAATCAAGGAAGACAAAGGCATATCATTGGGATCAAGAGGAGTATTTTTAGTAGCAAACATCTTCATAAGTTCATCCATCTTCCCACTCAAAACATTGATTTCTTCTATAGCATGCACCTTTTTACTAGAAGATCTTTCGATGTGCCATTAATTAGCCATAATATTATAAAGTAATTTTGTAGCATCTCCTAACGTGATTTCCATAAAGGTGCCTCCTGTAGCCGAATCTAAGAGATTTCTAGAAGCAAAGTTCAAACCGGCATAAAATTTTTGTATGATCATCCATAAATTCAAACCATGAGTAGGGCAATTGCGAAGCATCAATTTCATTCTTTCCCAAGATTGGGCAACATGCTCATGATCAAGTTGTTTAAAATTCATAATATCGTTCCTAAGAGTGATGATCTTAGCGGGAGGAAAATACTTAGAGATAAAAGCATCTTTGCACTTGTTCCAAGAATCAATACTATTTTTAGGCAAAGATGAGAACCAAACTTTAGCACGATCTCTAAGTGAAAACGTAAATAACTTCAATTTGACAACATTGTTATCCGTATCTTTCTTCTTTTGCATATCACACAAATCAACAAAGTTGTTTAGATGAGTAGCGGCATCTTTGCTAGGAAGGCCGGCGAATTGATCTTTCATAACAAGATTCAGCAAAGCGGTATTGATTTCACAAGACTCATCGTTATTAAGAGGAGCAATTGGAGTACTATGGAAATCATTGTTATTTGTATTCGAGAAGTCACACAATTTGGTATTATCTTGCGCCATGGCAACAAGCATCTTTGCACTTGCGCCATGGCAACAAGTAATCCAACACACAAGCAAACAAACGGACGAGGAAAAGGCAACGGGAAAAAGAGGAGGAGATTGGGAAAGAGAGGGCGAATAAAACGACAAGGGTGAAGTGGGGGAGAGGAAAACAGGAGGCAAATGGCAAATAATGTAAATGCGAGGGAGATAGGTTTGTGATGGGTACTTGGTATGTCTTTACTTGAGCGAAGACCTCCCCGGCAACGGCGCCAGAAATCCTTCTTGCTACGTCTAGAGCTTGCGTTGGTTTTCCTCGAAGAGGAGAGGGTGATGCAGCAAAGTGTAGCGTAAGTATTTCCCTCAGTTTTGAGAACCAAGGTATAAATCTAGTAGGAGGCTCCTCAAAAGTCCCACGCACCTACACAAACAAACTAAGAACTCGCAACCAACGCACTAAAGGGGTTGTCAATCCCTTCACGGCCACTTGCGAAAGTGAGATCTAATAAAGATAGTAAATAATATTTTTTGTATTTTTGGTATAGATGCAAAAAGTAAAGATGCAAATAAAAGTAGATTGAAAGAAAATATGATAAGAGATAGACCCGGGGGCCATAGGTTTCATTAGAGGCTTCTCTCGAGATAGCATAAGTATTACGGTGGGTGAGCAATTCTTGTCGAGCAATTGATAGAAAAGCGCATAGTTATGAGATTATCTAGGCATGATCATGTATATAGGCATCACGTCCATAACAAGTAGACCGACTCACCTTTTGCATCTACTAATATTACTCCACACATCGACTGCTATCCAACATGCATCTAGAGTATTAAGTTCATAAGAACAGAGTAACGTTTTAAGCAAGATGACATGATGTAGATGGATAAACTCATGCAATATGATATAAACCGCATCTTGTTATCCTCGATGGCAAGAATACAATATGTGCCTTGCAACCCTCTACATCCTTTGGGTAAGGACACATAAGATTGAACCCAAAGCTAAGCACTTCTCCCATGGCAAGAAAGATCAATCTAGTAGGCCAAACTAAGCCGATAATTCGAAGAGACTTGCAAAGATAACTCAATCATACATAAAAGAATTCAGAGAAGATTCAAATATTATTCATAGATAAACTTAATCATAAACCCACAATTCATCGGATCTCGACAAACACACCGCAAAAAGAGATTACATCAAATAGATCTCCACAGGAGAGGGGGAGAACATTGTATTGAGATCCAAAAAGAGAGAAGAAGCCATCTAGCTAATAACTATGGACCCGTAGGTCTATGGTAAACTACTCACAACTCATCGGAGGGGCAAGGATGTTGAGGTAGAGGCCCCCGTGCTTGATTCCCTCCCGTGCAGAAAGCCACGAAGGCCCCAAGATGGGATCTCGCGAACACAGAAGGTTACGGTGGTGGAAATTGTGTTTCGTGGTGCCCCTGGATGTTTTCGGGGTATGTAGGTATATATAGGAAGAAGAAGTACGTCGGTGGCGGCCCGAGGGGCCCACGAGACAGGGGCGTGCCCTATAGGGGGGGGCGCACCCTCCTATCTCGTGGAGGCTCCGGTTGCTTCTTGACTTTCACTCCAAGTTCTATGGATCACGTTCGGTGAGAAAATCACGTTCCCGAAGGTTTCATTCCGTTTGGACTCCGTTTGATATTCCTTTTCTTCGAAACACTGAAATAGGCAAAAACAACAATTCTGGGCTGGGCCTCCGGTTAATAGGTTAGTCCCAAAAATAATATAGAAGTGGAAAATAAAGCCCAATAAAGCCTAAAACAGTAGATAAAGTAGCATGGAGCAATCAAAAATTATAGATACGTTGGAGACGTATCATACATCAATATGTATTATTTCCAATAAGTCAGTAGCTCGCTCTATTGTTCCTGAGAACGGAGTCTTAGTCATCTTGCCCATGAGGCATGGTTCGCAAGCATCAACTGATTCATAATCAAGTGATTCCAAAATCCCATCAGCATGGATTTTCTTCATGCGCTTTACACCAATATGACCTAAACGGCAGTGCCACAAATAAGTTGCACTATCATTATTAACTTTGCATCTTTTGGCTTCAATATTACGAATATGTGTATCACTACGATCAAGATCCAATAAACCATTTTCATTGGGTGTATTACCATAGAAGGTTTTATTCATGTAAACAGAACAACAATTATTCTCTAACTTAAATGAATAACCGTATTGCAATAAACATGATCAAATCATATTCATGCTCAACACAAACACCAAATAACACTTATTTAGGTTCAACACTAATCCCGAGAGTATAGGGAGTGTGCGATGATGGTCATATCAATCTTGGAACTACATCCAACACACATCCTCACTTCACCCTTAACTAGTCTCTGTTCATTCTGCAACTCCTGTTTCGAGTTACTAATCTTAGCAACTGAACTAGTATCAAATACTAAGGGGTTGCTATAAACACTAGTAAAGTACACATCAATAACATGTATATCAAATATACCTTTGTTCACTATGCCATCCTTCTTATCCGCCAAGTATCTAGGGCAGTTCCACTTCTAGTGACCAGTCCCTTTGCAGTAGAAGCACTTAGTCTCAGGCTTAGGTCCAGACTTGGGCTTCTTCACTTGAGCAGCAACTTGCTTGCCGTTCTTCTTGAAGTTCCCCTTCTTCCCTTTGCCCTTTTTCTTGAAACTAGTGGTCTTGTCAACCATCAACACTTGATGTTTTTCTTGATTTCTACCTTCGTCGATTTCAGTATCACGAAGAGCTTGGGAATCGTTTCCGTTATCCCTCGCATATTATAGTTTATCACGAAGTTCTAGTAACTTGGTGATAGTGACTAGAGAACTCTGTCAATCACTATCTTATCTGGAAGATTAAATCCCACTTGATTCAAGTGATTGTAGTACTCAGACATTCTGAGCACATGCTCACTAGTTGAGCAATTCTCCTCCATCTTGTAGGCAAAGTACTGTTAGAGGTCTCATACCTCTCGACACGGGCATGAGTATGAAATACCAATTTTAACTCTTAGAACATCTTATATGCTCCGTGGCGTTCAAAACATTTTTGAAGTCCCGATTCTAAGTCGTAAAGCATGGTGCACTAAACTATCAAGTAGTCATCATACCGAGCTTTTGTCAAAATGTTCATAACGTATGCATCTGCTTCTTGCAATAGTTTTGTCACCTAGCGGTGCATCAAGGACATAATACTTCTATGCAGCAATGAGGTTAATCCTCAGATCAGGGCCAAGTCCGCATCATTGCTACTAACATCTTTCAATTAGTTTTCTCTAGGAACATATCAAAATAAAACAGGGGAGCTAAACGCGAGCTATTGATCTACAACATAGATATGCTAATACTACCAGGACTAAGTTCATGATAAATTTAAGTTCAATTGATCATATTACTTAAGAACTCCCACTTAGATAGACATCCCTCTAATCATCTAAGTGATCACATGATCCAAATCAACTAAACCATGTCCGATCATCACGTGAGATGGAGTAGTTTCAATGGTGAACATCACTATGTTGATCATATCTACTATATGATTCATGCTCGACCTTTCGGTCTCAGTGTTCCGAGGCCATATCCGCATATGCTAGGCTCGTCAAGTTTAACGTGAGTATTCTGCGTGTGCAACTGTTTTGCACCCGTTGTATTTGAACGTAGAGCCTATCACACCCGATCATCACGTGGTGTCTCAGCACGAACAACTTTCGCAACGGTGCATACTCAGGGAGAACACTTTTATCTTGAAATTTAGTGACAGATCATCTTATAATGCTACCGTCAATCAACGCAAGATAAGATGCAATCAATATAAGTGATATGATATGGCCATCATCATCTTGTGCTTGTGATCTCCATCTCCGAAGCACCGTCATGATCACCATCATCACCGGCGCGACACCTTGATCTCCATCGTAGCATCGTTGTCGTCTCGCCAACTTATGCTTCTATGACTATCGCTACCGCTTAGTGATAAAGTAAAGCATTACAGGGCGATTGCATTGCATACAATAAAGCAACAACCATATGGCTCCTGCCAGTTGCTGATAACTCGGTTACAAAACATGATCATCTCATACAATAAAATTTAGCATCATGCCTTGGCCATATCACATCACAACATGCCCTGCAAAAACAAGTTAGACGTCCTCTACTTTGTTGTTGCAAGTTTTACGTGGCTGCTACGGGCTGAGCAAGAACCGTTCTTACCTACGCATCAAAACCACAACGATAGTTCATCAAGTTAGTGTTGTTTTAACCTTCTCAAGGACCGGGCGTAGCCACTCAGTTCAACTAAAGTTGGAGAAACCGACACCCGCCAACCACACGTGTGCAAAGCACGTCGGTAGAACCAGTCTCGCGTAAGCGTCTGGCGTAATGTCGGTCCGGGCCACTTCATCCAACAATACCGCCGAATCAAAGTATGACATGCTGGTAAGCAGTATGACTTGTATCGCCCACAACTCACTTGTGTTCTACTCGTGCATATAACATCTACGCATAAAACCTGGCTCGGATGCCACTGTTGGAGAACATAGTAATTTCAAAATTTTCCTACGCCCACACAGGATCATGGTGATGCATAGCAACGAGATGGGAGAGTGTGTCCACGTACCCTCGTTGACCGAAAACGGAAGCGTTAGCACAACACGGTTGACGTAGTTGTACATCTTCACGATCCGACCGATCAAGTACTGAACGCACGGTACCTCCGAGTTCAGCACACGTTCAACTCGATGATGTCCCTCGAACTCCGATCTAGCCAAGCTTTGAGGGAGAGTTCCTTCAGCACGACGGCGTGGTGACGATGATGATGTTCTACCAATGCAGGGCTTCGCCTAAGCACCGCTATGATATTATCGAGGTGGATTATGGTGGAGGGGGGCACCGCACACGGCTAAGAGATCCAAGAGATCAATTGTTGTGTCTATGGGGTGCCCCCTGCCCCCGTATATAAAGGAGCAAGGGAGAGGCCGGTCCTAGAGGGGGCGCGCCAAGTGTGTGGAGTCCTACTAGGACTCCCAACCCAAGTCCTACTAGGATTCCCCTTTCCTTTCCGGAGTAGGAGAGAAGGAAAGAGGGGGAGAGGGAGAAGGAAAAGGGGGCTCCACCCTTGTCCATCTGCACCGGAGGGGGCGCCTCCTTCCTTTTGGCCTCTCTCCTCTATTCATGTATGGCCCAATAAGGCCCAATACTTCTCCCGGTGAATTCCCGCAACTCCCCGGTACTCCGAAAATACCCGAATCACTCGGAACCTTTCCGATCCGAATATAGTCGTCTAATATATCGATCTTTACGTCTCGACCATTTCGAGACTCCTCGTCATGTCCCCGATCTCATCCAAGACTCCGAACTACCTTCGGTACATCAAATCACATAACTCATAATACAAATCGTCATCGAACTTTAAGCGTGCGGACCATACGGGTTCGAGAACTATATAGACATGACCAAGACACGTCTCTGGTCAATAACCAATAGCGGAATCTGGATGCTCATATTTGCTCCTACATACTCTACGAAGATCTTTATCGGTCAAACCACATAACCACATACGTTGTTCCCTTTGTCATCGGTATGTTACTTGCCCGAGATTCGATCGCCGGTATCTCAATACCTAGTTCAATCTCGTTACCGGCAAGTCTCTTTACTCGTTCCGTAATACATCATCCCGCAACTAACTCATTAGTTACAATGCTTGCAAGGCTTATAGTGATGTGCATTACCGAGTGGGCCCAGAGATACCTCTTCGACAATCGGAGTGACAAATCCTAATCTCGAAATACGCCAACCCAACAAGTACCTTCGGAGACACCTGTAGAGCACCTTTATAATCACCCAGTTATGTTTTGACATTTGGTAGCACACAAAGTGTTCCTCCGGTAAACGGGAGTTGCATAATCTCATAGTCATAGGAACATGTATAAGTCATGAAGAAAGCAATAGCAGAATACTAGACGATCAAGTGCTAAGCTAACGGAATGGGTCAAGTCAATCACATCATTCTCCTAATGATGTGATCCCATTAATCAAATGACAACTCATGTCCATGGCTAGGAAACTTAACCATCTTTGATTCAACAAGCTAGTCAAGTAGAGGCATACTAGTGACACTATGTTTGTCTATGTATTCACACATGTATCAAGTCTCCGATTAATACAATTCTAGCATGAATAATAAACATTTATCATGAAATAAGGAAATAAATAATAACTTTATTATTGCCTCTAGGGCATATTTCCTTCAAAAAGGAGGTGATGGGAGGGGGGAACCATGACTTAGGGACGCGCTTGTCCAAAATGTAGGGTGTGTTACAAAAGTTCCCCCACCGATTTGAACTAGCAGCCCTTTTGGCCCAGGGTTAGAAGGGGGATTTCGTGTGCCGGGATTTGGTAGCTGCAGGGAGTTTTCGCGTGCGTTGTAATTTTGGGATAGCAAGGCACGGGTTGTGAAGGCGCGAGTTTTGGGAGCACGATATCTGAATTTTCAGGATATAACAAGGCGCGGGTTGAATTTTAGGGACAAGCCTAACATGTAATATTGTATGTACCAAATCAATTCGCACTTCCCTCAACGAAAAAAACAAAAAAATAGAACTATTCGCACCACACAAAGAGAGAGTCTTGTCTTGTTTTATTGTACAAATGCTATTCAAAGCTATGAATCCATGTTATGTCCAATTAAATTTTTTTGCTGGCTGTATAATCCATGTAACCTACTCATACCAACATTTTAGTGCATACCAAATGTCTATACTACCGTAGCAATCCGAACTAAATTTGAATTCGTTTCTCTATTTGAATAAGAATCTACAATCATGATCGTTGCCAACTTAAACCATCATTCGTGTATTATCTTAACAACAAACAACATGATTACTATTGAGATAGATATGAACTATGTGTACTATATGAAGTCGAATTAAGATTTTGAATACACTTGATGTCGATTCCAAATAATAGTACATTTGATGTATTAACTAGATCTTCATAATCTAAACCATGTTCCATACGTACACCTTGTTTATCACACAAAGTATAGTACCCCGCCGCTACATTATGACAAGTATTTAGCCCTGAGCTGCAAAAGCCACACATTATCACAAATTATAATCCATGTTCTATATATTATATGTAGTATAACATGTTCATAACCACACCGTGCGTATCACCATTATATATATTCATTCATGCATGCGTTGGTTTAAAACACTCTTATATCTTCTTCAAATATCCGAATCCACTTTTTATAATGAATTTTGATCTCTGTTCGTCTTTTACACCCACACAATCCTCCTCTCTTTGTAGCTAGCGCTAACTTGCTATCGTGCATGCACACGCCTCCCCCTCTCACCCTCCCTCGGCGTCCCCTCCATCACAAGACATTCAAGTTATTTTTCTTTAGGATGTTCACTCATGAGGTGTGTAGCCCCCCCCCCCCCCCGATCCTTCTTTCCGGCACACACACCGGTCGATATACCTCTCTAGCCAAGTGTGCCTACCACAAACACACACTTCCCCTCTTCTCTTCTCACCGTCCATGCCCCCCTATGTCCAATACTGTTCCACGCGGGTGCACACTCCCGCCCCTCTTTTCATCGATCTCATACTCCCACACTCCTCCTCCCTCAACATAGTAGGCCTCTCGCACCACCTCCTAGCCGCACCCCTCTCCCCATGTCCGTCTCTCCAGACCTTATTTGCTTCTAACACATGCATGCATGTATACCTACAGATCTCTCCACATATAGCTAGGTCGACTATAATTCTTTTTCCCCATGCACCGATCGACATACCTCATTAGTTATGTCTCTCCCTTTCTCCGACACACGACGATTGATCTTCCTATGTAGTTACGTCTTCTTACCACAACCATATCGTCCCCCCTCATCATCCTTGCATACCTCCTGACCCGTCTCTCACACGCACGTGCATAGATAGGCAGACATCCCCTCTCTTATTGGTATTGCATTCGTACCCTCTATTTCTCTAGCAGGCCTCTCCCACCATTTGTGAGAAGCAACTCCACCACCAACCCTCCGACAATCTACCTTTGTCTCTCTCCCAACCTTATTCCTCTACTAAAAATATGCATGGATGCTGATCGATCTCCCTCAATACATAGCTAGGTCTCTATCCTTCTCCAGACATATACGAGTCGATCTACCTCTCTATAGTAAGGTCTTTGCCCCCTCCCCCCCACACACACACCGACAAATGAAAGTGTTGTAGGTAGGTATCCATGCCACGAGACAAACTGCACCTATGCTTTCTCACATTCTAGTAGGCCAACCGCCCTGTATCTTTGATGTGGACAAACACAAATTCGATGGCACTCTTTATCGATCGCGCACCCACACACTTCATCCCTGTTTTTGATTATATCGATATCTCACACCGATGATCCCTCAACACTCTTCTTGTGGATCGTTCCCTCTATATATGATATATCCATGACTCTGTTTCACACACTTTGCATATGTTACATTTTTTTGTTTGAGATATCATCGGCACATTACCTCTATTTTGCACAAACCATCTCTCTCACACCCACCCATGTACGTACATACCTGCATGTAAAGAAGAGGTGCACGCACGACGCACGTGCTCACATCTCGTTCCCGGCCACACCCGCACGGGTACACGATGGAGTTCATTTCTGTACGAAAAGGCAGCCCACGTGATAATTTGACGCGTGTAGCGGTTGTTTACACGAAGGAGGGTCGTGTACCACGCGTAGATGGAATAACATTCGACTTGAGATGTTAGTATTAAATAAAGTTATATTCCTCAATTGCACGTACATAATATTAAACGATTGTTGTTGGGAGAATAGAAATCCGCTCCACTATATACAATGGAGCCTGCCTGCCGGGGTTTGTCTCTTGTCACACTATCTGACACAAGGTGGCGGTGGCCTCTCTCTCTCACCATTGGTCACTGATCCGGCCACATCACG
Organism: Aegilops bicornis; assembly: GCA_021605145.1. Classification (NCBI taxonomy): domain Eukaryota; kingdom Viridiplantae; phylum Streptophyta; class Magnoliopsida; order Poales; family Poaceae; genus Aegilops; species Aegilops bicornis. The sequence continues at coordinate 456,260,305 of CM038675.1, read as the reverse complement.
TCTGTCGGCGGAAAGGGAGGATGTGCATCATTTCTCCGTTCGACGGTGTTGAGGCAGCACATCCCGATCTGTAGTACCCGCTGTTCTCTTCGACCAAGCTCCGGCGCGGTAGGGCCTTTGCCACTTGCTCGCTACCGCAGTATGGGTATATCCTGGCCGTCGGTGCCCTCCTAGTTACATCCTGACGACCCTCAGGTACAGCTTCCTCCGGCCGTGCTCCACTCTCCATCTTCCCACGTTGCTGCGTGTGGAAAATCCTGGATGTGGATCTTCTTTAGTTCTTTCTTGAAAGCGTACGTCGGCCAACGTACTTTCCATCTTGCAATCTCGTCCTCAAACCGTTTTTGATAAACCACCATGCTTCTATCTTTCCCTTGTGACATGGAATATGCTTCTTTTTTGTTGGCGTTTGTGTCTTCAACTCCCGTTATTGGGCAGTAAATGTTTCCTTTCTACCTCCTTTTGCAAACCGGGCTATCCATTTCACCTCATTGCTATTGCGACCTTTTGGTGAACTACAAAAATCAGTTTTTTCTTAAGAGTATTTTGTGCACTTCCACCAAAATGTCACACGGGCAACGTTTTTACATTTCTATGCGACTGCGGAAAGGGAGTTTGGTCTTGCTATCCTCCTCATCCAACTCTGTACCTAATCTTCACCAACAAGTAGTTAGTCCTAAAGAGAGATCGCAGAGGTGATTGGGTTCTATTTGTGTGTGTTATGTTTCATCATCTAGTTCCACTATTATTGTAATCACATTGTCTGAATATCTTTACAAACCGTGATGATCAGCTCGATTTTAGTGGAACTACACAAAATGATCAGATTGTGATGTCCTCCATACACCTCTTTCTTGGCTATAGAGCTGCGTGAGACTAGCTGCCAACCAATGAACATTGTGCCCAAGAAATGGACCATGCCTATGAACAACATCGATCAATTATATATTTTTCTTTATTTGTAAACCTTCTCACAACTTTTTCTTCAGTTGTGATGTGATTATTGGCGCTGATCTGTGAACCATTGAGATGCATGAGCAGCAATGGTAGTTTCATTTGTATTTGATGGAATGTTATAACGAGACAATCTTGAGGCAAGAGGACACATGAATCCTAAGTTGAAACCGTTTTCTACAGGAACCAAAGTTGAAACCTTCATAGCATCACAATGTATCATTATCTTTGGAAGATTATGCGTAGATGTAAACAAATCCTGAAAGATTGATAGCAATGCCAGAAACAATTCAACTTCGTTTCACCGACATGTGGGACATCCTTATCCGGCTCCACCTGCCATGCAACAATATTGAGTGCACAACTGCAGGGAAGATTCACCCCGGTCATTGCGCCGCAGTTATAATGACTAATGAGCAGTCAAACCACAGAGCCCCACCTTAACCAAAGTAAGTTGCTCGGACGAAGCAACCATCATTTCTCTCTTCATTGAATCCGCTGGTACTCCAATATTCCAAGAGTAATAAGGTGCTCGGGCGAAGCAACCATCACTTCACCTTTCCCACAGTAAGTAATACTCCCTCCGTCTAGGTGAATAAGTCATCTTAGGTTGTGCACCGTGACCAAGAAGGTGGGGAAAACGAGAGAACTTAATATCTATTTGATAAATAATAGCTCTGCATGCAATGAACTAACCACTGCATGTGGTGTTTGGTAGTCTCAAGTCATTGAAAACATGCACTCCCTGTCGGTGTCAAAACCGGCGGATCTCGGCTAGGGGGTCCCGAACTGTGCGTCGGTTGATAGTTGCAGCAGACGAGGGACACGATGTTTACCCAGGTTCGGGTCCTCTCTATGGAGGTAATACCCTACTTCCTGCTTGATTGATCTTGATGAATATGAGTATTACAAGAGTTGATTTACCACGAGATCGTAATGGCTAAACCCTAGAAGCCTAGCCTGTATGACTACGGTAATGGGTATCTCCCCCTCCAGACTAAGCCCTTCGGTTTATATAGACACCGGGGGGATCTAGGGTTACATAGAGTCGGTTACTGAGAAAGGAATCTTCATAGTTGATCGCCAAGCTTGCCTTCCACACCAAGGAGAATCCTATCCAGACACGGGTACAGTCTTCGGCCTTCGTGTCTTCACAGCCCACAAGTCCGGCCAATGGATAACAGGCCGGACGCTCGAGGACCCCTTAGTCCAGGACTCCCTCAGTAGCCCTCGAACCAGTCTTTAATAACGAGGTGTTCGGCACACAAATTGTCTTCGGCATTGCAAGGCGGGTTCCTCGTCTGATGACTTCCAAGTAATGTATTCGGCCGTTGATCCAATATCGCTCCCCTCGGCTTCTACGCGCTAAATAACTTCGTCTTCCACGTGTCGAGCGAATGTGGAAGATCAGGGTATTTTTGCAAATAGCACCCCGTCCATGCAAGGAAGAGCGCCTATTTAAAGAGATTGGATCTTAGACCCATTCGGCACCACGCAGAGAAAAATCCCCGGAGACTGCTAGGAGAATGTCGGGGGAAAACGACACCTATGGGATCACAAGAATCCCTACTACGATTCTTGCGGGCGTAGGGTTGCAAGAAGAGCAGGATCGTGCTTGACAAGGAGGCGTTTACCTGTGTTCGAGCCGCGAGGATGCGTAAAACCATAGTCCTGCTTTGGTGGGTGTATTTCAGAGAGTTCTTGAGCTCTCGAACTAGCTGTAGTGAGTGTGTGGTTCCCAAAGAGCCGAATCCTTCTCCAATATGCCATGGGCCTCCTTTTATAGTCGAAAGGGGCTGCCGCAGCGGGCGCATGTGAAGTGGAAAGGCGACAGTGCCTCGAGCTTATCGCTCGCATTATGAGACAAGACGCATTTAATGCGTAGCTTAGGTGTCCCCACCTTTATCGGGACGGGGGCGAGGCCCGTCCCGTCCGTCGCCGCTCCTCCTCGCTTCAACACGCGCCTTGGCCAGCGATGCGTGTGGCGCCATGTAGGCAGGCAGACAGCTGAGGTGGCGCGGTGGTGGAGCCTTCACGAAGATCTGCATGCCGCAACGCATGCGCTCGATGAGTTGGCCTGGGAGCTGGATGTTGCCATGCAGGTGCCCGCCCGGTGGTTAAATGGCAATTTGCATGTGAACAATTGATGGAAGCTTGGTTGGCATGGGCCTGGCGGTGGCCCCACTGGCGTCCTTGGTGAGGGCCTTGCCGGGTGGCCCGGCAAGGGTCTTGCGTTGTGGCCCGGCAAGGGTCTTGTCGTGTGGCCTGGCAAGGGTCTTGCCATGGCGCGCTGTCGTCCCCGGCAAGGGCCTTGCCGGGGGTCTGGTGGCCTTCCTCGGCAAGGATCTTGCCGAGGATCGTCGTCTTCTAATCGTCATCTGATCTTGAATATGTCTTCACAAAGATCTGCATGCCACCACAGAGGTGCCTTCCCAAGCCCTGGCCCCACGTGGATGATGACGTTGGGGACCGTGGGCTCAAAGGTGGCTCGCTCTGTTGGTGTGGGGCGAGCTGCCCTGGCAAGGGTCTTCTTGGGGGCTACCTGCAAGGGTCTTGCCGGGAGCCTGCAAATCCTCGTGCTCCTTGTGGTCTCGGCCTTGGCGTTGCTATGATTATCTTGGGCTTCGGTCTTATCTTGGCTCACCTCCCCTGTTCTGTTTGGTGTGACCGTGGGCGCGGCTCCGACTGCCCGTGCACAGGTAAAGGGGTACAAAGGTGTGCCCCTCTTTTTGTACACGGACAGAGAAACCATTCCAACATGGTTAGCGTTCCCAGCTCCTCCTCTCGTTCTAGCCCAGAGAAAGGCAAGTGGGAGAGGTGTTCTGTGTCCCACAGTCAATTAGCAAAGCTGCAAACGCAGGGACTTCTTCCCCCTGCAGATCTGGTCCGTGTTCGAGCGGGGCTGGCCTCCTTTAATAGTGAGACTCAGGCAGAGGACTTCCCCAATCCATCCGGGGGGAGCGAGTGTGTTTCGTCCCCTATCTGCTAAGAGGTGTCGGATTTCGAATCCATCCGTTCCTCCGAGGGCTGCTGGAATACTATGGCCTCCAGCTGCACAACTTCACCCCTGCCTCCATTCTGCACATTGCGGGTTATGTCGCTTTATGTGAATTATTCTTGGGCATTGAGGCCCATTTTGAGCTGTGGAGGAAGTTGTTCTGTCTTGTCCCGCGTAACCATGAGGGGTCAATATTTGAAGTGGGCGGAGCCGAAGTATGGCGCATCGCCGATACCGGATATCCGTCCGGCACACCAAGGAAGGCATCTGAAGAATGGCCTTCCGAATGGTTCTACATTGACGACGTCGCGCTTCCTGACCGAGTTTGAAAGGGCCTTCCTGAATTTGTGAGCGTTCCGCTGAAGAAACGCCATAGTTGGCGTCCCCGGAGTCTTGAAGAGGATGATAGCGCGGAAGTTTGTCAGCTCATGAGCAAGATAAAGACGCTCGCTCAGTCTGGACTCACAATAGTCGAGGTTATGGCGATCTCCATAGTGCGAGGGGTTCAGCCGCTTCAATACAGAGGCTTCCAATGTGGCACTATAATGGAGAGGATGATGCCTCCCGCTGTGGCCGGAAAGGTCTGGATACCCCCGCCGCTCTGGCCAAGATATTGGACGGGCTGTTTAAAGGGGAGTAAGAGGAATTTCTTTGCATTAAGCGCATACATGGGTATTCTATGTACGATCCACCCAGTTGGGTAAGCCCCAACCCCTCTGTCTTACTCATTCCAATTCTGGATTGCCTTTGATAAATTTCTAATCCGTTTGTTATGACAACACTGGCGAAAGGTCACCGAAGGACTTCATAGTCCCGCCCCATAGCCGGAGAACCACAACCGGGAGCTTGATCCCGGGTTTGAAGAGGATCCGGATATATTCGTGGTGCTCGCGGAGGGGGTGTTTTACCAGACGAGCTATGATGGCACAGAAGTGGCCATCACCACCGACTACCCTAGCCTTCTTCCCGCTTCGCATGTAAGTAATCAAGAGACACCTCCTCTAAAAGAGTGCTCTTATTCTGCCTCACTCACCGCACTGTCTCGTGCTCAATAGGGGAGGTGCTTGGCGATTCCAAAGAGAACAGTTCCCATGTCGGGCAAGCCTTTGAAGAGGAAGGCCGATGAAGACACAGCCAGGCCCTCATCGAAGAGGTACGGATTTATAAATATGCTTTTCGGCGGCTGTGTCCAACTGTGACTTGTGCGTTTGTCTTGTTACAGGAAAAAGGTTCACCGAACTGTGTCTGGGGGCCCGCCCGGTTGTCCTCCTGACAACCGGGATTTAGATCCTGTTAGAGAGACGGGGGCCGGTATGGGAACAACGCCGGACTGTCCTTCGGCCGAGGGTTCGGAAGATATGTCCGTCACCAACTCGGAAGTACAGAGCGCCATGAATCATCGGTGCCGTAGGGCTGTCTTACGAGACCCCAAGTTCTCAGAAGAGGCATTCAATGCCTTCATCTCGGGTGACGCATACATCCGAGCTGCTCGAGATGGGCTTAGAAAAGCCACGAAGCAATATTTGACAGATGTGCAGGAAAGTTTTCTTTGTCCAAAAAAGGATAACCATATGCCCGTAGCCCCCGGGACTGAAAGCAGTTGGTACAACTGATTTGAAAGGAAATCTGCAACTCCACAAGCAACAAAGCTGTCTTGCACTCCAGGATAGTGCTGTTCATTTTCCTTGATGAATTTCCAGTCAACCCACCTCATGTCACAGACTATGGGCTTCTTGTCCAACAGAATTGTTTCATAGAAGTCTGTTGTTCCTTTGTGTGGAACCTGTAGTCAACAGCAGTTCTTCTTCTTGAAGCATATGGATCTTCCATTCTCCACACTCCCGATACAGAATCCTTCCCGATTCTCATGTCCTCAGCCACAGGATGGGCATCATTGTGGTCTGCAGTATCTTGGGCTTGAGATTTCTTAGAACCTGTCCTTCTTCTTACGAATCTTGACAACATTGGGCACTTTGGGGCCTTGTTCTTCTCAAAGAAGGTGGAATACTCCTAGTATTCCTCTTTGGAACTTGCTTGGCCTTGGAGGCAGCTTTGGGTGTTTCCTTGGGCTTGGATGTTGCACCCCTCGATCTGATTGCATCTCCCATAAGCTTAGCTGCCTTTGGAGCTGCTGCGATAGCTCTTCCTCTTCCATCATGGAAGGTTGACCAACAATTTTGGCCATGGTCATCTTGACCCTTTCCTTCCTCTTCTTTCCTTCAGCAGCTGGCTCTTTGGGATCAGGCCTTTTAGGCAGTTGAGTTGATGCTCTGGCCTTGGACATTGGTTGTCTTCCTGCAGGTCTTTTGGTCTTCATGCACGGCTTTGTATTCTTTCTTGAGCCATATTCCTTCTTGAGCACCTCTTTCTTGGAAGTAGCCTCATCTTCCTCAGCTTTGTAATCTTCATCCTCTGAATCTGAAGTTCTTTTCCTCCTTGGCCTAGTTGCAGCCTTAGGCAAATTGCTAAGAGTACTTCTGCTCCCTTCATTTGAAGTTGAGGGACTAGTGCCCTCACTCAAGTCCATCTGCTCTTGACACATTACGCTGTCACTTTGATCGGACATCTTGCAAAAGCTGATCTTGACCCTGTGAAGAGTTATAGATGAGATAGAAAAGATGAGCATCACAAAATGCAGAGGTTTTTGCAAAAGAATGACTCAAAAGTTCAGTCTTAGTTTTCCACAGAAAGCATTTCGGATCCACCGATTTTCAAACTAGGTGATACCGAAGCAGTTTTGGAACCTAAACTGATGATCTTGGTTGGACCGAGTTCCAGTTTGGTGGTACCGAGACTGCTAGGGTTTCACAGAATCCTCAAATCGGTTGCACCGATTGGTTATTCTCGGTCAGACCGAGAGTCACTAGTGCAATGGCATAAGCCAAATCGGTGAGACCGAGTTTTTCAACTAGGTGGGTCCGAGATGGTTTCGGCGGAAACCTAACCCTAAAAATTTGAATCACATCTAATCTATGAACTACTTTGGCTGGATAGAAGAGTTTCAATCGTGGCAAGAATCAATATGAAAACAATGTGCCAGGAATCAGACGTGGATAGCACAAAGATTAAGTCCATACCCTAACTTGGCGGTGGACTTGCTACGGCTGTGGCGGGGACGAAATCCGATTGGCGGCGGAGACCAGTGACGAGGAGGCTCTTTGGCGATGAGGAGACGATCCGGAGACCATGATGGCAGAAGCGAGCTGTTGCTTGTGGCGAAGGGTTTCGGAGAAATTTCCAAAATTTGCCTGTGGCTATATATATGCCTCGACCACATCGGTGTGACCGAGTGGAACAACTCGGTGGCACCAAGATGCATAAGCGTGTTCGATTCTGACAAATCGGTGAGACCGAAAAGTTCAAATAGGTTGCACCGAGATTGAAAACTCAGATCAACTTGATGATCTCGGTAGGACCAAAATGGTAGGATCGGTCAGACCGAGAATCACTAATAGGTTTTGGAAGTTTAAGTCTATGACGAATCGGGGCCTCCGAGTGCTCCTCACACAGAGTGGTTCGAATCTGACTTGATCAAATTTTGTGATGTAGCATGAATAGAGTTTGAGACGAGAAAAGCATAGATAGCTAAAGAAGGTTCTTAGGCATTCTTGTCCATCCACTTGGCACAAAGAAAAGAATCCAAACAAACAAAACAACAAGTGGATGTCCTTGAATGAGTAAAATATGCACCAAATGCTCACACAATAAGATGGCAATTGAAATATGTGGCAAAGCATGCACTACCAATTTTAGCATCTATCAAGCAATTGGCGATGACTAGGTCATCTATATATGAGTATATTGACTTAGGAGTCAAATGAGAACATTTGATCATAGGTCATACTCATCGTTTAAGCTCTGGTGGGGTTACCACTTTTACATAATGCATTAATGTGTTCACACCATTAGAGTTGCTTTGACTCAATTCTTAGAGTTAAGCTCCCCCTAGATGTGAGATCCCCCCTTAGAGGGATGAACTAACCTTGAGTTTTGTCGATGATGACTTCATGTAGGTGTTGAAGATGTAGATGCTCAATGTTGATGTAGATCATTTGGAGCAATCCTTTGGAGTGAGTTGCACTTTAAACTTGCCTACATGGGTTAGTCCCACAAGGAACAAACAAGAATATCCATAGACATAGAGTGATGCACACACAAGATGATGTCCATGAAAACATTAGGTTACCTTGTCCCTTGCCTTACCAACATGAGGGTTTGTGACTCCTTGAACTAGTGCAAGATGTGAAAGTTATTGCACTTGTTCTTGCCAATATGATATGAGTGAAGAATGTTGGCGAAGTCACCCTCAAGAACTCTCTAGTTCTTCTTCTTCGGGATCCACATCACCTTGATGGGAATCCTTGGAGTTGTAGTTGTACTTGATGAAGTAGAACTTGATGTAGTCTTGGGGACCCACTTGAACGAGGCTTTAGGTGCTTCTTCAAATGCATCAATCTCTTCTTGAAGCTTGTCCTTGCCTTTGTTCTTGTGGTCTTGTGGTGGAAGATCATCTTGAGCTTGTGTCCCTTGAAGGAAGTAGGATCATACTTCTCTTGTTGAGGAACAAACTTTGTCTTGGGGTATTGATCTTCTTCCCACTCAACTCCATTGGCGTTGAACTTTCGTTCAAAACCAACACCTTGATTCTTCGGGTGCCTTCCTTGCTTGCGTACAATTTCCTCGAATTGCTTACTCCCGGCAAGGCTCTTGTAAACACCTTTCTCTATAATCCCTTCAATAAACTATTTTCTTGCTCAAGTGTAACTTGGCTAAGAGAATCATTAGTGGAATCAAGATAACTACTAGAAGCAACAACATTGGATTTGACATTATTATTGTTACTACTAGAGGAAGTATCTTTCTTGTACTTGTTACTAGACTTGACTTGAGGCATGTAAGTAGATAAGAGTAAACGCTTGGCAATGTAAGAAGAACTTTTCTTGCGGAGATCATCATTGATTGCCTTTAAGAACTCATGCTCTTGCTCAAGATTGAGCTTTTCAAAGCGTAACTTCTCATGAGCCCTTAAAAGTTCTCGATGATCTTCAAAGATAGTTTCATGAGCCAACTTAAGAGTGTTTAGTTCTTTAGTTAGAAGCTCAATTTTCTCCTTATCATTGTCATTCGTTTGATTAGCATGATTAATTGACGTTTCATCATAGTATTCATCACTAGAGTTGTCAACAAGTAAATCATCATCCACAAGCAAGTCATCTTCATCACTATTAAAATCAACATACTCGGGATGTGTTACCTTGGACCTTTGGCCATGAAGCATCTTCCAACACCTTCATTTGGTGAGTCAAATATGTCGTAGGAGTTGGTTGACACAAGTGCTAGACCGGCAACACCTTCATCTTGAGTATATTCGGAGTCGGAGTGATAGCTTCTCTCGGAGTGATTGTCGGAGTCGGAGCCGGAAACCCATTCACCAACATGAGCTTGATGTCTTCGTTTTGTGTAGCTCCTTGATGACTTGTCCTTTCTTTCCGAATCCTTGCTTCTCCGTGAGGGTCTTCGTTCATAACGATCATCTCTACTCCTCCTCTCTCTTGGTGGTGATTCTTCTCTTTTGCTCCTTCTTCTTGGAGTATCTTCTCTTCTCTTGTAGGGTGCCGTACACTCATTGGAGTAGTGTCCGGGTCTCCCACAATTGTAGCAATTGCGCTCTCGACTAGAAGATCTCTTGTCATTGTAAGACCTTGACTTGGAGCTTCTCTCTTTGCTTCTACTTTTGTAGAATTTGTTGAAGTTCTTCACCATTAAGCTCAATTCTTCATTGAAGGTTGGTTTCTCACTTGATGATGTGGGGACTTCACTTGAGGCTTTGTAAGCACCACTTGAATTGTTGTGAAGTTCCTCCTTATCCTTGAGTGACATCTCATGAGCAACAATCCTTCCAGTGACTTCCGTTGGCTTGAGATCTTTGTAGTTTGGCATCATTTGGATCAATGTGCACACGCGGTATCATACTTTCCATCCAATTCTCTTAGGATTTTCTTGATGATGAATTTGTCGGTCATCTCTTCACTCCCTAAGCCGGCAATCTCATTTGTGATAAGAGCAAGCCTAGAGTACATTTCGATGACACCTTCACCATCCTTCATTTTGAACTTGTCAAGCTGACTTTGGAGCACATCCAACTTGGATTCCTTGACGGACTCGCTACCTTCATGCATATCAATCAAAGTATCCCAAATTTCCTTTGCATTCTCAAGACGGCTGATTTCGTTGAATTCTTCGGGGCACAATCCGTTGAAGATGATGTCACATGCTTGAGCGTTGTATTGCAGCATCTTCAATTCTTCGCATTAGCTTCACGGTTCGGTTCTCTCCCATCGAAGAATTCACCTTGCAAGCCAATACAAATAATTGCCCAAACGGCGGGGTTATGTCCAAGAATATGCATTTTCATCTTATGCTTCCAACTAGCAAAATTAGTACCATCAAAGTAAGGACCTCTACGGTGATAATTTCCCTCGCTAGACACCATACTCTCCTAGGTTGTGAAACCAAGGCAATGACCACCAAAAGCTATGGAAATCAAAGCAAATGGAGGCCAAAGCTCTGATACCACTTGTAGGACCTTGAAGTATGTCTAGCAGGGGGTGATTAGACTACTTGACCAATAAAAACTTAACCTTTTCCCAATTTAAAGTTTGGCAGATTTTAGCTATTTTAGGACAAGTCAAGCAATCATCACACAATTCAAGCAAGCATGCAAAGAGTGTATAGGCAGCGGAAATTAAAGCATGCAACTTGCAAGAAAGTAAAGGGAAGGGTTTGGAGGATTCAAACACAATTGGAGACACGGATGTTTTTGGCGTGGTTCCGATAGGTGGTGCTATCGTACATCCACGTTGATGGAGACTTCAACTCACCAAGGGTAGCAATTGCCATGAGTCCACGGAGGGCTCCACCCACGAAGGGTCCACGAAGAAGCAACCTTGTCTATCCCACCATGGCCGTCGCCCACGAAGGACTTGCCTCACTAACGGTAGATCTTCACGAAGTAGGCGATCTCCTTGCCCTTACAAACTCCTTGGTTCAACTCCACAATCTTGTCTGAGGCTCCCAAGTGACACCTAGCCAATCTAGGAGACACCACTCTCCAAGAAGTAACAAATGGTGCGTTGATGATGAACACCTTGCTCTTGTGCTTCAAATGATAGTCTCCCCAACACTCAACTCTCTCTCATAGGTTTTGGATCTGGTGGAAACAGGGTTTGAGTGGAAAGCAACTTGGGGAAGGCTAGAGATCAAGATTCATATGGTAGGAATGGAATATCTTGGCCTCAACACATCAGTAGGTGGTTCTCTCTCAGAAATGGTAAGTTGGAAGTGTAGGTTCGTTCTGATGGCTCTCTCCACGAATGAAGAGGAGGTGGATGGGTATATATAGCCTCCACACAAAATCTAACCGTTACACACAATTTACCAAACTCGGTGGGACCGAGTCGTTAAACTCGGTCGGACCGATTTAGTAAACATAGTGACCGTTAGTGATTTTCGGTGGGACTGACATGCATCTCGGCGAGGCCGATTAGGTTAGGGTTAGGGCATAATGTAATCTCGGTGGGACCGATTACACAAACTCGGTGAGACCGATTTGGTAATAAGCTTTCCAGAGAGTTGGTCAGGTAAACTCGGTGGGACCGATTTGCTCTTTTCGGTGAGACCGAAATGTTACAAAAAGGAAACAGGGAGTTTACATTGCAATCTCGGTGGGACCGATTGCTCACTTTGGTTAGACCGAAACGTTACGAAGGGAAACAGAGAGATTGCAACCCCATCTCGGTGAGACCGAGATCCCTATCGGTAAGAACGATTTGCTTAGGGTTTGTGGCAGTGGCTAAGACTTTTGGAATCGGTGGCGCCGGATAGGAAGAATCTGTGTGACTGATTTTGGCTTTAGGTTTAGGTCATTTGTGGATGTGGGAAAGTAGTTGAGGGTTTTGGAGCATATTACTAAGCACATGAAGCAAGATGCTCATTAAGCAACACCTCATCCCTTCTTGATAGTATTGGCTTTTCCTATAGACTCAATGTGATCTTGGATCACTAAAATGTAAAATGAAGAGTCTTGAGCTTTTGAGCTTGAGCCAATCCTTTGTCCTTAGTATTTTGAGGGATCCACTTTCATCATCCATGCCATGCCATTCATCGAGCTTTCCTGAAACAATAGTCTTGGAATAGCATTAGCTCAATGAGCTATATGTTGTTATGAATTACCAAAACCACCTAGGGATAGTTGCACTTTCATGCACGCACCATATTACAGCACACATGAGCTCTCTCATCAGAATCCAGTGATAACACACAAGGCTTTACAGGGGCGCCCCTATATTAGAATATCCTCTACATTACAAAGATAATCTCACTACTATTTGTGTTTTCATGGTTCTCAGATATTATACGTAATTATAATGAATATCAGAATCCGCGCATCAGAAGAATATTGTGGAACACTGCAACGACTTACAAAAATTGGCACCAAGGCATTGAGTGCCATTCTGGATGCAATGAGACTCATACGCTCCCACCTGTAGATTCTTGTTCACAATATGATCCTAATGACTATTCTAACCTCGAGGAGTCAAAGGCAGATGGCTTGTCCTGTTCACCCATCAAGGTGCCTATTCTAATTTGGCAAGGTTTTATTGATTGCGCATATCTTGCATATGTTGTCTTGCATTTCTTCTACTTTGTTGCACCGCCATCTGCTTAGTTAACTCATCATATATGTCAAGATGCCATGCCCATCCATTATCAATACATATTCCATCTATCATCATACCATATTTTTCCACTCAAATGTTGTTCTTTTGCATCAGACATCAAAAAGGAAGAGAGTGATTGCCGAACCTGAAGGAGCACCAGACAACACCCCACTTATATTGCCTGTACAACCAGTGACACGAAACATAGGACCAACTCCAGTAGATTGTACCCATACTTCACTCGCCACACCACTAGCACCACCACACAGGACCTGCACTCCAGCAAAAGGTATGCCCATTTCAGTTGCCATAGCACCAGCCGTACCACAGAAAAATCGCACTCCAGCAAAAAAGTACAGCCAAGTCCCTTTGGCGAAGACCTATCCCAAGTGCAGAGACGGCCAATTCCTGCAGATTGGAACCCCATTCTAGTTATTCCCAGTTTTAAAGACAATGCTTTCAATGTTGTTAGGGACTACGTGCATATATTCCCATCATGGGAAGATTATAGTGAAAACAAACACCATTTTCACATCTTCCTGTCCTACTTACGTGTATGTGCTATTATTCATGGTGATTATTTTCTTGTTTTCTGCTGATTGAACACATGAATGATTTACATTACATTGTTGTAAGTAGGTGAGGTTCAATCTGGGTAGTCATGACGAGCAAGCTTGATTGCGCTTTTCAAGGAAGCATTGCAGCAGTATCGGTGTTACCTGAGGAAATCACACTTTGATGGCAAGTCTATAAACGAATTTCCGGTGAAGTCTCCTGTGCTAAATTTAGAAGACATTGAATGGAAAAACCTTGTTATGCACTGGTCTCATTCCCAGAATGAGGTACTTTCTATGATATCACATGACAATTTGAACTTATACTTTTTTGCATGTGCCTTACGGATCTTTTTTGCAGGAAATCAGCTTGAAGAAGAATTCTGGTTTGAAAAGAACGACATGATATCGCAAATATGCCGCCCGCTGCTTTGCTCTTGTTAGTACCTTTTGTCCTGTATCACTGTACTTGCATTCATACCTGGTTCATTATGTGACAGCAGTATGCATGATAGCTTGCTTATCAATTGTTCGCTCCCAATTATCTGATCTGTATGAATGGTTACATTAGTGTAGAATATATCCAATGCCAATGAATTTTTTTAGCTCCGCATTGTTCTTGTAAGTACCTGCTGTCCTTTATCAGTGTACTTATATTGACAGGTAGTTGTTCATGTACCACCACTCTGCAGCTTATTTTCCTTTTCCCTCCATTTTCTACGCATCAGATCTATATTTACTCTTACCATAAGGTTGGATAACACCGATGGTCCTGAAGAAATTTAGCTTTGCATTGCTCTTGGCTGTACCTTTTGCTGTGTCATTTGTACTTACATTTGTAGCTACTTGGTCATGTAGCATCACTCTTCATCTTATCTTAAATGTTCTCCATTTTTTCTTATATTATCACATCTATATTTACTCTTAACAAAATATAGAATAAAGGCAATGCTTATGAAGAAGATTCTGTGGTAAACTTCTTGAATTGCCCCCCCCCCATCAGCATGGACAAGGGCTTTATAGAGCCTGTCTTCACCAATAATGTAAGTTCATCCTTCTCAAGCCTTCAAACTTTGTTGTGTATATTTGGTTAGGCATGACTGCAACAACTGTTTATTTTTGGTGTTTGCATCAAATTGCATGTTTAAAGTTTATTATGTAGTTCATAAACAAAAGTTTGTCCTTCTCAATTTAAGTTTTCAGTTGTACAACCAAGTTCCTTCTTCATACCATGTAAATTAAACTATACTGAGCAAGTGATCTTCTTTTGCACTTTGCATGTATGCTTACATTCTTAATCCGTAATCCAGTGGTGCGGTGAAACTACACACTACAGAAAAATGTAATATTCTGCAATGTCTTAACTATGAACAATGTCATATCATTCTACTATTATTTAAACTATCTCTTTATTTGCCAATCTAAAATGGGATAAATTGACAACACACTAACCATTGATACTTATGAGTTCTTGATCTGTAATCCAGTGGTGTCGCGAAGCTGCCAACTCCTTCACAATGTCATTTCCTGCCATGTCTTAACCTGAACAATACCATATTGTGTTAATACTATTTTAAACTATCTCACTTTATTCGTCAGTAAGAAATGTGATGAATTGTCAGCACTGATACTTATATGTGCAAAACCAGTCATCTCTCTGCTTGTTTATCTTTCAGAGTGAGGAGGATATAAGTGTCAAACAAGCGAAGTCTCGTCAGCTTGCTCAGCTGCTTGCGCTGCAGCTCTCGAGCAGGGCTAACCTTTCTTGAACTCTATTGAAGTATTGTCGGTTTTGTTTATTATTTTGTCAGCCTGTTTATTTGCACTGGTGGCGATCTTTGATGCCCAGTGTATGTAATCTGATGTCTCCTTATGCTTTATTATCATAGTGGTGAACTTTGATGCCCAGTGGATGTAATATGCTGCAATTTCTTTACTGTATAGTCTAGGTTTTTTCTTATTCACGATGCTGCAGTTATTTTACTATATATATATATATATATATATATATATATATATCCTGTGTTCGTAGTAAACCGGCCAAACCGTAAAATTACGGTACATAATCGGGCCGTCATGCAAATCACTACATAATCGGTCCGTTAATGAGCCTAAATGTAAACTGGCCCACTAGTAGATTTGGGCCTCTAATAGGCCGAGTAAACCGCCGGCCCTATTTTCACAAGAAAACTCAATGGGCTTTTAGGAGGCTGAAAAGTGGGTTGGGCCTGAAACATGCCAAACAGCTCACGGGCCGGCAGCAGGACGAAATAGACCCCGGCCCATGATTGTGCCAATCACATCACGGGCCGTTAACAGGCCAAAATTGTCTCGGTCCTTGTTTGGCCCAATCAGATTATCGGCTGTGAGCAGGCCGGATGCAAACCGGGTCGTAGTTAGGCCCAACTATATGACGGGCTTTTAACAGGCCGAAATAAATATAGGGCCGAAATGTTAAACATGCCTTTAACAGGCCGAAACTAATATCAGGCCGAATTACTAAATGGGCCTTTAGCAAGTGGGCCCAAAAGCATAGCATCCGGTTGACGGGCCGAATCTGACATGGGCCATAATTTAGCCCAAACCCTCTTAAAGGGCCGGATCTGATCTGGGCCGTAATTTGGCCCAGAACATGGTAGGCTTTTAACGGGCAGGATCTCATATGGGCCTTTATTGGGCCCGGAACATGGCAAGCTGTTAATGGACCGGATCAAATATGGGCCAACACTTGGCCCAAAACATGGCAGCCTGTTAATGGGGTGGCCCATTAGTGTCCTCAAAATCTTGTGGGCCTTTAGCTGGGCCAGCCCATTATGGTCGGCGAAATCTCGTGGGCCTTTAGCTGGGCCGGCCCATTATGACACGCAAAATCCTGTGGGCATTTAGTTGGGCTGGCCCATTTAATCTTTATGCGCCACTTTTGGGCCAGTCCACGTGTCAACATATCATCGGCGCATCTCACCCATTGGATGAGTGACACCCGTGCCAACGCGGAGCTGACACGTGGTTCCGTCGGCCAATGAGAATTTTACACGTGGAAAATCATCATTGGTCGTGGCTGTTAGCGGGTTATCGGATCCAAAACCGGACCCGATAGCTTAACGACGACCCGTTACGGTGGATGCCACGTGTCGGCCACCCTTGACGAAAGCACTTCCATGACGCGACATTTATCGTCATGGAAGTGAACACTTCCGTGATGATAATTTTGGTAATGTCATGGAACACTTCTACGACAGCACAGGTATGACTCTCTTGATTCTGTCATAAAATCGTCATGGATGTACATGCATGACAGAAAACGTGATCTACTATGAAAAACACGTATCATCACGGAAGTGTTTTTTTTGTAGTGTAGCGAAAGGACCATGCATGAGCAAACCTCGATGGTAAACCGCACTACCTCCCATTGTTTCACTGCAACACATATAAGGAAGATCTTGATCAGGTTAACTGAGAGTTGACATACTATTAGTAGAATTGGTATTGAGTACAACCAAATTCGATTTATTTCTCACATGCATAACAATAAAAAATTGTACCCACAACAAATGAAAATCAAATTGCAGAATTGAACCAAACATTTAAATGGACATCAGAACAAATGAACCACAACAATTAACTGAGCATGACATTGCAGAATAGAACATATTCTAGAAGATAAGAAGTTAATGAAACAAAGAAATGCTTGAGAATGGTACTATGAAATGTAGCAATTGCTGGACCAAACAGTTAACTGAACATTACATTTCAGAATGTCAGATTGCACATTAACATTACAGAGGATAAATCACTAGGAGGCACTGGCAGTGATAGAGGCAAAGGTGTCCCGTATTTCGATGAGATGGTGGCTATCGTTTTTGGTGGAGTAGGCTTTGACGATCCAACTATGAACATGCTAGGACGCCGCGCCTTAGTAATCGCTAAACCAACTTCGAGAGGTTATTGACCACGCCGGAGCACAACCAACCTGACCACGAAGGTCTATTTCCTACAAGCAAACAAAGAACAAGCAGAAACTAAGATTGCAATATGGATATTGCGAATATAAGATGAAAGCTTTATTGGTCAAGGTGGGGTTCTGTGATGCCTTGGTCTGGTCTTTGAACACAGACGAAGTACGTGAAGTTGAAGCTATGGTGAACGTTTAATCTAAACAAACCCCAAAGTCTAAACGGTGCCCAAAGGGCTGTATATATGGAGGAAGAGGGGGGGGGGGGATTTCGTGGCCCTTGGAGGAGGGGTACGAAACCAACCCTAACTCTTGTTTCCCCACACATACAGACTCTAAAAACAGCCTATATTCAAGTATTTCAAAATTACATGGTCCTGGCCCAATAATAAGGTGACGCAACACCAAGAATAGCCTCTAGACGAAATTTATGAAGTGGCATATTGTATATTACATCCAAGCCTTCATGCACTCATTATGGTGGCTTCAAAGTACTGAAATCATCACTTGTAACTCCGTTCTTGTTCCCCTCGCGCATGCCATCATCTCCATGCTTGGTCTTGCTCCAATATCCATCGTTCTTGTCCAAGCTAGGCCCTTCATTTTTAAGCAAGACAAACGTATCTAATTTAGGCAGCAGCATATTCTCATGAACATTAGAATCATTACCAAGAAACGAAAGTACCTGGTAATTTAATTAGTGTGCATGAGCTCTAGTAAATGGTCCAGTATGTATAGCAGCAAGGGCTATGGGTGTAACAATGGTAATGATGTCCTCATCATCCTCCCCTTCTTGAAATAAAGTCGTCCCCGACAGAAGCTCATCTTCCTCACCCAAATAAGGCTTCAAATCTGCAATGTTAGAAGTGGGACTAACCCCAAAATCTGCAGGCAGCTCAAGTTTATATGCATTATCATTTATTTTCTCTAACACCTTAAAAGGACCATCAGCACGTGGCATTAGCTTTGATTTGCACAAATTAGGAAATCTATCCTTACGCAAATGTAACCAAACAAGGTCTCCAGGTGCAAACACAACATGTTTTCTACCTTCTCTAGCAAGTTTATATTTAGCATTCATATGCTCAATGTTTTCCTTAGTTAACTCATGCATTTTAAGATCAATTCAGCACGTTGTTTAGCATCAAAATTAACCTTCTCTGTCGTGGGAAACCACAGCCACCTATGGGACCAAGGGCCCCTTGCTGGTTCAGCAGGGGGGTGTCACGTCGCACAAAGAGCAGAAGAACGTGGGGCAGCATGGCAAAGATCACACGGGCAATTTTACCCAGGTTCAGGCCGCCATGAGGCATAAAACCCTACTCCTACTTTGGTGGATTGATGGTGGAAGAGTGGTAACGAGGCGCAGTACACTTGCCCGGCAGGCTCGCCTTGGGAGAGGAAGTGGTTGCGCGCGTATGAGTGTGTGGGTGTCCAACTTCCCAACCCTTTCTACAGTTGCCATGGGCCTCCTTTTATAGATTAAGGGGTCACCATAATGGCAAAACTGTCATTATGCACATATAAGGTAGCAAACAGTGCTATCATACCTAACTCTGCAGGCTGACAGGGCGCATTAAATGCACCGCTCAATGTCACATTGTTGCTTGCCCGACAAGCCTTACCGGGCTTGTCTTGCCAGCTCCATGCCAACTCACTTGACACGTCGCAGGACGGGTGTCGCCTGTAGACATTTCCTATAAAAAGAGGCTGCCATGTGGCGAATGGCTGCCACTTAGTCACTCTGCGGCTTGACACCGCATTGATCAGTGACGTGGGTCGTGGTGGAATGGCTTGGTGAGGTGGCTCTGTTCCCGTAAGTCTGTGCAGGCCTCACTGGGAGTCTTGAACGCTTCCTTCCAGGGTGACCCGCCCTCGCCGTCTTTGGCCTTGCGGTGAGGAGGCTTTTCTCCTGGTGGTATCTTGCTTCTCTGGCTTGATATTGGTCCTCTTGATCTGCATGCTAGTTCTTTAAATATCTCTATCTCTTGCATTTTGTCTTGGTTCGGTGTTGCAATCTCGTTCCCGTGCATGTGCACATTTCTGGGCAACAAACCTAGGGTTTGTTGCACCGATAGAAGCCCCTGGGCCTGCCCTGATCGCGTTGTTGAGCGTCATCGAGGTAGGTCCTAATAAGTGCACAGGCAGGGGTGCTGAAGAGGCTGGTCTCTCGAAGTCTTCTTTGCTTCTTCATTAATCTTGATTCTGGGCCAGTTTCCATTTTTCCCGCGTGTCGCGTAAAGCCAGTCGTGGTGGGACCACTCTTGTAATGGCCCGTGAATGACTTTAACGCACGTGGTAGAAACTGCCAATTCACTCTTCCCACCACGCCCTTATCCTCATCCACGTATGCTGCATGCATCACGCGGGGTAGGTAACGGAGGCACGTGGCGTGGGAGAGCATCAGGGCGAGGGCCCGGTCTTCTTGAATTGGCGGAGGAGGACGGCGGTCGCTCGTTGATTGAGCGGCTCCCCTCCTCCGCCTTCCTATAAAAGGAGGGGTGAGGGGGGAGCTGAGCCATCCACCTACGCATCTTTTCTTCCCTGTCTTCTGCCTTCCATCGGTCATGTTGGAGAGGAGAGCCTGGGGCCAAGCCCCGGGCTCCAGCTTGTGTTTAGAGTTGCCGAATGTTTGTGTTGGTGCTCGGGGAGTGAACCTGGTCCACGTTCGGAGAGTGCGCCGTGGACGAGTCGCTCGTGGCGCGGGAGATATCAAGCTTCCCCGTTGTGGGGAATCGCTTGCTCCTTCCGCCATGGTCGGCTGCCCGTTGGGTAGCGCAGTGTCCGGCTTCGGGCTACCGCCGTTTGTGGGCCCGGCAATTGGGTCCTGGGCGTCTTCGGGGCGTGCCCGGGAGGCGGGGCTGGGGATCATTGGTAAACCCAGCACTGGCCCATTCGGAGGTTGTGGGGCCGATGTCGACGAGAGGCGCGCCTTCCTGCCCGCCGAGGGAAGGAGCGACGCGCATCGAGCCCCCTGGCCGTCTTGGTCACTCGCCGCCTCTCCGGGAAAGGTGCTGGGCTGGATTCCCGGCGCTCCCCGAGAGTGATGGTGATGGAGAGAAAATGAGGGAAGGCGGAGTAGGCGGGTGGGGGGGGGGGTCAGGTCGGAGTACGATGGCGCGGATGCCTTCGCCTCCGAACGGCGACCTACCGCCTCGTCTTTACGCTCTTCCCCTCCCTCCCCGGCACCATCATCACCGGCCTCCTTGGGTGATAACCAGGGAGGGATGTTCCCTTGGTGCCTTCGCCTTCCTCCAGCAGTCTTCCAGTTGAGCTTTGGTGGATGACTCCACTGGGCTCAAGCCGGGGCTTCTTACTGGTCCTGGAGGTGCCGACCAGGGGAATGCCGCTCTGCTCCCCCGTTCCTCCTTCGCAGCCTCACCACTCCCGGTCTTGTGAGGCCGCGCCAGGTGGGTCGCGAAGGGAACGGAATGGGCTCCTGCTTGGGTGTCTTTTCTCATCTTTTCCTCCTTCCACTGCAGTGCCTGGTGGAGGGAAAACGAAAAGAGGAGATTACAGGGCACTTATCTTTTTTCAATCTTAAACTTGTAGGCACTTGCCAAATTTTAGTTCAAATAATGTAATCTCTCGAGTCCATGTCTGTGTTCTGTAAGGCTTGCACTTGTAAGATTAGCATATTAATGAAAAAAATAAACCTTGCCGGGAACTCGTGCATGTATGTGTCCATGCAGAGGTGAAATGCCTCTCTGTTTTAAATAAATGAGTTTTCGCCGGTAGGCTATCCTGCCGGTACCTTTTATTTTGTTGTCGGGGAACTAAGCCTACCGGGCGAGAAATAGAGGGACCAGCCCCCCGCTAACTTCTTTTCACCAAAGGCCACTGCGACCATCCTGGCAGAAGCAATGTTCGAGCCAGGGATGGGAGCACCTAAGTTTCGAAGAGTGGCGAGGTTTTCTCATGCACAAGTATTAGCTTACGGAACACTTATGAACAAGAGGTAGAACTTATATGTTTGGCTTGCGGGAGATTGCAGCGCTGGCTCATCTCCTCATCTTCCTGCGGAAACCAAGTTCACGGCAGGAACCTGCAGCTTTGTGCAGATGAGAATGATGCAGGATGCGATCCTATCTATATGCATATGCAAATGCTCATGAAATGCTTATGCAAAATGCTCATGCATGCATGCAACTCGGTCGGAGGCCCCCCAACTCTTCGTTTATTTCTCTGTTGCTCAGGGTCATCGCCTGGCTTTGTACAAGGGGTTACTTGCAACTGAGGCAAGGCCTGTACAAAAGGATGGCTGCCGGGCAGGGCCCGACAGGTGCGCCTTACGGGTGGAACTTGCGGAGATGCTCAATATTCCATGAGTTTTGCAATTGAATGCCATCTCTGGTCTCCAGACGGACTGCGCCAGGTCTGGTGACTTGTACTACCCGGTAAGGGCCTTCCCACTTTGGCGTCAACTTGTTTGTACCCTTGGCGGACTGAACGCGCCTAAGGACAAGGTCGCCTTCCTCAAAACACCGTGCATGAACCCTGCGGCTATGATAGCGGCGCAAGGCTTGCTGATAGCGTGCAGCATGCGTAGCAGCCCGGAGACGGTTCTCCTCGAATAGCACAGTGTCGTCACGCCGGTGCTGATCTTGCGCTACTTCATCATAGGCGAGCACTCGAGGTGAACCGTAAATGAGTTCCGTGGGGATAACTGCTTCTGCCCCATAAACCAGGGATAATGGAGTCTGTATAGTAGCTCGGTTTGGTGTCGTTTTGAGGGCCCAAAGGACTACCGGCAGCTCATCGATCCACCGCCTGCCGTGCTTGTACAATGTATCAAAGGTTCTTGTCTTGAGTCCCCGCAACACTTCAACGTTCGCCCTCTCAGCTTGCCCATTGCTTCTGGGATGCGCGACAGAGGCAAATGAGATTTTGCTTTCGAGGGAATGAACATATTACATGAAGGCGCGGTTTGTGAACTAGGTGCCGTTGCTGGTAATGATCCTTGCCGGGACTCTAAAATGACACACCAGTTCTTTCAAGAACTTGATAGCTGATTGAGAAGTCACCGTTCTCACGGCAGCAACTTCCGGGCACTTTGTAAACTTGTCGATAGCAACGAACAAGAATTCAAATGCCCTGATTGCTCGGGGGAAAGGGCCGAGGATATCGAGCCCCCAGACTGAAAATGGCCATGATAAAGGGATTGTGTGAAGAGCATGGGCAGGCAGGTGGATTTTCTTGGAATGGAAATGGCAGGCTTCACACTTGGTGACTAGCTCAACCGCATCTTGGAGAGCTATGGGCCAATAGAATCCTTGGTCCCAACCAACACCCTTTTATCCAATGTGGGAGCCACATATGCCTTTGTGTATCTTAGCCAGCAGTTCCTTTCCCTCTTCCCGACAGACGCACTTCAATTTCACACCGTTGGGCCTCCTTCTATACAGAGTGTCATCGACAAAATGATACATACTAGCCCTCTCTTTCGGCCTCATCTTGGTCATTGGGAAGTTCTCCGGTTTGGAAAAGTGGACTATGTGCCTTGCCCAAGTTGGAGCCTGGGGCTTGGCAACGAGCACTAGCGGCACCTCCTCAACTGCGGGGGCACATTCCTCGTTCGCGGGGACCATGGGTCTGGCTGGAGGGTGCGGTCCCGCAAGTTGTGAGGAGTTGTTTCCGGCAGGGTCCCTGCCAGGAGCAGACGACTCTACTGGGAGAGGCTTACCGTAGTCCATCTTTCTCCTTTTTCGGGTCATTGTCGCTGGGGATACGAAGGGCTGAGTAAGATGGAGAACAAAAGTTCTTGGTTCCACAGGAAGCTTCTGCGCAGCAGACTTTGACAGGTGATGAGCTATGCTATTTTCCGCACGAGGTACGTGCTCTGTTTGCAGCCCGTCAAAGTGCTCCTACAATCTTATAACTTCCTCAATGTATGCCTCCATTAATGGACTTTGGTAATCCTTGTTGACTTGTCTCACCACAATCTGATCGATGCGCGGCAAGGGAAATGGGTCCTTCGGGAAAGCCTTGTTGAGATATATGAAATCTATGCAAAGCCTCCATTTCCCGTTAGCCTTCTGAACAACCACTGGATTCGCTAACCACGTTGGATGTAGTACTCCTCTGACCAAACCAACTACTTCAAGATTCTTGATCTCCTCTGCAATAAACTACTGCCTCTCCAAGGCCTGCTTCCGGACTTTTTGCTTGACAGGTCGGGCGTGTGGGCAGACATCAAGGTGGTGCTCGATTACCTCCCTGGGAACACCGGGGATATCAGATGATTGCCAGGCAAACACATCGATATTCGCCCGTAGGAAGGTAACGAGCGCGCTTTCCTATTTGTCATCGAGGGTGGTGCTGATGGTGAAAGTACCATCAACGCCAGCCAGCCCTGCCGGGACCTTCTTCACTTGTGGTGTAGCAACCTTGGATCTTTTGCTGTTGGAACTCTCCGGCAAGTCATCAACAGGCATAGCGCTCTCCGGAGAGGTACGCTTCCCGGATTCCTTTCCGATGTCCTTGCTATCCTTCTTCTTTCCTCTATTATCTTTGGTGGGAACTGCTCCCGCCGCTACCTCTGCCGCTACTGCGTCCCGGTACATCCTGTCCACGCGAATGATTGCGACTTTCTCATCTGATGGAATGGAAATGACTCCAACTGGCCCTGGCATCTTCAAGGTGTTGTAGGCATAGTGAGATGCCACCATGAACTTAGCCAGGGCTAGGCGTCCAAGGATCCCATTGTACGGCAAGGGGAGGTCGACCACATCAAACACAATCTTCTCAGTCCGGTAGTTTAGCTCTCCCCCAAACGTCATAGGCAACGTGATCTTTCCCTTAGGACGACCCATGCCGGGATTAATTCCTTCAAACGTGTCGGTGACCTTCAACTCATCCTCTGCTATCTTAAGTTTGCTGATAACATTTGGGGAAATCAGATTCAACCCGGCCCTGCCGTCCAGCAACATCTTTGTGACCTTGAGGTTGCGAATTGTTGGAGAGACGAACAATGGCAGACACCCTACCACGGTGGTACGGTCATGATGATCCTCCTCATCAAAAATGATGGGCGTGCGTGACCATTTGAGTGGTTTCATGGCCACTGGTGCTGCTTCCATGGCACTGACCTCACGCACCCACCGTTTGAGTTGGCAGTGAGAGGTGTGCAGGGAAGCAACCCCGTCAATGCACAGGGTGTTAGTGGCCTTCCGAAACTCTTGCTCATTGTTTTCCTCTTCATCCCCTCCATCACTCTCATCATCACAGGCTTCCTTCTCCTGATCCCTGGCGGGCTTTCCTTTGTTCTAGAGGGGTTTGTCGTGGCGATTTACTTCACTGCCTCAGTCCTTACCGCCAGCAATATTCTGAACCTTTTCCTTGTCGCGCTTCTCATACTCTGATCTCTGCTTCTTGACGAGCTCCTCAACCTGATAACACTTGAAGGTCGTGGCCCTTGGTCCGATGAATCTTGTGATGTAGGGTGGAACCCTATACGGCCGATCTTTCATGAAAGGAGCGGACCCCGCGATGAACACGAAGAATACAAGGGGAAATCACGAAGGGAAACACAAGAGAAACACTCAAACCAATGAGATTAGGTCACACATATGCTAGATCCAAGCACACATAGAGATCACACGGTCCAAATCCAACAAGAGACAATACATAGGGTAACCGGTTCTTCTCCATGAGGAGGTCTTGAGGTCTTCCCAAAAGGGGTCTTGAATCCAAGTGGATCTTCTACGAAGAGGTGTCGGTCCCTCGCGGTGGAGTAGATCCGGATGGATGAGCGAGGCTCTATCTCACATATGAACTATCACAACACTACCCTAACTAGTAGGAGGAGGAGGTCTATTTTAGTCCTAGTGCAAATGGGGACGAAGTAAAGGGGTACATGGGCCTCAGGCCCGTAATTGTGCGTAGACAGGTACCAGACGTCCGCTGGGGACCGGTCGTCTGGTGGCTCGTGGGCTTCCGGACGTTCGATGGTCGTCGGACTTCCGCTATTTCCGTTCTGTGAAGGTGATGTCGAAAGTCCGGTGGCTTCGGACTTCCGCTAATTTTGGCTCGGGCGTGGGGGCGCCGGATGTCCGGTCCTGGTCAGTCCTCCGCTTGCTGGGAGGTGTGGTTGGTCGTCCGGTCGTGGCTGGATGTCCGCTCGCTGTAGCTTGCGTTGGCTGGGACTTGGGCAGGTTGGGCTTCAGGTGACGGACGTCCGGTCCCGACCGGTCATCTGGTGGTTGTAGCTTTCGTGGAAGCTCTTCTTCTTGTCCCTCGCACTTGGTATCCTCGCCATCTTGTCCGTCGGGTGTAGCTGCTCCGTGGCCTTCCTCCAAGTACCTGATCACACATAGTGTTTCCACTTGAGGTAGTAGCCATGTCTCATGTATAGAAAGTGTTAGTTCGGAGAGGAGCGAGTTCACCTTATATTCGATAGCCTTTGCTCGGGCTCTTGTCATTGGTCCAAGTGGTGTCGTGGGAGCCGTAGGTAGGTCCATGGGGATGACCTTGGGATGCTCCGCATCATGTCCCATCCCTTGGGAAAGATCCGACCTCAGATCGAAATCTTCATCACCATGGTAGGGTGAGAGATCCTTGACATTGAAGACTTCGCTCACGTTGTACTTGTCGCGCGGGAGGTCGATCTTGTAAGCATTGTTGTTGTAGCATACTAGCACCTTGAAGGGTCCATCGGCTCGTGGTAGAAGTTTGGACTTGCGTTCATTCAGGAAGCGTTCCTTGCGAAGGTGTAGCCACACAAGATCACAAATGTTGAATATCATGGGTTGCTTGTTGACTTGAGCTTGACCGCGAGTCGTTGTACTTGGCGCTCGATTGTGTGCCTTGTATCTTCATGCATATTCTTGAGATAGTTCACTCGGGCACTCGCGTCCATGTTGATGCGCTCTTGTAATTAGTAGAGGAAGAATGTCCAATGGGGACAATGGGTTGAATCTGTAGACGACCTCGAAGGGGGACTTGCCGGTAGTCGAATGTCTTGCGCGGTTGTAGGCGTACTCGGCGACGGGTAGGCACTCTTCCCATTCCTTGAGGTTCTTCTGATCAACACACGAAGAAGCATCGATAGCGTGCAGTTCGTCACCTCCATTTGGCCGTCGGTTGTGGGTGGTATGCCGAAGATAATAATAGCTTGATTCCGAGCTTGGCGCATAAGGTCTTCCAAAAGTAGCTTCAGAACTTGACATCGCGGTTCAAGGCAATCGTCTTTGGCACTCCACGTAGGCACAAGATTTCCCTACAAAAGATTGGCAACATTTGAAGCATCGTCTAACTTGTTGCATGGTATGAAATGTGCCATCTTAGAGAATCGGTCCACAACAACAAACACGGAATCCTTTCCATTTCTAGTTCTAGGCAAACCAAGCACAAAATCCATGCTAATATCTTCCCATGGGTGGTATGGAATTGGTAGAGGCATGTAAAGACCATGAGATTGAGCTTTGGACTTAGCTTTGCGACATGTCAAACATCGGTTGGTGAAGCATGAGACGTCGCGGAACATCTTGGTCCAAAAATAGTTCTTGGAGAGCGTAGCATATGTCTTGTCGCGTCCAAAGTGTCCCATGAGTCCTCCTCCATGAGATTCTTGCAAAAGTAACAAACGAAGAGAAGACTCGGGAATACATAGTTTGTTAGCTCTCATAAGATAATCATCTTTGATGTAATAGCGTTCCCAAGATGTATGCGTCAAACACTTGGCATAAGGAATTGCGAAAGTAGGATCATGCGCATACAAGTCTTTTATGTGCTCAAAACCAATGACAAGTAATTCAAGTTTCGTGACAAGCATGTATATGCGGGAAAGTGCATCCACCACAACATTTTCTTACCTTTGATATACTTGATGACGTAAGGAAATGACTCAATGAATTCACTCCATTTAGCATGACGCTTGTTCAACTTAGTTTGACCCTTAAGATACTTAAGCATTTCATGATCGAAGTGGATACAAATTCATGAGGTAGAAGATAATGTTCCCATACACGCAAAACTCACACTAAAGCATATAACTCTTTGTCATAGATGGGATAATTGAGTTGCGCTCCGGAGAGTTTCTCACTAAAGTATGTTATGGGGTGCTTCTCTTGCGTTAACACACCTCCTATGCCATTACCGCTAGCATCGCAATGAACTTCAAAAGGTTTGTCAAAGTTGGGTAATGCAAGCACAGGAGCATGAGTAAGCAAATTCTGAAGTTCATAAAATGCGGTATCTTGGGATTGTCCCCAAACAAAAGGCGCATTTTTCTTAATCAAAGCATGCAAAGGTGAAGCAATGGTGCTAAAATCTTTCGCAAATCTACGATAGAAACCGGCTAAACCAAGAAAACTACGCACTTGTTGCAAGTTGGTTGGTTGGGGCCATGTTTTAATAGCATTGATCTTAGATTCATCAACATGAACACCCTTAGAAGATACAACAAAACCCAAGTAAACAAGCTTATCAACACCAAAAAGGCATTTGTCCATATTAGCATAAAGGCTCTCTTTTCTAAGAGTTTTCAACACGGTTCTTAGATGGGTGACATGATCTTTGAGAGATTTTCTAAACACAAGAATGTCGTCAAAGTAGACAACAACAAATACAACAATATAGGGTCGAAAAACAAAATTCATGAGTCGCATGAAGGTACCGGGTGCTTCGGATAAACCCATTGGCATAACAAGCCATTCATATAAGCAAAATTTGGTCTTAAATGGGGTTTTCCATTCATCACCTTCTTGGATGCGTATTTGACAGTAGCCACTTTTAAGATCAATTTTAGAGAAAATGGTGGCTCCACTAAGCTCATCTAGCATGTCATCTAAGCGTGGAATAGGGTAACAATAACGCACGGTAATAGCATTGATAGGACGACAATCAGAACACATGCGAAATGTACCATCTTTCTTGGGAACAAGGATTACCGGGACGGCACAAGGGCTCAAACTTTCTCGAACATGGCCATTGTCAATGAGTTGTTTTACTTGTCGTTGGATCTCCTTAGTTTCCTCGGGGTTGACGCGGTAGGAGCCTTGTTCGGAAGGGGTGCTCCGGGGATGAGGTCAATTCGGTGTTCGATGCTTCGTAGTGGAGGTAGACCCGGAAGTAGCTCATCAGGGAAAACGTCTTGGAATTCCTGCAATAGAGAAGATAACACTAAAAGTAGATTGTGAGAGGTGTTAGCTTTTGGTGCCTCATCCTTGCACAAAAGGACTAGATTTTTCTTGTCGCTCATCATGGAGGCACTCAATTTGCGCTTGGGGCGCTCACTCTCCTTTTGGTGGTTCGCTCACTCACTATTCTCTCCACGATGGGTGGTTTGCTTGTCGGCGATCACTTGGCTTGGAGACATAGGTCGTAGCAGTTACTCCTTTCCTTTCATCTTGAAGCTATAGTGGTTTGTACGCCCGTTGTGGATGACGTCTTGGTCAAATTGCCATGGCCGTCCAAGGAGTCGAATCCGTGGAGCACATGAGTGGTGTTGAAGTTGATGTCAAACCATCCCTAAGTAGCCGAAACACGTTAGGAAACGGAAACCGCAACTCAAATTCTCAAAGCAAAACGTGACAAAATTGTCGGAGTTGGTAGCGTGTAAGCTATGGTGCTATGCGGAAAGTGGTGGAGGTATCGGAGTGTGT
Organism: Aegilops bicornis; assembly: GCA_021605145.1. NCBI lineage: Eukaryota > Viridiplantae > Streptophyta > Magnoliopsida > Poales > Poaceae > Aegilops > Aegilops bicornis. The sequence continues at coordinate 456,231,524 of CM038675.1, read as the reverse complement.
ATGCGGAGGTGAAATGAGTATTGGAGTGCGTATGCGGAGTTGGAGGCGAAGAGGTGGTGGTGGCCGAACTGAACTTTTTCAGTTTCGTCAGGAAACGTCGGGCGTCCGGTGGATGGCGGACGACCGGTGGTCGGACGTCCAGTGCCTGGGCGATTTCGGGCACGGGATGAATAGCTAGGGTTCGAGGTGGAAGAGGCAAAAATGGTCAAATTCAAGTGATTTTGTGGATGGAAAAGGTGGAGATGAAGGGGAAAAGCTAAATCCACTCGTGGCAAATGAAATCCATGGATCAAATCTAACAAAACTTCATCGCACCAACAAATCATAAAAAAATGGAGCTATTTTTGGTGGGGATTTTCGAAATTGGGGAAGAACACAACAAAAACAAGCTAGAAAACGAAGAGGGCAGGCTCCAAAATCATGATCAACATGGCTCATGATACCAAGATGATGTAGGGCGGAACCCTATATGGCTGATCTTTCACGAAAGGAGCGGATCCCATGATGAACACGAAGAACACAAGGGGAAATCACGGAGGGAAACACAAGAGAAACACTCAAACCAACGAGATTAGGTCACACATATGCTAGATCCAAGTACACATAGAGTTCACACGGTCCAAATCCAACAAGTGACAATACATAGGGTAACTGGTTCTCCATGAGGAGGTCTTGAGGTCTTCCCTAAAGGGGTCTTGAATCCAAGTGGATCTTCTCCGAAGAGGTGTCGGTCCCTCGCGGTGGAGTAGATCCGAATGGATGAGAGAGGCTCTATCTCACATATGAGCTATCACAATGCTACCCTAACTAGGAGGAGGAGGTCTATTTATAGTCTTAGTGCAAATGGGGGCGAAGTAAAGGGGTACATGGGCCACGGGCCCGAAACTGCGCGCAGACAGGTACCGGACGTCCGTTGGGGATCAGTCCTCCGGTGGCTAGTGGGCTTCCGGACGTCCGGTGGTTGTCGGACTTCTGCTATTTCTGTTCTATGAAGTTGACGCCAGACGTCCGGTGGCTTCGGACTTCCACTTATTTTGGCTTGGGTGTGGTGGCGCTGGATGTCCAGTCCTGGTCGGTCGTCTGCTTGCTGGGAGGTGTGGCCGGTCGTCCAGTCCTGGCCGGACGTCCGCTCGTTGTAGCTTGCATTGGCTGGGACTTGGGCAGGTTGGGCTTCAGGTGACGGAGTCCGGTCCCGACCGGTCGTCCGGTGGCTGTAGCTTCCGTTGCAGCTCTTCTTCTTGTCCCTCGCACTTGGTGTCTTTGCCGTATTGTCCGTTGGGTGTAGCTGCTCCGTGGCCTTCCTCCAAGTACCTGATCACGCATAGTGTTTCTGCTTGAGGCAGTAGCCATGTCTCATGTATAGAAAGTGGTAGTTCGGAGAGGAGCGAGTTCACCTTATCTTCGATAGCCTTTGCTCGGGCTCTTGTCATTGGTCCAAGTGGTGTCGTGGGAGACGTAGGTAGGTCCATCGGGATGACCTTGGGATGCTCCGCATCATCTCGCAGCACTTCTTACTGCACTTGTTGCTCTTCTTCTGGGTGGTGGACTCGTCATGATCCTCTGAATTGACATTAATGCAATCCTCCTCTCCGGGCAGCTTCCTTCCCTCTTCCATCCGAGCACACTTATCCACCAAGGTGTAAAGATCTTTCATAGTCTTGGGCTATCACAGCACATTCATCTTGGAACGAATCCTTCGGTTGCGCACATTGGACTGGTAGGCAGCTATCACAGCTGCTGGATGGATATTTGGCATGTTTCTGTGGACTCTGTTGAATCTCTGCAAATACTTCCGGAGGGTCTCTCCTCTTTCTGTTGGAGAAGCTACAAGTCGCTGGGTCGTCCTAGTTCTTGGTGGCCGCGAGTGAAGGCGCCAATGAACTCATAGCACAAGTCAGCCCATGACGAAATGGAGTTCTCCGGCAGGTGCATCAGCCAAGACCTCAAATTGGATTTGAGAGCCGAAGGGAAGTAGTTGGCGAACACCTTCTCATTTCTTCCCCCGACAGCTTGAATAGCGATGGTGTAGATGCTTAGAAACTCTATCGGGTTTAGCCTCCCATCATACTTATCAGGTATCTCTGGCTTGAACGTGCGGACGGACGACCAATGGACTTGCCGTAGCGCACAAGTAAAGGCAGGGCACCCAACCTCGAAAGGTAGGCACCCGCCAATATCGAGCGCAGGTTCATCAACGTCGGGACCGTCGCACCCATCGGTCCGGCGGTGGTCGTCGCGGCGTCGTTCAACGACAACGCGCGCGTCTCCCCTCCGCCTGTCCTCTGGGGCATGCTGTCGGCCTGGACGCGCTCGAGGGTCAGAAGAGTCCATCGAGATGTCATCAGGTTCTTGATTCTGCTACGCTCGCGCTGGCTGCCGTGATGGGGACTGTATCGCGGGGGTGGCTGTCGGGGTCAAAACCGGCGGATCTCGGGTAGGGGGTCCCGAACTGTGCGTCTAAGGCGGATGGTAACAGGAGGCAGGGGACACGATGTTTACCCATGTTCGGGCCCTCTCAATGGAGGTAATACCCTACTTCCTGCTTGATTGATCTTGATGATATAAGTATTACAAGAGTTGATCTACCACGAGATCGTAGAGGCTAAAGCCTAGAAGATAGCCTATGTTATGATTGTTATTATCCTACGGACTAAACCCTCCAGTTTATATAGACATCGGAGGGGGCTAGGGTTACACAGAGTCGGTTACAAGGGAGGAGATCTACATATCCGTATTGCCAAGCTTGCCTTCCACGCCAAGGAGAGTCCCATCCGGACATGGGACGAAGTCTTCAATCTTGTGTCTTCATAGTCCAACAGTCCGGCTAAAGGATATAGTCCGGCTGTCCGAGGACCCCCTAATCCAGGACTCCCTCAGTAGCCCCTGAACTAGGCTTCAATGACGATGAGTCCGGCGCGCAGATTGTCTTCGGCGTTGCAAGGCGGGTTCTTCTCCAAATTCTGAGTACCTGTTGAGTAGTGTCCGGCTCCCCATAAATGTTGCACTCCTGGGCTTCCGCGCCTAATAATGGCTATCTTCCACGTGTCGGGCGAATGCGAGAAGCCAGGGCATTTTTACATTTGCCACCCTAGCCATGTGAGTAAATCGTCTATTAAAGAGACGGGGATTCTCAGATCCAGATCACACCACCCTCCCCCAGCGAGTATCCATCAGAGCGCGCCCGGAAAAATCCATTCCAACATGGCAGGCCATCGCAACTCCTCCTCTCGCTGCCGTAGCCCTAAGCCCGGCAATTGGAAGAAGTGTTCCGTCCCCCACAACCAATTAGTAGAGTTACAGACCTAGGCATTTCTCCCTCCAGCGTGAGCGCCATGAATCACAGGCGCCGCCGGGCCGTACTCCGCGACGCTTGTTTCTCCCAAGAGTCGTTCGACGCCTTTAACTCAGGAGGTGCGTACATCCGAGCTGCTCAAAATGGTCTTGCCAAAGCCACGGACCAGTATGTGAAGGATATACGGGTAAGAAAATCTAATAATTATGTATATCAGTAGCCCCTGAGACTTGAAACAGTTGGCACAACTGATTTAAGGATCATTGTTTCCATAGGTTCTTACGGAGAAGAATACCCGATTGTCTAAGGAGTTGGAGGAGTGCAAAGCTCAGCTTTAGGCCGCAATTGCCGTAGTAAAGGAGTCCGAGAAGGCCCCATCTAGTAACACTTATTTCTATTGCAAAAAATGACAGGTACCAGGTAGTATGCGGCATGCATGCAAATCTAACAATAGATTCTGCAGATGACTCCGGAGTGAATCCGGAGGTCGTGATAGGGGATGAGCCGCATGCTCAACGACAACTAAAGGCTAGTGAGCGCGTGCTCACACGGGTTAGGCAGGAGAAAAACAATCTCCAAGACTCCAATATCCAGCTGGGCGTGGAACTGAAAGATGTTCGAGCCCAGCTTGCTGATTCTGTAAAGGAGAATAAGAGGCTTCGACGCGGCATTTTCAGTAAGTGCTTGAACGAACTTTTAAAGAGGTCGTGAAGAAAGCGGCTATGAGTTATGTCTGCGGGTATCTTGTGGAGTCGTCCCGTGGAGTGCCCGGGTCTGCGGGTGATCTTACGCCAGAGCTCTCACAACTGCACGAACAAGTTCGGCCGGTGATGCGAGAACGTGCCCAAGCCTTGTGCCCATCCGCCTCCCCGCCAGGAGGCATGGGGGAACTTATAGAAAAGCTCAAGGGAGCGCGGCGGCGCTTCCGATTATGGAAGATATCAGCCTGCCGACAAGGTGCGAGGGAAGCCTGGGCCATGGTGAAGACGCGATATACCAAGGCTCACCCGAACCACATGGCCGAGGTCGGACCTGTGGGGCCCGATGGGAAAGAGATCCCCGTCAGTTTAGTGTATGACCAGGTAGAATTAGCCGCAAAATATTCCCAACAGGATTGTAGGCTAGACGGCCTGTTGGATGGTATAGAAGAAGAATTTAGTCAGTCTAAGTGACTGTGTACTTCAAGTGATATGTATTGTCCCTAGCCGGATTGTAAATCAATTGTCATGGCAGACCTTTTCGCTTCGACCTTTGGACCCGACAGTCCGGAGTGTATCCGAATACCCGCTCAGTTATGATAACCGGGGTACGCGTGGAAACCAGGCGTAGGGGTCATAAGTGCTTGAACAGACAAGTACCCAACTAGCTATGCTATATTAATTACATGGATAGTAAGAAACATCTTCCAGGGAGAATAGTTCCGTTAAGGGTTCCTTTCCCTGGGTACGCATGCCCTAATGTGCATGTCCGAGTTGCGAGAAAAGACGCAGGATATAAACATCTGGGGGCATGTATTACAATAAATAAGGGTCATCTTTTGTTCACCGACTGAGTATTCCCTTAAGAACGCTAGCTTTCGGCTTCACCCAGTCTGAGGTACATATCCGGCTGACCCGGCAGTAACAATCGCAGAGGTGCTCCCCTTATGCCCTAGCCGAATTAACGGGAACGTAGGGCATAAACACAAGAGCCAGGCAACCCAGCTTGGCCAAAACTTAAGTCATATCGATGCATATAATGGCGAAAAAAGGTACATGTGGAAGAATAACACATGTATGGGGCATAGAGCCCGGAAAATAGTTATATTAAGCTTCTGTATAAGAAGCCCCCAGGTATAATGAGCGCGGCTAGCGCGTCAAGATTGTGTAGTCAAGACACATTTTAGCTTTTTAAGGCCTTGAAAAAAAGGGGAGAAAGAAGGAAAGAAAAGACAGATAACGAATATATAAAAAATTGACGGAGGTAAGGAGACGAACATAGAGTCCGGCACTAGGCGTAGAACCTTTGGAGTCTGGCTGCATTCCATGGGTTTGGCTCGAGTCGATTGTCCGATGCATCCGCAGACGGTACACTCCACCGGTCAGAACTTGGTCAATAATGAAGGGACCTTCCCATTTGGGCTTGAGCTTGTTCTTTTTCTTCTCCGATAGGCGTCGAACGAGTTCGCCAACGTTATACTTTTTGGCCGTACTTCTCTGCTTTGGTACCTTCGAGCCTGTTGCTGATAGAATGCGGAACGTGCTTTTGCCACGTCACGCTCCTCCTCCAAGGTGTCCAAACTGTCTTGCCGATCGAGCTCGCACTACTAGGGAAAGGGCTAGCAGCAGCACGGGTTTTAGGTGTATCAGTAGCGCGGGGAGTGGCGCTACTACTAAGGCGCTATAGCTAACACATAGCAGTAGCGCGTGCCCACCGGCGCTACTGCTACACAAGTGTAGCAGCAGCGCACTTAGTGGAAGCTTCGCATCGCTAGTAGCTCTAAGCGGCGCTCGGTTAGACGCGCTCTTTGCTATCGCAGCGCTGCTGCTAACTTTCATAGACTCGCTCTTGCTAATTTTAGTAGTTTTTTGTTTTTTTTCAGCATATTTGTTTTGTATTTGAACAGGCTTTATAGAAGAATCTTTAGCACATACAAATGTCATCATGATACACATACAAATGCCTGCGAGACCACAAATGTAATCACAACATATACATACAAATAGTCTCATCATAATCATCATCCAACACAAAGTGGTCTCTCGTCATCATCTCGAAAATAGCGATACAAGTCTCGATTACTTGAAAATACATCGTCATCCATCTAAACAATGATATATGTGAGAAGAGCTATCACTTTGAGTACATGAGTTCGTATCCCTCTCTCGCATTAGCGTGAACCTAAACTAACTACTGCCTGTCGCTCGGAAACCGAAAACCGGTACACCTGGGCCTGACACTCCGGCCACTTGTCGTATATATACTCCTGGCGTAGCACTTATTCACCATCGATGATCTATGCACCTGCATCGTCACATGAGTCGATGATATGCAACATATATATATATAGTTGGGCAACAGAAAGAGATAGACTTGGCAAAAATAGAAACAACATATCATAAGCATAAATAACAAAGTTCATCGTACCCCCAAAATGCCCTAACTAGAGTGATTTTCGCTAGTCGAGGAGGAGGACGGTTTAATTACATCACAAATAAAGTTTCACCGTGCATAACTCAAAGTTTTGTCATACAGAAAGTATGGACTAAACGGACACATTGTCATATATCGACAATCACTCCAACATGTCGTTCCATCCATCCATGTCGGGGAGATAGTCCCGAGCCTAGTGAAAGGCTTGGTCGAGACGCTGGCGGCTACCCATGTTCGGACGTCTTCCCGCGACATTTGTCCTTCTTCGTAGAACATCCTGTTTTTTTCGACGACCTCCTTCATGATGATTTGGGCAAGTTCGCTTTGGATGTGGTAGAACTTCATTTCGAAGTCGATGATCCTCGATATCTCCTACGTTCTTTGCCCATTGCAGAATATGGGCATCGCCGGATGTAGGTGACATGCGAAGGTTACGGTGATCCCGTCTGTACTCCGGCATGTGGTGTAGGACATAGAATCCATCATTAAGAGAATCGTTCGGTTCTTTGGATGCAGCAGAAGTCGGTCTTATGGACGAGGCGACTGCCGCCCTTCTCTTCTTGTCCCTAACCTCTCCACCTTGCTTGGTAGTAAAACATAGCACTATCGAGAACATCCTTGATGTGGGTGTAATCCTTTTGTGAATGTTCTTGATGAGTCCAAGTAAAGAGCATGGGAGAATCGGGGTATAGGATGATGAGGACGGTAGCGCCCTTGTTGCACAAAATAAGTACACCTCAAATTACTTAGCCTCCACCGTGCAAACGAATGATTGAAATCGAAGGAAGGATAGCAGCGCGGATGACTTACACGGGATGATAAGGCACGAGAATCGCCTCCTTCTCCTTATTGGCGAGCATCAAACTAACAATGTAATCCCTCGCGTATTCACCGTGCTTTTATGCAGACTCCCAAGAAGCCCTCGTGCATGTAGTACGGGTCAGCGACACAGATATGAGGTATCTGCTCAACCCCGATGATGTAGTTCATGTACAAGGCATAAAGGCGGACAAACGTAAAATCCAGCTTCTTCACATGAAACATGTCGAATATGTAATCGGATCGGAGGAAGAACTTATCCGCGGGGAAGCAGTCGACGTACGACATTTGCCGCGGAACGTTAACCACGTAGAGTGGGTATCCTGGATCTGTCGAGGCGATGAGGCCTTTCTCTACCCGCAACACATCATCATGAAGTCTCCTTAGATCTCTGAATCTGGCCCCTAGCGCTCTTGCAGGTAGGATTGGTTGACCGGGGATATGCTATTTATCCGCATCGGGGATATCTATACGGTCTTGAAGCCGAAGCTGCTGAGGCTGCTAGATCATAGAATCAGCTTTTTTGCTTTTCCTCGCTCTTTTCCTAGACTTCTTTACTACCGGAAGTCGTCCATAATACGTTGAGACGACAATTCAGGCACCGACTCATGACGCTCAAACCCTGAGGAGGCGCCAAAGATAGACATATCTTGTTCAGCGCCATCGTCGTCCTCATCCTCATCCATGGCGACGTCATCGACAACTAATGGAGCCTCCTCCTTACCCGTCCGCTATCACCCAACCCGACACCCGGCGCTAATTGGGTAGGTGGGGTGTTGATGTTCATACCTTGCTTAGGCTGCGTGCTCGTGGGTGTGCTCCCGACCGCCTCGACGAAGCAGACTCTTTAGCCACAACAGGACCCACCCATTGCAACAATCACCAAGCCGCGCGCGGTGTCTCCTCGTCATCCACGGTAGTATTGGAGGAGGCAAATTCACGTGGCCCGGTTCGACACTGGCCACTGAAACCTTGAAGACGTTCGGGGGGATCGGCCGGCTGTGGAACAATGGTTCCTTCGGCTCCATTATCGTCGCCTTCCCCACGTCCACCTTCTGGTCGTCGATGGTGTACAATATGGTGCACGGGGTTCCGTCTACCTGCAAAGAAAAGTCTGCGACGTGAGACATCCGAAAGGCAACGAAAACGGGAGATTATACATTTATATTGAAGGGGGCCGGTGTGACACATACCGTGAGGGCGTCAAGCTCAGCCAAAGACGAAGCACCGCCGAGCACGTCCGGTGCGGGAGCCGGTGCGGGAGCAGGTGCTCCCAAGAAGTCAGCAAGGGGAAAGTCTACTGCATTTGCTTTTGGATTTTGCCTTGTCCAAGTGAAAATGCCCGTCACCAAGGAAGTAGACAAATCTGCAACCACCTGTTTTGCGGCAGCTACCGCTATTCTTGTTATGCGAGATGATTTCTTCTCAACCGCATAATCTCAACCTTCTTGTCGATGTTTTCTTGATTAACCTCCATCTTTCCTTTCTCTCCTCCGTGGTCTCACAGTAGTACTTCTTCCACGTGGCGCCGTCTCCGACACTGTGCACGCGTCCATACGACGGTCGAGTATCCACCGGTTGTCACTTCAATATGTTCAACGCCCAGTTGAATGGAGTGTCCCACTTGGGCTTCGCCAATGCCTCAGACGGCGAGTCGCTTTCGGCCGCAATCCGGTGCTTCTCTCTCTGCAAAAGGCACAAGGATCGTTTACAAATATGACTAACGTGTGCAGTCGAATTGATCAGAAACTAAAATTACCAGCAGTCTCATGAACTCCGTAATGACCGGTGTTGTCTCGTAAACCTTCTTCACTAGGTCCCAACGGTGCGGGCCCTCGGGGCGTCACACTCCTGCGGGGCGGTGAAATCCGCCAAAGTGCAGGATGCCCGGACTCGAGGCTTCGCGTCCTCCTTGGCCCATTTGGACCTCTTTCCGCCGTAACCACGGCTTAGAGGTGGTGGCTCCCAATGTGCCTCTCTTGAAGCCCCTTCATGTACTTAGACTTTTTTGGCAGCTTCGGCCTCGCAAGCCTCCTTGAATATTTGAAACTGCTCTTCCGTGATTGTCGGATTATCCTTTACAATCTCGGAGTAGGGTTCCTTCTTGTCGATGATCTTTGCTTTCACTCGAGTTTTCCAGGCGGCCAACGCGTCGCTAAACTTGGTCATGGCGTGTTTGTTTATCTTCTTCATCTCCGGGTCCTCGTCTGGATCTTCATAATCCTTCTCATTCTGGTCCAGGAACAAGAATATCTGGTGAAACTTCTTAGGAGCGAGCTCCTCATATTTTCTATCTTCTGTAGTTTCTCATCGTTGATGGTGGCGGTTGTCCGTACAATGCAGCCTATTTGATTGCCCTAGCATCGACACGCTTCCTCGGGCGCCTTTGGATCAAAATTGCCGTTGTCCACCTCCGTGACCACCAGTCTAGTAGTCCTGAGTTTGTTAGGAAGCTGCTGCCTCTTTGCTTTCGGTTCTACAGTACTGGCTCCGCTCCCCAAGGCAGCGCCGGTCTCAATCTCAGCGCTGGTCTCGACGCCGATCTGAGTCTCAGCGCCAGTCTCAATCTCAGCACCGGTCTGCGTGTCGGTCTCAGTCCCTGATGCCACCGGTGGGCCCAGCAACAACATCGGTTGATCGTCGGTAAGGCTAAAGAATTCGTCTGCCGCCCGGTAGACGTCGTCGCAATCACGAGAACTCTGTCCTTCATCGTTGCTAGCCATGTTTCCTATGATTAAATCTAGTCAATTAATTCTAGACCTAATAAAATGAATAATGACATAAAAAAGGCCTATTGTTTTGCAGGAACGTTGACTCCTTCCTAGTGCGGCAAATCCCGGGCACTCGATATGTCCTAGTTTGTAGCACAAGTCATGCCGAAATTCACGGAAAATTTCGGCACGACCTTTGCTAAAAAGTGGACAAATCGAGAACCTGAAATTTGCCGGAATGTTGTGATGCCATGTTGTATTTACACATATCGAGCATATTGTGTGTATGTTTGTAATGCTTGGTATGTGTGGGATCCGACAATCTAGTTGTTTATCCTTGGCAGCCTCTCTTATGGGGAAAGTCTAGTGCTTCCTTGAGCCATAGTAGTCCGCTACAGCCCGGTTCACCGGAGTCCTGCTAGCCCAGCACTACTGCTCAGGACGCTTGACTGGCCGGCATGTGTTTCACTTCGTTCCTGTGGTTCGTCCTTCAGTGGAAATGTCACACGGTGACATCCGAGTCCTGCCTAGCCTTTCTACAGCTCGGGTTCCCGAGTCCTGTTAGCCGAAAGTGCTACAACCCGGATTCACACGCTGCTGACCGACATGCTCGAAGTTGATTCATGTATGCCTGTCCCCATGGGTTAGTGCCGCTTTGGGTTCACGACTAGCCATGTCGGCCCGGGTTCTCTGTCATATGGATGCTAGCGACACTATCATACGTGAGCCAAAAGGCGCAAACGGTCCCGGGCCATGGTAAGGCGACACCCGTGGGAATACCATGCGTGAGGCCGCAAAGTGATATGAGGTGTTAACAGCTAGATCGATGTGACTTGGAATCGGGGTCCTGACAGAGATCTACATATCCGTATTGCCAAGCTTGCTTTCCACGCCATGGAGAGTCCCATCCGGACACGGGACGAAGTCTTCAATCTTGTGTCTTCATAGTCCAATAGTCCGGCTAAAGGATATAGTCCGGCTGTCTGAGGACCCCCTAATCCAGGACTCCCTCAGTGGCCCCTTCCGTACGACTAGCAGCACGAGCCACCATTGTTTCTTGGGGAGGCCGTGGAGGGCTAGCTAACTGCGAGCCCCTAGCCTCGGCGAAACTAAGAAGACTTTGGATGGTGGCACGCCAATCGTCCATCTGCTCGGCCGCTGGCGGAAACCTCAGCAGCAGTTGAGCCCGCGCCATGGCCTCCGTAGTAGTACTTGGCATGGGTGATGACGATGTAGATCACATCGTAGCTCGGCTCTTGACGGTACCAGCAGCGACGGTACCAAATCCGCATTGTTGTGGGGCGGCCACCTGGATGGCATGGTGGCGTGGTGAAGGCGCTTGAGGGCCAGCGGCTCCGTTGGGCGCAACAACTTGGTCGATTCACCCCAGGGGAGGTGCACGCACTGTGGTCGTGATGTAGGGTGGAACCCTATGGGGTTGATCTTTCACGTTTGGAGAGGGTCCCTACGAGGAACACGAAGAACGAGCGGGAGAGCACGAGGGAAATCACGAGGAAAACACAAGAGAATCAATCAAACCAACAAGATTTGATTACACATGCGCTAGATCGATGAACACAAAGAGAGATACACGATCCACGATCAACAAAGGACGATACAAGAGGTAACCGGGTTCTTCTCCGTGAGGAGGTCTTGATGGGGGCCACCCAAGACGGGGTCTTGAATCCGCTTGGGGGATCTTCTCCGAAGAGGTCCTGAGCTCCAAGGAGAAGTAACCAAGTGGATGAGCAAGGCTCTCACACAAAATATGAGCTTATCCTTTGCTAACCCTAACTAGGAGGAGGTGGAGGAGTATATATAGTCTAGAGCCACGAAGGGGTAAGTGAGGGCGAAGGGGTACATGGGCTCGGCCCAATACACTGCGCACAGACAGGCGGTAGTACCGGTTCTTCGGGCGGTAGTACCGCTTGAGGCGCGCAAGCGGTAGTACCACTATGATGGGCGGTAGTACCGCTCTGGAGCCGTTCGATCTGCGAAGTTTTTCGTACTTTGCGGAAGTGGAGCGGATGTAGAGCGGTAGTGCCGCTTGTGATGATAAGCGGTAGTACTGGCTGGGCCTGGGCGGTAGTACCGCTTGCTCCCGGCTTCTTCTTCCTTCTCCTCTTCCATGCTTGGCCTTGGTCCTTGGATCCTCCATGGTCGTCTCGGTTGTACCTGAGTGTATGCAAGGTCCATACATGAGGTTGTAGCCATGTCTCACATGTGGAAAGTGACAGTTCGAAGAGGAGTGAGTTCACCTTGTGCCCTATGGCGTATGGTTGAGGTCTCATCATATGTCCTCTTGGGGCTTGGAGAGTAGTCGGAGTGTACATGGGGATGAACGTGGGATGCTCCGCATCATCTCCCCTCCCTTGGGAAAGATCCGACCTCAGATCGTGATCCTCATCATCGTGGAAACGGTTGTCGTGGACGGAGTGGGAGTTGGACGGAGTTGAAAACATGGCGCAATCCAAGTACTCCAAGGTGTCGCCGGAGTGGTAGACATGCAAAAAGAGCAAACACAAGTGACACTCGGAAATACAATGGTTAGCGCACACAAAGTGTCCATCAAGGAAGTATGAGGCCGTGAGGGAAGATTGTTCATGACAAAGCGCATGAAGCTGAACAAGATGATATAGAATGATATGCAAAGCATTCATGGGAGCAAAAGCATTCATTGTGCACAAAAATGTGTTGTGAATATGATCAATGCAACCACTGTGCAAAATGATGTCATAGTGAGACGGTTTATCAATAGCATGAATATGGCAATGGATGCTCAATATGATTATGTTATCATGCAATTGATGGTAGGTAATGTGATCATTATGTATGAATATGCCATCAAGAAAGATCACGACAAATTTGCTAAGGAAATGCACAAGCTCATATATCATGGATGACATAGAAATACAAGATGCACCAAGGCAATCATAATGCAAGTCAATCCATGTATAAAGTGCAAACTTGTTATGGGAGTTGTTGTACCATGGCTCAATGTCGTGGTAGAAATGGTGGTCCGTTGGTGAATCCACTAAGTCCGAGCACTCCTCAACTTGAAGGTCCAAAGTGTCCATCTCCAATGCCGGTGCTCCATCCAATAGATGTATCATGTAGACAAGAAGAAGGAGACAACAATGAAAGAATGACCCATCCAATATGCATATGTGAGGGTGGCTCAAAGGGAAGGAGTTCACCTTTATCAAGATGGTGAAAATGTTGGTGTCGCGCATCGTGTATGCCTTCACATGACCTAGTTGTCGCATGACGGTACCGCCTTGTGGATCCTTCAAAATGAAAGAACATGACAAACACTCGGAAAAACAAATGAGGTTAGCGGAAGTGCAAAACCTATCATTCGTGTGGTAAGATACCCAACAAGTGTATGCATCATGCTCATCATAAGAAAGGACAAGGGAGAATTTTATAGTATGGAGGCATATGATGCGATAACAACCAAATACAATAGGCTCAAGTAAACAAGCATGCATCACAAGTAATATGTCCAAGTCTCCAAGATGAATAAGCATAGCATGGATGCACTCACTACAATGGCATATGAGAGGTGCAACTAATGGAGACAAGAGACGGAGATCATGATATATCATGTGAGAGGCATGAAAATATATGTCATCAACCCAAGAAAGCAAGTAATAGTGGAACATGGGTGATGCAACATAGCAAGCAATCATAGTGATCAAGTCAAGCAAGCTAGTAGTGCGAAGATGCAACATACTAGAAGGAATCATGGTAAGCATGTCATGTGTGCAAATAGTGGGCATGAATAATTCACATGTCATAGCACAAGCATGAAAGCAAGGTATGAGTAGAATAGCATGAATTTATTGGTGAGAAGCCATGTGTAAATAGCAATGGGTCATCATGACTCTCCCAACACAACAAGCATCAATAGCATGGGGCACAAAGAAATCATGGCAATAGCTACTAGTATCTCCACCAAGCATGCAAATACACATAGAATTATCATAATGGTGAATCATGGGTAGATGCAAGCAAGGGTCACAATTGCATGGCAAAGGCATAGGAGTAAAAATAGCATGCAAAGTGAACACGGGAAAATGAGCATAAGGTGACAAGTGGTAAATAGCCCATAGCCATGTGAGAGACAAGTAAAGGAGATGCGCGTAGTCCTTGCGCAAAAGGAATGGTGGGAATGATAGTCCACGGATCCCAAGTCATCGTTGCTCTCAAGAGCTCGTTTCGTCAACTCTTGGGATTGAGATGTTGACGAGTATATGTGAGTACCTACACAAAACAAAGACAAAGGGAAAATTGAGTGTGCGTGGTAGATGTACGCATCATCCATCATGATGCATACGTGCTTGTGTTGGTTAGCACCAAATATCCAATGCTAAAATAAATGAGATGCGTGATATACCAACATGTCATCCATCATGATAGGTTTGTTGTTATGTATAGCATAATGGAGACTCAAATTGTGTAATGCATCATGGGAAATATGTAGAGCATTGTTATTCATGGAATGCATATTGTGTACACTATCATGGGAATCATGCAAAGTATGAAATGCATCAAGATCTCCTAATATGTACGAGGAAACTATGGGGGTCTCCTCATGAGCATTAATGGAAACATCACATGGAGAATATTGACAACATCCAAAACAATGCATATTTGGAACAATGTGATTATGGCATGGTATAGCAGATGAACTGCGCAAATCATGTAAAGGAAGCATGGCAATATCATCACATGAAAAACAAAAAGCCAATGACCATCATCTCGTCATCTATGCCATAAGTGCAAATGGGACTTATTTTAATGGGGCATGCATAGTTACTATGTTGAGATTGAAATGAGGCTATATGGGAGATCTCACTCATAGCATATGACAAGTTCAATGGATTGTCAAACATGATGTGACCAATATAATTTTCACAAGATATCCTATGGAGCATAGCATCACAACTAGGAAACTCAACATGCTCATCATTATATTCATCATAAATTGGTAAGTCATGACATGAGGAAGTCACACTAGCATGAAGCATGGTAATAGGTGTGTCAACATCATGCAAGCAATCATTGGTAAGATAGTCCGCTAGTGGGACAAGAGAAGCACCATCACCTATGTTACCATTGGAGCGTCGCTCATGTGTTGTAGGTGAAGTGTTGAAGATCGTCTCATTGTCATCTTCATCTTGATGGAACCATGTGGGGGGGTGCATCTTCTTCCACCATGGTCGTCGGTTTTCCAATTGGAGGTAAGGAATCGTCAAGGATAGGCATGTCGTCATGTAGGAGACCTAGCACCAAAGAAGAAAACACACTAGGAGTAGAGGTTAAGTCATTAGAAATCATAGTGGCCTCACATGCCGTGTCAACTACCTCACTCACTAAGTGTTGTGGCTCACTCACTCCCAATATGATGCTTTCACTCGTATGGTTGGTGGAGTCACTCAAATGGCTCTCAACCTCACATAGGACGTGTGGCATGCTCTCAAGTGTGGGACTAGTGGTGGTCACACTCATCCTCTCATAGGAAATGCACTCAATGTCATATAGGGTGGAGTTACTCATCTCACTCATGGATTGGTGGCTCTCCTCACATGGAAATTGGGTCATCTCATGATATGTGGGTGTCGGAGAGATGTTGGTGCAAATGTCTCCATGCTCAACTCCTATCGCCGCCTTGGTTGAAGGGATAGTCCCATGCTCAACCTTCTTGTCACCGTCTTGTTGTTGGAGGTCCATATGATGTGGCACCTCGTAGCTCGTCTCCATGACCGAAGGGAATGTCCCATGCTCGGCCATCTTCCTTGAGGGGCTTCCGAAGATGGAAGTGTCACCCTCGCTCGTAGGTGGTCGCCTTGTTGTTGAAGATGTCGATGTAGGCGAACTCACGGGAAGTAGACGAAGATGTCGTATGTCCAAAGGCGAAGATGCCTTGAGTACACTTGGCGAAGATGCCGAACTGGTTGATGTAGCCATAGCACCGTCTTTGTGGTGGTCGTCTCGCGGTCTTCTTTTGTGCTCATGAAGCTTCGACTTGGCGTGAAGTAGGGCTTGTTGGGACTTGTGCATTTGCGCTTGTGGAGCATCTTTATGATGATGATGTCGTTGTCGTGCTTGAGCTCGTAGTAGATGTCGTTAAATGGTAAATCGTCGTGCACATGATGCTTGGAGGTGACTTGCCCTTCATGACGATGTTGATCACGAACGTGATGGTGGTCGCCATGTAGATGTGTACGAGGACGATTTGCACTTGCATCGTTTCCGCGCTCCGAAGACTTGTGTCTTGAATGTCGCCGCCTTGAGGATGACGAAGGGGAAGAAGACTTGATCAAGGCTCTAATCTCCTCCATCCTTGCATCTTGCTCCTCTTTATGTGCGGAAAGCTTCATGTCGATGTAGTCCCTTTTCCTTTCTACGGAGAGATGAATGTCGATGGAGAGGTTCTCGATGCGCTCTTGTAAGGTAGATTGTGCTCCTTTCATTTCGTGTTGTAGTCCGAAGATGGATATTTTGGTGATGTAGTTGTTCGCGCCGTCATTGTTGTCGAAGACCGGAGATGAAATGCCTTGCCTATCCATCACAAGACTCGAGCAAATATGAGTGGGAGAAAGAGAAGAACTTATACCAAATGTACCTTGACCGATGTTGAAAATGGATCAATGATCACTCAATGTGTAACAAGGAAATCACACAATTGGTACCAATTCTTGTCGGTTTCTCACACCTACACAAGTAAAGGTTTTGGTGGAGCTCGGTGAGGATAGTGGGACAAAAATTTGATGCAAAATGTTAGCAAGAGTCAATAATGTTAAAAGAGATTCACAAATTCGCAAGAGAAACAAGTAGACCAATAGCAAAGAATGGCACACGGAAACACACACACAGATAGATAAATGGGGTCGTGCAACCAAGTAATGAGCACAAAATGTGGAATCCACAGAAAACGCTCGTGTTGCACAACTCAAGAGAGACGCTAGCACGATTGCTCAATAGGCGGATACGACACTTATGCACAACCTATAATATGCAAAATGGATAAACTTCTATCCCAAGTATGGTATGCATGTATGGTTCCCGGTGTTTCTCAAGATGATCGGATATGACAATCCTATGTGCAATGTGGTTATGATGCTATGGCACTTGCTTACAAGCTTCTTTGCTCTCTCTCTCTCTCTCTCTCTCTCTCTCTCTCTCTCTCTTTTGCTTAAAAGCTTATTCTTTTTTTTTCTATGGCCACTTTTGCACAATGCACAAACCAAGATAGCAATTGTGTATATGCGGGAACAAACTTGTGACACAAGATATGATAGCAATATATGCACCACGATGATATGGTATGTATGCTATGGGAAGTATGATCACTAATGTGCACAAGTAATGTTGCCGGCAATACTCAAATGGCTGGTCTCGATAGGCAAGTAACGCAAAATGGGCTAGGGGTTAACAATGCAATGGTAAGGGGAATATACAATGGATGGATACCATGATACCAAGATGATATGGAGGTTACCGTCCGGCGATGATGAGTGGCGGTGTTCTTGATGTAGAAACCGAGATGATTGAGTCTCGTCCCTAAGTAGCCGAAACACCTTAGGAAACGGAAAAACCGCGAACTCAAAATCTCAAATGTCAAATGTCAAAATGGTGGTAGCGGAAAGTGGTGCTAGTGTGCACTTGGTAATGCGGAAGTGGAATGATGGACTATACACGGTGTCGGAGTTGGTAGCACGGTCCCTAAGTAGCCGAAACACCTTAGGAGACACAACTCTCAACACAACAAGATTGGGTTAAGTTGGGGTGGCGGAAGTGTATGGTGGGCAAGCCTATGCGGAAGTTATGGAGGTGGTTGATGAAGAAGCAACCGTCCCTAAGTAGCCTAAACACCTTAGGAGACTCAAGTCACTACTCAAACAACCTCAAAAGGTATGGTGAACAAAAAGGGTTAGTTTGTGGAAGGCTATGGTGGTATTGCGGATGATGTGGTGGAAGCCCTAGGCAAAGATGCCAAAGTACCAAAAATTTGATGGTGTCAAAAGGTGGTGAAACCAAGGTGAGGACCTCGGGCACATTGATAGCTTCAAAACAAGCCAAAGAACACTCAAATCGGAGTTCGGAGTGAAAAGTTATGGGCAAAGCAATTGAAACTTCGAACGCCTTTGAAACTGGGTTGGGCGGTAGTACCGCTTGGGAGGGCGGTAGTACCGCTTGTGGCGCTTAAGCGGTAGTACCGCTAGGCCGGCGGTAGTACCCCTGGTGTCGGGATTTTTCACAGATCGAATTGGGGCGCGATTTTGGGGCGTAAAAGGATGATTTCGGGAGCGATTTTGTGGATGGAAAGAGGTGAAACTTGGGAAGATGCTAGATCCACTCGAAACCAAGCAAATCCACGGATCAAAATCAACAAAACATCATCAAACTAACAAATCACAAAAAAAATTGGGGCTATTTTTTGGTGGGGATTTTCGGATTTAGGACGAAAACAACAAAATCAAGCTAGAAAACACGGGGTAGGGGCTCCAAAAACGTGATCAACGTGGCTCATGATACCAAGATGATGTAGGGTGGAACCCTATGGGGTTGATCTTTCACGTTTGGAGAGAGTCCCTACGAGGAACACGAAGAACGAGCGGGAGAGCACGAGGGAAATCACGAGGAAAACACAAGAGAATCACTCAAACCAACAAGATTCGATTACACATGCGCTAGATCGATGAACACAAAGAGAGATACATGATCCACGATCAACAAAGGACGATACAAGAGGTAACCGGGTTCTTCTCCATGAGGAGGTCTTGATGGGGCCACCCAAGAGGGGGTCTTGAATCCGCTTGGGGATCTTCTCCGAAGAGGTCTGAGCTCCAAGGAGAAGTAACCAAGTGGATGAGCAAGGCTCTCACACAAAATATGAGCTTATCCTTTGCTAAACCTAACTAGGAGGAGGTGGAGGAGTATATATAGTCTAGAGCCACGAAGGGGTAAGTGAGGCGAAGGGGTACATGGGCTCGGCCCAATACACTGTGCACAGACAGGGCGGTAGTACCGGTCCTTCGGGCGGTAGTACCACTTGAGGCGCGCAAGCGGTAGTACCGCTATGATGGGTGGTAGTACCGCTCTGGAGCCGTTCGATCTCTGAAGTTTGTCAGACTTTGCGGAAGTGGAGCGGATGTAGAGCGGTAGTGCCGCTTGTGATGATAAGCGGTAGTACCGTTGGGCCTGGGCGGTAGTACCGCTTGCTCCCGGCTTCTTCTTCCTTCTCCTCTTCCATGCTTGGCCTTGGTCCTTGGATCCTCCATGGTCGTCTCGGTTGTACCTGAGTGTATGCAAGGTCCATGCATGAGGTAGTAGCCATGTCTCACATTTGGAAAGTGACGGTTCGAAGAGGAGTGAGTTCACCTTGTGCCCTATGGCATATGGTCGAGGTCTCGTCATATGTCCTCTTGGGGCTTGGAGAGTAGTCAGAGTGTACATGGGGATGAACGTGGGATGCTCCGCATCAGGTCGCTCCCGTTGTGGGGGCAGCCGGAGGGCGGCGATTCGCCCCGGACCGAGCGCCATCGCTGCGGCTTTGCCTGTCGGCGAGAGGGAGGGGTGTGGACAGAGTAATCCAACTCGTACCTCATGGAGCGTGGCCATCTGTGGCACCCCGGCTCAGAGAAACCCGAACGCCTCGTATTCTAGCCCAGAGATCGACGAGAAGTCTTGATGCGGAGCATCTTACGATCATCCCCATGTACACTCGAGCATACGCCATTGGACCTAAGGTGAACCCGTTCCTACATGCTTCCCCTTTCCACTCGTACGAGACATGGTTGCTACCTAATGCAAAGACGCTACATGTGCTTAGGAACCAAGGAGACGACCATGGAGATGCTCGAGGAATACGCCAAGTCCACACGGAAGCGGATCAAGAAGTGCCTCAAGTGCAGTCGCCGCGGAGCTACAGCGGCCGGACATCCGGCAGGAGCCCGGACATCCGGCGCCACCAACCAGAAGAAGACCAGAGAGACAGAAGCCAGGCGACTCTACAGCGGCCGGACATCCGGCTGACCCCCGGCCATCCCGCGCCCCGCTATGGGCCGGACATCCGGCGCCTGCCCAGAAATCCGGCGCACGCTATCCAGAGAGCAGAAGAATTGGGCAACTCCAGCCTGGACATCCGGCTCTTCGTGAGCTGCCGGACATCCGGCCCCTAGCGCGGACATCCGGCACCTGCCTGTGCGCAGAGATCGGGCCAAGGGCCCATGTATCCCCCTCTCACTTACCCCTTCGTGGGCTAACACTATATATAGACCCCTCCTCCTAGTTAGGGTTAGCATTGGTTTAGCTCATATGTGAGATAGAGATTTGCTCATCCATACGGATCTGCTCCTTGAGAGAGACTGTGGCCCCTCTACGGAGAAGATCCACCTTGGATTCAAGATCCCCTCTTTTGTGGCCCCATCAAGACCTCCTTACGGAGAAGAACCGGTTACCTTTGTATCGTCCTTTGTTGATCGTGGATCTTGTATCTCCTCTCGTGTTTCGAGATCTAGCATATGTGTAATTGAATCTTGTTGGTTTCAGTGATTCTCTCGTGTTTCCCCTCGTGTTTCCCCTCGTGTTCTTCGTGTTCCTCGTAGGGATCCACTCCTTTCGTGAAAGATCGGCCATCTAGGGTTCCACCCTACATCATCTTGGTATCATGAGCCATGTTGATCATGATTTCGGAGCCCCCTCTCTTTGTTTTCTAGCCTTGTTTTGTTGATTTTGTCCCTAATTTGAAAATTCCTCACAAAAATAGCCCCTAATTTTTGATTTGTTGGTTTGATGATGTTTTGTTGGATTTGATCCATGGATTTGCTTGGTTTTGAGTGGGTCTAGCTTTCCCCCAATTTTCCCCGCTATCCATCCACGAAATCTCTCAAATTTTGCCCTCGAAATCATCAATTTCCGCCCCCAAAATCAAGTTCTTCGAGTTCATCCTCGGATTTCGAGCCCGGACATCCGACCTGTGGCCTCGGACATCTGCCCCCCCCCCCGGACATCCGGCCTGTAGCCCGGACATCCGGCTCCTGAAGCGCATTTTCATGCAGCGTTCTGTACATCAGGTCCCGGATATCCGTCCCGTACCCCGGATGTCCGACCCCTGGCAACCTAGCCTTCCTCGTTTCATCGTTTTGACCATAACTTTCACATCCGGAGTCCGATTTTCGCGTTATTTAGCTCATTGAGTAGCTATTGACATCTTCTATCCCTCTAGATAGGTTCCATCATCATTTGACTCCATCAAATTTTTAGCACTTTGGCATCTTTGCCTAGGGCTTCCACCATATCATCCGCATAACCACCACCGACTTCCGCAACCTAACACATTTTGTTCCCCATAGCATTAGTGGCTGTTTGAGTTGTGATTCGAGTCTCCTAAGGTGTTTAGGCTACTTGGGGACGGTTCCTTCTTCATCAACCACCACCATAACTTCCGCATAGGCTTGCCCACCATACACTCCCGCCAACCCAATTTAACCCAATTTTGTTTATGTTGTGAGTTGTGTCTCCTAAGGTGTTTCGGCTACTTAGGGACCATGCTTCCAACTCCGACACCGTGTATAATCCACCACCTTACCCTCCACTTCTGCATTGCATCTCAAAACCCATCATTGCATTTCTGCAATCCCATTGAGCTTCCGCAAAACCACCACTGCTTTCCGCTACCACCATTTGACAATTGACATGATTTTGAGTTCACGGTTTTTCTGTTTCCTAAGGTGTTTCAGCTACTTAGGGACGAGTCTCCATCATCTTGGTATCTACATCAAGAACACCGCAACTCATCATCACCTCGAGTTCGTCATCGACATTGACCACTTCACCATCATCCGTCCGTGGCTTACAAACGAGAAAGCCTCGACGGTAACCTCCATTGTATATCCCCCTTGCAATTGCATTGATAACTCCTAGCCCATTTTGCGTCACTTGCCTAACGAGACTAGCCTTTGAGTATTGCCGGCAACGTTACTTGTGCACATTAGTGATCTACACCTCCCATTGCATACATACCATATCATCTTGGTATCATATCACCCATTGTGTCACAAAGATTGTCCCCGCATATACACAATTGCTATCTTGGTTTGTGCATTGTGCAAAAGTGGCCATACATATAAAAAAACAATGAGCTTTTAAGCAAAAGAGAAAGAGCAAAGAAGCTTGTAAGCAAGTGCCATAGCATCATATCACATTTCATATAAGATTGTCATATCCGATCATATTGGATCATCTTGAGAGAAACATCGGGAACTATATATACATAGCATAATTGGGTTAGAAGTCGTTGCATTTTTGTCTCCTATAGGTTGTGCACAAGTTTCGTATCCGCCTATTGAGCAATCGTGCTAGCGTCTCTCTTGAGTTGTGCAACACGAGCGTTTTCCGTGGATTCCACATTTTGTGCTCATTCCTTGGTTGCACGACCCCATTTATCTATCCGTGTGTGCATTTCCGCAGCCATTCTTTGCTATTGGTCTACTTGTTTCACTTGCAATTTGTGAATCTCTTTCAACATTATTGACTCTTGCTAACATTTTGCATCAAATTTGTGTGCCACTATCCTCACCGAGCTCCACCATAAGCCTTATTTGTGTAGGTGTGAGAAATTGACAAGATTGGTACCAATTGTGCTATTCCCTTGTTACATTATTGAGTGATCATTGATCCATCTTCAACATTGGTCAAGGTACATTTGGTATAGTTCTTCTCTTTCTCCCACTCATATTTTATCGAGTCTTGTGATGGATAGGCAAGGCATTTCATCTCCGGTCTTCGATAACAAAGACGGCGCGAACAACTACGTAACCAAAGCGTCCATCTTCGATCTACAATGACAAATGCAAGGCGCACAATCAAGATTGCGAGAGCGCATCGACTACCTCACCATCGACATACGACACTCCGAAGCACATACAAGAGACTACTTCGACAGCAAGCTTTCCGCCAAAATAAGGAGGAAGATGCAAGGATGGAGGAGATTCGGACTTTGTTGGCCAAACATTCTTCCCCTTCGTCATCCTCAAGGCGACGGCGAGCAAGTCGACCATCTTCGGAGCACCCAAGTGATACAAGAACAAGTCGTCCACGTCCACATCTCCATGGCGACCACCATCGCGTTCGTGATCCACATCGTCATGAAGGGCAAGTCACCTCCAAGCATCATGTGCACGACGACAACGAACAACATCTACTACGAGATCAAGTGCGACAACAACACCATCATCATGAAGATGCTCCACAAGCGCAAACGTACAAGTCCCAACAAGCTCTACTTCACGCCAAGTCCAAGCTTAATGAGCAAAAGAGAAGACCGCGAGACGAGCACCACCAACACGGAGCTACGGCTACAACAACCACTTCGGCATCTTCACCTTTGGACGTACGGCATCTTCGCCTACTTCCCACGAGTACGCCTACAACGACATCATCAAGTCCAAGGCGACCACCTATGAGCGAGGGCGAGAATTCCATCCTCGGAAGCCCCTCAAGGAAGATGGCTGAGCATGGGAAATTCCTTTCGGTCATGGAGACGAGCTACGAGGTGCCACATCATATGGGCCTCCAACAACAAGACGGCGACAAGAAGGTTGAGCATGGGACTATCCCTTCAACCAAGGCGGCGATAGGAGTTGAGTATGGAGACATTTGCACCAACATCTCTCCGACACCCACATATGAAGAGATGCCCCAATTCCCATGTGAGGAGAGACACTACCACATGAGTGACATGAGTGACTCCACCATACGTGACATTGAGAGCATTTGCTATGAGAGGATGAGTGTGACCACCACTAGCCCCACACATGAGAGCATGCCACACATCCTATGTGAGGTTGAGCGCCATTTGAGTGACTCCCCCAACCATACGAGTGAGCATCCAAGAGGGAGTGAGTGAGCCACAACACTTAGTGAGTGAGGTAGTTGACATGGCATCTGAGGCCACTATGATTTCTAATGAATTAACCTCTACTCCTAGTGTGTTCTCTTCTTTGATGCTAGGTCTCCTACATGACGACATGCCTATCCTCGACGAGTCCATACCTCCAGTGGAGATGACGATGGCCATGGTGGACGATGATGCACCCCCCACATGGTTCCATCAAGATGAAGATGACCACGACTTGGTCTTCGACACCTCACCTACAACACATGAGCGATGCTCGAAAGGTAACATAGGTGATGGTGCTTCTCTTGTCCCACTAGTGGACTATCTCACCAATGATTGCTTGCATGATGTTGATCCACCTATTCCCATGCTTCATGCTAGTGCGACTTCCTCATGTCATGACTTACCAATTTATGATGAATATGATGATGAGCATGTTGAGATGCCTAGTTGTGATGCTATGCTCCATAGGATATCATGTGAAAATTCTATTGGTCACTTCATGTTTGACAATCCATTGAACTTGTCATATGCTATGAGTGAGATCTCCAATATTGCTTCATTTCAATCTTAACATACTAACTATGCATGTCCCATTAAAATAAATCCCATTTGCACTTATGGCATAGATGACGAAACGATGGTCACTGGCTTTTGTTTTTCATGTGATGATATTTCCATGCTTCCTTTACGTGATTTGCGCAATTCATCTACTATGCCATGCCATGATCACATTGTTCCAAATATTCTTTGTTTTGGATGTTGTCAATATTCTCCATGTGATGTTTCTACAAATGCTCATGAGGAGACCCCCATAGTTTCCTCATACATATTAGGAGATTTTGATGCATTCCATACTTTGCATGATTCCCATAATTGCTTGCACCATATGACTACCATGAATAACAATGCTCTACATATTTCTCATGATGCATTACACAATTTGAGTCTCCATTATGCTATACATAATAACAAACCTCTCATGATGGATGACATGTTTCTATATCACGCATCTCATTTATTTGAGCATTGGATATTTTGTGCTAACCAACACATGCACGTGCGCATCATGATGGATGATGTGTACATCTACCACGCACACACAATTTTCCCTTTGTCCTTGTTTTGTGTAGGTACTCACGTATACTCGTCAACCTCTCAATCCCAAGAGTTGACGAAACAAGCTCTTGAGGGCAACAATGTTGGGATCCCGTGGATTCTCCTCACCACCGTTCCCTTCGCGCAAGGACTACGCGTATCTCTTTTACTTGTCTCTCACACGGCTATGGGCTATTTACCATTTGTCACCTTATGCCCATTATATCGTGTTCACTTTGCATGTTATGCCTCTTTACATGACTTTGCCATGCAATTGTGACCCTTGCTTGCATCTACCCATGATTCACCATTATCCTACTCCTATGTGTATTTGCATGTTTGGTGGAGATCCTTGTTGCTATTGCCATGTTTATCATGTGCCTCATGCTATTGTTGATTCTTGTGTTGGGAGAGTCATGATGTTCCATTGCTATTTACATATGACTTCTTGCCAATACAATGATGATACTTTCCTCATATCTTGCTTTCATGCTTGTGCTATGTCATGTGAATTATTCATGCACACTATTTGCAGCCATGACATGTTTGCCTTGATTCCTTCTAGTACATTGCATCTACACACTACTAGCTTGCTTGACTTGATCACTATGATTGCTTGCTTGGTTGCATCACCCATGTTCCATTCTTACTCGCTTTCTTGGGTTGATGACATATATATTCATGCCTCACACGTGATATATCTTGATCTTTGTCACTTGTCTCCATTAGTTGCACCTCTCATATGCCATTGTAGTGAGTGCACCCATTCTATGCTTATTGATCATGGAGACTTGGGCATATTACTTGTGATGCATGCTTTCTTGTTTAAGCCTATTGTCTTTGGTTGTAGTTGCATCATATGCTTTCATACCATACCACACCTTGTCCTTTCTTATGATAAGAATGATGAAAACACTTGTTGGGTATCTCACCCCTCGAATGATAGGTCTTGCATTTGCACTAACCTCACTTGTTTTTCCGAGTGTTTGTCATGTTCTTTCATTTTGAAGGATTCACAAGGCGGTACAGTAAAGAGACATTTTGGTTACGTGAAGGCGTACATGATGTGCGACACCAACATTTTCGACATCCTCCTAAAGGTGAACTCCTTCCCTTTGAGCCATCCTCAATTACGAATATTGGATAGGTCATTCTTTCATTTTTGTTTCCTTCTTCTTGTCTACATGATACATCTATTGGATGGAGGACCGACATTGGAGATGGACCCTATGGACCTTCAAGTTGAGGAGTGCCCGGACTTAGTGGATGCACCACCGGACCAACACTTCTACCACGACATCAAGCTATGGTACAACACCACGCATAACAAATTTGCATCTTATGCATGGATTGACTCACATTATGATTGCTTTGTTGCATCTTATATTTCCATGTCATCCATGACATATGAACTTGTGCATTTCCTTAGCAAATTTGTTGTGATCTTTCTTGATGGCATATTCATACATCATGATCATATTACCTACCACCAATTGCATGATAACTTATTCATATTGAGAATCCATTGCCATAATCATGCTATTGATAAACCGTCTCACTATGACATCATTTTGCACCGTGGTTGCATTGATCATATTCACAACACATTTGTGTGCATAATGAATGTTTTTGCTCCCATGAACGTTTTGCATATCATTTTATATAATTTGCCTAAGCATCATGTGTCTTGTCACGAACAATCTTGTCGCACAGACTCATACTTACTCGATGGACACTTTGTGTGCGCTGACCATTGTATTTCCAAGTGTCGCTTGTGTTCGCTCTTTTTGCATGTGTACCACTCCGGAGACACCTTGGAGTACTTGGATTGCGCCATGTCTTCCACTTCGTCCAACTATAAGTCCGTCCTCGACAAACGTTTCCATGATGATGGGGTTTTCGATCCGAGGTCGGATCTTTCCCAAGGGAGGGGAGATGATGCGGAGCATCCTACGATCATGCCCATGTACACTCGAGCATACGCCATTGGACCTAATGTGAACCCATTTCTACATGCTTCCCCTTTCCACTCGTATGAGACATGGTTGCTATCTAATGCAAAGACGCTTCATGTCCTTAGGAACCAAGGAGACGACCATGCAGATGCTCGAGGCATACGCCAAGTCCACACGAAAGCGGATAAAGAAGTGCCTCAAGTGGAGTCGCCACGGAGCTACAGCGGCCGGACATCCAGCAGGAGCCCGGACATCCGACGCCACCAACCAGAAGAAGACCAGAGAGAGACAGAAGCCAGGCGACTCTACAGTGGGCAGAAGAATCGGGCAACTTCAGCCCCAACATCCGGTCGAGGCCCGGACATTCGGCTCTTCATGAGCCGCCGGACATCCAGCCCCCAGCCCGGACATCCGGCACCTACTTGTGCGCAGAATCGGGCCAAGGGCCCATGTATCCCCCTCTCACTTACCCCTTCGTGGGCTAACACTATATATAGACCCCCTCCTCCTCCTAGTTAGGGTTAGCATTGGTTTAGCTCATATGTGAGATCGAGCTTTGCTCATCCATACGGATCTTCTCCTTGAGAGAGACTGCGTCCCCTCTACGAAGAAGATCCACCTTGGATTCAAGACCCCCTCTTGGGTGGCCCCATCAAGACCTCCTTACGGAGAAGAACCGGTTACCTTTGTATCGTCCTTTGTTGAACGTGGATCTTGTATCTCCTCTCATGTTTCGAGGATCTAGCATATGTGTAATCAAATCTTGTTGGTTTGAGTGATTCTCTCGTGTTTTCCCTCATGTTTCCCCTCGTGTTCTTCGTGTTCCTCATAGGGATCCGCTCCTTTCATGAAAGGTCAGCCATCTAGGGTTCCACCCTACATCAAGTCTTCTGGAATACGACACTGCTTGACATAGAACAAATCAGCTCTTATTATAAAGGATAATAAATACACGGGTCTGATGTTACAAAGAATCACATCAGCACGGCGACACTACGCCTGCGATACTACACTTGCTCTATGCTAGCAACGGAACAACTCGTAGCAGCGGAATACATCTAGATGCGGAACAATGATGAAGGTGGTGAACTCCACTCCGCAGGGACTTTGGCTGGGACACGATCTAGCTCGCACGATTGGTAACCTCGACAAACAATCAGTCAATCATGGCATCACCTGCAATCTGGCATGACATGCCAGGTCAGTTCATTGAATGTACTTACAAGCTCACAACAACCAAAAGCATCAAGGCAAGACAACAACATAGCATTAAACAGGTTAATTAATTAACACCTACTATCATGAAGCAATTACTAAGCATGATTTGAAACTACTACAATACTGATAAACCAACATATCAATCTCAACAGCCATCTCACTCTTGGCTAACCAGCGAAGCAATATACCATCTCGATCACCTCGTGATCCACCTGATCATGTCGTGATCAAAACATCCACATGATCACCTCGTTACCACATCACAAACTGAATGATCATCCTCAAGATCATCCAACATCATCATCAACATCCTGCCAAACTGTTACTACTCATAATATATCAACATATATATCACCTATAAGTCATTGCGTCATGTGAGTGTTGATCAAATGGTGTGACCTAGTACGAACTTATGCCCATGGCCGAGGACGCGTCTATCGATAAATTAAACACATAGACTCTAAAGAGGTAGCACACTTTACCCACACCACGGAACCTATGGCCTCACACTCCCATTCATGTGGACCAATGGCGTTCCGACAAAACCGATCTACTTCCATGACACTCTCCCGGCCACTCCGACCAACTCCCCTCTAGGCTAAGTCATGAGTGGCCCCGTGCCTACCAAAGGCATCAACGACCACCGTCATGGAAAAACTAAAACGGTCCCAAACGGGGACAAAAAGGGCCCTATCCAACTACGGGCACACAAGGTTATATCTGCTTAATAGGCCAGGGTACCGCACGCCCATAACCTTCCCTCATTGGAGGCACCAGCGAGAGGCATGACAATAGATCCCATTAGGGCCTTCCCATAAAAGGCAAATGTGGTTGCACTTGAAAAGCCCGGTTTAGTGGCACCTGACCAACTAAATGACGGAATTTATCCCCAAAAATATAACAGCGATAACTGATACTCCGATATCATCTATCAACCTGTAATCCAAGTCATAGCAATATCCAACAAATAATCCAAAGCATAATATCGCCATATCGAAATACTCCGAGGGCAATCTATCACTACTATCATGCTGAATCCAAGAACGATAATACTACTAATCCAATAGCAAGAACAAGCTATCCAACTAAGATCCACATGCAAGCATCATCTCCTAAATCATACTCCCAAAACATAATATCAACTATTTTCATGATGAAAATAATACTAGCCACTAATAATCCAAAGGCAACATGACATTCACAGTAATACTCTGAAATATACTACTCCCTCTGTCCCAGAATGTAAGACGTTTTTTGCTACTAGTGTTAAATACGTCTTACATTATGGGACGGAGGGAGTATCAGATACCAACATGAAAATAATCATAACATAAGCCACTAATAATCTAAAAGCAACATGTCATCCTCATAAGCTACAAAATATTGATCCTAACACTCCAAGCAAGATCATGGCAACAGCAAGATCAACACAACACTCCAAGAAATGCCATGAACAAAATCATACATAGCTAATGCAATATTTTAAACAAGTTGAAATAAGTAAACCATGTTAGTGCATTGCAATCATGCAAATGGAGGGTGTGGCTTGCCTAGGGTGAAGGGATTCATCAGGAAGAAGAGTGAGAAGCTCGCGGAAAGAATCGCCGGAAAATGTCCTCTCTCGGAGGGGGCAAATTAAGAGCAATGGAAAAATGGTCATTTTCAGAATGTTAACACATGGTGAAAATGAACCAACAGAACAGGATCGATGAGACAAAGAAGTGGGCTTTGGAATCACCTCATTTGGAGTTAGGGTCAAAAAGTTATGATTGTTTTTCTGTCAGGGACCTATCTGTAAGAAAAATCTTCACAAACGGGCCCTTGACAAAAAACAGAAGATGCCTTCCTGGAAATACGCTTTCACTGAAGTGAAAACGCATTTCTGGCTGAAGTAGAAGAGGAATACGCTTTTTATAAGCGAAGACGTAATTCAGAGGATTACGCCTCCACTTATCCAGCGTGGCAAAGGCGGGGCCGGGGCTTGGGTCGCTGACGTGAGGGTCCCGTGTTGACTCTTTCTCTCTCCCTCCTACCTTCTTCTAGCTCGCGATGGGGAGGAGAGAGAGGGCGAGGCCGGCCGGCCCCGACAAGGATTCTAGGCGGCTCTGGCCACGGTTCTCGCCGGCCAACCTACCGGAGAGCTCAGCACATCGAGCCACACCCATCCAGGGGTTGAATGGACCTCGAGGAGGGCGGGCACGGGCACACTTATGGCCGCGGTGTATGGCGTTCTTGGACGGAGTTGGGTAGCACCATTTGCTCATGGAGAAGAGGAGCTGGAGGTGCGGGGAGGTTTGCGGTGGTGTAGGAGGACACAGGTAGTGGGAAGGAGGAAGAGGGAGGGGGCATGAAGCTCCGATTTGGGCGAGGATCACCGGCGGCCATGGTGGCTATGGAGGAGCAAGAGGGGCGAGGAGAGGCTCTGGAGGCGAATGGAGAGGTAGGGGAGGCTTCAGGGGGAATGTTGGAGGTCTCTGGTGGTGGACAAACAGGGAGGAGCGCTTGGGGTCGCCGGAATCGGGGCGGACAGAAGCGGCGGCCATGGCGGCAATGGTGGTCTAGGAGTGGCTCTCGGGCTCCGGCGAGAGGCTGGGGGGCTATGGAGTGCGGGGATGACAATCAGATGCTCTGGAGAGGCTCGGGTGGCCTTTAAATAGGCGGGGATGAGGAGGTCGAGCTGGCGTTAACGCGGACGCGTGGCCGGCACCGCGGACGCGTGTGCACGCACCCGAGCTCGGTGGTAGACGACGGAGGAGGAACATGGGAGGCTCACAGGGAGGTAGACAACGCCAGGGAGCACGGGGAGGAAGAGACGAGCGCCATTAAAGCGAGACTGCCACTGTTTACCCGTGGGCGTGCGTCGGCGAGCATCGACGAGGAGGTTTCTTGAGAGGGAGAGGGGTACAGGGAGGTGGCGACGATGAGAGGAAGACACTGGACATGTTCACGAGCGCGAAGACGACGAGAGGGGAGAGGACGAAGCACAGATGATGCTCTGGACGCGGCCACAGCGTGCAGAGCGCGTGAATTGCCATGCCAGATTCTCGGTCACCATGAGACAATGCATAGGGTGGTCACAAGAGGATTGCAAACTATGTCTGGGGTGATGTTCTTCCAAACTGGAGACTGTGGGAGGTGAAAACGTGAGGGAAGAGGCTTTGTGTCTAAGTTAGGCATCGATAAAAGTTTGTTGTATCAAACTTTATCAAGCCACTGTTCTCAACAGGGAACTGATTGAGGCCAAATGAGTTGTCTGGGGTGATTAACTAAGGTAGGACTACAATCCTGGAGGTTTTGAGGGGAATTGGACCAAGATACATCATAGTTGCTTCAGAACTACATATTTGGTCCAGAATCAAGATCAAGATGATGCCCTCACATAGAGTACCCACTTGAGCTCATATTTGGCAAAGCTTGATGATATGGACATATAAAGATTCTGTAAAAAATTTCATACCAAATGGACAAGCCAAAATGGTTCTTGTTTCACACACATCCCCTCTGTCCAGAAACTTGGAATAATTCTAGGGAAATATTGGCTTGAAGAATTGATCCCAAAATTGGTGGAGAGAGGTTTTATGGTCATGAGAATGCTCTGGTAATTTTTCAGCCAAAATGAAGCAATATAAAATATACTTGCTTCACAACCTGAAAATATTGACAGAATCAAAGATTTGATCCTGTGATGATTGGATGGAGCTGAAAATTGGAGGAGTGTAAAGATACGAGCACATGAAGAGCTGTGAAAAATCTCAACTCATTTGGATAACCCTAGCTAGTACTTCCTTCACATTGCTTTCTGTCTGACACCAACTTTGAAAAATCACTGAGGAAAGTTGGCTAGGCAAATGAAGCTGGATTTTTGCATGAGGCAATGATTTGGATGTAGAAGCATGCCCAAAAAGTTTGGGACCAATCAAGAAAGGATAGGTGTCACTTCTTTGACAGAAAGCCACACTGCACAGAAATGAAGAATAATTATTGGGCTAGGACAGGAAAGTATGGGCATATTTGAGCAAGATATGACCCAAAGAAATTATGAGAATTATTTGGGAATTTTGGGAGTGACAGAAATATAGGTTGCTTCACAACCTAACGCAAACAGGGTTATTCCTTTAATAGAAAAAGGAATATTCCCTAGAAAAGAATTTTAGGGTTGGGCTAGAATGGAAATGACATGATCTTGGGAAAGTTTTGAGAATGATGACCTACTTGGATGATGATCTCCCAGGTTGCAATGCCACAGAACCACTCCAAAAAGAAAAACAAAGCAAAAACCAAATAAATCAAAGGAAAAAGAAAAGGGCCAAAATCCAGCCTGTTACAAACCTTCCCCCCTTAAAGAAATCTCGTCGTCGAGATTTGGTTGCTCAGGGAACAAGTATGACTTGAGAACACCGTTTCCAACTCGATTATCCATTTCCTTTATTTATTGTTCCCCCGAGAATTTCAGATGATCAACTGACCTTACTCTGGGGTGGTTTGCTTCACCTTTCCGAAATTCTGTCAGATTTTTTCTCATATACCAATTCCTCTTGCTGACATTGATTTCTCATATCTGCGGTGATATCCAATGGATCTGAGCATAAATTTCCCTTTGGCCATGAAAACCGTTTTACTTGTGCCATGGGGTTTTCTCAAACAAATGCATGTCTTCTGGGTTGCACAAATACTGAGAATCATGGCCATTCTCCTGACGGGATCTGACTGCTCACAGGTGGTACTGATTTATCTTGATTTGTTTCTTGGCTCAAGCATGAGATATGTACCAAAGATTCGACTGCCTTCTGTCGTGAGCAATATGCAAGGGTATGGATGTATAGATGTAGCATACCTCAAATATTAACATCTTGAGACTGTTTGGCAGGTATGATTGTGGGAAGATACTTTTCATGACAGGTTGTCCGGATACTTGGTTCCGCCAGTAAGTATACCTGGCCTGAGTTGATTATTCAACTTTTGAATTTCTCATGTTGTCGGTATACCCATTTGTGGTAATGAGGCTATGAGATGCTGTAACACTGCCGCCGAGGTCAAACTGTTGATGTTGCAAAGGAATCTTGGGCCTAACAGAACGGACTTGGATACTCCACACTATCCATATTAAGCGGGTCAGCTGGATATGAAGTCCTTGTAGAACAGAGTAGGCCTCTGAGGGTATGTCTTTTGTGGATCCATATGGAATTATGGCCTCCAACTGACTTGGGTATCCGGACCCTGATGGCCGTGCATAATTCATCATACCATTGTTGTCAGTCTCATCCTTTGACGGTCATGATTTTCTTTGTCAGGATACCTTACTAAAATAACTTGGTCACACTTGTCCTTGATTCTTCGTATGACCATGAATGTGATTAGTGCAATATTTTGGCATGATTCCTTGGGATTATTTTCTGACCTGGGTCCGCACATATATGACATATACTCAGAGCTTGTAACTTTTTAGAGCTCGTTGTTGTGGCCAATCATGCAAGAGGGTGACAAGAGTTCACGAGATCTCCTTGTCAGTTGCAGGAATAATGACCTTGATGACCATTGTCAAGGTTGTTGATTCTGTGATGTCATCTCCAGATCTTGTCGATCCTTGTATTACATGAGATGCATCTCTGCTTATCTTCCTTTGCATGACTTATGAGGTTGTTGAATCTTACTTTTCTTAGGTATATCTGCTTGATCATTGTCGTATCTCGTATGAGTGACTGATATGACGGGATGCATGCTCACCATATATATAAGAAGAATATGCCACCGAACACTCGATCCTTGCGGTAGGCATATGTTTTGACTGCATTGTACCTCTGACAAAATTATTGTGAATCTGATTCTTGAGTTGTACTACCATATACTGCAAACTCACCATATAATCTCTGAGGACGGTGCAATAGTGTAGTACTGACATGGGCTGAGTGGCTTACGAGAGAAGCCATCCGAGTAGCTTGCTGAGGAAGACTCGTTAGCTTCTGCTCAAAGCTTTTGTCTGGGTAGCTGGCAGAAGAAATTTCGATAGCTTACACACGAAGATTGACCTGAGTATTGTGCTGGAGAAGCCTGAGTTCCATACTTGAGAAGCTTCTCCTTGTTTTGCTTGTTGTGAAGGATTCATTTTCCTTCTGTCAAAATCTTTTACCGAGGTACCTTACTGAGAAACAATGGGTATCTTGGACAGGAAACTTTCCATATATTATGCTGGGCAAATTTTGATGAGCCTTGCATCATACGTTTCTTCCGATAGCGTGTGGAAGAATACTTAGTTTCTCATATCCAAAGCTTCATACGGTGATATGCAGACTAAAAACCATACTCACACCCATAATATTCTACGGCTGATTATTTGCATGAGAAAAATTGTTTGATTGTCTTCGATCATAGAACATTCTGGCTTTCTCTCGGGGTATAACATATTTCAAGCATCAATCATTGCTGAGCCAAAACTTTGCATCTGATCCATACCTTTGACTGAAAATATTCTGTTGGTCTTGCAACTGACTTGTCTTTCTGCTGGCTGGATCATTACTGTGTGAGGACTGACGTGAACCTGATGTGTTTAGCTGAGCTTCTTCCAAATATTTGAAATCCTTATTGCTTTTTCGAGTCCGGTGTCGGTTGAGGAGCAACTTCCATAAGGGGAAATAAGGTAACACCGAAGGCCCAAAAGAAAGAAGCAAAAGAAACAATTCAACTAGACAAGAGGACACAAAACAATCAACTCACACACAAACAAACTCACATATTACTGCTATTCTCACAATATGCATAGCTATTTAAGCACAAAAATCTCGCGGGAACTCTGGGATTACGATCTAACATGCTGTGACGGTGTGCACGAGGACGAATAAATGTGTGGAAGGATTGGTGTAAACAAGGCTACACCAAGTGCTAGCTAGCAAGGTAATATCCTTGACTAACTAGGAGGCGAGGACGTACTTGGTAACCCTGTAGCAGGACACGAATGTCGCTAGCACATTATTATCAAGCGGACGGAAAAGACCCGTACTCGTCCAAGGAATAGGATAGCGGGGAAAACTAAGTCTACTGGCATTGCCCTCTCTTGATGACTAAGATCATTAAGGGTTGCCAACACGACAAGATGAAAGGGATGATCCGGGATAGAAGCATGTCCATCACCGAAACGATAGGTGGGGCTGAAAGAAAGATATCGGTGCGATACCTGGGCACCATTTCTGTAAACAGTGTCGGGATCACTTGGCATCACTCCGCTGGGAGAGAAATGACGCCAAACACCGAAGAACAGGCAAGAAAAGAAAACTGGAGAAATGCAGGGGCTGAGATGTAGTGGATCCGAACGGATGCAAGCTACACT
This sequence comes from Aegilops bicornis, assembly GCA_021605145.1. Classification (NCBI taxonomy): domain Eukaryota; kingdom Viridiplantae; phylum Streptophyta; class Magnoliopsida; order Poales; family Poaceae; genus Aegilops; species Aegilops bicornis. The sequence goes on along the minus strand of CM038675.1, from coordinate 456,196,069 downwards.
CACAAGATAAACCGTTAGCAGCAAGACTATATGCATGCTATGCAACAAACAAATGCAGCAACCAAATGCAGCAAACAAGACAGACTATATACTACCGATTTCTACCGCTCACGCTGACTAGGGCATCCTACAGCAAGACCTGCGCTGATACCAAGCGTGTGGCACCCCAGCTCAGAGAAACCGAAACGCCCTGTATTCCAGCCCAGAGATCGAGGAGAAGTCTATTGGAATATGGCATTGCTTGACATTGAACAAATCAACTCTTATTACAAAGGATAATAAATAAAAGGGTCTGATGTTACAAAGAATCACATCAGCACGGCGACACTACGCCTGCGATACTACACTTGCTCTATGCTAGGAGGGGAACAACTCGTAGCAGCGGAATACATCTAGCAGTGGAACAACGATGATGGGGGTGAACTCCACTCTGCAGGGACTCTGGCTGGGACACGATCTAGCTCACACAGTCGGTAACCTCGACAAACAATCAATCAATTATGGCATCACCCGCAATCTCGCATGACACGCCAGGTCAGTACATTGAATGTACTTGCAAGCTCACAACAACCAAAAGCATCAAGGCAATACAACAAAATAGCATTAAACAAGTTAATTAATTAACCACTACTATGATGAAGCAACTACTAAGCATGATATGAAACTACTACAATACTGATAAACCGACATCTCAATCTCAACAACCATCTCACTCTTGGCTAACCGGCCAAGCAATATACCATCTCGATCACCTCGTGATCCACCCGATCACCTCATGATCAAAACATCCACATGATCACCTCGTGACCACATCACAAACTGAAAGATCATCCTCAAGATCATCCAACATCATCATCAACATCCTGCCAACCTGTTAGTGCTCAGAATATATCAACATATAAATCACTTATAAGTCATTCCGTCATGTGAGTGCTGATCGAACGGTGTGACCTAGTACGAACTTATGCCCATGACGGAGGACGCGGCTATCGATAGATTAAACACACACTCTCTCTACAGAGGTAGCACACTTTATCCACACCATGGAACCCATGGCCTCACACTCCCATTCGTGTGGACCAACGGCGTTCCGAAAAAACCGATCTACTGCCATGACACTCTCCCGGCCACTCCGACCAACTCCCCTTTGGGCTAAGTCATGGGTGGCCCCGTGCCTACCAAAGGATTCAATGGACACCATCGTGGCAAAACAAAAACGGTCCCAAACAGGGACAAAAAGGGCCCTATCTAACTACGGGCACACAAGGTTATGTCTGCTTACCGGGCCAGGGTACTGCACGCCCATGACCTTCCCTCGTTGGAGGCACCGGCGAGAGGCATGACAATAGATCGCATTAGGGCCTTCCCATAAAAGGAAAATATGGTTGCACTTGAAAAGCCCGGTACGGTGGCACCTGACCAACTAAATGACGGAATTTATCCCCAAAAATATAACAGTGATAACCGATACTCCAATATCATCTATCAACCTGTAATCCAAGTCATGGCAATATCCAACAAATAATACAAAGCATAATATCGCCATATCAAAATACTCCGAGGGCAACATATCACTACTATCATGCTGAATCCAAGAACGATAATACTACTAATCCAATAGCAAGAACAAGCTATCCAACTAAGATCCACATGCAAGCATCATCTCCAAAACCATACTCCCAAAAAATAATATCAACTATCTTCATGATGAAAATAATACTAGCCACTAATAATCCAAAGGCAACATGACATCCAAAGTAATAATCTGAAATATACTATCAGATACCAACATGAAAATAATCATAACATAAGCCACTAATAATCCAAAAGCAACATGTCATCCTCATAAGCTGCTAAATATTGATCCTAACACTCCAAGCAATATCATGGCAATAGCAAGATCAAAACAACACTCCGAGAAATGCCATGAACAAAATCATACATAGCTAATGCAATATTTTAAACAAGTTGAAATAAGTAAACCATTTTACTGCATTGCAATCATGCAAATGGAGGGTGTGGCTTGCCTAGGGTGAAGGGATTCATCGGGAAGAAGTGCGAGAGGCTCGCGGAAAGAATCGCCGGAAAACGTCTTCGCTCGAAGGGGGCTGATTAAGTGCAAGGAAAAAATGGTCATTTTTAGAATGTTAACACATGGTGAAAATGATACAAACATAACGAGATCGACGAGACAAAGAAGTGGGCTTTGGAATCACCTCATTTGGAGTTAGGATGAAAATGTTGTGATTAATTTTCTACCAGGGACCTATCTGTAAGAAAAATCTTCACAAATGGGCCCTTAACAGAAAAAACAGAAGATGCCTTCCTAGAAATTCGCTTTCACTGAAGTGAAAACGCTTTTCTGGCTGAAGTAGAACAGGAATACACTTTCGATAAGCGAAGACGTAATCCAGAGGATTACGACTCCACTTATCCAGCGTGGCAAAGGTGGGGCCGGCGCTTGGGTCGCTGACGAGAGGGTCCCGCATTGACTTTCTCTCTCCGTCCTGCCTTCTTCTAGCTCGCGATGGGGAGGAGACAGAGGGCGAGGCCGGCCAGCCCCGACGAGGATTCCGGGCGGCTCCGGCCACGGTTCTCGCCGGCCGACCTACCGGAAAGCTCAACGCGTCGAGCCGCACCCATCCAGGGGTAGAACGAACCTCGAGGAGGGTGGGCACGGGCACACTTACGGCCGCGGCAGACGACGTGCGAGGACAGAGTTGGGCAGCGCTGTTCGGTCCTGGAGAAGAGGAGCTGGAGGTGCAGGGAGGTTTGCGGTTGATAGAGGCAATGGTGTCCCGTCTTTCGATGAGATGATGGATATCACTTTGGTGGAAGTCGACTTTGACGATCCGACTACGAACATGCGAGGACGTCGCGCCTTAGCAATTGCTAAACCAACTTCGAGAGGTTATTGACCATGCCGGAGCACGATCAACCTGACCATGAAGGTCTGTTTCCTGCGAGCAAACGAAGAACAAGCAAGAAAGTGAGATTGCAATCTGGATATCGCGAATATAGGAGGAAAGCTTTATTAATGAAGGGGGGGTTCTGTGATGCCTTTGTCTGGTCGTTGAACACAACGAAGTACGAAGTTGTAGCTATTGCGAACTTTTAATCTAAACAAAACCCAAAGTCTAAATGACGCCCTAAGGGCTGTATATATGGAGGAAGATGGGGGAATTTCATGGCCCTTGGAGGAGGGGTCCGAAACCAACCCTAACTCTTGTTTCCCCACACATACGGACTCTAAAAATAGCCTATACTCAAGTATTCCGAAATTACATGGGCCTGGCGCAATAATAAGGTGACGCAACACTTATAATAGCCTCTGGACGAAATTTATGAAGTGGCATCTTGTATATTTCGTCCAAGGCTTCACGCACTCATTATGGCGGCTTCAAAGTACTGAAATCATCACTTGTAACTCCGTTCTTGTTCCCCTTGCGCATGCCATCATCTCCATGCTTGATCTTGCTCCAATGATCATCCTTCTTGTCCAAGCTAGGCCCTTCACTTGTAAGCAAGACAAATGTATCCAATTTAGGCAGCATCATATCCTCATGAACATTATAATCATTACCAAGAAACGAAACTACCTGGTAATTTAATTGGCATGCGCGAGCTCTAGTAATTGGTCCTGTATATGTATAAGTAGGGCCTGTGGGTGTAACTTTGTTAGTGATGTCGTCATCATCCTCCCCTTCTTGAATTGAAGTCGTCCTCGACGGAAGCTCATCTTCCTCACCCAAGTAAGGCTTCAAATCTACAATGTTAAAAGTGGGACTAACCCCAAAATCTGCAGGCAACTCAAGTTTATATGCATTATCATTCGTTTTTCAAACACCTTAAAAGGACCATCAGCACGTGGCATTAGCTTTGACTTGCGCAAATTAGGAAACCTATCCTTATGTAAATGTAACCAAACAAGACCTCCAGGTGCAAAGACAACACGTTTTCTACCCTTATCTGCAACAAGTTTATATTTAGTATTCATGCGCTCAATATTTTCCTTAGTTAACTCATGCATCTTTAAAATCAATTCAGCATGTTGTTTAGCATCAAAATTAACCTTCTCCGAAGATGGAAGAGGCAACAAATCAATAGGTACACAATTTCAAAAGGGCACATCTTAGTAGTAGAATGCAGCGACCGATTATAATCAAATTCAATATGAGGCAACCATTCTTCCCACATTTTCTTGTTATTCTTCAAAACTGCCCTAAGCATTGTAGACAATGTTCTATTGACTACTTCAGTTTTTCCATCAGTTTGGGGATGACATGTAGTACTAAAAAGCAGTTTAGTCCCCAACTTAGCCCATAAACATCTCCAAAAGTGGCTCCAAAACTTAGTATCACAATCTGAAACAATAGTATTTGGCGCACCATGCAAGCGAATAATTTCACGAAACAACAAATCAGCAACATTAACAGCATCATCGATTTTATGACATGGTATAAAGTGTGCCATTTTCGAGAACCTATCCAATACAACAAAGATGCTATCCCTCCCCTTCTTTGCTCGAGGTAAACCTAAAACAAAGTCCATAGATATATCCTTCCAAGGAACACTAGGTACAGGCAAAGGCATATATAAACCATGAGGATTGAGTCGTGACTTAGCTTTTTGACATGTAGTGCAGCGAGCAACAAAATGCTCAACATCCCGTCTCATCTTTGGCCAAAATAAATGTGTAGCAAGTATACCCTCCGTCTTATTCACGCCAAAGTGTCCCATTAATCCTCCTCCATGCGCCTCCTGCAACAACAAAAGACGAACGGAGCTAGCTGGAATGCATAGCTTGTTAGCATGAAACACAAATCCATCATTAATGACGAACTTGTTCCAAGTTCTCCCTTCCTTACAATTTTGCAGTACATCTTTAAATTCAGCATCATGCACATATTGATCTTTGATGGTCTCCAAACCAAATCTTTTAAAGTCAAGTTGTGAAACCATAGTATAACGATGAGACAATGCATCAGCAATAACATTTTATTTACCCTTCTTGTGTTTAATGACATAAGGGAAAGTCTCAATGAATTCAACCCATTTAGCATGTTTACGGTTCAGTTTTGCTTGACTTTTAATGTGTTTCAGAGATTCATGATCAGAATGTATAACAAATTCCTTGGGCCATAAATAATGTTGCCATGTTTATAAGGTCCGAACAAGAGCATATAATTCTTTATCATAAGTAGAATAGTTCAGACTAGGCCCACTCAATCTTTCAGAAAAGTATGCAACAGGTTTGCCATCTTGTAATAACACACCTCCTAATCCAATTCCACTAGCATCACATTCAAGCTCAAAAGTCTTATTAAAATCAAGAAGTTGGAGTAAAGGAGCATGTGTCAACTTATCTTTCAATACCGTGAAGTCTTCTTCCTGTGCGGTACCCCAAACAAAAGGCACATTGATGTAGGTTGGAACCCTAAGTGGAGATCTTTCACGTTTGGAGGGGATCCTACGGGGAAACACGACGAACGAGCGGAAGAACACAAGGGAAAACACACGAGAGAATCACTAAACCGACAAGTAATCGATCATACAAGGGCTAGATCACCGAACACATAAGGTAGAACAAGATTCAAAACCAACAAAGGAAAGATACAAAGGTAGCCGTTCTTCTCCGTGAGGAGGTCTTGATTGTCTTCCCTTGAAGGGTTCTTGAATCCGCTTGGGGGACCTTCTCCAAAGAGGTCGTGAGCTCCGAGGAGAAGTAACCAAGTGGATGAGCAAGGCTCTCACACAAAATATGTGCTAAAACAAATGCTAACCCTAGAAAGGACGAGGGGAAGGTCTATTTATAGTCTAAGCCTTCAAAGGCGTAAAAGAGGGGCGAAACGACTACATGGGCCTCGGCCCGGATATGCTGCACACAGGCAGAGCGGTAGTACCGGTCCCTCGGGCGGTAGTACCGCTTGCAGAGCTTAAGCGGTAGTACCGCTGTGATGGGCGATAGTACCGCTCTGGGGCCGTTCGATCACATGAGTTTGTCGGGTTCGGCGGTAGGGTGGCGGATGTAGAGCGGTTGTACCGCTTGTAGTACTAAGGGTAGTACCACTTGTCGTGGGCGGTAGTACTGCCCGTTCCAGGCTGGGAAGCTTCTCCTCTTGCTCTCGACGTCCGTCTTGTTCCGTAGCTTCTTCTAGGTTGGTTCCTTGGTACCTAATCACATAAAGCATCTCCGCTTGAGGTAGTAGCCATGTCTCAAGTGGGTCAAAGGGAAGTTCAACAAGGAGAGAGTTAACCTCGGATTGGATGGCACGTGCTCGGGCTCTTGTCATGGGTCCACTTGGAGCTTGTGTAGTCGAAGTAGTGTCCATCGGGATGATCGAAGGATGCTCTACATCATCTCCCCCCCTTGGGAAAGATCCAACCGCGGATCGAAATCCTCATCACCATGGTATGGGGAAAGATCGGAGACGTTGAAGATGTCGCTCACGTTGTACTTGTCGCGTGGGAGATCGATCTTGTAAGCGTTGTTGTTGTAGCATGCTAGTACCTTGAATGGTCCATCGGCTCGAGGAAGAAGCTTGGACTTGTGTTTGTTGGGGAAGCGGTCCTTGCGAAGGTGTAGCCACACGAGGTCTCCAATTATGAATATCATGGGTTGCTTGTTGACGTTGAGCTTGGACGCTAGTTGTTGTACTTGGCGCTCGATGGTGTGCCTTGTATCTTCGTGCATCTTCTTGATGTAGTTTGCCCGTGCACTCGCATCCATGTTGGTGCGCTCTTGTAGAGGAAGAGGTAGGATGTCCAATGGGGACAATGGATTGAACCTGTAGACGACCTCGAAAGGAGACTTGCCGGTAGTCGAATGTCTTGCACGGTTGTAGGCGTACTCGGCGATGGGTAGACAAGCCTCCCACTCCTTGATGTTCTTCTTGATCAACACGCGAAGTAGAGTGGATAGTGTACGGTTCGTCACCTCCGTTTGGCCGTGGGTTTGGGGATGGTATGCAGATGAAAACAAGAGCTTGATTCCGAGCTTGGCGCATAGCGTCTTCCAAAAGTAACTCAAGAACTTGACTCGCGTCGGAGACGATTGTCTTTGGAACTCCATGGAGGCGCAAGATTTCCCTACAAAAGAGATTTGCAACGTGTGAAGCATCGTCTATCTTGTTGCAAGGGATGAAATGTGCCATCGTAGAAAATCTATCCACAACAACAAACACGGAATCCTTTCCATTTTGAGTTCTAGGTAAACCAAGTACAAAATCCATGCTAATGTCTTCCCAAGGTTGATAAGGAATAGGAAGAGGCATGTAAAGACCATGGGATTGAGCTTTAGACTAGCTTTGCGACATGTAGAGCATCGGTTGGTGAAGCATGAGACGTCGCGGAACATCTTGGGCCAAAAGTAGTTCTTGGAGAGCGTGGCGAATGTCTTGTCGCGTCCGAAGTGTCCCATGAGTCCGCCTCCACGAGCCTCTTGCAAAAGGAGCAAACAAAGAGAAGACTCGAGAATGCATAGTTTGTTAGCTCTCATAAGATAGCATAAGGAGTCGCAAAAGATGAATCATTAGCATACAAGTCTTTTATGTGCTCAAAGCCAATAACATTCAACTCAAGTTTAGTGACAAGCATGCATATGCGTGAAAGTGCATCCGCAACTACATTTTCCTTACCCTTAATGTGCTTGATGACATAGGGGAAAGATTCAATAAATTCACTCCATTTGGCATGACGCTTGTTCAACTTAGTTTGGCCTTTTAAGTACTTAAGCGTTTCATGATCGGTATGGATGACAAACTCATGAGGTCTAAGATAATGTTCCCAAACATGCAGCACATGCACTAACGCATACAACTCTTTGTCATAGATGGGATAGTTAAGTTGAGCACCGGAGATTTTTTCACTAAAGTAAGCAATGGCTCGTTTTTCTTGCATCAAAACTCCGCCAATTCCGGTACCACTTGCATCACAATGAGCCTCAAAAGTTTTGTCAAAATTGGGCAAAGCAAGAATCGGAGCATGAGTAAGCAAAGACTTGAGCTCATCAAAAGCGGTGGATTGCAAAGATCCCCAAACAAAAGGAGTATTCTTCTTACTCAAGGCATGCAAAGGAGCGGCAATAGTGCTAAAATCTTTCACAAAGCGACAATAAAAACCCGCAAGACCAAGAAAACTTCACACTTGTTGCAAATTGGTGGGTTGGGGCCAAGTTTTAATTGCTTCAATTTTAGCTTCATCAACATGGACACCCTTAGAAGAGACAACAAAACCCAAGAAAACCACTTTGTCAACACCAAACGTGCATTTTTTCAAGTTTGCATAAAGACGTTCCTTGCGGAGGGTTTGCAAAACAGCCCTAACATGATGAAGAGGCTCTTTCATGGTTTTACTAAACACAAGAATATCGTTGAAGTAAACCACAACAAAGATTCCAATATAAGGGCGAAGCACATAATGCATAAGTCGCACGAAAGTACCGGGAGCCTCCGATAAACCCATAGGCATTACTAACCACTCATATAAGCCAAATTTGGTTTTGAAAGCAGTTTTCCATTCATCACCCTCTTGAATGCGGATTTGGTAATAGCCACTTTTAAGATCAATTTTTGAGAAAAACTTGGCTCCACTAAGTTCATCAAGCATATCATCTAAGCGAGGAATGGGATGCCTATAGCGAACGGTAATAGCATTGATGGGTTTACAATCGGAACATAAGCGGAAACTTCCATCGGACTTAGACACAAGTATAACGGGAATGGCACAAGGGCTTAAGCTTTCATGTACATGACCGTTGACGATGAGTTGTTGTACTTGTCGTTGAATCTCCTTAGTCTCTTCGGGGTTGACGCGGTATGGAGCTTTCTTAGGAAGTGACGTTCCGGGGATGAGGTCGATTCGATGCTCAATGCCTCATAGAGGAGGTAGACCCGGAGGTAGCTCATCGGGGAAAACATCTTGGAATTCCTGCAAAAGAGATTGAAACACTAAAGGTAGCTCCTGAGAGTTGTTAGTTTTTGGATCTCCATCCTTGCACACAAGGACAAAGTGCATCACACTCGATGGGTTCTCACACACTTCTCTCATCTCACTTTTTGTGGCAAATAGTATGAGGTTTTTCTCTCTAGGCGAAGAAGCGCTCAAGTTTGGCTTGTGGCTCTCACTCACTTTGTGGTGGATCACTTTCTCACTCTTCTTTCCATGATGGGTGGCTTGCTTGTCGTCTATCACTTGACTAGGAGACTAGGTCGTAGGACATATTCTTCCCTTTCATCTTGAAGCTATAGTGATTGGTACGCCCATTGTGGATGACACCACGGTCGAATTGCCATGGTCGACCAAGACAGCGGTGGCAAACGGTCATTGGGACCACATCACACTCCAAAGTGTCCTCATATGCACCGATTTTGAAGGAGACTTGGACCGTATGCTCAACTCGGATAGTGCCGGAATCACTTAGCCATTGAACCTTGTAGGGGTGCGGGTGCTTCCTCTTGACCGATTGAAGCTTGGAGCATAGTTATTCACTTGCCAAGTTGTGAGAACTACCTCCATCGATGATGACCTTGATGGACCTTCCATTGATGCCGGCCTTTGTGTAGAAGATGTGGCATCGTTGGTCTTCTTCTTATTGATGTTGAAGAGTCAAGACCTTGGAGACAACAAGAGCGGGGCTCGTATCCTCATCACAAAAGATTTGATCATCTTCATCCTCGTTCACTCGCCGGTGCATGGCCACTTGCTCAAGAGCTTCCATCTCCTCATCACTCATTGAGTCATAGGTGCCATCGTCGTTGAGGATCATGGCGCGCTTGTTTGTGCATTCATAGGACGTGGCCTCGGCCGCTGCAAGTGAAACACTTGAAGGAGCTTGTCTTGACGGTCTCATCGGTTGGAGTAGATGATGAAGCACGCGGCTTGAAGTTGCTTGTAGTAGGAGGAAGACGACTTGAACTTGTCGAAGTTTTCTTGTAACTTGACTTGTCGTCATTGCTTGGAGAAGGCTTGGTTGATGTAGATGTTGGAGTTTTTGTTGAAGCTTGGTTGTTGGAGAAGCCATAGGTCTTGGATGAGTACTTGCCGTACTTGAAGTCATCTTGCACTTGACGTTCCGCCTTTGTAGCTTGATGCACGAGCTCAATAAGGTTGGAGTAGGGTTGGAAGTCGGTTCTTGATGGGATGATTGAGTCCATTCAAGAAACGTGCCATTGTTTGCTCATCATCTTCCTTCACATTGGCTCGAATCATGGCTATCTCCATTTCCTTGTAGTATTCTTCAACACTCTTTGTTTCTTGCTTGAGGAGTTGGAGTTTCTTGAAGAGGTCGCGGTTGTAGTAGGTGGGCACAAAACGTGCTCGCATGACATCCTTCATTTGAGCCCAAGTGGTGATTGGAGGTTCACCTCTTGCTTGTCGGCGCTCAAGGATTTGTTCCCACCATATGAGCACATAGTCTTGGAAATCAAGTGATGCCATAGCGATCTTCTTCTCTTCCTCATAGTTGTGCAAACGAAAGATTTTGTCGACCTTCAATGCCCATGAAAGGTAATCTTCAGGGTCATTGCTTCCATTGAACTTGGGCATGGTGAATTTTAGCTTTCCATAGCGTTGCTCTTCATTGTGTTGTTGGCGATGGTGATGATGATGCCCTTGACGTGGAGGGTAATCATCCTCATGTTGCTCTTGGCGTGGAGGAAGTCCATGATCAACTTGCTCTTGTTGAACTTGAGGTTGAGGTGGAGCTTGACGAGCTTGTGTAGGAGCTTGAAGAACTTGACGTTGCACACGTGGTTGGTAGTTCCTCTCTTGAATTTCTTCTCGAAGGCTTCCTCTTTATTGCGCCGTTCGCGATTGCGGTTGGCGATGGCTCGACTTGATTCTTGAAGGGCACGTTGCGCCTCAAGAGCTTGCGCTTCACGTTGTTGTTGTTGAAGACGTTAAGCCTCGGCGTCTTGTTCCTCTTGGTGTAGATGCACTCGTTCTTCCTCTTGGCGAGAAGACGTTGTCGTTCTTGAGCTTGAGCAAAAGCATATTGGTTTGAGTGAGGACGAGGGACTTGCTCATCGACTTGCTCTTGTGAATGCTTGACGTGTAGCGGATTGCGGGATGCACGACGGTCTTGATGCGCGGCTCGTCGAAGAGTGTTCGATGACGGTGTACTTGAGCCGGAGAGGGAGTCGTCGGAGTGTCGGCTTGAATGGCTCCGTCTTGAATATGAAGAAGTTGAAGGAGGAGGGTTCACCAACAAGGCGCGGATCTCGTCAATTCTTGCATCATTCTCTTGCTTGTGCGCGTCCAGCTTGTTGTCAAAGTAGTCCTTGGTACGTTGCTCGGAGAGTCGCAAGTCGGTGGCGAGGTTGTCGATGCGTTCGTTCATAGCTTGTTGCTATTGATGCAACGCTCGTTGTGCACCGAAGAGGTGGCTCTTGCTGACGTATGATGACATGTCGTCATCTTGCTCGATGAAGAATGGGTTGGTAGAAGTACTCAGCCTATCCATCATTCCAAGCAAAATGTGAGTGGTAGAAGGAGAAGAATTTATACCAATGTACCTTGACCGATGTTGATGATGAATCAAGTTCACTCAAATGCGGACAATGAAATAGCACTATTGGTACCAATTCTTGTCGGTTCTCACACCTACACAAGTTAAAGCTTATGGTGGAGCTTGGTTAGGATAGGGGCACAAAATTGATTGCAATCGTTAGTTTGACTCAAAGATGTTGAAAAAGATTCACAAATTCGCAAATGCAACAAGTAGACCAAGCAAGTAATGGTACACGGAAACACACATGCAAATAGATAAGTGGGATTGTGCAAACCAAAAGTGAGCCAAAATGTGGAGTCCACGAAAATGCTCTTGTTGCACAATACTAGAGAGACGATAGCACGATTGCACAATAGGCGAATACGGAGCTTGTGCACAACCTACTAGGCAAAATGCAATGATCTCTATCCCAAGTATACTATATGTATAGTATTTCGGTGCTATGATCCAAGATGATCGGATATGACAATCTTAATGTAGTATGATGCTATGGTTCTTGCTTATAAGCTCTTTGCTTATCTTTCTCTTTTTCTTAAAAGCTTGATTGGCTCTTTCTCTTTTGAGCTCTTTTCTCATGCAAAACTTCACGAACCAAGATAGCAATTGTGTATGCGATGACAATTTTGTGACATACAAGTTGATGCCAAGATATGCACCACTACGGTATGGTATGTATGCTATGGAGTATGATCACTAATGTGCACAAGTCACGTTGCCGGCAATACTCAAAGGCTAGTCTCGATGGGTAAGCAACGCAAAAGATTGGCTATGATGGTTATCAATGCAATTGCGAGATATGACAAAGATGTCGTCGAAGTTACCGTCCTTGGCGATGATGAGTCCTTGGCGAAAATGAGCGGTGGTGATGTTGACGTCGAACCGTACCTATATAGCCGAAACACAATAGGACACGGGAACCACAACTCAAATTCTCAAAGACCAAAAGCAACAATGGTGGTAGCGGAAAGTGGAGGTGGTATAGCAGATGATGTGGTGAAAGCCCTAGGAAAAGATGCCAACGTTCTGAAAATTATATGGTGTCCAATGGTGTTGTAGCCTATCTAGGTGGATGGGGGATGTCAATAGCTTCTCAATGAGCTAAAGAACGCGAAAATCGGACTCCGGATGTGGAAGTTATGATGAAAATGGTGAAACTCGGAATGCTGAAACTGGCCTGGGCGGTAGTACCGTTCGCGGGGCGGTAGTACCGCTTGTGGTGCTAAGCGGTAGTACTGCTTGGAGGGCGGTAGTACCGCTTGTGTCGGGATTCTTCGCAGATCAAATCGGGGCGCGATTTTGGGGCGGAAAAGGATGATTTCGGGGGCAAAATTGGATGGATTTTGTGGATGGAAAGAGGTGCAACTTGGGGAGATGTTAGATCCACTCAAAACCAAGCAAATCCATGGATCAAAATCAAGAAAACATCATCAAACCTACAAAACACAAAACAATTTGGGGGCTATTTTTGGTGGGGATTTTCGCATTTAGGACGAAAACAACAAAATCAAGCTAGAAAACACGGGGCAGGGGCTCCAAAAACGTGATCAACGTGTCTCATGATACCAAGATGATGTAGGATGGAACCCTAAGTGGAGTCTTTCACGTTTGGAGGGGATCCTACAGGGAAACACGACGAACAAGCGGAAGAACACACGAGAGAATCACTAAACCGACAAGTAATCGATCACACAAGGGCTAGATCACCGAACACATAAGGTAGAACAAGATTCAAAACCAACAAAGGAAAGATACAAAGGTAGTTGTTCTTCTCCGTGAGGAGGTCTTGATTGTCTTCCATTGAAGGGGTCTTGAATCCGCTTGGGGGATATTCTCCGAAGAGATCGTGAGCTCCGAGGAGAAGTAACCAAGTGGATGAGCAAGTCTCTCACACAAAATATGAGCTAAAACCAATGCTAACCCTAGAAAGGACGAGGGGAAGGTGTATTTATAGTCCAAGCCTTCAAAGGGGTAAAAGAGGGGCGAAACGAGTACATGGGCCTCGGCCGGATCTGTTACCTGAGGCAGGCGGTAGTCTGGGACCCTCAAGCGGTAGTACCGCTGTGAGGGGCGGTAGCACCGCTCTGGGGCTGTTCGATCACATGAGTTTGTCGGGTTCGGCGGTAGGGCGGCGGATATAGAGCGGTAGTACCGCTTGTGGTACTAAGCGGTAGTACCGCTTGTCGTGGGCGGTAGTACCGCCCGTTCCAGGCTGGGAAGCTTCTCCTCTTGCTCTCGACGTCTGTCTTGTTCTGTAGCTTCTTCTAGGTTGGTTCCTTGGTACCTAATCACACAAAGCATCTCCGCTTGAGGTAGTAGCCATGTCTCAAGTGGGTCAAAGGGAAGTTCAACAACGAGAGAGTTAACCTCGGATTGGATGGCACGTGCTCGGGCTCTTGTCATGGGTCCACTTGGAGCTTGTGTAGTCGAAGTAGTGTCCATGGGGATGATCGAAGGATGCTCCGCATCACACATCCTTCTTTGTAAGCTCGTTGAGAGGTGCAGCAATGGTGCTGAAATATCTCACAAAATGCCTATAGAAACCAGCGAGGCCAAGAAAACTCCTCATTTGTGTGACCGTTTTGGCCTGCGGCCAACTCTCAATAGCTTCAATCTTGGCTTTATCAACTTCAATTCCCTGTAGAGTAACAACATAGCCAAGAAAAGATACTCAGTCGGTGCAAAAGGTGCACTTTCCAAGGTTACCAAACAAACGTGCATCACGTAGAGCAATAAACACAGCACGTAAATGTTCCAAATGCTCCTCCAAAGATTTACTAGAAATTAGTATATCATAAAAATAGACTACCACCAATCGTCCAGTGAAAGCACGTAAAACTTCGTTCACTAATCTCATGAAAGTACTAGGTGCATTAGTTTACCCAAAAGGCATGACTAACCACTCATATAAACGAAACTTAGTTTTAAATGCAGTTTTCAATTCATCTCCCAATTTCATACGAATTTGATGGTATCCACTACGCAAATCAACTTTGGAGAATATTGTAGAGCCACTCAATCCATCAAGCATACCATCTAGCCTAGGAATAGGATGACGATAACGAATAGTAATATTATTAATGCCTCTACAATCAACACACATACACGATGTACCATCCTTTTTCGGCACTAGAATAATAGGAACAGCACAAGGACTAAGGGATTCGTGAATATAACCTTTGTCGAGTAGCTCCTAGACTTGACGCATAATCTCCTTCGTCTCCTCTGGATTGGTACGGTATGGTGCACGGTTCGGTAGCGAAGCACCAGGAATTAAGTCAATCTAATGCTCAATCCCTCAAATAGGTGGTAATACCGGTGGCACGTCTTGTGGAAAGACGTCAGCGAACTCCTGCAAAATGTTAGTAACAGCATGAGGCAAAGAGGAAGGCACGTCCTCGAATGAAAATAATGCCGCTTTGCACACAAAAGCATAGCAAACAAATTTGCTGAAATCTAGATCATCAATATTAGATTTGGTGGCAAGTAAACATGCACTTTTCAATTTAATTTCAGAAGCAACACTAGATGGTTTATCATTAGGCTTGATGTGTTGCTCAAATTCTTTTGCCACAATCTGATTTTCACTCTTGTTGTGCTCCTGTTTTGCTTTATTAGCTCTATTAATATCATGTTTCAAAATGGAATCAGGAGTCATAGGAAGCAAAGTAATATTTTTATCCTTATGAACAAGAGTATATTGATTGTTTCTACCATGGTGTGCAGAATTTTTATCAAATTGCCATGGTGTACCAAGTAATAAGGAACATGCTTGCATAGGTACCACATCACAATCAACATAATCATCATATGTAGAGATACTAAAATGCACACGAATAGTACGTGTTACCTTAACATTGCCGCTGTTGTTGAACCATTGGATGTAGTAAAGATGTGGATGTGGTCTTGTGGTGAGAGATAGCTTCTCCACCATCTTCATGCTAGCCAAGTTGTTGCAGCTCCCTCCATCTATGATGACGCAAACAAAACATTCCTTCACAAATCCCTTTGTATGGAACAAATTATGCCTCTGATTTTGCTCAGCTTGTGTGACCTGCACACTCTAAACACGTTGAGCAACTAAACATTCATACCTGTCAGCATCTTCAAGAGCCATGTATTGCGTCTCATGATCAGGATCATCTCCATCGTGTTCTTCACGTGTAATAAGAGCCAAAGTCTACTCATCATAGTCACTAGAGGACTCATAACCACCATCCTAAGTAGCAATCATCACACGCTGAGATTTGCATTCTCTCGCATAATGACCTCTTCCCTTACAACAACGACAAATAATATCACTTGTGTGCCCTATATATTGATGCCATGGAAGATGAAGCGTTTTGTACAGGCCCGACAGGTGTTCTCTTGGTAGATAGTGGTGGTTGTGCCTGCTTTCTTGTATCACGACTAGAGGTGGCAGCTGATGTAGGTGCCGATGGAGCAGAATGTGAGGAAGTAGAGGATGCACGCGGTGTCCATGAGGAAGGTCGACCTGCAGAAAAGTTAGTTTGTGCCAGTGCGTGTCGATCCTGCACTTCACGTTCAGCTTTACAAGAAAGATGGAATAAACGAGTGATATTATTATACTCCTTATACTCTAGAATGGTCTAAATCTCTCTATTTAATCCACCCATAAAACGTGCAAGCATAGCTTCATTATCCTCAACAATACCACATCTAATCATGCCAGTTTGTAATTCCTGATAATATTCCTCTACAGAATTTTTTCCTTGTCTTAAATGCTTCAATTTTTGAAGTAATTCACGTTAATAATATGGTGGAACCCAACGAGTACGCATAGCAGTTTTCAAAGCAGCCCAAGTAGTTGGAATATTCTTCGGATATAATCTATGATGTTCAGACCACCTCACACAAGCAAAACTAGTGAAAGCACAATGTGCAGCAGCAACACGTCTCTCCTCGGGATAGTCTAAACATGTAAAACATTGTTCGGTTTCTAACTCCCAAGTAAGATATATATCAGGAACATATCTACCCTCAAATGATGGAATATTCAATTTCAGTTTAGGGAGATGGTCATGATCTCATACCTGAGGGGGAGCCCTACCATTGCGATTATTTGCATGTGGACGACCTGGTGGGTGTGGTGCTGGTGGTTGCACGTAGTTCTGATTTTGATCAACCTCATCCTCGTAATCTCCGGCATAATCATCCTCCTCCTCATCGGCAGCAGGAGCCGCAGAAGTATCAACAGTAGCACCAACAGTTTGGTCAGGCTCAAGAGGGACATGGCTCGCTCGGCGGAGGGCTGTTTTGCGACGTGGAGGTAGTCGTCGTCGTTGTTGTTGCTACAGTGGTGCGGCAGGTGCAGCCGGTGGTAGTTGTGGAAGTTGCGCAAGCAGTTCATTAAATTTTTTGTCGAGCTCTGTTTCAAACGTCTTCTCAAGGCCAGTTATCTTATCCATGGCCTCTTCAAAATTGTTCAGCACATCTTGCACCTGTTCAGTCATCATTTGCTGAAATTTATCATGCAACTCCTTATTCGTCATGTTCTCCCAGTCAGTCTCATCGACTTGTGATCCTGCCATGGTTAGCAGCAATAGAAACACAATATGATCCTATAGACTACTAGAAAATGGTGGTGGTGGCGCGTCACAAATCCGTCAAGCAAATCTCAATTCTTACCAGTTCTTACCAAGCAGCAGGTGGATCAGCAAACGGTGTCGTCAAAACTCTCAAAGCTTGAATAGAGTGATTACCAGGGAGAGTCAAACGCACGACATAGATGTATGTGGAGCTAGGAAGGCTTATAATATGGCAGCAAAAAGGGTCATCAATAATCAATTCAGAGATGCAAAGCTGAATAAATGCTCAACGACGGTACTGTGCTGGTCCTAGGCTAGACCGCACTAGAGACGCGAGCCTAGAACATGAACAAAATCACGACTCGACACGTATACAAGGGAAAATCACACTGAATTTTTTTCGCTCTTTTTTTTGCACTCTTTTTTTTTGCTTTTTTTGCTCCTCTTTTTTTTGCGAAAAATCACTATAATGTCGAGTGTCTCAAAACTCTTCCCATGTCAAACTAACAGGATAGGCACGGAATTTTTTTGACAATTTTTTTCGGAAATCAGGGCAGCGACAATGAAAAAGTGCGACAAAAAATCACTATGATGGCGAGTGTCTCAAAACGCTCCCTGGGACCTAAAAATAGGATAGGGAAAAAATATTTTCGGTCGCCGAAATTTTGGCCTAACAACTGCCCGGGGGTCTCCAGACTTTTTTTCCCGAGACCTACTCAGGCAAGGAAACATGAAACGGAAAATAGACGGATCGCGAGAACAAACCTAATATGAAAAGACTCGGATTCGTGGTGGATATAGGATGGTAAGATGTGGAAGCGGTGGTGGTATATGGCAGCTGTGGTGGTATATGGTAGCGGTGGTGGTATATGGATACAGATTGGTGGTGGTATATGGATACGGATTGGTGATGGTATATTGATATGGATTGGTGGCGGATAAGCGGTGGTGGTAGATGGCAGGAGCGATGATGATGGTGCGGCGGTGGCGTGACAACTTGTGAACAGAACTTGAAACTCTAAGGGAAACTAGATGCTAAGACCAACAACTTGACATGATGATGCAACCGCAAAAATGCAAAATACTAAAAGGGCTATGCAAAGGCTCAGACTGGTTCGGATATGATGAACTAACCCTAATTTTTTTTGGCTTTTTCATGGACTGTAGGTATGAAGAACAAACTCGATCTAAACTATTAAAAACTATGAAATCTCACCGAGCAACCTGGAAATCTGATACCACTTGATAGAAGCAAAGGTGTCCCGTCTTTCGATGAGATGATGGATATCGCTTTGGTGGAAGTCGACTTTGACATCCGACTACGAACGTGCGAGGACGTCGCACCTTAGCAATCACTAAACCAACTCCGAGAGGTTATTGACCACGCCGGAGCATGATCAACCTGACCACGAAGGTCTGTTTCCTGCGAGCAAACAAAGACAAACAAGAAACTGAGATTGCAATCTGGATATTGCGAATATAAGAGGAAAGATTTATTAATGAAGGTGGGGTTCTGTGACGCCTTTGTCTGGTCGTTGAACACAAACGAAGTACGTGAAGTTGCAGCTATGGTGAACTTTTAATCTAAACAAAACCCAAAGTCTAAACGACGCGCTAAGGGCTATATATATGGAGGAAGAGGGGGCAATTTCGTGGCCCTTGGAGGAGGGGTCCGAAAGCAACCCTAACTCTTGTTTCCCCACACATACGGACTCTAAAAACAGCCTATACCCAAATATTCCGAAATTACATGGGCCTGGCCCAATAATAATGTGAAGCAGCACCAATAATAGCCTCTGGACAAAATTTATGAAGTGGCATCTTGTATATTTCGTCCAAGGCTTCACGCACTCATTATGGTGGCTTCAAAGTCTTGAAATCATCACTTGTAACTCCATCCTTGTTCCCCTTGCGCATGCCATCATCTCCATGATTGATCTTGCTCGAATGATCATCCTTCTTGTCCAAGCTAGGCCCTTCATTTGTAAGCAAGACAAATGTATCCAATTTAGGCAGCATCATATTCTCATGAACATTATAATCATTACCAAGAAACAAAAGTACCTGGTAATTTAATTGGCGTGCGCGAGCTCTAGTAATTGGTCCTGTATATGTATAAGTAGGGCCTGTGGGTGTAACTTTGTTAGTGATGTCCTCATCAGCTGTGGTGTAGGAGGACCCTGGTAGTGGGAAGGAGGAAGAGGGAGGGGGCATGGAGCTCCGATTTGGGCAAGGATCGCTGGCGGTATGGCGGCTATGGAGGAGCAAGATGGGCGAGGAGAGGCTCTGGAGGCGTATGGACAGGTCGGGGAGGCTTCAGGGGGAATGTTGGAGGTCTCTGGTGGTGGACGGAGAGGGAGGAGCGCTTGGGGTCGCCGGAATCGGGGCGGACAGAGGCGGCGGCCGTGGCGGCAATGGTGGTCGAGGAGTGGCTCTCGGGCTCCGATGAGAGGCTGGGGAGGGCTAGTGGAGTGCGGGTCTGATGATGAGATGCTCGGGAGAGGCTTGGGTGGCCTTTAAATAGGCGGGGACGAGGAGGTCGAGCTGGCGTCGCCGCGGACGCGTGGCCGGCCGCCGCGGACGCATGTGCATGCACCCGAGCTCGGTGGTAGACGACGGAGGAGGAACAGGGGAGACTCACGGGGAGGTAGACGACGCCAGGGAGCATGGGGAGGAAGAGACGAGCGCCATTAAAGCGATACCACCACTGTTTGCCCGTGGGCGTGCGTCGGCGAGCACCGACAAGGAGGTTTCCTAAGAGGAAGAGGGGTCCAGGGAGGTGGCGACGATGAGAGGAAGACGCTGGACATGCTCACGAGCGCGAAGACGACGAGAGGGGAGAGGATGAAGCAGAAACGACGCTCTGGATGTGGCCACAACGCGTAGAGCGCATGAATTTCCATGCCAGCTACGCGGTCACCACGAGATAATGCATAGGGAGGTCACAAGACGATTGCAAACTATGTCTGGGGTGATGTTCTTCCAAACTGGAGTCCGTGGGAGGTGAAAACGTGAGGGAAGAGGCTCTGTGTCTGAGTTAGGCATCGATTAAAGTTTGTTGTACCAAACTTTGTCAAGCCAATGTGCTCAACAGAGAACTGATTAAGGCCAAATGAGTTGTCTGGGGTGATTAACTAAGGAAGGACTATAATCCTGGAGGTTTTGAGGGGAATTGGACCAAGATACATCATAGTTGCTTCACAACTACATATTTGGTCCAGAATCAAGATCAAGATGATGCACTCACATAGAGTACCCACTTGAGCTCAAATTTGGCAAGGCTCGATGATGTGGACAAATAAAGATTCTGTAAAAATTTCATACCAAATGGACAAGCCAAATGGTACTTATTTCACACACATCCCCTTTGTCCAGAAACTTGGAATAATTCTAGGGAAATATTGCCTTGAAGAATTGATCCCAAAATTGGTGGAGAGAGGTTTTATGGTCATGAGAATGCTCTCGTAAAATTTCAGCCAAAATGAAGCAATATAACATATACTTGCTTCACAATCTGAAAATATTGACAGAATCAAAGATATGATCCTGTGCTCACATAGATGATTGGATGGAGCTGAAAATTGGAGGAGTGTAAAGATATGGGCACATGAAGAGCTGTGAAAATTTTCAACTCATTTCGATAACCGTAGCTAGTACTTTCTTCACAGTGCCTCCTGTCTGACAGAAACTTTGAAAAATCACTAAGGGAAGTTGCCTTGGCAAATGAAGCTAAATTTTTGCATGAGGCAATGATTTGGATGTAGAAGCATGCCCAAAAAGTTTGGGAGCAATCAAGAAAGGATAGGTGGCACTTCCTTCACATAAAGCCACACTGGACAGAAATGAATAATAATTATTGGGCAATTATTATTGGGCTAGGACAGGAACGTTTGGGCATATTTGAGCAAGATATGACCCAAAGAAATTATGAGAATTATTTGGAAATTTTGGGAGTGACAGAAATATAGGTTTCTTCACAAACTAGGGCAAACATGGTTATTCCTTTAATTAAAAAAGGAATATTCCCTAGAAAAGAATTTTAGGGTTGGGCTAGGATGGAAATGACATGTTCTTGGGAAAGTTTTGAGAATGATGAACCAGGATGATGATCTCCCAGGTCGCAAGGCCACAGAACCACTCCAAAAAGAAAAATAGAGCAAAAACCAAATAAATCAAAGAAAAAAGAGAAGGGCCAAAAACCAAGCTCGTACACCATCGGGTCGTTGCTGATGTTGCTCTCCTCCGGTGTCTCCTGCTCCTGCTTCGACCGCGGGGGAAGTGGTGACGGTGCCACCTGCTCCGACCACATCCCTAGCGGCGTCCACATCCTCTCGCGCCTTCGCATCCCCAGTAGCATTGGTGGTTGCGGGCGTCGGAGCCCTTGAGGTGGACGGGTGAGCCGACGCACCGGATTTCTTCTTGTGCGCCATGGTCGACGGCTCCGTTGAAGACAAAGATGGTGATGAAGATGACGCGTTGCAGATGCTTTCAGGTTCGCGCAAGTGATCCCCCTACCTGGCGCGCCAAAGATATCGTAAACCACGACCACCTATGGGACCAAGGGCCCCTTGCTGGTTCGGCAGGGGGATGTCACGTCGCACAAAGAGCAGAAGAACGTGGGGCAGCATGACAGAGATCACACGGGCAATTTTACCCAGGTTCGGGCCGCCATGAGGCGTAAAACCCTACTCCTGCTTTGGTGGATTGATGGTGGAAGAGTGGTGACGAGGCGCAATACACTTGCCCGGCAGGGTCGCCTTGGGAGAGGTAGTGGTTGTGCGCGTATGAGTGTGTGGGTGTCCAACTTCCCAACCCTTTCTACGGTTGCCATGGGCCTACTTTATAGATTAAGGGGTCACCACAATGGCAAAATAGTCATTATGCACTGATAAGATAGCAAACAGTGCTATCATACGTAACTCTGCAGGCTGACAGTGCGCATTAAATGCACCGCTCAACATCACATCGTTGCTTGCCCGGCAAGCCTTGCTGGGCTTGTCTTGCCTGCTCCATGTCTGCTTGTTTGACACGTCGCAGGCTGGGTGCCGCTTATAGGCATTTCCTATAGAAAGAGGCCACCATGTGGCGAATGGCTGCCACATATTCACTTTGCGGCTTGACACCGCATTGATCAGTGATGTGGGTCATGGTGGAATGGCTTGGTGAGGTGGCTCTATTCCCGTAAGTCCCGGCAGGCCCTGCTGGGGAGTCTTGAATGTTTCCTTCTGGGGGTGACCCTGCCCTCGCCGAGCTTGTCTGCCCGGTAAGGGAGGCTTTTCTCCTGGTGGTGTCTTGCTTCTCTGGCTTGATCTTGGTCCTCTTGATCTGCATGCTGGTACTTTAAAGATCTCGATCTCCAGCATTCTGGCTTGGTTCGGTGTTGCAATCTCGTCCCGTGCCTGTGCACAGTCTGGGCAACGGACCCCGGGTTTGTTGCACCGACATTCTCCGAAGATGGAAGAGGCAACAAATCAATAGGTGCTCGAGGTAGGAAAGCATACACAATTTCAAAAGGGCACATCTTAGTAGTAGAATGCAGCGAACTATTATAAGCAAATTCAGTATGAGGCAAGCATTCTTCCCACATTTTCTTGTTATTCCTCAAAACAACCCTAAGCATAGTAGACAATGTCCTATTGACTACTTCAGTTTGTCCATCAGTTTGGGGGTGACATGTAGTACTAAAAAGCAGTTTAGACCCCAACTTAGCCCATAAACATCTCCAAAAGTGGGTAAGAAATTTAGTATCACGATCTGAAACAATAGTATTTGGCACACCATGCAAGCGAATAATTTCACGAAAGAATAAATTAGCAATAATAGCAGCATCATCGCTTTTATGACATGGTATGATGTGTGCCATATCCACGACAACAAATATGCTACCCTTCCCTTCTTTGTTCGAGGTAATCCTAAAACAAAATCCATAGATATATCCTCCCAAGGAACACTAGGTACAGGCAAAGGCATATATAAACCATGAGGATTGAGTCGTGACTTAGCTTTTTCACATGTAGTGCAGCGAGCAACAAAATGCTCAACATATTGTCGCATCTTTGGCTAAAAGATATGTGTAGCAAGTATATCCTCCGTTTTCTTCTCGCTAAAATTCGCATTAATCCTCTTCCATGCGCCTCCTACAACAACAAAAGACGAACAGAGCTAGCTAGAATGCATAGCTTGCTAGCACGAAACAAGTATCCATCATTAACAACAAACTTGTTCCATGTTCTTACTTCTTTACAATTCTGCATTACATCTCTAAAATCAGCATCATGCACATATTGATCTTTGATGGTCTCCAACCCAAATATTTTAAAGTCAAATTGTGAAATCATAGTATAGCGACGAGACAATGCATCAGCAATAACATTTTGTTTACCCTTCTTGTGTTTAATAACATAAGGAAAATTCTCTATGAATTCAACCCATTTAGCATGTCTACGATTCAGTTTGGCTTGACTTTTAATATGTTTCAAAGATTCATGATCACAATGTATAACAAATTCTTTAGGCCATAAACAATGTTGCCATGTTTATAAAGTCCGAACAAGAGCATATAATTCTTTATCATAAGTAGAATAGTTCAGACTAGGCCCACTCAATTTTTCAAAAAAGTATGCAACAGGTTTGCCATCTTGTAATAACACACCTCCTAATCCAATTCCACTAGCATCACATTCAAGCTCAAAAGTCTTATTAAAATCAGGAAGTTGGAGTAAAGGAGCATGTGTCAACTTATCTTTCCATACCATGAAGGCTTCTTCCTGTGCGGTACCCTAAACAAAAGGCACATCCTTCTTTCCCAGCTCATGGAGAGGTGCAGAAATGGTGCTGAAATCTCTCACAAAACGCATATAGGATCTAGCAAGGCCAAGAAAACTCCTCACTTGTGTGACCGTTTTGGGCTGCGGCCAACTCTCAATAGCTTCAATCTTGGCTTTATCAACTTCAATTCCCTCTGGAGTAACAACATAGCCAAGAAAAGATACTCGGTCGATGCAAAAGGTGCACTTCCCAAGGTTACCAAACAAACGTGCATCACTTAGAGCAATAAAAACATCACGTAAATGTTCCAAATGTTCTTCCAAAGATCTGCTATAAATCAGTATATCATCAAAATAGACTACCATAAATCATCCAATGAAAGCACGTAAAACTTCGTTCATTAATATCATGAAAGTACTAGGTGCATTTGTTAACCCAAAAGGAATGACTAACCACTCATATAATCCAAACTTAGTTTTAAATGTTGTTTTCCATTCATCTCCCAATTTCATACGAATTTGATGGTATCCACTTCGCAAATCAACTTTGGAGAATATTGTAGAGTGATGTCTACTATGCTACTTTATTCTTGGGCCTCCAAGCACGGAGTTTTGTAGGACAGTAGCAATTATCCCTCAAGTGGATGACCTAAGGTTTATCAATCCTTGGGAGGCGTAGGATGAAGATGGTCTCTCTCAAACAACCCTGCAACCAAATACAATGGCAAATTGTATAGGTGCACTAGTTCGGTGAAGAGATGGTGATAAAAGTGTAATATGGATGGTAAAATATATTTTTATAATATGAATAAATAAAAACAGCAAGGTAGCAAATAGTAAACGGGCACAAAAACGATATTGCAATGCTTGAAAATGAGGCCTAGGGTGCATACTTTCGCTACTGCAATCTCTCAACAGTTCTAATATAACTGGATCATATAACCACCCCTCAATGTGCGATGAAGAATCACTCCAAAGTTCTTATCTAGCGGAGAACATAAGAAGAAATCATTTGTAGGGTACGAAACCACCTCATAGCTATTCTTTCCGATCGATCTATCCAAGAGTTCATACTAAAATAACACCAAATAATTTCAAATTCATAATACTCAATCCAACACAAAGAACTTCAAAGAGTGCCCCAAGATTTCTACCGGAGAAACAAAAGATGAGAATGTGCATCAACCCCTATGCATAGATTACCCCAATGTCATCGGGGGAATCCACAAGTTGAGTGCCAAAACACATATCAAGTGAATCAATATGATTCCCTATTGTCACCACGAGTATTCATATGCAAGACATATATCAAGTGCTCTCAAATCCATAAAAGTATTCAATCTGATAACAATGAAATCTCAAAGGGAAAAACTCAATTCATCACAACAAGATAGAGAGGGGAAACACCATATGATCCGACTATATTAACAAAGCTCGCGATACATCAATATCGTGCAATCTCAAGAATACAAGAGAGAGAGAGATTAAACACATAGCTACTGGTACAAACCCTCAGCCCCGAGGGTGGACTACTCCCTCCTCATCATGGTGGCCGTCGGGATGATGAAGATGGCCACTGGAGATGATTCCCCCCTCCGGCAGGGTGCCGGAACGGGATGTAGATTGGTTTTCAGTGGCCACAGAGGCCTGTGGCGGCGGAACTTCTGATCTAGGTTAACCCCGAGGGTTTTTGGAATATCTGGGAATTTATAGGGTAAAGCGGGGGTGCGGGAGGCCATCGAGGTGGGCACAACCCACCTGGGCCCGCTTGGGCCCCCAGGCGTGCCATGGTGGGTTGTGGCCCCAACGGGGCACCCCCCCAGGTGCTGCTCTAGCCCATTGGTGGTCTTCTGGTCCATAAGTAATCCACAATAAGTTTCACGGTGTTCGGACTCTGTTTGATATTGATTTCCTGCAATGTAAAAAACATGCAAAAAAACAGCAACTGGCACTTGGCACTATGTCAATAGGTTAGTACCAAAAAATGATATAAAATGATTATAAAAATCCAAGAATGATAATATAACAACATGGAACAATAAAAAATTATAGATACGTTGGAGACGTATCAGCATCCCCAAGCTTAATTCCTGCTCGTCCTTGAGTAGGTAAATGATAAAAATAGAATTTTTGATGTGGAGTGCTGCCTAACATGTCATCTCATATTCTTTTCTTTGTAGCATGGACATTTGGACTTTTATATGGTTCAAAGCAATAGTCTAGTTTTGACATGAGACTTAAATACTCAAGCATATCAACAAGCAACCATGTCTTTCAAAATATCAACGCTAAAATAAGTTATCCCTAGCCCATCATGCTTAATCATTGATCCATTCATGAAACACACTCGCATATTAGCTACACCCAATGCTCAAGTACGATCATAGTGCCCCCTACTTGGTGCTTTATAAGAGAAGATTGAGACTCAAATTAAAAATAAAAATTGCATCAAGTTAAAGAAAGGCCCTTCACAGAGGGAAGTAGGGATTTGTAGAGGTGCCAGAGCTCAGAGCGAAAATTGAGAGATAAAAACATTTTGAGAGGCATCCTTTTCCCACCAATGAAAACGACTTAGAGCTCACAACACTTTCCATGCTAGGTATATCATAGGCGGTTCCCAAACAGAAAATAAACTTTATTCCTTTTTCCACCATACTTTCACTTTCCATGGCTGACCGTATCCATGGGTGCCCTCCATACCAACACTTCCCAAGGAATTTATTATTTGACAGCATAAAGTAAATTCATTTTTCATTTCGGGATTGGGCATCCCTAATACCTTTGCCTTACTCTCGTGCAATGACAAGTGAATAAACACTCATCATGAGAATAACACATCTATCTTGGAAAATATTGGCCACCCCTCACCGCCTCGCGAGCGGTACAAGCACACAAAAGAGAAATTTATTTTGAAAATTAGAGATGGCACATACAAATTTGCTTAGAACGGCAAAAGAATACCGCATATAGGTAGGTATAGTGGACTCATGTGGCAAAACTGGTTTAAAGGATTTTGGACGCACAAGTAGTGATCATAATTAGTGCAAAATGAAGGCTAGCAAAAGATTGAGAAGCGACCAACCAAGAAACGAATAATCTCATAAGCGAGGATTGAGCATAATTAACACCGAATAATGCACCACAAGTAGGATGTAATTTCATTGCTTCGTATCACATCATCATATCTCGAAACTATTACAAGGAATCAAGTTTATTTTGTCCAATGATCTTCATGAAAGTTTTTATTATATCCTTCTTGGATATCTATCACTTTGGAACTAATTTTCATGTGTTGCTTGTGATAAGCTCAAACAAATATAAGTGAAGATCATGAGCATAATATTTATTTCTCTCAAATTAATTTAAGTGAAGCAAGAGAGAATCTCTTCAAAAATACTAAAGCACACCATGCTCAAAAAGATATAAGTGAAGCACTAGAGCAAATGACAAACTACTCCAAAAAGATATATGTGAAGATCAAGCGAGTAGTTAAGTAAATAGTTAGCTATTTTAGGACTCTCTCTTATTCAAAAACTTTCAGATCTAAGCATTTTATTAAAACAGCAAGAAAAACAAAATAAAATGACATTCCAAGAATAGCACACATCATGTGGAGAAGCAAAAACTTAGGCTCAACTGATACTTACCGATAATTGTTGATGAAGAAAGGTGGGATGCCAACCAGGGCATCCTCAAGCTTAGATGCTATGTTGGGATGCCTTGGGCATCCCCAAGCTTGAGATTTTGTGTCTCCTTAATTCCTTTTATATCACGGTTTCCCTAAATCTTAAAAGCTTCATCCACACAAAACTCAACAAGAACTCGTGAGATAAGTTAGTATAAACCAAAGCAAAAACCTTATCATTCTCTACTGTAGCAAATCATTAGAATTATTATTCAACATTGCATACTGAATGCCTCTGCATATTTAATACTCCTATCCTCAAATAGAATCATTAAACAAGCAAACATATGCAAACAATGCAAACATAACAACAATCTTCCAAAACATTACAGTCTGTAAAGAATGCAATATTCATCATACTTCCCTAACTCCACAAATTCTGAAAAAATTACCACACTTTAGAAAATTTATCAGAGATTATTTTGCAAAAAGTTTCAGCATTTTATCACATTCTTACTTTTCTAGGGAATTTTTGCAACAGCGATAAACTTTCTGTTTTCAAACAGCAACATGTAGGCTTGCAAAATAAGCATAGTAAAGGCTATCATTGCCACTTTTATTGATATAAAAGATGCAAAACATTATTCTAAATAACATCAAGAAAATCCTGACAAAATAAATTGACGCTCCAAGCGAAACACATATCATGTGACGAATGAAAACGTAGCTCCAAGTGAGGATACCGATAATGTTGGAGACGAAAGAGGGGATGCCTTTCGGGGCATGCCCGAGCTTAGTTGCTTGGATCTTCCTTAAATATTTCCTTGAGTGCCTTGGGCATCCCCAATCTTAGGGTCTTGTCACTCCTTATTCTCCTCATATCGACATCTCACCCAAAACTTGAAAACTTCAATCACACAAAACTTAACGGAACATCGTGAGATAGGTTAGTATGATAAAAAGCAAAGCTTTTCACTTTGGTACTGTCAAAGTCAAGATTCATAATTGTTTCCACACAATTCATACTGTAGCATACCATTTCCACAATTTATATTGAGCAATATAAGCCATAGAAACTAGAAAACAAGCAAACTATGCATTGAAAACAGAATCTGTCAAAAACAGAACAATCTGTAATGATCTGGATAACTACCATACTTCTACTACTCCAAACATTCTGAAAAAATAGGAAAATGTAGAAAATTTGTATATCAATCATCTGTAAAAAAATCAGAATTTTTCGACGCTCCAGTGAATTTAAACAATTTTGTCTCTGGAAGCAAAAGTTTTTGTTTTTGCACAGAATCAAGTCAACTATCATCCACACTATCCCAAAGGCTTTACTTGGCACTTTATTGAAACAAAAGCTATAAAAAATTATTACTACAGTAGCATAATCATGTGAACACACAAAAATAGTAGGTAAAAGTGTTGGGTTGTCTCCCAACAAGCGCTTTTCTTTAAGGGATTTTTATTTTTGTGCCCCTGGTTCCTTAGCTCTACTCATTCATCCCCACTCTGTTAAATTTTGCTCACTTTTCCCCACTCCCTTGCCCGAAACCCTCAGAACAGGTTATAACGGACATTGCCGTTGGGTCAATGCCTTTGACCGTTAGCTGACGAGTGGGGCCGCGTATACGTGGGCGCATGCAAGACCGCGGTCGTGGGGTAGCACGTGTCCATGAACATGCCCGAAATGTCCCATCATATAAAGAGGCCAACCACCTCCATCGCCCCTACCATTTCCCCCCAAATCCCCTCGCTGCGGCATCATCTTCCTCTCCCCCACCGGTGTCGTCTCGCTCTCCTCCACTGCCTCCACCACACCGTCTCGCTCTCGCCCACCGCATCCTCTTCCTCACCTTCATCGCCTCCATCTGTCAGATGGCCGACGCTCGTGGCGACACCGGCGCAGCAGCCGGAGATGTGATGGAGCCGCAGGGTCAGGGCGCGGTGACCGCGGATGTCGGCGGCGTCCATGGCAGTGCAGGGAAACTCGCAACCGCTGCGGATGTGGCGAGCTCCGCCTCATCGCTACAGAAGGTGACGTCGTCGAGCGGCGCAG
Organism: Aegilops bicornis; assembly: GCA_021605145.1. Lineage (NCBI taxonomy): Eukaryota > Viridiplantae > Streptophyta > Magnoliopsida > Poales > Poaceae > Aegilops > Aegilops bicornis. Next base: position 456,166,557 of record CM038675.1, on the reverse strand, counting down.
TCCATCCCGATGCCCCCGTTGCGCCGCCTGCCATGGAGGAGCAGGTATTTGCACTTGCTTAGCTTGTAGAGTTAGTTGCTCCCTAGTTGCATTGGTTAGATTGTGATTCATACAGTAGTTCAGATGGTTAGAGTAGTTGGTTTGATGGATGGGCCGGGGTTTTTTGTATGGGTTGGGGGGATGGGGGTTTTTGGACTAGGGTTTGTTGGATAAATTCGTTGCAAAAATGATAGCTAGATGTTGTGAACTATGATTTTAGGTGCTGCAATGATTGGGGTTTTTAGATTTGGATAAATTCATTGCAAAAATGCTAGACGTTGTGAACAGATTGGGGTTTTTAATGCTATGATGCTTATTAGATTTGTTTTTAGTGCTCAGAGATTGGGGTTTTTAATGCTACTCAGATTCGTTGCCTTAGATTGGATCCCTGTTAGATTTGTTTTTTAATGCTACTCAGATTGGGGTTTTGAATGTCATATGCCCAAATGGAATCCATTGATTAAGAAGTTATTTGATTCATTAGTATATAAATTTTTCCACAACATGTAGTTATATTAGCTCTGTTCTTCAATGTGTGTGCATGACCAATGATCAATGTGTTATTTGAATGTCATATTGGGGTTTTTGATCAATGTGTGTACAAATCTAATACATTGATATACTAGTGATGGATGTGGTTTTTGAATGCATAGAGCTAAGGGGCACAGAAATAAAAAAAAACACTTCTAAAACATTTCTGATATTGGGAGTATATTAGCCCTATGATCAATGTGTCATGTGTGCATATCTAAAATTTCAATTGGCTACTAGTGATGGATGTAATTGTATATTCAGGAGGATGATGGTTGGGGGAGAAAGAGGAAGTTGGCCGACTACGACCCGTACGAGGGGGCGTTTAGTGATGACTCTGAATATGAGGTAAGCATATCCCTTGTTCATTTAGTTCCTTTGACATGGTGTACATGAATCTATAATGTATTAATGCAATTCATTCATGTGTGCAGTATGATTCTGGAGATGATGTGTACAAGGGCAACGTCGCGTCCTTCACAGCCAAGGAGGTGGAGAAGATCAAGGCAAAGGGAGTTGCTTCCTTCTACAACCGCAAGTTCAAGAAGTGGCATCGCCCTACTGCACCACCAAGCCAAAGCCAAGGGATGGCCGCTTGATCACCTTACATCTCATGCTGAGGATGTGGCGATTCGCGGGGAGGACTACACGATCAGGGGGCAGCATGCCGTCCTCGCGAAGGCCCTGACTCCGGCGTGATGTGATTGATGATGTGATGTTGTGTTACTTTTGGTTTGGTTTGTTGAAATGTTGGGTTACTTTTGGTTTGTTGAACTGAATCTCGTTGGTTATGGTTTGTTGAACTGAATCTCTCGTTGGTTATGCTAGTAATCTGGTTGCTATCTATATTTATCTGTCATTATATTTGCATGTGGTATATTTGTCTGTCCTGAATCTATGGTTAGTTATGTTTAGATGTTGTGAACTATGATCTTAGGTGTTGCAATGATCACACATGTTGTGTAGGAAATCAAATGCATGCTCCAAATGAGATCATGTGTAGCGACCCGACCTCAGACGGTCAAGTTTCCGTGTTGTCGTGCCATCCTCGGATCAAGATGTCGGCACACACAAAGACATCAATGTATATATCAAAGTGCAATCACATGTATAATTAACGTAAAACTGATATATACCTCATAAGCCTCATCGGAAACAAGTAATCGGGTGTGGAGTCCCATCAACGCCATCGGCAGGTTGAGTGTAGACCGTAACCCTGTACCGTACTCTTACTCGTCGGAAGTAAATGTCAGCAACATGATACGTTGCAGCCGTGTAGGTCAGTACATTGAATGTACCGGCAAGATCACAACATGAGAAAACAGATGATAAAACTATACTATATGCAATATGGCTTTGTGGCTCTGTGTCTGAGTTTTGTTTGCGTAAAAGCTGATTTATTTTCCCTACATCAAAGGAATAAATGAAGTCTGTACTATAGAGTTTTCTATCATGACATGGTTCCGCCAACCGATATCTCATAGCCCAAATTCATCATAAGTTGCCCACAATTAAGTTATCAATCCGGTGTTGAGAGTTCCGAGATAGATCCAAGTCCAGAGGCTCAAATTGTCCGTAACCGGGGACACGGCTAATCGATTAGGTTTAAACCCTCTGAAGAGGTTTGTACACTTTACCCGCAAGATTCGATCCCTCTTTTTACGTTCTCGCACTTCAGGGTGTTTGAGAACAAGATGACCCAAACATGGTCTTTCGAAGAGTTCCCCTGACCACTGTCCGGTGCTCATCCAATCCTACCGTAGTTCTACATCTGCTAGCACCGTCCCAGCCAGAGTCACAACTAAGATCAACCAAGCCAGAGCCCATATTGACTTGCGGTTGCACAGGTAAGCTTCCGGGCATGAAGTATTCTTCCGTCTCTTTGAGTCTGGGTGAAGCTTTCCGCAAGATGTCATGGCGCTTCTCCATGCATCCCGCCAACCACTGGTTTCTCCAGGTGCCCGTCAACCATCCTTCACCCAAGAGTGTGTATTGAATTCTTGACTCGAGTCTTGAAGTCTTGAGGCCTTGAAGATGCAGTCCTTGCAGATGCCATCATGGAGTTGTCGTCATTGACGTAGAGTCCTCCTTCTTCACACCACTCTCGTGCACTCATACCAAACCCCATCTACTATAGCGTAGCATTAAAATAAATGACGTCCCGGGCTTGGTAACAGGGTGATGGGTTCCTACCTCATGCATACTACTCAACTACAAGGATTCAATATCACTCTTTGGAGGGATTGTTGCGAAGATGACACTAAATGCAATAAAACATAGGTATGAAAGCATGGTCAAAGTGAACTTGCTCGGTAAGTTGATGAAGATAACAACACTCTCGAATAATGACTTGGTAGAACTATTCGTCACTCCGCTGAAAATCTATATAGTCATAGCATTCATATAAGCAAACATCCTAGCAAACAATTCTAACACTCATAATAAAACCAACAATTAAAAATGCAAATCAAGGGACACCAAATAAAAACAAAGGAAAACTACACAACAAAACTACCAAAGAAAACTCGGAGAAAACAAATCAAGGTTTTCACCACATCAAGCATCAACTAAGAAATAGTTTTACACAACTAAATGATAGAGACAAAGGTGTCCCGATGTTTCGATGAGATGGTGGCTATCGTTTCTGTGGGAGTCGACCTTGACGATCCGACTACGTACGTGCGAGACGTCGCGCCTTAGCAATCGCTAAACCAACTTCCGAGGGTTATTGACCACGCCGAGCACGATCAACCTGACCACGAGGGCCTGTTTCCTGCGAGCAAACGAAGAACAAGCAAGAAACTAAGATTGCAATCTGGATATTGCGAATATAAGAGGAAAGCTTTATTAATGAAGGTGGGGTTCTGAGACGCCTTGGTCTGGTCGTTGAACACAAACGAAGTACGCGAAGTTGCAGCTATGGCGAACTTTTGATCTAAACAAAACCCAAAGTCTAAACGACGCCCTAAGGGCTGTATATATGGAGAAAGAGGCACTAGTATAATAGGAACAACACAAGGACTAAGAGATTCGCGTATATAACCTTTGTCGAGCAGCTCCTGTACTTGACGCATAATCTCCTTCGTCTCCTCTGGATTGGTACGGTATGGTGCACGGTTGGGTAGCGATGCACCGGGAATTAAGTCAATTTGATGCTCAATCCCTCGAATAGGTGGTAATCCGGTGGCACGCCTTGTGGGAAGACGTCAGTGAACTCCTGCAAAATGTTAGTGACAACAGGGGCAAAGAGGAAGGCACGTCCTCGAATGAAAATAATGCCTCTTTGCACACAAAAGCATAGCAAACAGATTTGCTAGAATCTAGCTCCTCAATATCAGATTTGGTGGCAAGTAAACATGCACTTTTCAGTTTAATTTCAGAAGCAACATTAGATGGTTTATTGTTAGGCTTCATTTGTTGCTCAAATTCTTTTGCCACAATCTGATTTTCACTCTTATTTTTCTCCTGTTTTGCTTTATTAGCTCTATTAATATCATCTTTCAAAATTGAATCAGAGTCATAGGAAGCAAAGTAATATTTTTATCCTTGTGAACAAGAGTATACTGATTGTTTCTACCATGGTGTACAGAATTTTTATCAAATTGCCATGGTCTACCAAGTAATAAGGAACATGCTTGCATAGGTACCACATCACAATCAACATAATCAAAGCATATGTAGAGATACTAAAATACACACCTAACAAAGACGTGTTACCTTAACCTTGCCGCTGTTGTTGAACCATTGGATGTAGTAAGGATGTGGATGTGGTCTTGTGGTGAGAGAAAGCTTCTCCACCATATCCATGCTAGCCAAGTTGTTGCAGCTCCCTCCATCTATGATGACGCTGAATAGAACGTTCCTTCACAACTCCCTTTGTATGGAACAAGTTATGCCTCTGATTTTTCTCAGCTTGTGTAACCTGCACACTCAAAACACGTTGAGCAACTAAACATTCATACCTGTCACATCTTCAAAGCCATGTATTGCGTCTCATGATCAGAATCCTCTCCACCGTGTTCTTCATGCGTAATAAGAGCCAAAGTCTCTTCATCATAGTCACTAGCGGACTCATACCCACCATCCTCAGTAGCAATCATCACACGCTGAGATTGGCATTCTCTCATAAAGTGTCCTCTTCCGCATAACGACGACAAATAATATCACTTGTGTGTCCTGTTGACGCCATGGAAGAAGAAGAGCTCTGTGTAGGCCCAGCAGTGTGCTCTTGGCGAGATAGTGGTGGTTGTGCCCGCTTTCTTGTATCACGGTTGGAGGTGGCAGCCGGCGGAGGTGCCGTGTAGTAGAACGTGTGGAAGTAGATGATGCACGTGGTGTCCATGAGGAAGGTCGACCTGCAGAAAAGTTAGTCTGCGCCAACGCCTGTCGATCCTGCACTTCACGTTCAGCTTTACAAGCAAGATGGAATAATCGAGTGATATTAGTATAATCCTTGTAGTGTAGAATGGTCTGAATATCTCTATTTAATCCACCCAGAAAACGTGCAAGCATAGCTTCATTCTCCTCAACAATACCACATCTAATCAAGCCGGTTTGTAATTCACGATAATATTCTTCTACCGAATTTTTTCCTTGTCTTAAGCGCTGCAATTTTTGAAGTAATTCACGTTGATAATATGGTGGAACCCAACGAGTACGCATAGTAGTTTTCAAAGCAGTCCAAGTAGCTGGAACAGGATATAATCTACAATGTTCAGACCAGGAACACATGCAAAGCTAGTGAAAGCACAAACAGCGGGGAACACGTCTCTCCTCGGGATATTGTAAACATGTAAATCGTTGTTCAGTTTCTAACTCCCAAGTAAGATATATATCGTGAACATATCTACCCTCAAATGGTGGAATATTCAACTTCAGTTTAGGGAGATGGTCATGATCTCGCACTGAGGGGAGCCCTAACATTGCCATTATTTGCATGTGGACGACCGGGTGGTTGTGGTGCCGGTGGTTGCACTTGCACGTAGTTCTGAAGTTGATCAACCTCATCCTCGTACTCTCTCACATAATCATCCTCCCCACATCGCCAGCAGGAGCCATGAAGTATCAACAAGAAGACCAAAGCAGCTTGGCCAGTGAAGAGGGACACGGCTCGCTTCGGCGGAGGGCTGCTTCGATGTGGAGGTAGTCGTTGTTGTTGTTGTAGAGGTGCATTAGGTGCAGCCGGTGGTGGTGGTGGTAGACGCAGCGAGCAATTCATTAAACTTGTTATCGAGCTTTGTTTCAACGCCTTCTCAATGCCATCTATCTTCTCCATGGCCTCTTCAAATCTATTTAGAACATCTTCCACCTGCCCACTCATCATTTGTTGAAACTTATCATGTAGCGCTTTGTTTGTCATGTTCTCCCGGTCGGTCTCGTCGGCTTGTGATCCTGCCATGGTTAGCAGCAATAGAAACACACAAGAATATGATTCGACAGACTACTAGGAAGTGGTGGTGGTGGTGTGGTGGGCGGTCACAAATCCGTCAAGCAAATCTCAAATTCTTACCAGTTCTTACCCAAAGAAGGCGGTGATCGGCAAACCGATGTAGTCAAAACTCTCAAAGCTTGGATAGAGCGATTACGGGGAGAGTCAAACGCATACGATGTAGATGTATGTGGAGCTGGGAAGGCTTATAATATGGTGGCAAAAAGGGTCAAGAATAATCAAATCGGAGATGCAAAGTTGAATAAACGCTCAACGACGCAGATCAGGTTGGTCCTAGGCTAGACCGTGCTAGAGACGCGAGCCTAGAACACTAACAAAATCACGGCTACTGCACGGAAACAACGGAAAAGCACACTCTGGAAATTTTTTTTTTCTCTTTTTTTTTGCTGCTTTTTTTTTGCTTTTTTTTTTTTTGCGAAAAATCACTATAATGGCGAGTGTCTCAAAACTCTTCCCAGGTCAAACTGACAGGATGGGCACGAAATTTTTTCGACCAAAATTTTTTTTTTGACTGCCCGGACCCAAAAACTGGAAACGGGTCAAAAAAACTTTCTATAACGGCGACTGTCTCAATACGCTTAGAAACACCTAAAAGTAGGATAGCCAGAAATTTTTTCGACAAGTGCGTTTTCGGAAAATTTTGGGCCTAACGGAGGGTGGTTTCGGACCTACTCGGCTAGGAAACACGAATCGGAAACTAGATGGATCTCGAAAACAAACCTAATATGAGAAGAACTCGGATTGGTGGTGGATATATGGTTGTGGTATATGGCAGCGGTGGTGGTATATGGCAGCGGTGGTGGTATATGGCTACGGATTGGTGGTGGATAAGAAGGGTGGTAGATGGCAAGGCGATGATGATGGTGGCGGCGGCGTGACAACTTATGACCAGGACTCGAAACTCTAAAAGACTAGACTCTAAGACCGGCAACTTGACACGACGATGCAACAAGAAATTCAACAAAGCAAAAACCCCAAAAAGATTATGCGAAGGCTCAGATTGGTTCGGATATGATGAACTAACCCTAATTTTTTTTGTGGCTTTTTCGTGGACTTTAGGTATGAAGAACAAACTCGATCTAATCTACGAAAAACTGTAAAATCTCACCAAGCAACCTGAAAATCAGATACCACTTGATAGAGACAAAGGTGTCCCGATGTTTCGATGAGATGGTGGCTATCGTTTCTGTGGGAGTCGACCTTGACGATCCGACTACGACGCGGCGAGACGTCGCGCCTTTAGCAATCGCTAAACCAACTTCCGAGGGTTATTGACCACGCCGAGCACGATCAACTCGACCACGAGGGCCTGCTTCCTGCGAGCAAACGAAGAACAAGCAAGAAACTAAGATTGCAATCTGGATATTGCGAATATAAGAGGAAAGCTTTATTAATGAAGATGGGGTTCGAGACGCCTTGGTGCAGTCGTTGAACACAAACGAAATCTGTGAAGTTGCAGCTATGGCGAACTTTTGATCTAAACAAAACCCAAAGTCTAAACGACGCCTAAGGGCTGTATATATGGAGAAAGAGGAGGGAATTTCGTGGCCCTTGAGAGAGGGGTCCGAAACCAACCCTAACTCTTGTTTCCCCACACATCTGGACTCTAAAACAGCCTACACTTAAGTATTTCGAAATTACATGGGCCTGGCCCAATAATAAGGTGACGCAGCACCTAGAATAGCCTATGGACGAATATTATGAAGTGGCATCTTGTATATTTCGTCCAAGGCCTCATGCTCTCATTAGGGTGGCTTCAAAGTCCTGGAATCATCACTTGTAACTCCGTTCTTGTTTCCCTTGCATGCCAACATCTCCATGCTTGAACTTGCTCCAAGGTTCATCTTTCTTGTCCATGGTAGGCCCTTCATTTGTAAGCAAAACAAATGTATCCAATTTAGGCAGCATCATATTCTCATGAACATTGGAATCGTTACCAAGAAACGAAAGTACCTGATAATTCAATTGGCGTGCGCGAGCTCTAGTAATTGGTCCAGTATGTATAGCAGCAGGGGCTGTGGGTGTAACAATGGTATTGATGTCCTCATCATCCTCTCCTTCTTGAAATTTAGTATCACGATCTGAAACAATAGTATTTGGCACACCATGCAAGCGAATAATTTCACGAAAGAACAAATCAGCAACATTAACAGCATCATCGCTTTTATGACATGGTATAAAGTGTGCCATTTTCGAGAATCTATCCACGACAACAAATATGCTATCCCTCCCCTTCTTTGTTCGAGGTAAACCTAAAACAAAGTCCATAAATATATCCTCCCAAGGAACACTAGGTACATGCAAAGGCATATATAAACCATGAGGATTGAGTCGTGACTTAGCTTTTTGACATGTAGTGCAGCGAGCAACAAAACGCTCAACATCCCGTCTCATCTTTGGCCAAAAGAAATGTGTAGCAAGTATATCCTCCGCCTTCTTCACGCCAAAGTGTCCCATTAATCCTCCTCCATGCGCCTCCTGCAACAACAAAAGACGAAACAGAGCTAGCAGGAATGCATAGCTTGTTAGCACGAACACGTAACCATCCTTAATAACGAACTTGTTCCATGTTCTTCCTTCTTTACAATTCTGCATTACATCTTTAAAATCAGCATCATGCACATATTGATCTTTGATGGTCTCCAAACCAAATATTTTGAAGTCAAGTTGTGAAAGCATAGTATAGCGACGAGACAAAGCATCGCAATAACATTTTCTTTACCCTTCTTGTGTTTAATGACATAAGGGAAAGTCTCAATGAATTCAACCCATTTAGCATGTCTACGATTCAGTTTAGCTTGACTTTTAATATGTTTCAAAGATTCATGATCGTAATGTATAACAAATTCTTTGGGCCATAAATAATGTTGCCATGTCTCTAAAGCCCGAACAAGAGCATATAATTCTTTGTCATAAGTAGAATAGTTCAGACTAGGCCCACTCAATTTTTTAGAAAAGTATGCAACAGGTTTGCCATCTTGTAATAACACACCTCCTAATCCAATTCCACTAGCATCACATTCAAGCTCAAAAGTCTTATTAAAGTCAGGAAGTTGGAGTAAAGGAGCATGTGTCAACTTATCTTTCAATACCGTGAAGGCTTCTTCCTATGCGGTACCCCAAACAAAAGGCACATCCTTCTTTGTAAGTTCATTGAGAGGTGCAGCAATGGTGCTAAAGTCTCTCACAAAGCGCCTATAGGAACCAGCGAGTCCAAGAAAACTCCTCACTTGTGTGACCGTTTTGGGCTGCGGCCAACTCTTAATAGCTTCAATCTTGGCTTTATAAACTTCAATTCCCTGCGGTGTAACAACATAGCCAAGAAAAGATACTCGGTCGGTGCAAAAGGTGCACTTCCCAAGGTTCCCAAACAAACGTGCATCACGTAGAGCATTAAAAACAGCACGTAAATGTTCCAAATGTTCTTCCAAAGATTTGCTATAAATCAGTATATCATCAAAATAGACTACCACAAATCGCCTAATGAAAGCACGTAAAACTTCGCTCATTAGTCTCATGAAAGTACTAGGTGCATTAGTTAACCCAAAAGGCATGACTAACCACTCATATAAACCAAACTTAGTTTTAAATGTTGTTTTCCATTCATCTCCCAATTTCATACGAATTTGATGGTATCCACTACGCAAATCAACTTTGGAGAATATTGTAGAGCCACTCAATTCATCAAGCATATCATCTAGCCTAGGAATAGGATGATGATAACGAATAGTAATATTATTAATGCCTCTACAATCAACACACATACGCGACGTACCATCCTTTTTAGGCACTAGTATAATAGGAACAACACAAGGACTAAGAGATTCGCGTATATAACCTTTGTCGAGCAGCTCTGTACTTGACGCATAATCTCCTTCGTCTCCTCTGGATTGGTACTGTATGGTGCACGGTTGGGTAGCGATGCACCGGGAATTAAGTCAATTTGATGCTCAATCCCTCGAATAGGTGGTAATCCCGGCGCACGTCTTGTGGGAAGACGTCGTGAACTCCCCGCAAAATGTTAGTGACAGCAGGGGGCAAAGAGGAAGGCACGTCCTCGAATGAAAATAATGCCTCTTTGCACACAAAAGCATAGCAAACAGATTTGCTAGAATCTAGCTCCTCAATATCGATTTGGTGGCAAGTAAACATGCACTTTTCGGTTTAATTTCGAAGCAACATTAGATGGTTTATTGTTAGGCTTCATTTGTTGCTCAAATTCTTTTGCCACAATCTGATTTTCACTCTTATTTTTCTCCTGTTTTGCTTTATTAGCTCTATTAATATCATCTTTCAAAATTGAATCAGAGTCATAGGAAGCAAAGTAATATTTTTATCCTTGTGAACAAGAGTATACTGATTGTTTCTACCATGGTGTACAGAAATTTTTATCAAATTGCCATGGTCTACCAAGTAATAAGGAACATGCTTGCATAGGTACCACATCACAATCAACATAATCAGCATATGTAGAGATACTAAAATACACACTAACAAAGACGTGTTACCTTAACCTTGTCATTGTTGTTGAACCATTGGATGTAGTAAGGATGTGGATGTGGTCTTGTGGTGAGAGAAAGCTTCTCCACCATATCCATGCTAGCCAAGTTGTTGCAGCTCCCTCCATCTATGATGACGCTTGAATAGAACGTTCCTTCACAACTCCCTTTGTATGGAACAAGTTATGCCTCTGATTTTCTCAGCTTGTGTAACCTGCACACTCAAAACACGTTGAGCAACTAAACATTCATACCACAAGATCTTCAGCAGCCATGTATTGCGTCTCATGATCGTAATCCTCTCCACCGTGTTCTTCATGCGTAATAAGAGCCAAAGTCTCTTCATCATAGTCACTAGCGGACTCATACCCACCATCCTCGGTAGCAATCATCACACGCTGAGATTGGCATTCTCTCGCAGTGTCCTCTTCCCGCATAACGACGACAAATAATATCACTTGTGTGTCCTGTTGACGCCATGGAAGAAGAAGAGCCTGTGTAGGCCCAGCAGTGTGCTCTTGGCGAGATAGTGGTGGTTGTGCACCTTTCTTGTATCACGGTTGGAGGTGGCAGCCGGCGGAGGTGCCGGTGTAGTAGAACGTGTGGAAGTAGATGATGCACGTGGTGTCCATGAGGAAGGTCGACCTGCAGAATAGTTTGTCCGCGCCATCGCCTGTCGATCCTGCTCTTCACATTCTGCTTTACAAGCAAGTTGGAATAATCGAGTGATATTAGTATAATCCTTGTAGTGTATCATGGTCTGAATATCTCTATTTAATCCACCCGTAAAACGTGCAAGCATAGCTTCATTCTCCTCAACAATACCACATCTAATCAAGCGGTTTGTAATTCCCGATAATATTCTTCTACCGAATTTTTCCTTGTCTTAAGCGCTGCAATTTTTGAAGTAATTCACGTTGATAATATGGTGGAACCCAACGAGTACGCATAGCAGTTTTCAAAGCAGTCCAAGTAGCTGGAACAGGATATAATCTACAATGTTCGACCACGAACACATGCAAAGCTAGTGAAAGCACAAACAATGGCGGGAACACGTCTCTCCTCATGATATTGTAAACATGTAAATCGTTGTTCAGTTTCTAACTCCCAAGTATGATATATATCAGGAACATATCTACCCTCAAATGGTGGAATATTCAACTTCAGTTTAGGGAGATGGTCATGATCTCGTACTGAGGGGAGCCCTAACATTGCCATTATTTGCATGTGGACGACCGGGTGGTTGTGGTCTGGTGGTTGCACTTGCACGTAGTTCAAGTTGATCAACCTCATCCTCGTACTCTCTCACATAATCATCCTCCCCACATCGCCAGCAGGAGCCACGAAGTATCAACAAAGAAGACCAAAGCAGCTTGGCCAGGTGAAGAGGGACACGGCTCGCTTCGGCGGAGGAGGGCTTGCCAGCGATGTGGAGGTAGTCGTTGTTGTTGTTGTAGAGGTGCATTAGGTGCAGCCGGTGGTGGTGGTGGTAGACGCGAGCAATTCATTAAACTTGTTATCGAGCTTTGTTTGAACGCCTTCTCAATGCCATCTATCTTCTCCATGGCCTCTTCAAATCTATTTAGAACATCTTCCACCTGCCCACTCATCATTTGTTGAAACTTATCATGTAGCGCTTTGTTTGTCATGTTCTCCCGGTCGGTCTCGGCTTGTGATCCTGCCATGGTTAGCAGCAATAGAAACACACAAGAATATGATTGACAGACTACTAGGAAGTGGTGGTGGTGGTGTGGTGGACAGTCACAAATCCGTCAAGCAAATCTCAAATTCTTACCAGTTCTTACCCAAAGAAGAAAGGTGATCGGCAACCGATGTAGTCAAAACTCTCAAAGCTTGGATAGAGCGATTACTGTGGAGAGTCAAGCATACGATGTAGATGTATGTGGAGCTGGGAAGGCTTATAATATGGTGGCAAAAGGGTCAGCAATAATCAAATCAGAGATGCAAAGTTGAATAAACGCTCAACGACGGTACTGTGCTGGTCCTAGGCTAGACCGTGCTAGAGACGCGAGCCTAGAACACTAACAAAATCACGGCGCTGCACGGAAACAACGGAAAAGCACACTCGGGAATTTATTTTTTTCGCTCTTTTTTTTATGGCGAAAAATCACTATAATGGCGAGTGTCTCAAAACTCTTCCTAGGTCAAACTGACAGGATGGGCACGAAATTTTTTCGACCAAAATTTTTTTTTTTCGACTGCCCGGACCCAAAAACTGGAAACGGGTCAAAAAAAAACTTTCTATAATGGTGACTGTCTCAATACGCTTAGAAACACCTAAAAATAGGATAGCCAGAAATTTTTTCGACAAGTGCGTTTTCGGAAAATTTTGGGCCTAAACGGAGGGTGGTTTCCAGACCTACTCCGGCTAGGAAACACGAATCGGAAACTAGATGGATCTCGAAAACAAACCTAATATGAGAAGAACTCGGATTGGTGGTGGATATATGGTTGTGGTATATGGCAGCGGTGGTGGTATATGGCAGCGGTGGTGGTATATGGCTACGGTTTGGTGGTGGATAAGAAGGGTGGTAGATGGCAAGGCTATGATGATGGTGCGGCGGCGGCGTGACAACTTATGACCAGAACTCGAAACTCTAAAAGACTAGACTCTAAGACCAGCAACTTGACACGACGATGCAACCGCAAATTCAACAAAGCAAAAACCCCAAAAAGATTATGCGAAGGCTCAGATTGGTTCGGATATGATGAACTAACCCTAATTTTTTTGTGGCTTTTTCGTGGACTTTAGGTACGAAGAACAGACTCGATCTAATCTACGAAAAACTGTAAAATCTCACCAAGCAACCTGAAAATCAGATACCACTTGATAGAGACAAAGGTGTCCCGATGTTTCGATGAGATGGTGGCTATCGTTTCTGTGGGAGTCGACCTTGACGATCCGACTACGTACGTGCGAGACGTCGCGCCTTAGCAATCGCTAAACCAACTTCCGAGGGTTATTGACCACGCCGGAGCACGATCAATCTGACCACGAGGGCCTGTTTCCCGCGAGCAAACGAAGAACAAGCAAGAAACTAAGATTGCAATCTGGATATTGCGAATATAAGAGGAAAACTTTATTAATGAAGATGGGGTTACGAGACGCCTTGGTCCGGTCGTTGAACACAAACGAAACGCAAGTTGCAGCTATGGCGAACTTTTGATCTAAACAAAACCCAAAGTCTAAACGACGCCCTAAGGGCTGTATATATGGAGAAAGAGGAGGAATTTCGTGGCCCTTGAGAGAGGGGTCCGAAACCAACCCTAACTCTTGTTTCCCCACACACGGACTCTAAAAACAGCCTACACTTAAGTATTTCGAAATTACATGGGCCTGGCCCAATAATAAGGTGACGCAACACCTAGAATAGCCTATGGACGAATATTATGAAGTGGCATCTTGTATATTTCGTCCAAGGCCTCATGCTCTCATTAGGGTGGCTTCAAAGTCCCGGAATCATCACTTGTAACTCCGTTCTTGTTTCCCTTGCGCATGCCAACATCTCCATGCTTGAACTTGCTCCAAGGTTCATCTTTCTTGTCCATGGTAGGCCCTTCATTTGTAAGCAAAACAAATGTATCCAATTTAGGCAGCATCATATTCTCATGAACATTGGAATCGTTACCAAGAAACGAAAGTACCTGATAATTCAATTGGCGTGCGCGAGCTCTAGTAATTGGTCCAGTATGTATAGCAGCAGGGGCTGTGGGTGTTACAATGGTATTGATGTCCTCATCACTAAAACTTTTCTTAACAGAACCTAAGCATGGGTTTATGCTACCTAACTGAAAAGAAATCATCAAGAAACTAGGAGCAAAAAGAATCACCTTAAAAGCTATTATAAAACTCCTATTAGGCCTAAAACAATCCTAGAAAGAAAAAAATAAAAAAAAAGTTTTATTTATTATAAATAAAAGTTCATTTTCTAAAGTTAGAGAAACTAACCTAGAATAAACTATCACATAGGAAAAATAAATTTATTTGCTAATTAAAACAATAGGAAAACAGTAGCTAGTTAAATAAATAGGAATATCATGATTCTGATTAAAACTATTTTTTTAATTCTAAAATGCCCAAATAAATACCTACGGTTAGGTAATGTCAAAACAAAGTTATGACAAAAAGAATCACTAAAAAATAATATTCCTAACTCATTTTATAGCAGAATTACTATTCTGTCTAAATCTAAAATAAAGCAATTTTAAATAATTTTAACATGACTAATTATATTTTCTACAGAAACTATAATAAATTTGCAAACCAACAAAAAAAGAATCACTTAAAAATATTAAGTATATTAAAAGATATGAATTTTTCAAATCTGAAACTATTCTGTTAAAACAGAAAACGAAAAATAAAGAAAACGGGCTAATGGGCCTATCTAGCTACCTGGGCGTAATATAACTAAATCGGCCCTAGTGGTTAAACCGAGTCGGCGGTTTAATAAAAACCTAACTAACCGATCTAAACTGAAATAAACCGGTTTATTAAAACTAAACCTAAATAAAACGTACCCCTTCGGGGGATCTAATCCTAACCGCACGCTTTGGATCTAACGGCGAGGAGGACTCCGGCGAGGGAGGGGGTATTTATAGGGGGGGGGGTCGGCTTGGAGGAGGGGGCGAATCGGGGGAGGATCCCGGGGTCTCCGGCGGGTGCGGCGGCGCGGTGGTTTCCGGCGTGGGGCGAGGCGTGGGCGAGGGGAAAGAGAGGGGTGGGGCCGTATGGGAGAGAGAGGGGTGAGCGAGGCGACCGAGGAGAGGGTTTCGGCGTCGGCTCGGGCGTGGGCGGCTCGGGCTGGGCTGGCTCATTGGTGAAATTGTCGGCTATTTGGGCAGTTAGCTGGCTGGCTTTGTGGGGGTCCTCTTTTTTTAATTAGGAGAGGGAAATATATATATAATATATATATTTTTATATAGGACATATATATATATCAAAATTTTCAGAAAAACATTTCCTACACGATGAACTTTATTCTAGCTTCAAATAAAATACACAAAAATTCAAATAAAACAAAGAGTGTTTATGCTCTAATAAAATCCAATAAAAATCATTTTAAAAAATACCAAAATGATTTCAAAATTATTTTCTCCTAATTTTCCATTGAAGGGAATAATTTTACCCATATTTCCATTTATTTATTTTTAGGAGAAAAATAATTTGAATAAAATCCAAATAATTCCAAATTTGAAGGGGAGTTTCAAAATACCTTCAAATGACTTTCAATTTGATTCTTTTTAACTTCCAACTCATATTTCATATAATTGAAGAAGTCATTTTATCTTCTCTCATGAAAATCATTAAGTTGCATAAAGTTTCTAAAATTTGAAATATTTTCAAACAGAATTCAAATCTTTTCAAAACCCTTTTCATTTATTCAAATGGAAGAAGTCATATCATCTTCTCTCTAGGGTTTTGTGTTTGAATTGAATTTGAATTCATGGATATAAGAAGGCAAAGTGAAAGTCAGGGAAAGTCATTTCATTCCCTCTCATTCAACTTTCAAAAGTTTCAAATTCCACTCAATTTCACTCAATCAATCACACAACAAACAATCAATCAATCAAAACTATTTATTTATTATAACATTCCAAAATTTAGAATTTTGGGATGTTACAAATCTACCACACTTAAAATGAATCTCGTCCTCGAGATTCGAAGAGGCTAGCAAGAAAGGGTTAGAGTTTGGGGTCTCGTCTAGCAATTCCATCGATCGGAATGGTCTAGTGTGCTACCACACTTAAAAGCAGGGTTATGGTTCCGACGGAACTCAGGTACTCCATCCCTTTGGGTTGACAGTGTCGCTCCGGGTTTCACTGAGGCTCTTTCGGTAGAGTATAACCTTTTTCTCAACACGTGTCCTTTCATCCTGGTGAGGTTCTTCCGAGACTGGGTCTTCATCTCCGACGGGTCTATCGCCAATACTAAACAACTATTGAAAATCTCATGGTGGTCGACAATTCATGGTTTCTCCTGCAGGAATATGGCCGGGGTTGGATCTCACCGTATATTCTACGATTGGCATCGACTGCCTATAAGGGTTCCATCGCCCTACCATTCTATGGTTTTACGGCTTGACGTGTCGACACTCTTCTAAGGTTTTCAAGGCTCTCTGATTTTCCATCAACATATGATAGTTCATGATAGAAGTCTCCGGTATGGGGGCCAATCCATCCCGTACTTTAACCATTACTACATATGCAGACATCGAATCACGTATTCTAACACTTGGGCATACTCACAAGCATTGCAGAATTTCTCTTGTTGACGAACTGAGTTCGAGTAAATCCTTTGGTTCAGCAAGCCAAACAAAACATCTATCGTTCTTCACAACTCTTGGGTTTCGTAACCTCCTAAGAAACGTATGCTGATTGAATCACTGATTCTTCCAATTTTTCTTCCTTCATCAAGGTTACATCTGTTCCTTTTCAAAATCCTGGGCCTGTGGGTTATGGCCCACTTCAACACTAATGCAGCTTTAACTCATCCTTGGAGTAACTCTCTTGTTCCATATTACACCTCCTTTAAATCCAGTAGTACTCTGTTTCTTCATACTCTTGTGGTGACGATCATACAAAACTCCAACTTATTTGGTCCAGCTCCCTTCTATGGACCGTCATGAATAACACATTTCTTTCTTCATTGATCTTGTGGCTTTATGGAGTACTACCACACTTAAAATGAAATGCACTAGTTTATCCATAAATCATATTATTTTTCATATCAAATCTTTTATTACATCCTTAACCATTTTTCGTAAATCCAAATTCCGAAAAGTTTATTACAAATGTTGTCACCCACATGGTTCGGTATGGTCAGACATTACTTCCAACTTTATTCATTTTTCCTCCTTGAGGATTCTTCAGTCCCACTGGAATTGTGCGACATGCGCCTTGAAATCTTCAATCTTCTGTTTCATCGTGGTGGCCTTGAGCTTCACCTCCACCATCTCTGCATGCACTTCTCTGAGGTATTCACGAGTATAACGGAGTCTTGCTTCAAGTATTTCTCCGATCTGGCGTATGGCTTCCATGGCTGCTTCACGAACAGCGTCGAAGAAAGTTCCTTGTGGTACACGTGAGATGAAAAAGTACTGCCCCATCATCTTTGGGCAAACTCCTTTCAAACGGTGGAGGTGTACCTCCACATACCAAAGTTCCACTCCCTTTTGCATGAAGGGGTAGCCTTTGTAGACTGCATCTCCTTCAAGGTGAATATGCTTCATCATGTCCTTCAGGATCTTGGTAATCATGATCACTTGTCGTGGTCATGATCGTTTGAGGCCCTTAAGGAAAGACTCATAAAGGGTTGTCATCTGCATGTGTAGGATAAGAGGGTACTCGTAACAAAGAATGTATCTCCATGGGGAAATTGCAATTGTCTCCGTAAAAGTTTGGTGTTCGATTGTCCATGGGTTCAAGATTTCGGGTGCGGTTGAGATAGAAAGAGAAAGCAAATACCCACCCATCAACAAAAGAATCCTAGCTCAAAGGTACCGTTTGTAATGGGCCGTTCTACTATGGTTTCGTTTCTAAGTCCTCATTTCTTGTGTCTTCAATGCTCTGGAGTTTCCAATTTCCCATATGAAGGCCTTTACCATTCTTCCGTAACTTACGTCTCTCAAAGTTGACATAACAAGCCTACGAATATCGCATCTATCCAACCATTCAATAAACACAGAAAATAATAGCAACCAAGCATTCATTTATTCAATCAATTCTTTAGTATCGCCACCCACATAAGTTGGTATGGTCAGATACTTAAATCGAGAAAGCGTTCATCTTTATTTCTCTCATGGTGGCTACTACTAAGCTAATTTACCGAGAACTTGATCATTGTCCCCATTGGGGCTTCTTACGTAATGGACTTAATCTCCTCCAATTTTTACGCTAGATTTTCCCTGTCGATGCGGAGTTTCTTGTGACGACCTGTATGTCTGAAGTTGTTCCTTGAGCTCGGATCTCAACGTCCTTGGCATGAGATGAGGTCCTGCTGTTTTTCAGTTCCTCGACGCATTCTCGGGATCTCGAGGTTCTCCTCCTCCAGGTTGTTTACCTTGGTCTACGAGTCTCAACTTCTTCTCGTAGTGCTTCATTGTCAAATAGGGCTTCCGGAGGTCCATCTGAAGATTCTTGATGTATTGTTCTAGATCCCGATTGTATACTAACGGGGGGAGAACTTCATATTTTGCACTTCCGTCAAGGCAATAGTTGCTCCATCAAACTTCGCCATCCAATCCTTCCAAAGAAGTGTGGGTTTAGTGCAAAGACGATGGCGATAGCATAAGCGTGCAATAGCATCATGGACGGCAGTGTTGATGCCCATATCACAGTCACCATTTATGGTGCCGAAGCTGATGTCTGCAGTCTTGGGGTCTTCTTTACGGCCAAAAACTTGGGTCTTGACTCCCCATGATCTAGACGTCCTCTTAGTTGCCTTGATCTCAGGTATCGGTAACTTCAACAGCCTGACTAGCTCCACAAGGAAGGGGCCTCCAAGAACCTTCTCGTAGTGTTCTCTTTTGTTCAGAATGTAGCTCTCCATCTATAGTTTGAATTAAGGAAGGTTTAGTAAAAGGAATCAGGTGTTACGAGAGTAGTAACAAAACAAAGGTCGTTCCCGTTGGGGTCTTCATATTACTAAGTCATTTCCTAGGGTCACGTCCCCATACCAACATGTGCTCGATACCATATTCAGAAGCGACCCGACCTCGACGGTCAAGCCTACGTGTTCTTTGTGCCATCCACGGATCGGTATCTTTGGCACACACAGTACATCAATGTATATATCAAAGTGCAATCACATGTATAATTAACGTAAAACTGATATATACCTCATAAGTCTCAGCGGAAACAAGTAATCGGGTGTGGAGTCCCATCAACGCCATCGGCAGGTTGAGTGTAGACCGTAACCATGTACCGTACTCTTACTCGTCGGAAGTAAATGTCCGCAACATGATACATTGCAGCCTTGTAGGTCAGTACATTGAATGTACCGGCAAGATCACAACATGAGAAAACAGATGATAAAACTATACTATATGCAATATGGCTTTGTGGCTCTGTGTCTGAGTTTTGTTTGCGTAAAAGCTGATTTATTTTCCCTACATCAAAGGAATAAATGAAGTCTGTACTATAGAGTTTTCTATCATGACATGGTTCCGCCAACCGATGTCTCATAGCCCAAATTCATCATAAGTTGCCCACAATTAAGTTATCGATCCGGTGTTGAGAGTTAGAGATAGATCCAAGTCCGAGGCTCAAATTGTTCATAATCGGGGACACGGCTAATCGATTAGGTTTAAACCCTCTGCAGAGGTTTGTACACTTTACCCGCAAGATTCGATCCCTCTTTTACGTTCTCGCACTTCAGGTGTTTGAGAACAAGATGACCAAACATGGTCTTCGAAGAGTTCCCGACCACCGTCCGGTGCTCATCCAATCCTACCGTAGTTCTACATCCGCTAGCACCGTCCCCACCAGAGTCACAACTAAGGTCAACCAAGCGAGCCCATATTGACTTGCGGTTGCAGGTGTAAGCTTCGGGCATGAAGTATTCTTCCGTCTCTTTGAGTCTGGGTGAAGCTTTCCGCAAGATGTCATGGCGCTTCTCCATGCATCCCGGCCAACCACTGGTTTCTCCAGGTGCCGTCAACCATCCTTCACCCAAAGAGTGTGTATTGAATTCTTGTCTCGAGTCTTGAAGTCTTGAGGCCTTGAAGATGCTGATCCTTGCAGATGCCATCATGGAGTTGTCGTCATTGACGTAGAGTCCTCCTTCTTCACACCACTCTCGTGCACTCATACCAAACCCGTCTACTATAGCGTAGCATTAAAATAAATGACGTCCGGGCTTGGTAACAGGGGTGATGGGTTCCTACCTCATGCATACTACTCAACTACAAGGATTCAATATCACTACTGGAGGGATTGTTGCGAAGATGACACTAAATGCAATAAAACATAGGTATGAAAGCATGGTCAAAGTGAACTTGCCTGGTAAGTTGATGAAGATAACAACACTCTCGAATAATGACTTGGTAGAACTATTCGTCACTCCGTTGAAAATCTATATAGTCATAGCATTCATATAAGCAAACATCCTAGCAAACAATTCTAACACTCATAATAAAACCAACAATTAAAAATGCAAATCAAGGGACACCAAATAAAAACAAAGGAAAACTACACAACAAAACTACCAAAGAAAATTCGGAGAAAACAAATCAAGGTTTTCACCACATCAAGCATCAACTAAGAAATAGTTTTACACAACTAAAACTTTTCTTAACAGAACCTAAGCATGGGTTTATGCTACCTAACTGAAAAGAAATCATCAAGCAACTAGGAGCAAAAAGAATCACCTTAAAAGCTATTATAAAACTCCTATTAGGCCTAAAACAATCCTAGCAAGAAAAAAATAAAATAAAAGTTTTATTTATTATAAATAAAAGTTTATGTTCTAAAGTTAGAGAAACTAACCTAGAATAAACTATCACATAGGAAAAATAATTTTTTTTGCTAATTAAAACAATAGGAAAACAGTAGCTAGTTAAGTAAATAGGAATATCATGATTCTGATTAAAACTATTTTTTTAATTCTAAAATGCCCAAATAAATACCTACGGTTAGGTAATGTCAAAACAAAGTTGTGACAAAAAGAATCACTAAAAAATAATACTCCTAACTCATTTTATAGCAGAATTACTATTCTGTCTAAATCTAAAATAAAGCAATTTTAAATAATTTTAACATGACTAATTATATTTTCTACAGAAACTACAATAAATTTTCAAACCAACAAAAAAAGAATCACTTAAAAATATTAAGTAGATTAAAAGATATGAATTTTTCAAATCTGAAACTATTCTGTTAAAACAGAAAACGAAAAATAAAGAAAAACGGGCTAATGGGCCTATCTAGCGCCACAGGCGTAATATAACTAAATCGGCCCTAGTGGTTAAACCGAGTCGGCGGTTTAATAAAAACCTAACTAACCGATCTAAACTGAAATAAACCGGTTTATTAAAACTAAACCTAAATAAAACGTATTTTCGGGGGATCTAATCCTAACTGCACGCTTTGGATCTAACGACGAGGAGGACTCCGGCGACTCACCGCGGGGAAAGACGACGGCGACGGTCGGCGACGGCTCGGGCGACCTTGGCGCGGCGGCTCCGGTGGTCGGGGAAGACGGCGGAGGCGTCCGGCGGGTGCGGCGGCTCGAGGGGGGTTCGGGGGTGGAGTCGGTGGAGCCTGGGGGTCTATGGAGCTCAAGGGGCGGCAATGGCGCGGCGGAGGCGTCGGATTCCGGCGAGGAATCGCGGCGAGGGGAGAGGGTTTAGGGCGCGGCGAGGGGGCGGAACGGGGCGAGGGAGGGGGTATTTATAGGGGGGGGGGTCGGCTTGGAGGAGGGGGCGAATCGGGGGAGGATCCCGGGGTCTCCGGCAGGTCGCGGGTGTGGTGGTTTCCGTGCAGGCGTGGCGTAGGGGAAAGAGAGGGTGGGGCAGTGGCTGGCCGGAGAGAGAGGGGGTGAGCGAGCGACCGAGGGAGAGGGTTTCGGCGGCTCGGGCGCAAGCGTACGGCTGGTCAATTTCATTGGTGAAATTGTCTACTGGTTGGCGCAGTTAGCTGGTGGCGCACTGGGGGTCCTCTTTTTTTGAATTAGGAGAGGGAAATATATATATAATATATATATTTTATATAGGACATATATATATCAAAATTTTCAGAAAAACATTTCCTACACGATGAACTTTATTCCAGCTTCAAATAAAATACACAAAAATTCAAATAAAACAAAGAGTGTTTCGCTCTAATAAAATCCAATAAAAATCATTTTAAAAATACCAAAATGATTTCAAAATTATTTTCTCCTAATTTTCCATTGAAGGGAATCATTTTACCCATATTTCCATTTATTTATTTTTAGGAGAATAATAATTTGAATAAAATCCAAATAATTCCAAATTTGAAGGGAGTTTCAAAATACCTTCAAATGACTTTCAATTTGATTCTTTTAACTTCCAACTCATATTTCGTATAATTGAAGAAGTCATTTTATCTTCTCTCATGAAAATCATTAAGTTGCATAAAGTTTCTAAAATTTGAAATATTTTCAAACAGAATTCAAATCTTTTCAAAACCCTTTTCATTTATTCAAATGGAAGAAGTCATATCATCTTCTCTCTAGGGTTTTGTGCTTGAATTGAATTTGAATTCATGGATATAAGAAGGCAAAGTGAAAGTCAGGGAAAGTCATTTCATTCCCTCTCATTCAACTTTCAAAAAGTTTCAAATTCCACTCAATTTCACTCAATCAATCACACAACAAACAATCAATCAATCAAAACTATTTATTTATTATAACATTCCAAAATTTAGAATTTTGGGATGTTACATCATGTAAACCTTGGCAAACCTGGACAGTACAAATTCAAGAAAATGCAAAAACAAGTAAAACCTTGGCAAACTATCTATGTTTGTGTAGGAGATCATGTGTGCAAAATTTGAAGTGATTTAGAGGAGGTCAAATAAATTTGAATTTGAGAAAATGTGCTCCAAATGAGCTCCTAGGCTAAGGTAAACAACATATTGGTAACTGTGTTTTTTTGAACCTACTCTAAATGAGCCAAATGTTTTTTTATTAACACATATTCACTTTCCATAGTGTAGATTCGAAGTGTCACTATTTTTTGAATTAATCTTCATATTTTTACATTTTCTTTTGAAAACATATGCTTTAATATAAAAACTATTAAAAACACGTTTTGAAACATGAAAATGGAAAACTGAATTCAGATCCTTCTTATTCACTTTAAAATAAAGCTTTAGTGATTTTTTTCATTTTTTTAATTTTTCAAAAACAGATGGTAACACCACCTCCTCTCCTTGAACTCTATGAAATCATGTACATGATAGCTCATATGTGTGAAGGTTTTCTCATGAAAATGACCATAGACCAAGTTTATGATTTTTGGTTGGTAACATGTCATATAAGACAACATTGTGCGCAGGTTTTATATATTTTAGATGTTTTAGAATTAATGGTGCTCATTTGACCTCGATCGTGCCAGTTAGGTTTTTTTCATGAAAATGACCATAGACCAAGTTTAGTATTTTTCCTCGTTAGTTTGTCTTATAAAACGACGAACGGCGAATGTTTCATATTTTTTTCGAGTTTTTTTAAATTAGTTATGTTCAGTCAAAGCCTTTGAAACCCCATTGACCAGCTCAAAACCCCTCTAAACCCCACGGGGTTTCGCCTAACACGAGCTCCAAACATCAGCCGTCCGATCATACCCTCTCACCAAGCGACAGCCCTCAGATCTGGCCTTCTAGAAGGAACTAGGCGGGCTGGCTGTGTGCAGGCTCCGTGCCGTTGGATCACAAGGACGGCTCCGCATCGTTGGATCGTGGGGCGATCCGCGAGAGGCGATCCGATTGGTTGTGCTCGGCTGCTCGCCCACCACTGACTCCATGAAAAAAACGTTGTTATTGGGCCCAAAAGGAAACCAAGCTCTGGTTGGGCCGTCGAATTGCGTCTTTCTTTGCATCGTTTGCTCTATTTTTTGTGAACATGCTGGCTTTGTATTTTTGCATCGTTTTTTGCATCATTTGCTCCATTTTTTGTGAACGTGCTGGCTTTGTATTTTTGCACCGTTTGAAATCAATTGACATTGCGTAGCAAATGACCAATTTTTAAGGGCGAAATTTATTTTTATCATGCAAAATGGCCACAAACTATTCAAAAATTGTCTCTTTTGTTCATATAATATATATGACAACGGATTCCCACGCGTGCAATTAGCTTCTTTTTCTTCTTCTTTTCGAACCACCGTTTCCCACGTGTGTACACTCCCGATGCTGCGGTGGGTTTGAAAACGGGCTACTAACTTCACATTTGACCCCGTTACCACGGCCAAATAACACATAGCACTACGGCTAGTTAAGCCACCCTCTGCCTCTGCCATCCCTCATCCATCTGGCCTTCTTGCTCTTCGACTACTTCTCCGTCTTCTGCACATCCCTCAGCCATGCAGTACACCGGACCAACCTACCGCTTCCCACCCACCGTTCCGGAGAGGCTCTACCCTACCGGCGTGTACGTTGATCGCACACTATGTGTGTGGGCGATATCAAGGCTGAGGACCGCAAGGAACTTCACCGAGTTCTTCCTCGCATCCGGCTACCACCACCTCCTGAGGGGATCTCCAACGATGTTCCGCGTCGAGGAGGTCATCCAAAACCGGGTGGTGGTTGCTCTCCTTGCCCACTTCACCAACACATTCGATGCCTTCTACCTCCTCGGCCGGGTGTTTTGGTGTGGCTCCGAGTTCATCGCTTTCACCACCCACAACAGGTTCAGGGAGTACAACAACATCTTCCCCACCGCGACGCGCATGCACACTCTTCCGTACCCCATCGACAATGCCCTGGAGGAGCAGTGAAAAGGGCGCCCGGAGGGGGAGCGATGTGGAGAAGGCGGCGGCTAGGGTTCTAAACCCTCTATATTTTTTTAGTCTATATTAAGTTAAGTTGTAATTGAACTATGTTGGAGTTGCTATGGGCTTGTTGGCCCTTTTCTTAAATTCTATTATTAAGTTTTCTATCTATTCTATTATTAAGTTCTTCCTAGTTTGAGATATGTGATCGTGTTATGGGCTTGTTGGCCCTATCTACATATTGGGACTACATATTTGTTGATTATTTTCTTCGAGAGCTCGGCTTGTTAGTAGGGTTCCCTTGTTAGTAACACCTAGTGCATGCAAGCAAGCTTTGTTAGTAGGGATGAATGAGTACAACTAAGCAAGGGAGTGGCTCTTCTTTTACACAAGCCACAAATATGTAGCCACCTAGCTAGAAGAGAGGAACTAGCGGCAGTGACCGTCGCTACGTCCGTGGCGGCTGGCGTGCAAGAAAGCTGCTCGGTTAGTGCATCGTGGCGGACGCATCGGCGCATGCAGGCTCGATCGGCGCATGCAGGCTCGGTCGGCGCATCGTGGGATCGTGGCATTAGCGCATGCAGGCTCGATCGACGCATGCAGGCAGGGATTGCTGGGTGCATGCATAACAGGCTTCTGTCCTGGCGGCGCGCGCAGATGTTTAATGCAAGGGACGACCCAACAAAACCATGGCCCAACGGTCGAATAGCGACACCACCCAACGCGGCCCCACTTGTCAGGTCGAACGGACGACACAGTCCAGCATGGCCCCACTAGTCAGAGTTAACAGTCAAGCCTTTGACCCGGCGGCAACGTCCGTTGTGCCCAGTTATGAGGGTTTCTGGCAAGGGAGTTGGGAAAATTGAGCAAGAGTGAAGAGCGCGGGGATGAATGAGTAGAGCTAAGGAACCAGGGGCACAGATGTAAAAATCCCTTTCTTTAATGCCTTTTAGCTAGGCAAGATGATTTCAATGATGCTCACATAAAAGATAAGAATTGAAACATAACAAGAGCATCATGAAACACATGGCAAGCACATTTAAGTCTAACCCACTTCCTATGCATAGGGATTTTGTGAGCAAACAACTTATGGGAACAAGAATCAACTAGCATGGGAAGGCAAAACAAGCACAACTTCAAGATTTTCAACACATAGAGAGGAAACTTGATATTATTGTAATTCGTACAAGCATAAGTTCCTCCCTAATAATAATTTTCAGTAGCATCATGAAGAAATACAACAATATAACTATCACACAAATAATTCTTTTCATGACACAAAAGCATAGAGAGCTTATTACTCTCCACATAAGCAAATTTCTTCTTATCAATAGTAGTGGGAGCAAACTCAACAAAATAACTATCATCAGAGTGAAAATTAAAATCATGATGACAAGTTTCATGGTTATCATTATTATTTATAGCATACATGCCATCGCCATAATCATCATTAAATAAAGTCATGACCTCTACGAATCCACTTTCATCATTATAATCATCATAAATAGGAGGCATGCAATCATTCTAACAAATTTGCACATCAAGGGGGACTAAAAATATCATCTTCATCAAACATAGCATCCCCAAGCTTGTAGCTTTGCATATCATTAGCATCATGCATATTCAAAGAATTCATACTAACAACATTGCAATCATGCTCATCATTTATGCCAAGCATTTTATCGAATTCTTCTTCTATCAATTGAGCACACCTTTCCTTTCCATCATTTTCATGAAAGACATTATAAAGATGAATAATATGATGCAAACTCAATTCCATTTTTTCTAGTTTTCTTTTATAAGCAAAACTAGTGATAAAACAAGAAAGTAAAGATCCAATTGCAAGATCTAAAGATATACCTTCAAGCACTCACCTCCCCGGCAACGGCGCCAAAAGAGATCTTCGTTGACGGGATGTGAGTGCCACTTACCTAGCCTCCCCCGCAACGACGCCAGAAAAGAGCTTGATGTCTACTACACAACTTTATTCTTGTAAACTCGTGTTGGGCCCCAAGCATAGAGTTTTGTAGGACAGTAGCAATTTTCCCTCAATTGGATGACCTAAGGTTTATCACTACGTGGGAGGCGTAGGATGAAGATGGTCTCTCTCAAACAACTCTGCAACCAAATACAAGAAATCTCTTGTGTCCCCAACACACCTAATACAATGGAAAATTGTATAGGTGCATTAGTTCGGCGAAGAGATGGTGATAAAAGTGTAATATGGATGGTAGAAATATATTTTAATAATCTAAATAAGTAAAAACAACAAGGTAGCAAATAGTAAACGGGCACAAAAACAGTATTGCAATGCTCAAAAATGAGGCCTTGGGTCCGTACTTTCGCTAGTGCAATTTCTCAACAGTGCTAATATAATTAGATCATATAACCGCCCCTCAAAGGGCGATGAAGAATCACGCCAAAGTTCCTATCTAGCGGAGAACATAAGAAGAAATCGTTTGTAGGGTACGAAACCACCTCGAAGCTATTCTTTCCGATCGATCTATCCAAGAGTTCGTACTAAAATAACACCAAATAATTTCCGATTCATAATACTCAATCCAACACAAAGAACTTCAAAGAGTGCCTCAAGATTTCTACCGGAGAAACAAAAGACAAGAACATGCATCAACCCCTATGCATAGATTACCCCAATGTCACCACGCGAATCCGCAAGTTGAGTGTCAAAACACATATCAAGTGAATCAATATGATGCCACAATGTCACCATGAGCATTCATATGCAAGACATATATCAAGTGCTCTCAAATCCATAAATGTATTCAACAAGATAACAACGAAATCTCAAAGGAAAAAACTCAATTCATCACAACAAGATAGAGAGGAGAAAAGACCATGCAATATCAAGAACATGAGAGAGAGAAATAGATTAAACACATAGCTACTGGTACAAACCCTCGGCCCCGAGGGTGGACTACTCCCTCCTCATCGTGGTGGCCGCCGGGATGATGAAGATGGCCACTGGAGATGATTCCCCCCTCCTACAGGGTGCCACAACAGGGTCTAGATTGGTTTCGGTGGCTACAAAGGCCTGCGGCGGCGGAACTTCTGATCTAGGTTAACCCTAAGGGTTTTCAGAATATTTGTGAATTTATTGGGTAAAGTGGGGGTGCGGGAGGCCACCGAGGTGGGCACAACCCACCTGGGCACGCCTCGGCCCCCAGGCGCACCCTGGTGGGTTGTGCCCCCCTCGGGGCACCCCAGGAGCTGCTTTGGCCCATTGGTGGTCTTCTGGTCCAAAAAATCCACAAAAAATTTTGCGGTGTTTGGACTCTGTTTGATATTGATTTCCTGTGATGTAAAAAACATGCAAAAAACAGCAACTGGCACTTGGCACTATGTCTATAGGTTAGTACCAAAAATGATATAAAATGACTATAAAATGATTATAAAACATCCAAGAATGATAATATAATAGCATGGAACAATCAAAAATTATAGATACGTTGGTGACGTATCATAGAGCCACTCAATTCATCAAGCATATCATCTAGCCTAGGAATAGGATGACGATAACAAATATTAATATTATTAATGCATCTACAATCAACACACATACGCGACGTACCATCCTT
Organism: Aegilops bicornis; assembly: GCA_021605145.1. Lineage (NCBI taxonomy): Eukaryota > Viridiplantae > Streptophyta > Magnoliopsida > Poales > Poaceae > Aegilops > Aegilops bicornis. The sequence goes on along the minus strand of CM038675.1, from coordinate 456,137,975 downwards.
TTTTTGGCACTAATATAATCGGAGCAATACAAGGACTAAGAGATTCGCATATATAACCTTTGTCGAGCAGCTCCTGTACTTGACGCATAATCTCCTTCGTCTCCTCTAGATTGGTACGGTATGGTGCACGGTTGGGTAGTGATGCACCAGGAATTAAGCCAATTTGATGCTCAATCCCTCGAATAGGTGGTAATCCCGGTGGCACGTCTTGTGGCAAGATGTCAGCAAACTCCTACAAAATGTTAGTGACAGCAGGAGGAAAAGAGGAAGGCACGTCCTCGAATGAAAATAATGCCTCTTTGCACACAAAAGCATAGCAAACAGATTTGCTGCAATCTAGATCATCAATATCAGATTTGGTGGCAAGTAAACATCCACTTTTCAATTTAATTTCAGAAGCAACACTAGATGGCTTATTATTAGGTTTCATTCATTGCTAATATTATTTTGCCACTATCTGATTTTCACTCTTATTTTGCTCCTGTTTTGCTTTACTAGCTCGATTAATATCATCTTTCAAAATGGAATCAGGAGTCATAGGAAGAAAAGTAATATGTTTATCCTTATAAACAAGAGTATAGTGATTGTTTCTACCATGGCGTATAGAATTTTTATAGAAATGCCATGGTCTACCAAGTAATAAGGAACATGCTTGCATGGGTACCACATCACAATAACTTGAGCACACACTTATATATGGTTTCACGACAAACAAGAATGAAGTGGAAGTGGTTAACTAAATACTTTGTTAAATATGCACACACACAAAAATCTGGATATATTCAAACAACGGGAAGAAAACTGAGCCCTTAGAGGGTCTCTAGTATATTTATAGAAGGGGAAAAATGAACAACACTTGCAATACATTTTATGCCGAGCAAAGAAACAAAATGTACAGTAAAAGATGCTTTGAAATCATGTGTATAGAAAATGGGTGACTGCACATGTACATACATACACAAAATTAGTACTGGACCTCCCAGGTCGTATGCAATAGAGACAATCCTAAATAACTTACAACCATGCAATTGTGGCATTTATCAACAAAAAGACAGTTTGGCACCACTCAAAAAGACAAGAATTCTGTGCAAAAACGTCAGTGGCACGATGACATGACGTTTGGTCAAATTACAGGGACAATCCATTCAGTCAAATCAACAGAAAATTGTTCAGCCTGCTTCACCGCTCCAGGACTTATTTCAGCAATAGACAGTTCTAGATCAGTAGTCTTCAGTGAAGCCTTCTTCAGTACTTATTTCTCTGTAGAGTAAACTGAGAGAAATTAGTGTGATTTCTTTGAAACAAACTAACACAAGAATAGACGCAATGGCCTCACCTTGCTCGTCAGCGACCCCTTCCTGAAGCTGCCTTTTATATCCTGAAATCTGCAGGAAAAATCAAAATCGAAATAAAAACAGAGACATGCTAGAACAACATTATCTTGCGAAGTATGCACCTAATCGAACAGGAAGCAACCTTAAAATTAAAAGATCCATCACACACATACCTGCTCGGCTTCTATTGGCAGCTTGGCACCAGAGCTGTCGGGAACGAGTAGCTCAACACTGTCAGAAATATTGCGCGGCCTAGTCATGGCAGTCCTGCCGCTGCTAGCCTCCATGGCCAGCACAAAAAAAGGGCATGTCGTTGGAGGTTGAGAACCATAGAGGCACAGACAACACTAAAGGGAATAACGCCGACAGACAAAACAAAGTAACTTACAGCTCAGTTCATCTTCCTTATTCACCTAGGCACGCTGATCTCTGCACTCACCGGTGCTAGTCGTCATCCACAAGACAACGGGCATGAGAAGCAGCATCGCCGATCCATGGCTTTGTGAGCCCATATAAGTCCCGCCCCAAAAGACGGGAACCAGGGAGGGTTCCGGTGCATCGGCGTGGGGTAGACCCAGTGATCCCTTGTCCTCGAAGCTTGCACCAGCGACAGCCTACGGCGGAGTGGAGCCGCAACTCAAACCACTTCGCCCGCAACAGTGCGCAGCTGTCGGCCGTTCGCGGCGACCGGATCTGGGAATCCCTCTCCACAAATCCCAACTTTCTGTACTGTTGTGCACCCCCATCACCGACCAAACCTCGTCGGATAAGAGAGAGACCAACCTCCCTAACCTCAAGAAGGTTACCGGAGGGAGCACCGCCGAGACGGGAAAGGAGCCAGGGGAAACCTTATCCCACAGCGTTGACGTCGCCCCTGCCTCCCCGCCAGTGCCAGAATAAAATCCTAAAACAACATTATCTACAACCACGTCGCGGTTGTACACTGTCCCGCACACCTCCCAGAGCCCGACGGCTTACCGGAGGCGAGGGAGACCAGCGGAGGCAGACCGCCGGGAAACCGCCTCTCGCGTCGGGAGAGAGACCGAGAGATTTCCACCGTGTGTAGCGACTTTGATCTTTAGGAGGGGTATACTCGAAGCTTCTGTTTCTTTCCCAAATAGAAACAAGTAGTCCGTCTGACATGCGGGGTGCTTCTGCAAAATGTTGTACAAGTGGCTCATGGACAACTCATCTCACTCTCAGCCGTCCGTTTCAGATCAGACGGCACATATGCCACAAAGGCAGACACGCCATCACCACCAACTCGCATTTTTATAGGAGTAGAGACTTCACGTTGATAATATGGTGGAACCCAACGAGTACGCATAGCAGTTTTCAAAGCAGCCCAAGTAGTAGGGATCTTATCATGATATAATCTACAATGTTCAGACCACCAAATAGAAGCAAAACAAGTGAATTCACAAACAACAACAGCAACACGTATCTCCTTAGGATATTGTAAGCATGTGAAACATTGTTTAGTTTCTAACCCCCAAGTAAGATATACATCAGGAATGTATCTACCCTCAGATGGTGGAGTATTTGATTTCAGTTTAGGAATATGGTCATAAACTCATACCTGAGGTGGTGGTGCAGCCCTACCATTGTGATTATATGCTTGAGGTCGACCTGTTGGTGGTGGTGCTGGTGGTTGCACGTAGTTTTGATTTTGATCAAAATCATCCTCGTAATAGTCCTTGATAACCCACAAGTGTAGGGGATCGCAACAGCTTTCGAGGGTAGAGTATTCAACCCAAATTTATTGATTCGACGCAAGGGGAGCCAAATAATATTCTCAAGTATTAGCAGTTGAGTTGTCAATTCAACCACACCTGGATAACTTAATATCTGCAGCAAAGTATTTAATAGCAAAGTAATATGATAGTAGTGGTAACGGTAACAAAAGTAACGAAAGCAAAAGTAATATTTTTGGTGTTTTGTAGTGATTGTAACAATAGCAACGAAAAAGGAAATAAGCGAGAACCAGTATATGGAAAGCTCGTAGGCATTGGATCGGTGATGGATAATTATGCTGGATGCGGTTCATCATGTAACAATCATAACATAGGGTGACACAGAACTAGCTCCAATCATCAATGTAATGTAGGCATGTATTCCGAATATAGTCATACGTGCTTATGGAAAAGAACTTGCAGGACATCTTTTGTCCTACCCTCCCGTGGCAGCGGGGTCCTAATGGAAACTAAGGGATATTAAGGCCTCCTTTTAATAGAGAAGCTGGAACAAAGCATTAGCACATAGTGAATACATGAACTCCTCAAACTATGGTCATCACCGGGAGTGGTCCCGATTATTGTCACTTCGGGGTTGCCGGATCATAACACATAGTAGGTGACTATAGACTTGCAAGATAAGATCAAGAACTCACATATATTCATGGAAACATAATAGGTTCAGATCTGAAATCATGGCACTCGGTCCCTAGTGACAAGCATTAATGTGACGCCCGGGTAGTTAAGCTACAGTAAACCTCTGTTAATGATGCCATGTCACGACGGTTACTCTTGCTAATCTCGTGTTAGTTCGAAACCGATTCAAATCCAAATTCAAAATCAAGTCAAACGGTAAATTTGTCAAACGTTAAAACTAAAATGTTCAAAATGGGACAACTAAATCCTAAGTCCTAATGGTGGAGGAACCACATTTTTGTAAAAAGATTTAATGCACTAAAATGATTTAAAAGTAGCAAAACAACTATTTGAACAACTTTTGTATTTTATAAAATACTAGACTATTTTATATCAGGGTCAAACTTTTTATAGTAGTGGATTGTTCTCAAACATTATTTTACTAAGTTAAAATTAATGTGTAACTAAAGTAAAACAAAGAAGAAAAATATGAAAAGGTAAAAAGAAAGGAATAAAACAACCCCCCCCCCCATGGGCCAACCGACCCAACAGGCTGGCCCAGTCGGCCAACCAGGCCAGCGGCCGGCCCACCCTCGCTTCCCCTTATCCCCCGTAACCCTAACCCACCTCCGCAGCACCTCCCACTTCCCATCCCCACTCCCCTCGCTCCCCCACTCCCCGATCCCCTCTGGATCGGGGCAACGACCGTGGTGTCCGGTGCCCCGCTACCTACCCCGCCGCCTCGGCGACGCCAGGCGCTCGCTGGACCTCGCCGGTGCCGCCCCATCGTCTCTTCCCCGCCGGACCCCCTCGAGCTACGTCGCCACCACCATGACGCCACCTTGCCGGAACGTGCCCTCGCCGGACCGCTCCGCCGTCGCCCCCTCAACCTCTTCCTCGCCGGCTCCACCAACCCTGACCACCCGTTTCCCAGATCTGGACGCGTCGCTCCCGACCGCGTCGGCCATCGCCCGAGGACCTCGCCGCCGGAGCCCCTCACCGCCTCGCCGGATAGTCGTCCCCGTCCTCCCCCTCGACCCCCACTGCCAGTCCCCTCCGCCGCGAGGTGCGGCCCGACCTCTGCTTCTCTTCCCCTCTCCTTGCCGCCGAACGGCCCACGTCTACGCCGCACCGAAGCGTGCGCTCATCGCCGAGACCGCGACGTGTACACCCTCGAGCCTCGGCGGCTCCTCGCCGCGCTAGCCTTGCAAGCGCGGGCGCGTTCACGCGCCCTGCGCTCGTTTCCGCCTCAGGGCCGCGATCTCCTTCCTCATGCCACGCCTGGGTCATGTGCCCGCTCGCCCCACCGCACTCTAGTTGCGCCGAGTCCACCGCCGCCGGCCTCGCTCGCCCGGCTGCCGCCTCAAATCGCCATTAACGGCATGCCCTTTCGGGTAGCGCCAGACGCCCAGCCGTTAACCCAAAGGTTCAAGGCCCCTCTGGGCCACTAACATGGGGGCCCCACGCCCTTCGAACGTTTAAAAAAAGAATTATAAAAATATAAATAAATAAATAATTAACTAATTAAAATAGTTAATTAATTAATTAATTAATTAAGTTAACCAATCCTGTTTAATTAATCTAATTATCCTGTTAGTTTAAATAAACAGTAATTAGTTTAACCTAATCCCTATTTAGCCTAACAGTGAATGACAAGTGGGTCCCACTGGACCCACACGTCAGTTTGACTAGTCAACACCTCTGTTGACTGCTGACGTCATAATGACGTCATAATGACATCAGCATGCACTATTCTGGATAATGTTGAATTAATATAATTAAATTAATCATAAAAATGATTTAAATCTTTTAAAATTAATATAAAATAAACCGTAGCTCGGATGAAAATACTTTCTACATGAAAGTTGCTCAGAACGATGAGACGAATCCGGATACGCAGCCCGTTCATACGCCACACCTCCCTAACCTATCGAACTCGCAACTTTCCCCCTCTGGTTCATCTGTCCAGAAACGCGAAACACCGGGGATATTTTCCCGGATGTTTCCCCCTTCACCGGTATCACCTCATACCGCGTTAGAACACGTCTAGCTCTGCCTGTTATCCTGTTATGCACTTGCCTGCTATGTATTTACTGTTTCTCCCTCCCTTTTCTCTTTGCTAGACCCCGTGACGATGCTGATGCCCCCGTGGTTTCCATTACGCCACCGACGACCCTCCTTCTTATGCGAGCAACCAGTGCAAGCCCCCCATTGATCACGGATATCGCCTACTCTTCTCTATCTTGCTTGCATTAGAGTAGTGTAGCATGTTCTTGCTTTTGGTTAACCCTATTACGATGCATAGCCTTTGTCATTGTTGCTACAGTTGTTCCCCTTACACCTTTATCCTCTCGCTTAGTATAGGATGCTAGTGTTTCATCAGTGGCCCTACACTCTTGTCCGTCTGCCATGCTATACTATTGGGCCGTGATCACTAGGGAGGTGATCATGGGTATATACTACATACTTCATATACATGACACATGTGGTGACTAAAGTCGGGTCAGCTCGTTGAGTACCCGCAAGTGATTACGATAAGGGGCTGAAAGGACGGTGGCTCCATCCCGTAGAGGTAGGCCTGGGTTCGACGGCCCCCATTTGTTACTTTGTGGCGGAGGCGGCAGGCGAGTTGTGACCACCTAGGAGAGAGGTGGGCCTGGCCCTGGTCGGCATTCGCGGATACTTAACCCGCTTAACGAGATCTTGGTATTTGATCTGAGTCTGGCCATTTGGTCTATACGCACTAACCAACTACGTGGGAAAGTTATGGGCACTCGACGTCGTGGTATCGGTAAAGCCTTCGTGACGTCGGCCGGCCGAGCGGCGCCGGTTTGACTGAACGCCTGCAAGGCTAGGTGCCTTCCGGCCGCCACGCAACATGCGGTGTGCTAAGAGGCGATGGGGCGGACCCACAATGCGCTTAGGTTTAGACCGGCGTCTTGACCTCCTCATTGTGCCTAGGTGGGGCTGCGGCGTGTTGATCTTCATGGCCGGGCATGACCCAGGAAAGTGTGTCCGGCCAAATGGGATCAAGCGTGTTGGGTTATGTGGTGCACCCCTGCAGGGAAGTTAATCTATTTGAATAGTCGTGATCTTCGGTAACAGGACGACTTGGAGTTGTACCTTGACCTTATGACAACTAGAACCGGATACTTAATAAAACACACCCTTCCAAGTGCTAGATACAACCCGGTGGTCGCTCTCTAACAGGGCTACGAGGAGAGGATCGCCGGGTAGGATTATGCTATGAGATGCTACTTGGAGGACTTCAGTCTACTCTCTTCTACATGCTGCAAGACGGAGGCTGCCAGAAGCGTAGTATTCGACAGGATTAGCTATCCCCCTCTTATTCTGGCATTCTGCAGTTCAGTCCACCGATATGACCCTTTACACATGTACCCATGCATATGTAGTGTAGCTCCTTGCTTGCGAGTACTTTGGATGAGTACTCACGGTTGCCTTGTTCCCCCTTTTCCCCCTTTCTTTACCCAATTGCTGCGACTAGACGATGGAGCCCAGGAGCCAGACACCACCTTCGACGATGACTCCTACTACACCGGAGGAGCCTACTACTACATGCAGCCCGCGGGCGACGACCAGGAGTAGTTAGGAGGATCCCAGGCAGGAGGCCTGCGCCTCTTTCGATCTGTATCCCAGTTTGTGCTAGCCTTCTTAAGGAAAACTTGTTTAACTTATGTTTGTACTCAGATATTGTTGCTTCCGCTGACTCGTCTATGATCGAGCACTTGTATTCGAGCCCTCGAGGCCCACGGCTTGTATCATGATGCTTGTATGACGTATTTATGATTAAGCCTTGTGTTGTGAGATCTTCCCGTGAGTCCCTGATCTTGATCGTACACGTTTGCATGCATGATTAGTGTACGATTGAATCGGGGGCGTCACAAGTTGGTATCAGAGCCGACTACCTGTAGGAATCCCCTTTTCTAACTCCTTGGCCGAAGTCGATTCTAGTCATTGAAAAAGTTTTTACTAACATGGTTGTGCGGCTTACGGGCCCACGTCGCCATTGGGTGGTATTAGGATATTTTATTCCTCGTCTATACTCTGGGACTCTGATCTCTCTTTTATTCGGGTTAAATGATTTTACTAAATCTGACTTTAGGTTCTCGTAACTACTTTCTCCCGGGAAGCGCCTTCAGTCTAGATGATCGCCGCCTGCACCAGAAGATTTCGAAGTTACTATCCAATATTCTGTCGAGACCTTGTGCCCGTTGCTTTTGCAATTCCCTATCACCGAAATATCCCTCTGGATAAATGCTTACACCTGTTGTTCTTCCTTTTATTCACAGTCGATCTTGTTATTACAAGATACCCCGAGAATAATTTGTGCTACTGCCTTGTAGTTCCTTGCCGCAGAAATACCCCTACGGACAATTCCTCGCACTTATCGAGCATCTTCTTATTCCCAGTTGTTTAGGTGTTTCGCAAAAGTCTTCGAAATACCATTTGGTCTTCCAAAAATCCTGAGTAGCCTATTGCTCTTGAAATTCTTGCTTGCTTTCCTTATGGTTAATTCCATAAGTCTCGTAATCTTATTGGCATCCCTTGCCATTATCATTTTGATTCCATTGATTCAATATGTAACTAATGCTCGTGATCCTCAGTCAGATCCTAGAATTCATCCTTCTAGCTCACAAGTCATTTTAAACATGAGCTGGATCTCGACCAATCAATTTGCCATCGATTGTACCCCTAAGTCTACTCAACTTATCCATCCTTAATCAGAGTGTTTGCTTCTGATCCCTTAACATTGAATTCTTAATCCCTGTGCAATTGAGCTTTGGATTAGTCAGTTGTTTCTATAATCTGATCTCCGTGCATTCCTTCTTCCTTTGATAAAGTGCCGATACTCACATCAGCTCCGTTGTAGACCACCAGACCTCTTGTTGGATTATTATCCGACAGTGTCCTTCTTATTCAAATAACCTTGTGAGTCTTTCCACGGATATATAAAGCCTTGGATAAATTGTATCCTCTGTTTTCTCAACCATGCTCTGTTTTTGAGCTGGTGGTATTTACTATTGAAGCTTGTGGTATATGTTTCCACGATACCCTGACGGGTTGAACCTATGCATTCCTTAATATGTGTGAACTCGGAAGTTTTCACGAGTCATACTCATCTGGTATTTCACCAGGTAAAACTTTCAACACTAATGCTTTTATCAAAGCGAGAAGTGAATGGAAGGTTATACATTGAAGAAGTGGTAGTCGACCTTGAACCTTGCGTTCATGCCCATGGACACGATGTATAACTTATCATGGAAGCAGCTCGTAAAAATAGTTACCCCCTTGTTATAAGTTCATCTTGTATCCGTGGTTCGATCATTTATGATCGTGGTTTCCGACCATGTTCTCCTTTAAATACCATTTCTCGTGCAAGTTTAAGCACTTGTCTTCTGCAGAGTAATACCCCAGTCCAACCTCTACTTTGATTTATCATCGAGTATTACCCTCCTGGTATCTCAAGATTACCACGGAACTGCATAACTTCTTATGAGTTCTTCATCAAGTGCTACATTCTCATTGATTCCAATTTTTCACGGGCTCTGAGTTATTAAACACTCAAAGACACCGATAACTGACTCGAGTCTGCATCACGATTAAGCAACTCTTGGTAACCTTCATTACTTACGAGTTTGAACTCAATCACGTCATTCCTAGCCTGATTGGCTATATCCTTGTCGTGCCAAATTTAACTGTGCTACCTGGTCCTTCTTCCCGGAGAACAATTTTTTGACGATGAGCTAAGCTTACGTCGATCTCTCCTCATCATATCATTTTGCTTTGGACAGCAAGCTTGCTTTGGAGTTTGTGTCGTACCCTTGGTTCCATTAACCTTTCGCTTCATCATTCCTTTGACTTGATGTCATCGCCGATCTATTACATCTTCATGGAGCCTCTTGACAAATGTGTCGGATCACCTCCAACACTTTGACTTATTCCGAGATGTCAACTGTGTTCATGATGAGAAATACCCTCCTTGCCCTCGATGATTTTTATTATCATCGACAACACCCTTGACTTCCTTTCATCGCGACTTGTCCACATTATGAATACAACTTGCTCTCCAGCTAGTGTTGTGTTACGCCTTGAAGTATTCTTGTCTTTTATGTCGAGAATATTGTGGGGATTGCTCCACCTCTTAGAAATTCTCAAGATGATGATACTTCTCACCATCACCATTCTTCCTTGGTCCCCGTGTTGTTTTTAACCGGGATACTAATATCTTGTGATGCTGCTTGAGTTACGTACTTCTAGCAACCCTATTGCTTTGAAGTTAACGATCGACAGTTCGTTCTTAGATTGTTGGTTATTGAATCGTCACTCTAACAGTGATCTTGCTGCCTAAGGTCATATTTCGGGCACACCTTTCAAATAATGGTTAATGGTGTATGTTTTCCTCGAGCATACAACATTATATCATTTGAATTGACAAGTGTCATCTTCTTGTTCACATTATTGTGGAAATCCATCCGTTTGGAATTCTTGATGAATTATCGCTGAGCCCATCAGCCACCTCCTTATCCTCTCCTTGGTTTAATGATGAACTATTGTTTCAGGAACCCGCTTCCATAGTTCATTTCCCGAGAATCTTGCAATGTCATTTCGTCGATATGTGTCGCACCTTTTCTTCTCGGACATCCTGAGTCTGAGCTATCATGACAACAATCGGATCTGAATCTCGGTCAGTTATGATGGTTGGGACAACTTTTCAAGAGTTATGATGTTGGTCCTTTGATGACCCGGTAACATGATGTCATGCCTAGCGCCCCCTTGGCTGGAGGACCCATCATTATAGTTTCTTTTGCAAGGATAACCATTCTTCTTGGAGGAAATTGTAAGACCTATTTTATAAGTTGCTCCTGATGGATCATTTGTGTATCCAAATTCTGGCCCTTGATTGAAACACCATATCATTGTTACCTTGAAGCATGACTATGATACCCCGCTCTTTAACAAGAACATTAGAGGCGCGATGCTAAATGTTTCTTGGTCAGTTATCCAAACACCGTTGTATGGGTAACATCTTGATTAATCCTTGCCTCTTATCTGAATGGTTGGGTACTTGCTCTCCTACCTGTATGCCATGTTACCTTGTACATGGGAAGGATATACTCCTAATAATCGTGTGTAATCACAATTTTCCTTTCCATTGATCTGTTTAATCCGATAGTCATATTTTCATTTCCATTGGTTGGATTAACGTTGCTTGTGATCTATATGATCTAAGCAGTGATATTCTCCTGCTTATGTAAACACCTCGACGTACAACTCTGTCAGTAAGACCCTGTTACTATTGTTGAAAACATTTCGGTAACCACCGATGGATAAGAACTTTGCCTATTGGTCCGCCTCGTTCAACGAGAAGGAATTGGTTCTCTTCGTCCCTCGCCCTTGGTACCGATGTTGTTGCCGACATAACTGACGGGCTATCCTCTGACATGCCTTACTTACATGATTGTGCAAGATGTCACCACCCTTCCTACTTTCAACCCACATGGTGGGCCCATAACCCACAGGTCCACTGGATCGAAACCTGACTCTTCTTTATAACCCAGATTCTAATGTATCATTTGCACCTGGGTTCGTATGTGATTCACGAGCTAAATGCTATACCATTATTCATCCTGGAATCAGACACCATGTTATTCTCGTTGTTCAAACCCCCATTCCAGCTTCTGTCTAAGTCATCAAATGATTGCCTACCCGTTTGAAATTTTGGTACCATCGTATATTGCACTCAACGAATTCACTGAAATACAACTCGTGGGGTACCTTATGTTTTTCCCATTGAGTTCACCGTCAGATGCCCAGCTTTGTGGAGATGCATTCTTTCGGAGTTTTTCCCCTTGGTCGCATTCGTAGGACGATGGAGATCCCGAAGAAAGGATGACAAATTGATCGTGGTGAATGGAAGAAGATAAATGAAGACATCAACGAACTTTGAAAGGGCAGCCAAGACCGAGAAGACTCGTTAGGTTTTTCGCTACCAACACCTTGCCCCCTTACTCCACCGCTTAAATCTCGGGACGAGATTTCTTGTAGTGGAGGAGAATTGTGACGCCCGGGTAGTTAAGCTACACTAAATCTCTGTTAATGATGCCATGTCACGACGGTTACTCTTGCTAATCTCGTGTTAGTTCGAAACCGATTCAAATCCAAATTCAAAATCAAGTCAAACGGTAAATTTGTCAAACGTTAAAACTAAAATGTTCAAAATGGGACAACTAAATCCTAAGTCCTAATGGTGGAGGAACCACATTTTTGTAAAAAGATTTAATGCAATAAAATGATTTAAACAGTAGCAAAACAACTATTTGAACGACTTTGGTATTTTATAAAATACTAGACTATTTTATATCAGGGTAAAACTTTTTATAGTAGTGGATTGTTCTGAAACATTATTGTACTAAGTTAAAATTAATGTGTAACTAAAATAAAACAAAGAAGAAAAATATGAAAAGGTAAAAGGAAAGGAATAAAACAACCCCCCCCCCATGGGCCAACCGACCCAACAGGCTGGCCCAGTCGGCCAACCAGGCCAGCGACCGGCCCACCCTCGCTTCCCCTTATCCCCCGTAACCCTAACCCACCCCCGCAGCACCTCCCACTTCCCATCCCCACTCCTCGCTCCCCACTCCCGATCCCTCTGGATCGGGCAACGACCGTGGCGTCCGGCGCCCCGCTACCTACCCCACCGCCCTGGCGACGCCAGGCGCTCGCTGGACCTCGCCGGCGCCGCCCCATCGTCTCTTCCCCGCCGGACCCCTCGAGCTACGTCGCAACCACCACGACGCCGCCTTGCCGGAACGCGCCCTCGCCGGACGGCTCCGCCGTCGCACCCTCGACATCTTCCTCGCCGGCTCCACCAACCCTCACTGCCTGTTTCCCAGATCTGGACGCGTCGCTCCCGACCGCGTCGGCCATCGCCCGAGGACCTCGCCGCCGGAGCCCCTCACCGCCTCGCCGGATAGTCGTCCCCGTCCTCCCCCTCGACACCCACTGCCAGTCCCCTACGCCTCGCGGTGAGGCCCCGACCTCTGCTTCTCTTCCCCCTCTCCTTGTCGTCGCCGAGACGGCCCACTCTACGCCGCGAAGCGTGCGCCACCGCCAGATGCAGACGTGTACACCTGGAGCCCTCGACGCTCCACAGGCTGCGCCGCCAGCAAGGCAGGCACCTTCACGCGCCCCGTGCTCGTTTCCGCCTCGGGGCCGCGATCTCCTCCCTCATGCCACGCCTGGGTCATGTGCCCGCTCGCCCCGCCGCACTCTAGTTGCGCCGAGTCCACCGCCGCCTGGGGAGCCTACTCCGGCGGCCGTCGCCTGCGCGCCACAATGGGCATGCCTCCGTTAAGACTGGCCTGCGCACGCTCGCCCGTTAACCCAGGTGCCTTAAGGCCCCTCTAGGCCACTAACATGGGGCCCCACGCCCTTGGAACATTAAAAAAAAGAATTATAAAAATGTAAATAAATAAATAAATAATAATTAAAACAGTTAATTAATTAATTAATGAATTAATTAAGTTAACTAATCCTGTTTAATTAATCTAATTATCCTGTTAGTTTAAATAAACAGTAATTAGTTTAACCTAATCCCTATTTAGCCTAACAGTGAATGACAAGTGGGTCCCACTGGACCCACACGTTAGTTTGACTAGTCAACACCTTCATTGACTGGCGTCATAATGAGATCAGCGTGCACTATTCTGGATAATGTTGAATTAATATAATTAAATTAATCCTAAAAATGATTTAAATCTTTTAAAATTAATATAAAATAAACCGTAGCTCGGATGAAAATACTTTCTACATGAAAGTTGCTCAGAACGACGAGACGAATCCGGATACGCAGCCCGTTCGTCCGCCACACCTCCCTAACCTATCGAACTCGCAACTTTCCCCCTCCGGTTCATGCATAGGAAGCGCGAAACAAGGGGATATTTTCCGGATGTTTCCCTTCATCGGTATCACCTCATACCGCGTTAGAACACGTCTAGCTCTGCTGTTATCTGTTATGCACTTGCTCGCTATGTATTTACTGTTTCTCCCCTTTTCTCTTGGTAGACCCCATTGACGATCTTTGATGCCCCTGTGGTCGACTACGCCACCGACGACCCCTCCTTCTTGTCGAGCAACCAGGCAAGCCCCCCTTTGATCACGGACATCGCCTACTCTTCTCTATCAGCTTGCATTAGAGTAGTGTAGCATGTTCTTGCTTCGGTTAATCCTATTACGATGCATAGCCTTTGTCATTGTTGCTCTGATTGTTCCCCTTACACCGCTATCCTCTTGCTTAGTATAGGATGCTAGTGTTTCATCGGTGGCCCTACACTCTTGTCAAATGCGCCATGCTATACTACTGGGCCGTGATCACTAGGGAGGTGATCACGGGTATATACTGTATACTTTCTATACATGACACATGTGGTGACTAAAGTCGGGTCAGCTCGTTGAGTACCCGCAAGTGATTCTGATGAGGGGGCTGAAAGGACAGGTGGCTCCATCCCGGTAGAGGTGGGCCTGAGTTCCCGACGGCCCCCGACTGTTACTTTGTGGCGGAGCGATAGGGCAGGTTGAGACCACCTAGGAGAGAGGCGGGCCTGGCCCTGGTGGGCATTCGCGGATACTTAACCCGCTTAACGAGATCTTGGCATTTGATCTGAGTCTGGCCATTTGGTCTATACGCACTAACCAACTACATGGGAAAGTTATGGGCACTCGACGTCGTGGTATCAGCCGAAGCCTTCGTGACGTCGAATCGGCGGCGCGCTACCGGATTGGACTGAACGCTTGCTAGGCTAGGTGCGCTTCCGGCCGCATACGCAATGTCTTGGTGTGCTAAGGCGATGGGCCCATACCCTGTCTTAGGTTTAGACCGGCGTCTTGACCTCTCTGTTGTGCCTAGGTGGGGCTGCGATGTGTTGATCTTCCGCGGCGGGCATGACCCAGGAAAGTGTGTCCGGCGAAATGGGATCAAGCGTGTTGGGTTATGTGGTGCACCCTCAGGAAGTTAATCTATTGAATAGCCGTGATCTTGATAACAGGACGACTTGGAGTTGTAACTTGACCTTATGACAACTAGAACTGGATACTTAATAAAACACACCCTTCCAAGTGTCAGATACAACCCGGTGGTCGCTCTCTAACAAGGCTACGAGGAGAGGATCGTCGGGTAGGATTATGCTATGCGATGCTTCTTGGAGGACTTCAGTCTACTCTCTTCTACATGCTGCAAGACGGAGGCTGCCAGAAGCGTAGTCTTCGACAGGATTAGCTATCCCTCTCTTATTCTGGCATTCTGCAGTTCAGTCCACCGATATGACCCTTTACACATATACCCATGCATATGTAGTGTAGCTCCTTGCATGCGAGTACTTTGGATGAGTACTCACGGTTGCCTTGTTCCCCCTTTTCCCCCTTTCTTTACCCAATTGCTGCGACCAGACGATGGAGCCCATGAGCCAGACGCCACCTTCGACGACGACTCCTACTACACCGGAGGAGGCTACTACTACGTGCAGCCCGCGGGCGACGACCAGGAGTAGTTAGGAGGATCCCAGGCAGGAGGCCTGCGCCTTTTTCGATCTGTATCCCATTTTCTGCTAGCCTTCTTAAGGCAAACTTGTTTAACTTATGTCTGTACTCAGATATTGTTGCTTCCGCTGACTCGTCTATGATCGAGCACTTGTTTAACAAAGCATTAGCACATAGTGAATACATGAACTCCTCAAACTATGGTCATCACCGGGAGTGGTCCCGATTATTGTCACTTCGGGGTTGCCGGATCATAACACATAGTAGGTGACTATAGACTTGCAAGATAGGATCAAGAACTCACATATATTCATGGAAACATAATAGGTTCAGATCTGAAATCATGGCACTCGGGCCCTAGTGACAAGCATTAAGCATAGCAAAGTCATAGCAACATCAATCTCAGAACATAGTGGATATTAGGGATCAAACCCTAACAAAACTAACTCGATTACATGATAGATCTCATCCAACACATCACGGTCCAGCAAGCCTACGATGGAATTACTCACGCACGGCAGTGAGCATCATGAAATTGGTGATGGAGGATGGTTGATGATGACGACGGCGACGAATCCCCCTCTCCGGAGCCCCGAACGGACTCCAGATCAGCCCTCCCGAGAGGTTTTAGGGCTTGGCGGCTCCGTATCATAAAACGCGATGATTTCTTCTCCTTGATTTTTTCTCCCTGAAAGCAAATATATAGAGATGGAGTTGGCGCCGGAGGAGCTCCAGGGGGCCAGGCGCGCCCCCACCCTCGTGGACAGGTGGTGGGCCCCCTGGCCTTCATCTTTGGCAAGGATTTTTTATTATTTCTGAAAAGTTGTTCCGTGAAGTTTCAGGTCATTCCGAGAACTTTTGTTTCTGCACATAAATAACATCATGGCAATTCTGCTGAAAACAGCGTCAGTCCGGGTTAGTTCCATTCAAATCATGCAAGTTAGAGTCCAAAACAAGGGCAAAAGTGTTTGGAAAAGTAGATACAACGGAGACGTATCAACTCCCCAAGCTTAAACCTTTGCTTGTTCTCAAGCAATTCAGTTGATAAACTGAAAGTGATAAAAAACTTTTACAAACTCTGTTTGCTCTTGTTGTTGTAAATATGTAAAGTCGGCATTCAAGTTTTCAAAGAAAGATTATGACTAACCACACTTGCAATAACTCTTAGGTCTCATGTTTACTCATATCAATAGCATAATCAACTAGCGAGTCATAATATTAAATCTCGGATGACAACACTTTCTCAAAACAATCATGATATAATATAACAAGATGGTATCTCGCTAGTCCTTTCTGAGACCGCAAAACATAAATGCAGAGCACCTTTAAAGATCAAGGACTAACTAGACATTGTAATTCATGGTAAAAGAGATCCAATCATAGTCATACCCATTATAAATTAATAGTAATGAATGCAAATGACAGATGTGCTCTTCAGCTAGTGCTTTTTAATAAGAGGGTGATGACTCAACATAAAAGTAAATAGATAGGCCCTTCGCAGAGGGAAGCAGGGATTTGTAGAGGTGCCAGAGCTCGGTTTTGAAATAGAGATAAATAATATTTTGAGAGGCATACTTTGATTGTCAACATAGCAACTAAGAGATGGCGATATCTTCCATGCTACACTCATTATAGGCGGTTCCCAAACAAAATGGTAAAGTTTATACTCCCCCTCCACCAACAAGCATCAATCCATGACTTGCTCGAAACAACGAGTGTCTCCAACTAGCAACAGTCCCAGGGGAGTTTTGTTTGCAATTATTTTGATTTAGTTTGCATAAAGCTTGGGACTGGGCATCCCGGTGACCAGCCATTTTCTCATGAATGAGGAGCGGAGTCCACTCCTCTTGAGAATAACCCGCCTAACATGGAAGATAAGGGCAGCCCTAGTTGATACATGAGCTATTCGAGCATACAAAACAGAATGTTTATTTGAAGGTTTAGAGTTTGGCACATACAAATTTACTTGGAACGGCAGGTAGATACCGCATATAGGAAGGTATGGTGGACTCATAAGGAATAACTTTGGGGTTCAAGGGATTGGATGCACAAGCAGTATTCCCGCTTAGTACAAGTGAAGGCTAGCAAAAGGCGGGAAGCGACCAACTAGAGAGCGACAACAGTCATGAACATGCATTAAAATTAATAAACATTGGATGCAAGCATGAGTAGGATATAATCCACCATGAACATAAATATCGTGAAGGCTATGTTGATTTGTTTCAACTACATGTGTGAACATGTGCCAAGTCAAGTCACTTAAATCATTCAAAGGAGGATACCACCGCACTATACCACATCACAACCATTTTAATAGCATGTTGGCACGCAAGGTAAATCATTATAACTCATAGCTAATTAAGCATGGCACAAGCAACTATGATCTCTAATTGTCATTGCAAACATGTTTATCCATAATAAGCTGAATCAGGAACGATGAACTCATCATATTTACAAAAACAAGAGAGGTCGAGTTCATACTAGCTTTTCTCTTCTCAATCAGTCCATCTTATATCATCATAATTGCCTTTCACTTGCACGACCGAACGATGTGAATAATAATAAGAGTGTACGTGCATTGGACTAAGCTGGAATCTGCGAGCATTCAATAAACAGGAGAAGACAAGGCAATATGGGCTCTTGGTTAAATCAACAATAATGCATATAAGAGCCACTCCAACAATTTAATCATTGTCTTCTCCTATCGATCCCCAAAGAAAAGAAAAGAAATAAAACTATTTACACGGGAAAGCTCCCAACAAGAAAAAGAAGAACGGGAAATATTTTTGGGTTTTCTTTCTTTTTAATTAATACTAGTACAGCAAGTAAAGTAAACTAGTACTATTTTTTTGGTTTTTCTTAAGGTTTAACAAACACACAAGAAGAAAGCAGGAAAAAGAAAATAATCTAACATGGATATTACAGTGAAAAAGTATGAGCACCGACATCTAGCAATGAGTGTGTGTAAACCTAAATGTAATGTCGGTGGGAAATACGTACTCCCCCAAGCTTAGGCTTTTGGCCTAAGTTGGTTCATTGCATGGGGTGGCCTGGCGGATATCCGTAGGTGTAGCTGGGGTCGTACTGCGATGAAGAAGACTCTGACTACCATTGGCTGGCAGCCATCTCCGGATCCCAAGAATAAACAGACTGTCGTGGAGGCTCATATTGTGGTTCCGGTTCCGGGCTGGTGCAGAGATTCGGTGAAGGCTTGAATGGCATACGGAACGAGATACGGTCCTTCAAAATTAAACAAGGAAGGAGCAGGCAAGGTAATAGTCTCAGGGTGATGTTTTGATAGAGGCGAGGGTGTCCCAATCTTTCGATGAGATGATAACTATCGATTTGCTGGAGTCGACTTTGACGATCCGACTACAAACGTGCACGACGTTGCGCCTTAGCAATCGCTAAACCAATCTCCTCGAGGTTCTTGGCGATGCAGGAAGCACGATCAGCCTGACCACGAAGGTCTATTCCTGCCAGCAATCGAAGAACGAGCAAGAATATGATAAAGCAATCTGAATATTGCGAATATATATGAAGTATTGATAATGGTGGGGATCCGTAAGCGGTCTTGGTGCAGTCGTTGGACACAAACGAAGTACGAAGTTGCAATGGCTAACTTTTAACTAAACAAATCCCAAGGGAAAAGCTACTAGATGGATCTACTTATATAGGAGCAAGGGGTGGCGGCCAAGGAGGTGGGAGGACGTCCCAAGGAAGCCTAAAACTAACCTAGGTCGTACAAGGCCAATGGGCCCAAGTGGAGGTGACGTAACACCTTTGGACTTGTAGTTTGACTCGGATTCTGCTGCAGCATCAGATTGTTTCGTCCATAACTCAATGCTCCGGACGAACTTTAAGGTGAATCCAATTGGGTTGGAAAGTGCACGAAATCTATTTTCCAACAAAAAAAATAATCAACCAATTTGGAGTACGTGTGAAAAAGTTATTGACGTTTTGAGTCAGGTATGTCTGTGCAGTCCGAATCTGAGTCCAGAACGTGAGAGATTTGCACTCTATCTTCTCTTGGGCCAAAAGTGACGTGAGAGAACTTTTTGAACAGCAGGTAAACATCTCTTTCTCCCTTATCTTCATATGTGGATTGTACAAATGTCCCATACACCTGCAATTAGACATGGCACAAAAGTTTGTGAAGTATTTTGTCTGGATGACATAAATAAATTATTGCATAGTTTGCATTAGAAATCACCTCACAAATATACATGAATGCAATATTTTCGGTTGTATCCAAGGTAGTCATGTCCTCATCATCCTCCCCTTCTTGAAAACAAAGCCATCCTCGGCATTGCTTAATCTGAAATGTGGCTAACAAAAAAGACAAGGTGTACATGTTGTATATGTATATGTAATCGATTTGTACTTCCCTTGATTTTTGCACATATGACACATGAATAGATGAGTAATTTGCATAGTTCATAAAATCTAAAGCGAAAACATTATCACAAGAAGTACAAGGCATGAAAATATTGCAACTCAGTTTGCACATATAAGTGAAGCTCTTATTCATTTCAAAAGATTGACAATGTTCATCATTAAACCATCCCAACATTGGTGAATAAACCTTACTTGCATCAAATTTACATGCTACAACATGCTTATATAAGCAAACATGCAATAAGTCATTCGACACAGAATCATCACCAAGATTAGAGGTCATATCAAAATGATTAAACATTGATTCTTTTGCATCAACAGTTAATTCAATTGGCGCACTCAAAATTGTTGGTATGCCAGTTGTTTGATCACATGATGCATTCATGATAGTAACATGATTCTCTAAAATAGGTGGCGTGCTCAAATCAACAGGTAACTCAACAAATGATGTATTTAAGTTAATTAGGCATGCATCATTCCCATGTGAAGTTATATCATCAATACCTTTACTGTTACCTTGTCTCAAAGACGTAGCTGATGTAGGTATGGACAATGACAATGTATCATACTGTCGGTGTACTAGAGTAGGGGTACCCTAGTATCCCGAACTTGTGCACGGGCAGTTGCAGCCCTCCGCGGCAAGGCTTACCAGGTGACCGCCAAGGTCCTCCGTGGTTCCTGTGGAGCCATTCAAGAACAAAGTATTCAAGCCAAGGAGACAAGGCCTCGGCAAGAGGAGCTTGCCGGGAAGGCCACCCAAGGGACCTAGGAGACAAGGCCCCGGCAAGAGGAGCTTGCCGGGAAGGCCCGGTGAGCAACAAGCTTCCGGACGCGACAAGACAACAACCGCGGCAAGGCGCTTGTCACAGGCACCACCACTGCACTGCGCTTCCAAAGACCTCCACTAACGTGTCGCCTACAGGGACCTTTCCGGTAGCGCGTGGCGAAGAGGCTGTGCAGCGGCGGTGATGCTGTGGCAAGCGAATGACAAGATTGCCATCTGGCGAGTGGTGGTGTCCCGACGGTCCTTGTTTGCCTTTGTTAGGGCGGCGTGACGGGCATTTAATGCCTTTGTCCCTGCCGTCGTGGTTAGGTATGATACATCAGTACCTTTGTGCAGTAGCTGTACCAACCACTCCTTTTCCATTTTTACCCTTGTCTACGGTGCCACCTGTCGGAGACCCCTTTAGCATATAAAAGGAGGCCCATGCGCAACGTAGAGGGGGGTTCCAGAAGATACTCACGCTCGGTCTCGTTAGCAGCTGGTGTGTACTCTAGCACTCAAGCGCTCCCGAGCAAGAACTCAATACACTCAGACATGCAGCAGTAGGAGTGTTATCTCTCCGGAGAGCTCCGAAGCTGGGTAAACCGCTCGTGTGCTTCGCCTCGATCTGCTCTTCGTGCGACCTCCGCTCCCCGCCGAACAAAAAGGGGCTCGGTCCGCCGGTCCCATAGGTGTTCGTAGGCCAGATCAGCCTGCCCCGACATCTTTGGCGCGCCAGGTAGGGGGGCGTCGAGATTGTGTGAACCTGATCCGGCGTCCACACGAGCTAGATCATCTTCATCAACATGCCCCGAAGAAGAAGGCTTCGGCGGCGGATGTTCCGTCCGCGTTGAACCCACCACCACCGGAGCAAACGGGTTGTGGGGTAGACGCCGGCGGAAGAATGGACGTCGACAGAGCCCACGGTGCTGCCAAGTCCAAGGACAAGGCCGCGAGACCTCGGCGTCTGTACATGCACCGCGCCCGTCTCAGGAGGCGCGGGACCGACAGCGTCATGGTATTCACAACGCCATACGCTCGTTGGACCAAGATCGAGCTGGTGGATCTCGGGATGCGCAAGACCAACATGCACACCAACATGCTGGCGCGAGCGAGGCACGGTCGCTTGGACGGATACTGCTCCTTCTAACATAGTTAGAAGTCCGAGCATATCCCGCTCCTCGCGCCGTTCGCCACTGCCACCCACCACTCCACCAGAAGCTTTGGCGAGAGCTCAACTGCTCCTGGATTACCCTCCAACAGCCGACAAGGTCGATGAATGGAGGGCCACCATCCAGAGTCTCATCGGCTTTGCCAACGGCGACGCTCCCCGGCAGCCGAGTGCATCGCTGCCGCGGCAGGACTGCCAAACACGAGCCGGTGGCGACGAAACTGGAGGGGGTGCAACCACCATGCACTCTCCGCCCCGAAGGCCAAGATCGCCGACTCGCCGGAACCACCTCGACAGCGACTCCACCGCATCATCGGATCCACGAGCTCATCGCGATTAGCGCCAAGTTCTTCACGAACGACAGCAAGAAGACGCTCGAACTCGCATCGAGCGCCGAAGAGAAGCCTTGGCGTCAATCCGACAAGCGCGGCTGGGCCCTCTGTCGACATGCATGCGCCGGAAGGAACTTGCGACTTGCCGTACGCGGTAGGTTGCCCTGCGTTCACTCGTGAGCTGCGGCAAGTCCAGTGGCCCGGCAAGAATAATTTCAAGCCAGACGTACCAGAGAAGTACGACGGCAAGACGCATCCGTCGGAGTTCCTCAGCATCTACACCATCGCGGTGCAAGCTGCCGGGGCGAGGACGACAAGATCACGGCCAACTACTTCCGGCGGTGCTCAAACCCAATGTCGAGATCCTGGCTCATGCACTTGCCGGACAACTCCATATCCTCTTGGGCAGATCTATGCCATCGGTTTGTTGGCGCCTTTACAGCGCCACAAGCCCCATGGCCAAGAAAGCGACCTTCATCTCGCCGCCCGGAAGGAAGGAGAGCCCCTGCGCAAGTACATTCAGAGATACAGCCGTGTACAGTACAACATCCCAGATGTCCACCCTGCCGCGGTAATCAGCGTGTTCCATCAGAACGTGCGAAAACCGCATGATGCGGGAGGAGATGGCGATGTGTAAGATCAGAGACGTCAGTGAGCTATATGCCCTGGCCGACAAGTGTGCACGTGTTGAGGAAGGGAGGAGACTCCCCGGAGAGAATACTGAAGCAGGAGGATCTGATAGTGAGGAGACCGCCTCGGCAAAGAAAAATCGGCGGCGGAACAACATGAAGAAGAAAGGCAGAGATGTGCTAGTTGTTGAGCAGTCCGGCAACGGAGGTGGCGCCAAGAAAGCCAAGGTTGGTAGCTCCGGCAAGGAGGTTGCCGCTGGCACCAACTGCCATGTTGTGGCGGTCGCCGACAAGCAGGACGGCTCCAACAAACAGTACTGCAAGATCCACCGCACCAAGGGCCATGACCTCCAGAGCTGCAAGAAGGTCGAGCAGCTTGTCGAGCAGCAGAAGGCTGAATACGAATGACGCGACAAGGAGAAAGCCCAGGAAGGTGCTGGAGGAGCTAGCAAGAAACGTCCCGGCCGAGGAGGACGTCGCGGCAAGGCCAAGCAGCGGCAAGGAGACAGACCTCCCCGCGGCCGCGACAAGGATGAAGACGATGACGATGATGAAGACATGGATGAGGACGAGACCGATGAGCAGGAGTTCCAGAAAGCCACAGAGGTCCTGTGCGTTGACGGTGGTGCTTCTCTGCATACTTCACACCGCCAGCTCAAGCAGTGGATGCGGGAAGTCAAAGCGTAAGAACAATCAGTCGAGTCACTCAAGCCTCTTAAATGGTCCTGCAAGCCTATCATCTTTGATATTGAGGACCACCACGATCGCGTAGCTGCGGTCGGGTGCTTGGCGATGTTGGTTTCACCAACTATCCGCAACCTCAAGGTCACTAAGATGCTAGTTGACGGCGGGGCGGCTTGAACCTGATCACCTCGCGGTGCTCCGAAACTCCGGATCACGATGGCGAGCTCGAAGAGACCGGCACATTCCAAGGAATCAATCCGGGAAGGAGCAAGCGAAGGAAAGATCATGTTGTCGGTGACATTTAGCAATGAAGTTGAACTTCAGGGTGAGAGGGTCACTCTTGGCGTTCTTGACTTTCCATTGCCTTACAATGGGATACTTGGCCGCCCAAAGACTCGCCAAATTCATGGCGGCCTCTCACTATGCATACAACATCTTTGAAGATGCCGGGCCCGATAAGTGTCATCTCATCCTGGCGACAAGAAGGATGCTCTTATCTGCGCCCGACAAGATCTACCGGAAGCAGCGGTGCAGCAGATTGCAAGCCACTTGCCGCTGAAACTCCCGGGGCGAAGAACAAGACCAAGTCCGGCAAGAGCTCTGATGCCCACTCCGGCAAGCGCACCTCTTCGGAGTGCTGCGCTACCCTCGAGGACGCACCATCGAGCTCCACCGGCAAGTGTAAGAAGACGATGGCAGCTCCACCAGAGACCAAGAAGGTGTCCGCCAAGGAGGACGGCACTGGTGGTACCTTCACCATCAGTGCCACTCTCGACCCTAAATAGGAAGGCGCGCTCATTGCTTTCCTGCGGGCGAACATCGACGTGTTTGCGTGGCAACCGTCTGACATCCCCGGTGTTCCCAGGATAGTAATTGAGCACCATCTTGCCGTTTGTCCTCATGCGCGGCCCGTCAAGCAGAAAGTCGAAGGTGCGGTGGAGCGCCAAGAATTCATCGCAGAAGAAATCAAGAAGTTGGAAGCGGCGAGCCTTGTTAGAGGAGTGCTCCATCCCACGTGGTTGGCCAATCCTGTAGTTATCGCATAAGGCAAGCGGAAATGGAGGCTTTGTATCGACTTACCGATGTCAATAAAGCTTGTCCCAAAGACCCATTTCCCTTGCCGCGCATCGACCAGATTGTTGACTCCACGGCCGGATGTGATTTGCCTTCATTTTTGGATGCATACTCAGGATATCATCAGATCTTCATGGCGTAAGAGGATGAGGAGAAGACCGCATTCATCACCCCATGTGGCACATACTATTTCGCACGGATGCCTTTCGGATTAAAGAATGCTGGTTCAACATTTGCAAGAGTAGTCCATTACGCTTTTGAGCCGCAAATGCACGTAAATGTGGAAGCCTACATGGATGACATAGTGGTCAAAAGCGAGGACAAGGCGACTACGATTCAAGATTTAGGCGAAACCTTTGCAAATCTGCGCCAAGATAAACCTCAAGCTCAACCACGAGAAGTGCGTGTTTGGAGTCCCTTCCGGCAAGCTTCTCGGGTTCTTAAATGTCTCGGCGAATTGAGGCCAATCGACAAGATCAAGGCCATTGAGCAGATTGAAGCACCAAAGCGCGTCAAGGATGTACGAAGACTTGCGGTTGCGTAGCTGCTCTCGGCGGAGTTTATCTCTAGGTTCTGCTGGCGTGCCTGCCGTTTTCAAAATTTTGAAAAAGGCAGGTCCGATGCAATGGACTCCGGAGCGGAGGCTGCGCTGCAGACCTGAAGAGACACATCCTCCACTCCAACACTTGTCGCACCTAGGCCACAAGAGAAGTTGCTGCTATATATAGCGGCAACCAATCAAGTGGTTAGTGTTGCGTTAGTAGCGGAGAGGGAGGCAGATGATGAGCTAGCAACCATGGCGGATGCATCCGGCGACAAGCAGGGGGCTTCACCGGCAAGCTCTGGTCCCGACAAGGATGGATCTGCGCAGACGCATGAGAAGATGCAGAAAAGAATGGCGCAGCGCCCAGTTTACTTTGTCAATTCCCTTCTGCAGGGAGCTAGGTCAAGGTACTCTGGTGTGCAGAAATTGCTTTTCGGCCTCCTCATGGCCTCGAGAAAGCTGCGCCGTTACTTCCAGGCACATGAGATCACAGTCGTCACTCGTTTTCCGCTGAAGAGGATCTTGCAAAATCCAGAGGCAACAGGCGGGATTGTCGAGTGGGCCTTTGGAACTGTCCAAGCTTTGGCCTCAAGTTTGAGAGCACTTCAACTATCCAAAGCGAGCATTGGCGGAGTTCATAGCGAGAATGGGCGCCAACACAAGATGAAGAAATTCGAAAACGAGCATTCCGTCAAGGAAGCCCGGCAAGAGTGGCTAATGTACTTTGATGGTGCCTTCTCGTACAAGGCGCCCGGTCTTGAGGCGTGCTACTTGTTGCACCCACGGAGAGCACCTCAAATCGTAGTCCAGATGCACTTTCCCAAGGAGCAAGCAACAAATAATACTGCAGTATGAAGGTTTGCTTGCCGGTCTCGTGGATTGCAGAGACCTTGGGATCAAGAAGCTCATTGTCGGGGGTGACTCACGCCTTGTCATCCGCCAAGTGAACAAGAATTATCAGATTCCGTTGATGGAAGCTTATGTTGATGAAGTGAGAAAGCTAAAAGAGCACTTTGACGGCCTACAGATGGAATATATTCCAAGAGCTCAGAACAACATTGCTGATGGCCTATCGAAGTGCGCCGCACTTAAGTTGCTTGTGGAACCAGGGATTTTTGTGGTCAAGCTGACTCAACCGTCTGTAACGCCATCAACTGGACAGAGCAAGAAGAGGAAATTGATTTCTGGTGACTATTTTCGGCAGAGCTTCGAGGTCGGCGCCAAGAAGGTCCCCAAGATCAACACCAGCAGTCTTTGAGGAGCGATGCTGCTCCGACAAGCCCTAGGGTTTGTTTCGTTGAAGCGAGACGCTCCCGACAAGTTTTGCTCCGGCAAGCTTGCCGGGAACGCGTCAACTCCGTGAGCCGAGGTTCTCGCCAGAGAAGCGGATGTCCCCGCAGCAGCAGATGTGCCTTTAGTCCTTGTTGTCGAGCCGCAAGCTCCGGCATGGGCACAAAGAGATTGTCCATTTCCTTCAGACGGAGAACTTCCGAAGAGCAAGAAGAAGCGGAAAGAGTAGCCCGGCAGTCAAGTATGTACCAGTTTGTCGACAACACACTGCATGTAGAAGAAGACTCAACGGTGTGAAATTGAAGTGTATTCACCGGGAAAGACGGACAAAAGCTGTTGGCGAGAGATACATGGAGGCATATGTGGTCACCACATTGGCGCCAGAGCACTTGCCGCAAAAGCGTTCCGGCTAGGTTTCTTTTGGCCGACAGCCCTCCGGGATGCAAGCGCACAAGTAACCAAGTGTGAAGCGTGCGGTTCCATTCCAAGCAGATACACCGGCCAGCTCAAGCTCTCTAGACGATCCCTTTATCACGGCCATTTTGATGCAGGGGCTCGACATCCTCGGCCCCTTTCCCCGAAGTTGTCGGGGCTTTGAGTACTTATGCGTTGCAATCGACAAGTTCACAAAGTGGCGGAAGTGGAAGCGATGAGGAAGGTGACAACACGATCGGCGGTCAAGTTCTTGGTCGATTGTTTGCCGTTTGAATCCCTAATAGGATCATCACCGACAACGGCACGCAATTCACGAGCCGCACCTTCATGCAAGACGTCCAAGATCTTGGCGCCAAGGTGCCGCTTAACCATTGCTCACCCGAGAAGTAACGGTCAGCGGAGAGGGCAATGCTGAAGTGCTGACGGGCTCAAGACCAGAACTTTCGGCTGTGCTGCACAAGTGCGGAAAGAACTGGATTGAGGAGCTGCCGGTGGTTCTTTGGTCGATCAGACGACGCCAAATCGAGCCAATCGGCGGACACCTTTCGCTCTAGTCTATGGAGCAGAGGTAGTTCTCCCCACGGAACTCGATATCACGGATCACCTCGAGTGCTCGCTTATGATGAGCTTGAGCAAGAGCAGCTGCGACAAGATGACGCTGCTCCTTGAGGAGGATCGTCTTGAACTGTCAGACGAGCTGCTCGATACCAGCAAGCTTTGCGCCGCTACCATAGCTGCAAAGTTAATGCCACGATCTCGAGGAAGGCGACCTTGTTCTTGGCGCGTTCGGTCCCCAAGAATTCCAACAAGTTGGCGCTTGAAGTGGGAAGGCCCTTACCGGGTGAAACGAGTCACTAGGCTCGGCGCTGTCCGCTTTGAGATCGAAGATGGCATTCCGGTGAGCAACTCTGGAACATTGAGCATCTTCGTAAGTTTTACGTAAAGCGCGGTTGCGGAACCTGTTCCGGCAACCACCTTTTGTACAAGTCTTGCCGATGTTGCATGTAATCCTTTGTACAAAGCCATGAGACCCGTGCATAAGTAAAGCTAGCATGCTTCGCACATCTTGTCAATTTCATGCTTCTTACTTCTATTTTGCATGCGTTATCTGACACTTTGTGCAGCACCTACCCCGGTAAGCAATAACGAGCCATAAGGCTCCATATCTTTATTTTCTCTTCTTTCTCTTTCTCAAAGAAAGGAAGGTTCCCTCGCCCACAAGTTTGCCGGGTGGAAAGGAGAAGATAATGGTGTGGACCAAGCGTCGCTCAAGGAAGTCTAGCCTTACCGGGAAGCAAACGACAGAAAAGCTAAGTT
The DNA here is from genome assembly GCA_021605145.1 of Aegilops bicornis. NCBI lineage: Eukaryota > Viridiplantae > Streptophyta > Magnoliopsida > Poales > Poaceae > Aegilops > Aegilops bicornis. The sequence continues at coordinate 456,110,079 of CM038675.1, read as the reverse complement.
GCTAAAGTTTGAGCAATCAGTTTTAAAATATTTAAGTTATCTTCCTCGAACGACCGTACTTTGTATGGAAAACCTGTGCGCGGAGGAATCAACTCGTAGCTAGTTGCGCCCTTACTTTGTTTCGAGTCCGCTCAACAACTTAAGTGAGCTGCAACTAGTTGTGACAAGGTTACTTGTCGGAAGCGGCACCGCCAGCAGGCTGCTGACGTCCCGCACTCAGCGCTCGCGGCCCAGGTGCCTGCGCCGATGAGTTCCCTAAAAGCGTAGGGCAAAAACATACAAAGGATGGAACCAAGTAAAGGAAATAACATAGCAATTGCTACCCGAAATAGGGTTATATTACAAGATAGCTTGTCGCAGCTCTAATAGATTGTTCTCATAACATGATCAGCAACGGCAAGAAAAAGAGAAAGCGGGCGGCCTAATCTACGCGATCGCCCTCAACCCTCTTGATCCCGCTCACCCTGTCCACGATGGGTGCGACAAGGGTCTTGAGCGCCTCCACATCAGCATCCGGCGGCAAGGATTTGAGGACGTTGGTGAGGTTGAGGCCTGGATTGCGGAAGGCCACCTTCATCAGCACCTTTTGAAGAGCTCCCGCGCAGATCTGGCGCGACTCCTCGGCCAACTTCTTTGGGACTTCTTCCCGGAGTCGCTGGACGGCCGTCACCACGCCCTTGAAGAACAAGCTGAGCTTGGTGCTGGGTTGGAGGTGCTCGTCGGAGGAATATCCAAGATCCACCATCCTCAGCTCCGCCAGCTCCCTGTCGATGGCTGCAGCAACATCCACGAGACCCTCGGTCCAGTGCTCCACATTCTCCCTCAAGGCATTACAGGCGGCAAGAAGATTTCGCCAGGCGCCTCGTCGGCCTTGATCTTCTCCTTCAAGGCCACCTCCTGCTCCTGGCGCCCGTCCAATACCGAGTCAAAGTAGTTAGCTTCAACTCAAGATCTGCGTTGGAGTCCTTGGCGCTTGAGCTCCTTGCTCCTCTCGGCGAGACGGCCTGCAGCTCGCCAAGAGTGTAAGCGTCCTTCTCGCGCTCGGCTGAGTGCAACAAGCTCCTCGCCGCTCTCCTTGAGATTGGCCTCCAAGCTGCGCCACCTTCGTCTCGGCTCCTTCTTGGCGGCCTCGGCGGCTGCGGCGGCATCCTTTGCTTCCTTGAGAGCCCGCCAAATGTTTTCTTGCGCATGGCAAGATCCTCCTCGTGGCTATCAAGATTAACCTTCCGCTTCTTGTGAACTTCGCCTTCTGTGAGACAGCTTCTCGGCGACAAGCCCATTTGTTCCTCTTCAGCTTCAACCTTCTCGAGGAGGAAAGTTTTGCGCTCTTCGGCGAGTTGCTCCCGCTCCTCTGCCAAGGACCGGAGAGCTTCCTGGTTGAGGCCCCGGAGCTCCTCCGCGCGCTTCTCGATGTCTGCTCCCGCCCTCGCGACAAGCGCTTCCCGGGATTCCAGCTTGGCTTGTCGGGCGCCGTAGAGCGACAGCAGCTTCCATGTGTTGCTCCTCCTCGGACTTCGCCTTCTTCTGCTGTTTGGTGCGTCGACCAGCGTCGATCCAGTGAGGCGAGCAACTCTTCATCGAAAGTTTCTCCTTCGACCGCGCCACAGGCTCGGCGCCCATGGGAGCTTGATGAAGACGCCATCGCCCGGCCTTCAAATAGGCGCTGGCTCGGGCTCTTGAGCCCGGCGCTGCCTTGTGGCGGAAGGATCAGCGGTCGGCGTGGCGCTGGCGCTCCTGCGACCTCGGGCCGTCGGTCACGATTGCCGGACCCCTCGCCAGCTTCTGCGGTGGCAGCTTTGGCGGCCTCTTCGCCGGCGGGCTCGTCAGCGCCAGCCTCTTCTCCGATGGCAGCGGCGTCGTCAGTATTGCCGCGCGCGTCCTCCTCGCCGGGGGCCTCGGTCTCCATTGGCCCTATGGACGACCAGAAAATGAAGAAAAGTCAAGCAAATATTCAAAAAGAAGATCAGAAGAAGAAGAACACAAGGAAAGTTTTCAAGCAAGAGGATTACCCGTGTTGTCCCTTGTCGGAGAGCTGTCCCTTGCCGGAGAACTGCCCCTTGCCGGAGAAGTCTCCCTTGCCGGAGAACGCTCCCTTGCCGGGGAATCCTCCCTTGGCGGTGTAGTGGAAGCAGAAGGCATGTCAGGAGCGGCTTGAGGCACTCTGGTAAGGCTGCTCTGCTCCTACACAAATCAGCAGTCAGATATCGGCAAAGAAAGGGCACCCATGCACGCCTAACAACAGGAAGTAAACCATATACTTACGCTGGGGGCTGCTTTGAGGAAGAGTTGCCGCGTCCGGCAAGGTGGTCCCGGACGCGCCTCCTGCTGTCGCGGTGGGTTCGTCCTCGACGACAATCACCGGGGCCTGGGCTCTCTTCGACGCTCTCCGGGCGGCGTCTTGAAAAGGAATGGGTTGAGAATGAAGCAAATCGGATACAAGACAAAGCAACAAGCCGAAGAACTACAAATGCTGCAAAGAATCTTACTCTTCTTCTTCCTCGTCGGAGCTAAGCGCGGAGAGGTCAAATTCTGGCCCGCCTCCAGTATGACGAGGCGGAGGAGTAGTTCCCTTGGCCGCTTGGCGGGAGCGAAGAGGTGGTCTGCGAAGGCCCGCTCCGGTTGCCGCAGCGGGCGTGAGGTGCTCCAGCTGAAGCTGCTTGCCGCGGTGGAAGCGCGTCGCGTGGCCGGGCGGCTGTTGACCCGTCTGCCGCCCGCTTCGCCATTCGCCTTTGGAGACGCCTTCTTGGTGGAGCTGGGGGCTCCGCTCGCGGCAAGCTGTTTGAAGGTGGGGAGAGGCGCCCTCGGCGGCTCGCTCGACTCGGCCGGGCTCGGCAAGCTCCTCCTCGCCAGCAAACTCCTTTCGCTCGACAAGGCTTGCTGCTTCTGCTGCCTCTGCCTCCTTCACGGTGAAGCCGAACTCGCCCACGGCAGCGGCTGCTGCCGCCTCTTCCAGCCTGGTGGCGATGCGCTGCATCTCATCATCGGTGGTGTCGCAGGTGAGGCCCCTCTGTTCATCGGGGCGGACCGGCATTTCTACCAGATTGTCAAAGAAGCGCCATACGACGTCATCTGCGGGCTCTTGCCAAGTTGGGACAATTCCATGCGAGTCGCACAATGGCATCATTGCACGGATGCGGTCAAGCGAGGAATTGTTGCACAATGAACGACGCCCTCGGCAACCTAAACATTTCTGGATGATCGAGGATCGGACTTGAACAGCTCCAAGAGCATCGCGTCAAGTTCCAAGACGGTGAAGTTGAAGTTGAGGCCTGGGCGCAGCCTCATGATATCTGCCGCGTTACGAAACTCCCGGCGGTCTCCTCCTCTCCTGCAAGGGAAGCGTCTGGCGGCGAAGAAAGTCTACACCAACGGTGCCTACAGTAAGCCCAGCAAGCCTGAGGCGCAGGATCCGGGTGACGGCAATCTTCAGTCTAGCATCTTTCGGGGCCACGTTGCTCCAATCGTTGCCGCGCACTATTGGGGTTTAGTATTTGGCGGTAAATGGCTGCGGGTTCTCCTCGACAATCCAGCACCAATCCGCCTCCATTCCTCCCATTTGCTACGGAGCTCTCCCTCGAGATAGGCTTCCTTCTTACCGATCCTCGAGATCCAAGCGATTCCTCCTAAGAAGAGGCTCTCCTCTCTCAACTCGGGGCATAAAGAAGTGGCGGAAAAGGGCTATGTTTGGATGGACTCCGACAAAGTTTTCGCAGAGATGTGCGAAAACTGCCATGGTCAGAACAACATTGGGGGTGAAATCAAGGAGGCGGAACCCGTAGGTGTTCATGATGTCATAGAAAAATTCAGAGAAAGGCGGGCAGAGCCCGCAGTAGAAGAAGAGCGCGAAGAAGGGATATCCGTTCGGAGCTAGTTCCGAAGCAGCAGCTGGGAGTACCTTCGTGCGCGGATGCGCTCGCGTCTCCGTCGACCGGAAGAGGTAGTAGTTCTCGCTCAGCTCCTCGCGGCGAGCTGGGGAGAGATGCCGCTCCTTCCGCAGCGCCGCAAGCCGCTGCGCCTCGACCGACTTCACGGCCTTCCCCTTGTCGGCTTTCGGAGCCATGGCGGAGGCGGTGGAGGAGATCGATGGCGTTGGTGATGCTGGTGGCGACGGGGGGCAGAGCGCTGCTCTCTTTTCAGCCTCGGGAAGATGGGGGGAGCAGTGGAGGTTTTCTTGAGATTGGACAGCAACTGGCAAGGTGGGCGACCTGCCCCTGTTTCCCCTGCTTATAAAGAGGGAGGGGGCGGACGTTCCGCTTTTCCGAATAAAGAAACCCGCCACGATCTCTCCCACGACGCCGCATTCGTCGCGTGTCGTTCGCGGAGGGCGTGGTGGGTCCGGAGTGAATTATGGCGTAACCTGTGCCGGGCAGCGTGCCCGTGCCCTGTTTTGGGCCTGGCCCAATAGCGCTTGGCAGTGTGTGGCCCAGCCGGGGGCTCTGCCGGTGTACTAGAGTAGGGGTACCCTAGTATCCCGAACTTGTGCCTGAGCGATTGCAGACCCTCCGGCAAGGCTTACCGGTGACCGCCAAGGTCCTCCGTGGTTCTGTGGAGCCATTCAAGAACAAAGTATTCAAGCCAAGGAGACAAGGCCCGGCAAGAGGAGCTTGCGGGAAGGCCACCCAAGGCACCTAGGAGACAAGGCCCGGCAAGAGGAGCTTGCCGGGAAGGCCAGTGAGTGACAAGCTTCCGGACGCGGCAAGACAACAACCGCGGCAAAGGCGCTTGCAGCGGCAGAACCACCACTCTGCACTGCGCTCCGGCACCTCCACTAACGTGTCGCCACAGGACCTTTCGGTAGCGCGTGGCGAGAGGCTGTGCAGCCAGCGGTGCGCGGTGGCAAGCGATGCTGACAAGATTGCCATCTGGCGATTGGTGGCGTCCCTGACGGTCCCTGTTTGCACTGTTAGGGCGACGTAGACGAGCATTTAATGCCTTTGTCCCCTGTCGTTAGGGTTAGGTATTGATAGAGGCGAGGGTGTCCCGATCTTTCGATGAGATGATAACTATCGATTTGGTGGAGTCGACTTTGACGATCCGACTACAAACGTGCACGACGTTGCGCCTTAGCAATCGCTAAACCAATCTCCTGAGGTTCTTGATGATGCGGAAGCACGATCGGCGACCACGAAGGTCTATTCCTGCAAGCAATCAAAGAACGAGCAAGAATATGATAAAGCAATCTGAATATTGCGAATATATATGAAGTATTGATAATGGTGGGGATCCGTAGCGGTCTTGGTGCGGTCGTTGGACACAAACAAAGTACACGAAGTTGCAATGGCTAACTTTTAACTAAACAAATCCCAAGGAAAAAGCTACTAGATGGATCTACTTATATAGGAGCAAGGGTGGCGGCCAAGGAGGTGGGAGGACGTCCCAAGGCAGCCTAAAACTAACCCTAGGTCGTACAAGGCCAATGGGCCCAAGTGGAGGTGACGTAACACCTTTGGACTTGTAGTTTGACTCGGATTCTGCTGCAGCATCAGATTGTTTCGTCCATAACTCAACGCTACGGACGAATTTGAAGGTGAATCCGATTGGGTTGGAAGGTGCACGAAATCTATTTTCCAACAAAAAAGAATCACCCAATTTGGAGTCCGGATGAAAAAGTTATTGACGTTTCGAGTCAGGTATGTCTGCAGTAGTCCGAATCTGAGTCCAGAACGTGAGAGACTTGGACTCTATCTTCTCTTGGGCCAAAAGTGACGTGAGAGAACTTTTTGAACAGCAAGTAAACATATCTTTCTCCCTTATCTTCATATGTGTATTGTACAAATGATCCATACACCTGCAATTAGATATGGCACAAAAATTTGTGAAGTATTTTTGTCCAGGATGATATAAATAAATTATTGCATAGTTTGCGTTAGAAATCACCTCACAAATATACATGTATGCAATATTTTTTGTCGTATCGAAGGTAGCCATGTCCTCATCATCCTCCCCTTCTTGAAAACAAAGCCGTCCTCGGCGTTGCTTAATCTGAAATGTGGCTAACAAACGAGACAAGGTGTACATGCTGTATATGTATATATCATCCATTTTTACTTCCCTTGATTTTTGCACATATGACACATGAATAGATGGGTAACTTGCATAGTTCATAAAATCTAAAGCCAAAACATTATCACAAGAAGTAGAAGGCATGAAAATATTGCAACTCAGTTTGCACATATAAGTGAATCTGTTATTCATTTCAAAAGATTGACAATGTTCATCATTAAACCATCCCAACATTGGTGAATAAACCTTACTTGCATCAAATTTACATGCTACAACATGCTTAAATAAGCAAACATGCAATACGTCATTTGACACAGAATCATCACTAAGATTAGAGGTCATATCAAAATGATTAAACATTGCTTCTTTTGCATCAATAGTTAATTCATTGGGTGCACTCAAAATTGTTGGTATTTCAGTTGTTTGATCACATGACGCATTCATGAGAGTAACATGATTCTCTAAAATAGGTGATGCGCTCAAATCAACAGGTAACTCAACACATGATGTATTCAAGTTAACTAGGCATGCACCATTCTCACGTGAAGTTATATCATCAATATCTTTCTGATTACCTTGTTGCAAAGATGTAGCTGATGTAGGTACGGATGATGGCAATGTACCATACTCTTGAGATGATGTCGTGCTCACAACCGAGGTGTGGCTGCTCTAGTAGGTGCACCGGTGGAGGAACCAAGCGGTGGTGGTGAGCATGAACTAGAATAGTAGGTGTTGTAGTCATCCAATGCATCCTCCTCAGAATCTTGTCTCTCAAAGGTACAAGCACGAACATACATACCAAGTAATGCAACGAGGAATATACTGAAATCTTGCACGAATATCATGGTTCAAACCACCAAAAATCTATTCATTGTATCATTCTCAGATTCTTCTATGTCACAATGATGCATATAAGATTTGAACTCTTGGTAGTAAGCATGAACAGTGTTACTACCTTGTTTTAATTGTTCCAATTTGCGAAGCAATTCACCATTTATAGTAAGGAGGAAAAAATTGTTATCTCATTACAGCTTTCATAACTTTCCAAGTTGTGGGTTGGTTATCAATGTTTTTCTTACAATGTACACTCCACCAAAAAGAAGCAAAACCAGTAAATGCTCTAGTGGTAGCTCGTACTCTCTCAAGTTCAGAAAAATCATGGTGACTAAAAACTTCTTCTAATTCAAGCTCCCAAGCTAGATAAATAGCAGGATTAAATCTACCCTCAAATGATGGTAAAGACATAACCTGACCATACGCTTGTGTGTGTTGTCCCAACTCTCGTGATGGTGAAGATGTGTTCGTCCAAGAACTTCTATCTCCGAACCTGTCATGATTAGTAGAAACAAGAAACAAAATTCGAGAATAATGTTCCTATGAACTACTAGGATGTGGTTGTAAAGTGCTCACAGTAAAGCAAATATCAATATCTTACAAGTTCTTACCATGCGGCACGTGGTGACAGGCAACCAAATGTGTCAAGTAACTCTAAAGATTGTGTAAAGCGATTGCCGAGGAACGACGATTATACGGTGTAGAAATATGTGGAGCTGGGTTGGCTATATATGGTAGCAAAAAATAGCAATAATCAATTCAAAGATGCAATGTTGAATAAACGTTCAACGACGGTACTGTGCTGGTCCTAGGCTAGACCGGACTAGAGACGCGAGCCTAGAACACTAATGAGGTCACGGCGTAGCACAACTAGCAATAATCAAGTGACGTGAGAGGACTTTTTGAACAGCACCTAAACTTCTCCTTTTCCCTTATCTTCATATGTGTATTGTACAAATGTCCCATACACCTACAATTAGACAAAACACAAAAGTATGTGATGTATTTTTGTTCTGGATAACATAAATAGATTATTGAATAGTTTGCACTAGAAATCACGACAAATATGCATGTATGCAATATTTTTGGTCTTATCCAAGGTAGTCATGTCCTCATCGGTATGATACATCAGTACCTTTGTGCAGTGGTACCAACCACTCCTTTTCCATTTTTACCCTTGTCTACGTTGCCACCTGTCGGAGACCCCTTTAGCATATAAAAGGAGGCCCATGCGCAACGTAGAGGGGGGTTCCAAAAGATACTCACGCTCGGTCTCGTTAGCAGCTGGTGTGTACTGTAGCACTCAAGCGCTCCCGAGCAAGAACTCAATACACTCAGACATGCAGCAGTAGGAGTGTTATCTCTCCGAGGAGCTCCGAAGCTGGGTAAACCGCTCGTGTGCTTCGCCTCGATCTGCTCTTCGTGCGACCTCCGCTCCCCGCCGAACCAAAAGGGGCTCGGTCCGCCGGTCCCATAGGTGTTCGTGGGCCAGATCAGCCTGCCCCGACACATACACTTGAGATGATGTCGCGCTCATGATCGGAGGTGTGGCTGCTCTAGTAGGTGCAACGGTGGAGGAATCAACCGATGGTAGTGAGCATGAACTGGATTGGTAGTTGTTGTAGTCGCCCAATGCATCCTCCTGTAGCTGTCTCTCAAAGGTACAAGCACGAACATACATACCAGTAATGCAACGAGGAATATAGTGAAATCTTGCACGGATATCATGGTTCAATCCACCAAAAAATCTATTCATTTTATCATCCTCAGATTCTTCTATGTCACAGTGATGCATACAAGATTTGAACTCCTGGTAGTAAGCATGAACAGTGTTGTTGCCTTGTTTAAATTGTTCAAACTTGCGAAGCAATTCACGAAGATAGTAAGGAGGGAAAAATTGTTGTCTCATTACATCTTTCAAATCTTTCCAAGTTGTGGGTTGGTTATCAATGTTTTTTTTACAATGCACACTCCACCAAACAGAAGCAAAACCAGTAAATGCTTTAGTGGCAACTCGTACTCGCTCAAGTTCAGAAAAATCATGGTGACTATAAACTTGTTCTACTTCAAGCTCCCAAGCTAGATAAATAGTAGGATTAAATCTACCCTCAAATGACGATAAAGAGATAACCTGACCATATGCTTGTGTGTGTTGTCCCAACTCTCTTGATGGTGAAGATGTGTCCGTCTTCCAAGAACTTCTATCTCCGGAACCTGTCATGATTAGTAGAAACAAGAAACAAAATTAGAGAATAATGTTCCTATGAACTACTAGGATGTGGTTGTAAAGTGCTCACAGTAAAGCAAATATCAATATCTTACAAGTTCTTACCATGCGGCAGGTGGTGACAGGCAACCAGCGGTGTCAAATAACTCGGAAGATTGTGTAAAGCGATTGCCAGGAGAACGCACGTATACACGGTGTAGAAATATGTGGAGCTGGGTTGGCTATATATGGTAGCAAAATATTAGCAATAATCAATTCAAAGATGCAATGTTGAATAAACGCTCAACGACGATACTGTGCTGGTCCTAGGCTAGACCGGACTAGAGACGCAAGCCTAGAACACTAATGAGGTCACGACGTAGCACAACTAGCAACAATGATGGATACTAAGTAGCTATGGACATCAAGATATAAGTGAAGATCACAACGGCAGTGAGGATAATGATGAAAAACAACTGCCAATCAGGATATACAACAACTCTCTCCAACTTTCCTCTTGAAAAGTTTGAGCCAATTTTCTGATAATTTTTTGAAGAATGCTACTAACTCAAGCTTTCCAATGCAAAAAGAATCACTCAATTACGAATTGATATGAGGAGTCAAAGAATTCTAAAACTGGCCTGAAAAATTGGAACAAGCTGTTTTCATGAATTTCGGAGGGCAAAAACACCTATTTAGAAGCCGATTTTGAGGTGCCAAATATTGAATTAGCTTATGCAACTATTTAGATGCGGCTCGTCTCTAGCTTTAATGTGAGTACTCACGGAGCCAAAACGGACTTCGTATGAGGAAGGTATGCCTGTTTCTTGAGCGATTACACAAAACAGATTCCAATCTGAATTCAGCTACGAGATTGAGTCTAGATAGATCCGAACTTTGTTTTTTTTCTTCTCTCTTTTTTTTCTCACACTTTTTTCTTTTTCTTTCTCTCTTTTTTTTATCTGACTTTTTTTTACTTTTTCTCTCTCTCTTTTTTTCTCTCCCTCTTTCCAAACAAACTAGATAAGATGCATATTGGATCAAGTGAAGATGTGAACGATCTTAACTTTGATTATGACAATGAACGGTGGGTAGCACGTCGTGGAAATTGATGGATGGATGGTGGTCAACGGAAGGGATACCGTTGCAGCGGCGGCGTGACTAATGTGAACAGAACTCGAAACTCTAAACGAACTAGACACTAAGACCAGCAACTCGACACGACGATGCAACCGATAATTCAATAATGCAAACAATGAAAAGAAAACTGCAAAGGCTCGATCGGCTTGGACAAAGGATGAATAGATCTAACTTTTTTTTGTTGCTTTTTCTTGGACAATAGGTAAGAAAATAAATCTAATCTAGGGATAATTGGAAATTCTCACCGAGCAACCTGAAAACTGATACCACTTGATAGGTGCGGGAGTGTCCCGATCTTTCGATGAGATGATAACTATCGATTTGGTGGAGTCGACTTTGACGATCCGACTACAAACGTGCACGATGTTGCGCCTTAGCAATCGCTAAACCAATCTCCTGAGGTTACTGACGATGTTGGAAGCACGATCAGCCTGACCACGAAGGTCTATTCCTGCAAGCAATCGAAGAATGAGCAAGAATATGATAAAGCAATCTGAATATTGCGAATATATATGAAGTATTGATAATGGTGGGGATCCGTAAGCGGTCTTGGTGCAGTCGTTGGACACAAACGAAGTACACGAAGTTGCAATGGCTAACTTTTAACTAAACAAATCCCAAGGAAAAAGCTACTAGATGGATCTACTTATATAGGAGCAAGGGGTGGCGGCCAAGGAGGTGGGAGGACGTCCCAAGGCAGCCTAAAACTAACCCTAGGTCGTACAAGGTCAATGGGCCCAAGTTGAGGTGACTTAACACCTTTGGACTTGTAGTTTGACTCGGATTCTACTGCAGCATCAGATTGTTTCGTCCATAACTCAATGCTCCGGACGAATTTTAAGGTGAATCCAATTGGGTTGGAAAGTGCACGGAATCTATTTTCCAAAAAAAAAACTAATCAACCAATTTGGAGTCCGTATGAAAAAGTTATTGACGTTTTGAGTCAGGTATGTCTGCAGTAGTCCGAATCTGAGTCCGTAACGTGAGAGACTTGGACTCTATCTTCTCTTGGGCCAAAAGTGGCGTGAGAGAACTTTTTGAACAGCGAGTAAACATCTCTTTCTCCCTTATCTTCATATATGGATTGTACAAATGTCCCATACACCTGCAATTAGACATGGCACAAAAGTTTGTGAAGTATTTTTGTCCTGGATGACATAAATAAATTATTGCATAGTTTGCATTAGAAATCTCCTCACAAATATACATGTATGCAATATTTTCGGTTGTATCCAAGGTGGTCATGTCCTCATCATGTTTATTAAAGTATAATTTATATTTAAGCTCCCCTTCCCAGCTCTTAACAATAAAATCATGCGCTAGCATACTCTTATAATCTAAATAAGCACTAGGCAGCATTTTTTCTTCTTTCTCATAAAGCCTAATGGGTATGTTAAAATGTGTAGCTAGGCGTGAAGCATAAATACCTCCAAATATGGGGCCCTTTGTACGGTTCAAACTTAACCGTTTAGCAATAATTCCGCCCATACTAACAGTGTTATCGCGGAATAAACCATGGAACAAAATGATAATATCAGGAACACTATGGTTTCCACAGTTTCCGCGACCAATCAAGCAACGACTAGCAAATATGGCAAAGTAGCGTAAAACAGGAAAATGTATGCTAGTGATTCTTGCATCAGAAACCTTCCTGATTTCTCCAACGGTGATGGTGTCAATAAATTCTTCCACATCTTTACGATGTGGTTCATCTAAGGTACCCTCGAAGGGTATTTTGCAAACCTTGCAAAATTCATCTAGTGTCATTTTCTTAACAACATCATATAAATGAAACTCTACTGAAGGAGGTGATTCCTTAAGAAAATAGTAGAAGTTTTGCACAAAAGTATTAGTGAGTAAGAGATACTGATGACGTTGGACGCGGAGGAAGTTGGCGAGGCCAGCATTCTCAGCCAATTAATAGAAATCCTCATAAATCCCGGCTTGTCTCAAGAAGTCATCGGAAGGCCATTCACACAGCCAGACCTCCGCGGTACGAGGCAAATTATATTTGGGCCTCTGTGCTTCTTCATTTTGCTTTTCCTTCGAGCTTCGGCTCGATGAGCCCATCAAAAGTCTTTTCATCATTTTCTGAAATATTCCTAAATTTTTAGTAACTTCAAACAAAAGTGAACCAAGCTCAACAAAATTGATAGCAACTACTCCTACAAGTGCCTAGAGCCTATATCATGCATTAGAACTACTTGGAACCATATAAATTTGACATGCAAGCTCAAGAACATGGTCACCTAGGCAGCACAAATTTGCAATGAATAAAGCACTAGAACAAAAACTAATTGGACCAATGGAGGAGCCACATACCAAGGAACAATCTCCCCAAGCAGTTTTGTGAGAGGTGCTTTGAGCAAGGAGATCGAAAATCGCAGCAAAGTGAGCTAGAACTCGTGCTTGAGCTAGATATTCGTGTTTGTGGGAGGAAGAAGAAGTGGATGGGTGCAGGAATAAGTGGAGGAGGGCCACCGTGGGCCCACGAGGCAGGGGGGCACGCCCTGGGGTTAAGGCGCGCCCTCCACCCTCGTGGCTGTGTGGCGCCTCCCCATGTGTTTTTAGTACCAAAAATCCTCAAATATTCCAGAAAAAATCATATTAAATTGGCATGGCATTTGGAGGACTTTTATTTTCGGGGTATTTTTATATTGCACGGATAGATCAGGAAACAGACAGAAAAATACTATTTTTACTTTATTTCAACTAGATAACAGAAAGTATAAAGAGGGTACAGAAGGTTGTGCCTTCTAGTTTCTTCCATCTCATGCTCATCAAAAGGAATCTACTAACAAGGTTGATCAGGTCTTGTTAACAAACTCATTCCGAATAACATGAAACCGGAGAAATTTCGAATAACACTATGTTACCTCAACGGGGATATGCACATCCCCAATAATAAGAATATCATATTTCTTCTTGAGAGTAGGAAGGGGAAATTCAAAACCTCCAATTATAATTGATGGAATTTTTCCAATAGAGTTGATACTATGAACTTGAGGTTGTTTCCTCGGAAAGTGTACCGTATGCTCATTACCATTAACATGAAAAGTGACATTGCCTTTGTTGCAATCAATAACAACCCCTGCAGTATTCAGAAAAGGTCTTCCAAGAATAATAGACATACTATCGTCCTCGGGAATATCAAGAATAACAAAGTCCGTTAAAATAGTAACGTTTGCAACCACAACAGGCACATCCTCACAAATACCGGCGGTGTATAGCAGTTGATTTATCAGCCATTTGCAAAGATATTTCAGTAGGTGTCAACTTATTCAAGTCAAGTCTACGATATAAAGGGAGAGGCATAACACTAACACCGGCTCCAAGATCACCTAAAGCAGTTTTAACATAGTTTCTTTTAATGGAGCATGGTATAGTATGTACTCCTGGATCTCCAAGTTTCTTTGGTATTCCACCCTTAAAAGTATAATTAGCAAGCATGGTAGAAATTTCAGCTTCCGGTATCTTTCTTTTATTAGTGACAATATCTTTCATATACTTAGCATAAGGATTCATTTTGAGCATATCGCTTAATCGCACGCAAAAAGATAGGTCTAATCATTTCAGCAAAGCACTCAAAATCCTCATCACCCTTTTTCTTGGATGGTTTGGGAGGAAAAGGCATAGGTTTTTGAACCCATGGTTCTCTTTCTTTACCATGTTTCCTAGCAACAAAGTCTCTCTTATCATAACGTTGATTCTTTGATTGTGGGTTATCAAGATCAACAGCAGGTTCAACTTCTACATCATTATCATTACTAGGTTGAGCATCATCATTAACATTTTCACTAGGTTCATGTTCATTACCAGATTGTGTTTCAGCATCAGACATAGATATATCATTTGGATTATCAGGTGGTTCAGCAATTGGTTCACTACAAGTTTGCAAAGTCCTATCATTTTTCTTTTTCTTCCTTTTAGAAGAACTAGGTACATCAATATTATTTCTCTGAGAATCTTGCTCAATTCTCTTAGGGTGTCCTTCAGGATACAAAGGTTCCTGAGTCATTCTACCAGTTCTAGTAGCCACTCTAACAGCATAATCATTTTTCTTACTATTCATTTCATTGAGCAAATCATTTTGAGCCTTAAGTACTTGTCCCACTTGAGTGGTATCCATAGAAGCATGTTTACTAACAAGTTTAAGTTCACATCTAGCATCAGCCATATAATCACCCAAGTGTTTAATCATATAAGTATTTTGTTTTAATTGTCTACCAAAATAAGCATTGAAATTTTCTTGTTTGACAATAAAATTATCAAACTCTTCTAAGCATTGTCTAGCAGACTTATAGTGAGGAATATCACCTTCATCAAATCTATAGAGAGAATTAACCTTTACTACCTGTGTCGGGTTATCAAGACCATGAGGTTCTTCAATAGGTAATGGATTAAGATCATATGTTTCTTCAACAGTCGGTAGATTAAGACCGTGTATTTCTTCAATAGGGGGTAAATTCTTAACATCTTCAGCTTTAATACCTTTTTCTTTCATAGATTTATTTGCCTCTTGCATATCTTCAGGACTGAGAAATAGAACACCTCTCTTCTTCGAAGTTGGTTTTGGAATAGGCTCAGGAATTGGCTTTGGAGCTGGCTCAGGAAGTGTCCAATTATTTTCATTTGTCAACATACTATTCAATAGAATCTCAGCTTCATCCGGTGTTCTTTCCCTGAAAATGTAACCAAAGCACAACTATCCGAGTAATCTCTGGAAGCATCGGTTAGTCCATTATAAAAGATATCAAGTATTTCATTTTTCTTAAGAGGATGATCAGGCAAAGCATTAAGTAACTTGAGAAGCCTCCCCCAAGCTTGTGGGAGACTCTCTTCTTCAATTTGCGCAAAGTTGTATATCTCCCTCAAAGCAGCTTGTTTCTTATGAGCAGGGAAATATTTAGCAGAGAAGTAATAAATCATATCCTGGGGACTACGCACACAACCAGGATCAAGAGAATTAAACCATATCTTAGCATCACCCTTTAATGAGAACGGAAATATTTTAAGGATATAAAAGTAGCGAGACCTCTCATCATTAGTGAACAGGGTGGCTATATCATTTAATTTAGTAAGATGTGCCACAACAGTTTCAGATTCATAGCCATGAAAAGGATCAGATTCAACCAAAGTAATTATATCAGGATCAACAGAGAATTCATAATCCTTATCAGTAACAGAAATAGGTGAAGTAGCAAAAGTAGGGTCAGGTTTCATTCTATCTCTAAGAGATTCCTTACTCCATTTAACTAATAGCCTCTTGAGCTCAGATCTACCTTTGCAGGCAAAAATAGCCCCAGAAGCTTCTTTATCAAAAACATAACCCTTAGGAATAACATGCATATCTTCATCATCACTTTCATCAATATAATCAGTTTCAATAATTTCCTTCTCTCTAGCCCTAGCAATTTGTTCATCAATAAATTCACTAAGGGGCACAGTAGTATCAAGCATAGAAGTAGTTCCATCGTAAGTATCATGCATAGCAGAAGTGGCATCATCAATAACATGCGAGATATCGGAACGAATAGCAGAAGCAGGTTTAGGTGTCGCAAGCTTACTCAAAACAGTTCCTTACCTCCCCTCGTAGCAGAAGCAGAAACAGTTCCTTACTCAAAACAGAAGAAGGTGAATCAAGTGCAGAGATAGATGGCAGTTCCTTACCTCCCCTCGTAGTTGAGGGATAAATTGTTGTCTTAGCGTCTTTCAAGTTCTTCATAGTGACCAGCAGATATAAATACCAAGTAACTCAAAGAATAGAGATATGCTCCCCGGCAACGGCGCCAGGAATTAGTCTTGATAACCCACAAGTGTAGGGGATCGCAACAGCTTTCGAGGGTAGAGTATTCAACCCAAATTTATTGATTCGACACAAGGGGAGCCAAAGAATATTCTCAAGTATTAGCAGTTGAGTTGTCAATTCAACCACACCGGGATAACTTAATATCTTCAACAAAGTATTTAATAGCAAAGTAATACGATAGTAGTGGTAACGGTAACAAAAGTAACAAAATCAAAAATAACATTTTTGGTGTTTTGTAGTGATTGTAACAATAGCAATGGAAAAGTAAATAAGCGAGAACCAGTATATGGAAAGCTCGTAGGCATTGGATCGGTGATGGATAATTATGCCGGATGCGGTTCATCATGTAACAGTCACAACGTAGGGTGACACAGAACTAGCTCCAATTCATCAATGTAATGTAGGCATGTATTCCGAATATAGTCATACGTGCTTATGGAAAAGAACTTGCATGACATCTTTTGTCCTACCCTCCCGTGGCAGCGGGTCCTAATGGAAACTAAGGGATATTAAGGCCTCCTTTAATAGAGAACCGGAACAAAGCATTAGCACATAGTGAATACATGAACTCATCAAACTATGGTCATCACCGAGTGGTCCCGATTATTGTCACTTGGGGTTGCGGATCATAACACATAGTAGGTAACTATAGACTTGCAAGATAGGATCAAGAACTCACATATATTCATGGAAACATAATAGGTTCAGATCTGAAATCATGGCACTCGGGCCTTAGTGACAAGCATTAAGCATAGCAAAGTCATAGCAACATCAATCTCAGAATATAGTGGATACTAGGGATCAAACCCTAACGAAACTAACTTGATTACATGATAGATCTCATCCAACACATCACTGTCCAGCAAGCCTACGATGGAATTACTCACGCACGGCGGTGAGCATCATGAAATTGGTGATGGAGGATGGTTGATGATGACGACGGCGACGAATCCCCTCTTGGAACCCCGAACGGACTCAGATCAGCCCTCCGAGAGGTTTTAGGGCTTGGCGGCGGCTCCGTATCGTAAAACGCGATGATTTCTTCTCCTTGATTTTTTCTCCCCGAAAGCAAATATATAGAGATGGAGTTGGCGTCGGAGGAGCTCCAGGGGGCCCACGAGGTAGGGGGCGCGCTCCCCACCCTCGTGGACAGGTGGTGGCCCCCCTGGCCTTCATCTTTGGCAAGGATTTTTTATTATTTCTGAAAAGTTGTTCCGTGAAGTTTCAGGTCATTCTGAGAACTTTTGTTTCTGCACATAAATAACATCATGGCAATTCTGCTGAAAACAGCGTTAGTCCGGGTTAGTTCCATTCAAATCAAGCAAGTTAGCGTCCAAAACAAGGGCAAAAGTGTTTGGAAAAGTAGATACAACAGAGACGTATCAGTCGTCCACCTCTGTAGTAGCAGCAGGAGCGATAGAAGCATCAACAACAGGAGTAGCGGCACCAGAATTTTGTCCTTGCTCAAGAGGAACACGGCCCGCTCAGCGGGGGGTTGTTTCGCAGCGTGGAGGTGCTTGTTGTTGTTGTAATGGTGTAGCAGATGCAGGTGGTGGTTGTGGAGGACGCGCGAGTACTTCATCAAATTTGGCATCCAACTTGGTGTCAGTTGTCTTCTCAACATCATCAATCCTCTCCAGTGCCTTTCCAAAGCTAGCCATGGCTTCTTCCACGTGTTGACTCAACATTTGCTGAAATTTATCATGAAGCTCCTTCTTCGTCATGTTCTCCCAGTCAATCTCGTCGGCTTGTGGTCCTGCCATGGTTAGTAGCAATAGAAACACACAAGAATTTTATGCTAGAGACTACTAGAAAGTGGCAGTGTGTCCCAAATCCGTCAAGCAAATCTCAAATTCTTACCAGTTCTTACCCAGCAGTAGGTGATGATCGGCAACCGTAGTAGTCAAAACTCTCAAATCTTGGATAGAGCAATTACCATGGAGAGTCAAACACACGATGTAGATGTATGTGGAGATGGGAAGGCTTGTAATATGGTAGCAAGAAGGGTCAGCAATAATCAATTCAAAGATGCAAAGTTGAATAAACGCTCAATGATGGTATTGTGCTGGTCCTAGGCTAGACCGTACTAGAGACGCGAGCCTAGAACACTAACAAAATCACGACGCTGCACGTAAACAAGGGAGGAGCACGCTCTGAATTTATTTATTTTTTCAAAAAAAATTGCACTTTTTTCCTCTTTTTTTTGCCCCGCAACAAATTTTTTTTTGAAAAAGTCTACAAATGGTCTAAAACCTGCATAGCCAGAATGTTCTATCCTTAGTTTTTTTTAAACTGGAACTATTTTTCTTCCGCGGGTGGCACGAAAGTTGCGGAATCCGACTTGGTCACTACTCGGAGTATGGCGTCATCTGGAAATTGAAAACAAAGAAACAAATACTAGACTCAGACTAGGACTGGTGGCGAAGATGAATCTGGTGGAGACTCGGACTGGTGGCAGATACATGTAGGGAGGTGGAACACGGAGTGATGGTGAATCTGTGATGGAGGTGGACTCGGATTATCGTGATGGCGGTGGATATGTGGTATATGTCAGTGGTGATGACGATGGTGGTACATGGCAGCGGTGATGACGATGGTGGTATATGGTAGCGGTGATGACGATGGTGGTATATGGCAGGGGTGATGACGATGGTGCGGCGGCGGCGTGACAACCTGTGAACAGAACTCGAAACTCTAAGGTACTAGATGCTAAGACCAGCAACTCGACACGACGATGCAACCGCAAACTCAACAAAGCAAAAATCTAAAAAGACTATGCAAAGGCTCAGATTGGTTCGGATATGATGAACTAACCCTAATTTTTTTGGCTTTTTCGTGGAGTATAGGTATGAAGAATAGACTCGATCTAAACGACGAGAAGCTGGAAAATCTCACCGAGCATCCTGGAAATCTGATACCACTTGATAGAGGCAAAGGTGTCCCGTCTTTCGATGAGATGGTGGCTATCATTTTTGGTTGAGTACACTTTGACGATCCGACTACGAACATGCGAGGATGTCGCGCCTTAGCAATCGCTAAACCAACTCCGTGAGGTTATTGACCATGCCGGAGCACAATCAACTAGACTACGAAGGTCTATTTCCTGAAAGCAAACGAAGAACAAGCAAGAAACTAAGATTGCAATCTGGATATTGAGAATATAAGATGAAAGCTTTATTGATCAAGGTGGGGTTCTGTGACTGTCGGATGTCGGGTTCCGGAAAACCTTTAAGGTTCGAACACTGGGGTGCGCGCGAAGTCTTTCCCTCCTACCAATCTACGGCCTAGCTCACTAAGATCTCGCGGACGAACTCGACAAACTCACAACACAAAGAGACACGGGCTTTATACTGGTTCGGGCCAACGTTGTGGTGTAATACCCTACTCCAGTGTGGTGGTGGTGGTGGATTGCATCTTGGGCTGATGATGAACAGTACAAGGGGAAGAACATCCTCCTAAGGTTGAGGTGTTCTTGTGCTTGGTGACTTAGCGGGTGAGAGCTGGGTGAACTGCCCCTCTCCCCTACGGTGGTGGCTAGTTCCACTTATATAGGCCCTGGTCCTCTTCCCAAATATTGAGCGGGAAGGGAGCCAACAACGGCGGGCGAATTTGAAGGGGGACAACTAGTACAAGCTATCCTGAGAAAAGTGGTCTTCGCTTGCAAAAGGCTCTGGTGGTGACACCATCTTGGGCTCCACGATGACCTCCGTCTTGCCGTCCTCCTGGTCTTGGTCTCGTTGCACCGATATACCAACCTTTGCCTGATGCCTCGGTACTCCTCGCCTGCGCTGGCCTCCTTAGCACCAAAGAGGAAACGAGGACGCTGCGCGCGCTGGCGCCCGCCTGGTGTCGATCATCATGGCTCACGTCACAAGAGCCTCATGAGGTTTGCCCCGCCTTGATATCTCTGCTCCTCGCGAGCCTGCCTGACTAGGCCACTCCTGATGAGGTCTTGCATCGCCCGCCTCGCGAGGGTCTTGGATGCCTTGTTGATGAAGATGGGTCGTACGGCCTGCTAGCTTAGCCACGCCGTGGGCCGCAGGCAGGCAAGTCTGGGGAACCCCGTTCCCAAGACACCGACAGTAGCCCCCGGGCCCAAGATGTGCTCGGGCTTGGCTTCGCGGCGAAACCAAGGGTCAAGTATGGAGCACTGCGGGCCCCAAGAGCCTGCGGACTCAGTTGACGCGTGGCGGTTGATTGGACGTGGGCGTCTCCGCTTCCCCACGCTGCCTTTCAATCAAGGTGCGCCCCATGCTTGCCTCCAGCTTCAATGAGTGGGGAGAGATGGTGGCTTGGCCCGCGTCCTGCACTCGCATGGATCGGGTAGCCACTGAGGTCCCGATCTTCATTGATGTCCTCTGGGATGGCTTGATTCCTCCCTTCTCCGCCTTCTTCAATGCGGTGCTCGAGCATTACCAGATCCACATGCTTCATCTCGACCCTCAATCGATGACCCTTCTTGCCGTCTTCGCCTTCTTGTGCGAGGCCATGGTGGGCATCGCTCCTTCCGTGGCCCTGCTTCGCCATTTCTTCTCATTGCATCTGACCGGTCACCGGCAGAGCTCGGGGCGTGTGAGCTTCCAGGCCGTGGCCGCAACTGCGAGCGCAGGGATTGACTTCGAGCTCCCTTCATCCACGAGCGAGTTTCGTGAGCGATGGCTGTTTGTTGATGCCGGCGTGCTCAATCCTCTGCTCCAAGTTCTGGCAGGGCCCGCTGTTCCGAACTCCGGCTGGGGCCATCAGAAGCTCACGAGCCCCCGCCTTGCTCTCATCTGGGCCAGGCTGAGGCTGCTGAAGGACCGCGGCGTGACAGCGCCTATGGTGGTGAAGGAGTTCTTCAAACGCCGGGTTGCTCCGCTTCAGCACCACTCTCGCCCAATGTGGACCTTGCTCAACAGTCAGGACCACATGAGGTTTCAGGAGTCTGGGCTCCCTCTTGGGACGCGGCAGACAGTGTTCAAGGTCTTGACGGGTGTCCCCTTGCCGACCGAAATGCCTGGGAAGAATTGCCTGTTGTATTGCTGCAAGAACAAGGACGAGTTTGCAGCGAGCATGCCTTTCTTTGACGAATGGGGGTTGCGGCCGACCGGTCTGGTGGGGCCCCGTGAGAACACCGTCATCGTGGTTCCCTTCCTTGTCGCCAGTGCCGAGCTCACCCCGAGTGGGGGTGCAGGAGGGCGAGCTCTGACGGAGGCTGGTGGCCCAAGTGCTGAGGAGCACATGCCGCGCGGTGATCCTCGGGCGTCGCCCTCGGGAGCTTGCGACCCCCCTCCTGAAACGCCGGCCAATGAGGAGACCCAGCGTGCGGCTCCCGAGGCTAAGGCCCTGGAAGCCTCGGGAGTTGGTAGTGAGGCGGTGCCTGGCTGTTTGCCGCATCCGGGCACCCCTGAAGTTGCCTCTTCAAGCTCTTTGCCCGGTGCAGGCCGCCACGTCCAGCGGTACGGTCGGCTCTGCGTTGATTTCGCCAAGCTCCGCAAGAGGAGAGGATACCCGAGTGGCAACAACATCTTGGAACACTGAAGCGGAGGAAGTACATCGCCGTTGACGTGTAAGTATCGTATCACGGTGGCTCCGTGTGCGTTGTTTTCCATCTCCTGACATTAGTTCTTCAGGGCTCCTTCCGTCGAGGCGGCTGCACCTCCTGAGAAACCGCCTCCTCCTTCCTCAACCCCCCCATCTGCCTTGAGCGTTCCTAGTCTGCCTACCGCCCCTGGAGCAGGGTCAGTTGGGGGAGCATCTCCGCCTTCGTGGCGCGCTGAGCCCGTGGCTCGGTCACCCCTCCCCCATGGTCTGGCATGGAGCCTGGCAGGCGTGCCCAAGGCCCCTCCTTTGCTCATGGGCAGCAGCTGGTTGGCTTTGATCTTTGGTTCCTCTTCAAGCAGCGAGGCCCAATCGGCTGGGGCTCCTCGCGAGGGCGGGCTGACGTTAGGTGTGGAGCCAGCCCCCAGCCCCATGCCAGGAGGTGGCGTGCCACTTGGCGCCCCGCCCGCAGCCCTTGAGGAGGAGGACGAGGTGGGTCAAGCGTTCGAGCTTGAGCGCGGGCATAGCGTAGTTCACCATGAGCTCTTCCAGGAGGCGATGGGCGCGATGAACCAGCTTGGTGAAGAGCTCCCGGGTGTCGACTCGCGCCTTGAGGCTGAAGGTCTCCGACTGGTGGAGGAGCGGTGCAAGCTGAGGGTGGCCATCAACCTCGGTCGTTATCAGCGCAACCTTGAGAATGCGAAGGCCGAGGCGTCCCTCAAGATCGCCCATGAAGCCCGCTCGCGAGCCTTGGAAGAGACCCGCGAGGCTGACCGCCGTCGTGAGGCTGCGGAGGAGCGCGCGTGGGAGCTCCAGGCCTGGAGCGCGTCCCTTGAGCAGCAGGTGGAGGCGCGTAGGGCCGCTCTTGGATCGCTAAGGGGGACACCCGCAGACGATGAGGAGGTCCGGAAGCGTGATGAGGCGCTGGCCCTGGAAGCCGTGGAGCGCAGCCTTGAGCTCGAGCAACTGGAGACGAGGGAGCGTCAAGTTGCTCAAGCAGAAGATGTCGTCGGGGCTCGCGAGGCCAGAGTCGAGGAGGATGTCAATCGCCAGGTGGCCGAGGTTCGCGCAGACCTGGAGGGTAGGTACGACCTGAAGCTGAAGCTCGCTGGTACGAAGGATGAGGGCAGGGCCGCTGCCCTCAGGCCCAGGTTGGATGAGGTTGAGAGGCACGCAGAAGCCACGGCCGCCGCCCTGGTTACGGTGTAGGTGGACTTGGCCTCCGCCCGCGCCGAGCTGCGTTCCCTTCGGAGGCGGGTTGATGACGCTGAGACCATCGCACGGCAAAACACGGAGGAAGTGCTCCAACGATGAACGCTCGAGTGCGAGCCTGCCCCTATGCTTCAGGATCTCCAGAACAGGGCCAATATCGCCCTGGGCCATATTTGTGACGTGGAGGTGCCGGCTCCTCACTCGAATGACTATGCTAGTCACCTGACCTTCTTCACCGAGGTGGTGACACGCCTGGAGGCTCGATCTGCTAGAGCCCGCCAGCTTGTGGAGGAAAGGGCTCGTGGCCTGTTTGAGCGCGCTTTCTCCCGTGTCTTCAGCCATCTCCTGAATGCCGACCCCAACTTTGATTTCGACACTGCCATCGCCCCCGTACCCACGGCTGTCCGGGGCGACCTGGCGCGTTGGGTTGAGGACAATGTGGACGCGCTGGTCAGGGCCTTCACTTCGGAGGATGACACGGTGGTGGTCGTCGCATACGAAGGCGACGTGGTTGACGATGGCGACGGGGGCGTCGGCGATGGCGGCGATGATGCCGACGAAGACGACGACAACGCGAGTGACGTGTTCGCGGGTGATGCAGCGAGCGACATTTCTGGTTGATCCTTTGTTCTCCTGTCGTTTTATCCTACACATAAAACTCGGGCGTGGCCCTTGGAAAACTTGTAAGAGCATTTTGAGAGGGGGAGCCCCTCATGTAAGCAAATTGCAGTTTTTACTTTCCTATGCAGTGTGAGTTTGTGTCCTCGTGGACTCGTGAATCCAGGTGCGAGTTTTCTGTCATGGTTTACCTTAGCCAGCGCCAGCTTTGAGCTGGGTCGCGAGGCGCCGAGTTTCTGAGAATCCTACGGAGCTAGTCGCCCCGTCAGAAGGGGCCCCACAACGGGTGAGCGCCAGTTGAAGTGCTAGCGCGTGCTCGGCATGCGCGTGCTTCGCGCAGTCTCACTCGCGAGGAGCTCGTGAGGGGACGGCGACGGACATGAGTCCTAGACAAAACGAGATCCAGAAGGCAAGAAATTTCTCAAACGAGAAAAGGCTCCCCCCACGCGCATCGATAAAAATTCGGCTTCAACTTAAATCCAGATCCAGAAAGCAAAGCTACAGAAAGAGAGATCCAAAGCGAAATGCCGTGTCCGGCACCTAATCTAGTGTTCTGGTCTTCATGTCTTCTCACCAGCGCGGAGCTAAGTGCTGCCACTAGGCGTGGGAGCGAGCCCCAGGGCCTGAGGCCAGCACCTGAGACTCTGGGGCGTGTACAGCCCCAACTCATTATTTTATTACGTGAGAGTGTCACGGGCGGTGAGCTTCACATGCACTAGGCCTTCTTCACAGGTACCGGCCTTGCTTCATATCGACAGACGAGGGCCCCGCCTTGCGCCACCCTTGACCTCCTTTGAGCCGACCGGTCACCGGGATGGCACAAAAGAGGAAAAGAGGACGCCAGCGGTGCCCTCGGTGACCACAGGCCCTCTGCCGGGGGAAGGGTCGTCGAGGCCTCCCCGACAGAGGGCCTACCTCCGGGTGTCGCCAGGCATCACGCGACGCGGGGAGGGCCCTTGCTCCTGGCTCCCTCATGGCGGCCCCCAGCGCGTTTCCCTTGTTTGAAGGGGTGCTGCCGTGTCGGGGTCGTCGATCGATGCTGCAACCTGATTCATCTGTAGCCCATGATTAGCGTAAGCCTGTTCCTGAGAGATTAGCGGTACCCTGTAGTTGCCGTTGCCGGCGCGATTATCGTGGTTCTCCGTTGGTTCTTGAAAAGCTTCGACTCCCAGCGCCCCCTCTCCCCAATCTTCTCCAACAAATGAGCTGGGGTCGTCCTCCGGTGCGTACTCTTGGTCCATCATGCGGGGCACGTAGGCCTTCGGGGCCGTCACCCCGAACACCTCGCCTTAGTGCCCCATGCTCCATGTTGCTCGGCCCAGGGTGGCGTCCTGAGGATGGTGGCGTGGCATCCGGCTAGGACCGTGGGGGGCGACGCTTGCGCCCACGCTTGTCGCGGGCGGCATGGGGGCGGCGGAGCTCCCTACGCCACTGGTCGTGCTGATGTTGATGAAGCCCCCGGGCGTAGCCGATGGCGCGCGGTTGTGGTGAGGCCTGCCGTGTGGCCCTGCAGTGGCCTGAGGGGAAACTCGATAGCAGAAAGGTGGTGCTCCCAACGCCGCTGCATCGATGCTTCGGCACACGCTTCCAAAGAAGGCGTCGGCCGCTCTCCATTAGCCTGCATAGCAGCAGCTCCCTTGCCACGGTGAGCGCCGCCCGCATGTTTGCTTGCTCCCGCCACGAGTGCGGCGCCATCACTGCGGCATGGTTCGTTGCTCTTGCAGCGGCTCGTACTTGCCGCGGGGTGAGGGTGGAGGACGCCTGGCCGCGCTGCCCATGCCTGGTGGAGTTTGGGGGCGCTCGCGCTGCCTGGAGCGCGGGGTCGAGGTCTTCATGGGCAGGCGGCGCTGCCCGGGCTGGCCAGGCTGCCCAGCGATCAGAGCCGGCCCTTGAGTCGCTGGACATCGTGGCTGTGGAGCGTCGGCGAGCTAGTCGGCGGAGAAGAAGCTCCGGCGCACCCCTACCTGGCACACCAAATGTCGGATGTGGGGTTTCGGCAAACCCTTAAGGTTCGAACGCCGGGGTGCGTGCGAAGTCTTTCCCTTCTACCGATCTACGCCCTCGCTCACTAAGATCTCACGGACGAACTCGACGAACTCACAACACAAAGAGACACGAGGTTTATACTGGTTCGGGCCACCGTTGTGGTGTAATACCCTAGTCCTATGTGGTGGTGGTGGATTGCCTCTTGGGCTGATGATGAACAGTACAAGGGGAAGAACAGCCTCCTGAGGTTGAGGTGTTCTTGTGCTTGGTGACTTAGCGAGTGAGAGCTGGGTGAACTGCCCCTCTCCCCTACGGTGGTGGCAAGTTCCACTTATATAGGCCCTGGTCCTCTTACCAAAGATTGAGCGGGAAGGGAGCCAACAACGGTGGGCGAATCTGAAGGGGGACAACTAGTAAAAGCTATCCTGACAAAAGTGGTCTTCGCCTGCAAAAGGCTCTGGTGGTGACGCCGTCTTGGGCTCCACGGTGACCTCCGTCTTGCCGTCCACCTGGTCTTGGTCTCGTTGCACCGATATAGCAACCTTTGCCTGATGCCTCGGTACTCCTCGCTGCTTGGCCCTTAGCACCAAAGAGGAACGAGGACGCCAGCCTTGTGTGGCGCTCACTGGTGTCGATCGTCATGGCTCACGTCACAAGAGCCTCGTGAGGTTTGCCCCGCCTTGATATCTCTGCTCCTCGCGAGCCTGCCTGACTAGGCCACTCTTGATGAGGTCTTGCGTCGCCCGCCTCGCGAGGCTTGGCCCCTCACGAGGGTCTTGGATGCCTTGTTGATGAAGATCGGCCGTACGGCCTGCTAGCTTAGCCACGCCGTGGGCCGCAGGCAGGCAAGTCTGGGGACCCCCGTTCCCAAGACGCCGACAGTGACGCCTTGGTCTGGTCGTTGAACACAAACGAAGCACGCAAAGTTGCAGCTATGGCGAACTTTTAATCTAAACAAAACCCAAAGTCTAAACGATGCCCTAAGGGCTGTATATATGGAGGAAGAGGGGGGGATTTCATGGCCCTTGGAGGATGGGTCCGAAAAAAAACCTAACTCTTGTTTCCCCACACATACGGACTCTAGAAATAGCCTATATTCAAGTATTTTGAAATTACATGGGCCTGGCCCAATAATAAGGTGACGCAACACCTAGAATAGCCTCTGGAAGAAATTTAAGAAGTGGCATCTTGTATATTTCTTCCAAGGCTTCATGCATTCATTATGGTGGCTTCAAAGTCCTGAAATCATCACTTGTAACTCCGTTCTTGTTCCCCTGGCGCATGCCATCATCTCCATGCTTGGTCTTGCTCCAATATCCATCCTTCTTGTCCAAGCTAGGCCCTTCATTTGTAAGAAAGACAAACGTATCTAATTTAGGCAGCAGCATATCACTGCAGCAGTGTATCTAATTTAGGCAGCATCATATCACTACTGCAGCAGCACAATAGTGATATGCTGCTGCCTAAATAGTGATATGTACGGACTGTAAAAATCAGAGACCCTTTGACGAAACTATGTGCGATGCATTAATCACAAACGGTGATGTAAAAAAACCCGTCAAAAAAGACGCAAAACATTTGTGATGAATGATACATCAAACGCGGTTCAGATTTTAGTTGTGTGTGCGATGCTGGGCATACGGTTGATCCATACAAACTGTTTGCGATCAGACAGAACAACAGAAATGGGCAACAAGATCAAGGTGTGTGCGATATACGGCATACCGTTTGCTCCAATGAACCTTTTGCGGTGGTCGAGGTGAACACAAACGATTCGTCGTAACAAGATGTGTGTGATACCCGGCAAACAGGTCGGTAATCAGAATTGTGTGCGATCATTATAGATAGCCCATATGGTCTTTTTTGTGAATTGTTTGCTCGTCAGGGCACACAGTTCAACAAACCAACCTATGGGCGATAATGTAGAAGATCTGTGTCGAATATGTATTACTAACCGTTTGCGATGAGATTGACAGGATAAACAGAGATAACAAATTAATATGAGCAAACGGAAACAGAGATATATACATTTGGCTTAATTTAGTTCTTGTTGTTGTTGTTGTTGGATGGCCTCGTGACATCGTCTTGGCGAAGATGCTTCTTGCCGCTAACCGTTGGCTTTTCATCGCCCCCGCTGTTGTCATCGTCGTTGCTGTCGTCGTCCTCCTCCTCATTCGACCTTTCCTCCTCCTCATCATCGTCGTCCTCTTCTTCGTCCTCCGACAGCTCCTCGTCCATCTGGTTGTCATCTGATGACTCCGGAGGCGGCGTCCCTTCAATGATCCAGATATAATCGAGGTCTAGGCTCGACACCGGACTCATGGAAGAGGAGCGGGATGATTCCGATGTTGACCTATCATCGGGCGCCAAATGGGCTAAATCGCTGCCCTCATTGCCGCTCGACATGGCTGCAGAGTGTGTGCCAGTGTGTAGCGCGGCCTGCCGGGGATGATGAAGATGGTGGACACTTAAGCGGGGTATGCAGAGAAGAGGAACTGCCAATTGAAGCGGGGGTTGACGTATTATCTAACCGCTGATATAATCAACCACAATTATTTGTACCCGGTCGCTCCAAATTCCCGGGGTTGCGCATGACTCCTATTGGCTATTTGGCCGGTTTCTTTTATTCGGACAAAACACAAGGAATGAGTTTTGGGATTATGCACTGGTACCGGTACGAACGGAGTGGAACAGTTGGCAAGCAATACATTGAGCTCTTCTTATTGATAAAGCCAGTAATAATCAAACTATAAAGAAAAAGAAAAAGAAAAAAGACAAAGCTAAATATCTTCACGAATCTTTGCGTAACATCAAAGGCATAGGACCTAGATGTGCATTACTTAGAGCACATCTAGATGTGCTTTAGCAATACTGTCAAGCAAAACCCATAATCATGATTGCAAATAGCACATAGAACATGGCTAATGTGACAACCACAACTACACATGCTAGTTCCTTCTTGTCTCTTGCTTTCATCTGTTGCCTGTGATTGATTCTTTCTTGCTTCATCGTACTGATTGTACATTCCAGATCAGCCAGTTTCATCTTCAACTTTACGTTATCTTCTGCGAGCTTGGTGATAACACTCCGAGCCCTGCCATGCCATTCTTCATCCAGATAGTTAACAAAGGCACAAGCCTCATATCCCTGCCAATGTTAAATAGTATTCAGTATGAGTGGTGGAATTAACTCAAGTAAAATGATGAACTTAGCACTAACCTCTAAGGGGCAACTGAGAAACCGCCTAATGCGGAGCATCCCACCTTCATCCCCATGTACACTCCGACTACTCTCCAAACCCCAAGTGGATATATGACGAGACCTCGAACATAGGCCATTGGACACAAGGTGAACTCGCTCCTCTCCGAACCATCACTTTCCACATGTGAGATATGGCTACTACCTCCAACGTGTGTTCTACGCATGATCAGGTACTTGGAGGAAAGCCACGAAGCCACCAACTCCAACGGAACAGCTAGCGAGGACGCCAAGTACAAGGACCAAGAGAAGAAGCTGCGCGAAACTACAGCCACCGGACGACCGGCCTAGCCCGGACGTCCGGCCCCTGAGGACCCGAGCTGAATCTACGGACGACCGGAGCCACCGGACGTCCGACGACTCCCAGCGCCCGGACGACCGCCAGACACCGGACATCCGACACTCTCCAGCGCCCGGACGACCGACGCCGACCGGACGTCCGACACCACCTGTCCAGAGCCAAAACGCCGGACGTCTGACATGCACCAGACGACTGGACCCTCGCGAGCCACCGGACGTCCGGTACCTGTCGGACCTCCGACGCATGTGCGCCTGCCCGTGTGTTGGGCCGAAGCCACTTACCCTTTCATTCGCCTAAACTATATATACTCCTCCACCTCCTCCTAGTTATGGTTAGCGTTGATTTAGCTCATTTGTGAGATAGAGCTTCGCTCATCCATATTGGATCTACTCCACGAGAGAGACCGCGGCCCCTCTTCGGAGAAGATCCACCTTGGATTCAAGACCTCCTTTGCGGAGAAGACCATCATCAAGACCTCCTCACGGAGAAGAACGACTACCGTTTGTATCATCCTTTGTTGACTTTGGATCATGTATCTCTCTTTGTGTTCATCGATCTAGCGCATGTGTAATCGAATCTTGTTGGTTTGAGTGATTCTCTTGTGTTTTTCCCCGTGATTTCCCTTGTGCTCTTCCGCTCGTTCTTTGTGTTCCTCGTAGGGATCCCCTCCAAACGTGAAAGATCATCCACATAGGGTTCTGCCCTATATCATCTTGGTATCATGAGCCACGTTGATCACGTTTTTGGAGCCCCTGCCCCTCTTTTTCTAGCTTGATTTTGTTGTTTTCTTCCTAAATCCGAAAATTCCCCACAAAAAATAGCCCCAATTTTTTTTTGTGATTTGTTGGTGAGATGAAGTTTTGTTGATTTTGATCCATGGATTTGCTTGGTTTCGAGTGGATCTAGCATTTCCCCAAGTTTCCCCGCTTTCCATCCACAACATCTCCTCAATTTTGACCCCAAAATCCCAAAATTCCTCCCAAAATCGCGTCCCGGAATTCAAATCTTGCGTTGACCTCGACCAACCGGACGACCGGCGTTTTACGAATGTCCGTTGCCCTAGGAACGACCGGACGTCCGACCTTTCCGGACGACCGGAACCCTTAACTAGAGCTGAAATTGCGGATTTCCGAGCCCGCCCGGACGTCCGGCCCCCGGACATCCGACCTTCCCGGACGTCCGTAACCTGTAGTTTCAGACTTCGGCTGATTTTTGTTTTGTCCATAACTAATTCATCCGAACTCCGATTTTGACGTTCTTTAGCTCGTTTTGAAGCTCTTGACATCCCCCATCCCACAAAAATACCACCAACACCATTTGAATCCATCAAAGTTTCGAAAATTTGGCAAGTTTGCCGAGGCCCTCCACCATATCATCCGCATAGCCACCACCGACTTCCACAACCTAACCCATTTTGCTTGCCATAGCATTAGTGGTTGCTTGAGTAGTGATTCGAGTCTCCTAAGGTGTTTTGGCTACTTAGGGACGATTGCTTCTTCTTCAACCACCACCGCCACTTCCGCATAGGCTTGACCACCATACACTTCCACCACCCCCAACTTAACCCAATTTTGTTTGTGTTGAGAGTTGTGTCTCCTAAGGTGTTTAGGCTACTTAGGGACCGTGCTTGCAACTCCGACACCGTGTATAGTTCACCATCTTACCCTCCACTTCCGCATTGCGTACTCCATTACCCATCATTGCATTTCCGCAATCCCATTGAGCTTCCGCAACCACCACCGCTTTCCGCTACCACCATTTGACATTTGTCATTTGAGATTTTGAGTTCGCGGTTTTTCCGTTTCCTAAGGTGTTTCGGCTACTTAGGGACGAGTCTCCATCATCTTGGTATCTACATCAAGAACACCGCCACTCATCATCGCCAAGGATGGTAACCTCGACGACACCATTGTATATTCCCCTTGCAAATTGCATTGATAACTCCTAGCCCATTTTGCGTCACTTGCCTATCAAGACTAGCCATTTGAGTATTGCCCGGCAACGTTACTTTTGCACATTAGTGATCCACCCTTTCATTGCATACATACCACATCATATTGGTATCATATCATCCATTGTGTCACAATATCGTTCCCGCATATACACAATAGCTATCTTGGTTTGTGCATTGTGCAAAAGTGGCAATACAAAAAAAAGAGAATAAGCTTTTACGCAAAAGAAAGAGAGCAAAGAAGCTTGTAAGCAAGTGCCATAGCATCATACCACATTGCATATAAGATTGTCATATCCGATCATCTTGGATCATCTTGAGAGAAACACCGGGAACCATACATACATAGCATACTTGGGATAGAAAGTTTATCCATTTTGCATCTTATAGGTTGTGCACAAGTGTCGTATCCGCCTATTGAGAAATCGTGCTAGCGTCTCTCTTGAGTTGTGCAACACGAGTGTTTTGGTGGATTCCACATTCTGAGCTCATTCCTTGGTTGCACGGCCCCATTTATCTATCCGTGTATGCGTTTCCGTGTACCTTTCATTGCTATTGGTCTACCTGTTTCACTTGCAAATTTGTGAATCTCTTTCAACATTATTGACTCTTGCTAACATTTTGCATTAAATTTTTGTGCCACTATCCTCACCGAGCTCCACCATAAGCTTTACTTGTGTAGGTGTGAGAAACCGACAAGAATTGGTACCAATTGTGTTATTTCCTTGTTACACATTGAGTGATCATTGATCCATTTTCAACATCGGTCAAGGTACATTTGATCAAGTTCTTCTCTTTCTCCCAGTCATATTTGCTCGAGTCTTGTGATGGATAGGCAAGGCATTTCCTCTCCAGTCTTCGACAACGACGACGGCGTGAACAACTACATCACCAAAGCGTCCATCTTTGATCTACAACGACAAACGCAAGGCGCACAATCAAGATTGCAAGAGCGCATCGAGAACCTCTCCATCGACATTCATCTCTCCGAAGCAAGGAAAATGGACTACATCGACAAGAAGCTTTCCACACATAAAGAGGAGCAAGATGCAAGCATGGAGGAGATTAGAGCCTTGATCAAGTCTTCTTCCCCTTCGTCATCCTCAAGGCGGGGACATTCAAGACACAAGTCTTCGGAGCACGGAAATGATGCAAGTGCAAATCGTCCTCGTCCACATCTACATGGCGACGACCATCACGTTCGTGATCAACATCGTCATGAAGGGCAAGTCACCTCCAAGCATCATGTGCACAACGATGACGAACGGCATCTTCTACGAGCTCAAGCACGACAACGACACCATCAACATGAAGATGCTCCACAAGCGCAAGTGCACAAGTCCCAACAAGCCCTACTTCACGCCAAGTCGACGCGTCAAAAGCAAAAGAGTACACCGTGAGACAAGCACCACCACGAGAACGCTACGGCTTCTACACCAACCACTTCAGCATCTTCACCAAGTGTTCTCAAGGCATCTTCGCCTTTGGACATACGGCATCTTCGCCTACTTCCCACGAGTACGCCTACAACGACTTCATCAAGTCCAAGGCGACTACCATTTAGCGAGGGCGACACTTCCATCTTCGGAAGCCCCCCAAGGAAGATGGCCGAGCATGGGAAACTCCCTTCGGTCATGGAGACGAGCTACGAGGTGCCACATCATATGGGCCTCCAACAACAAGACGGTGACAAGAAGGTTGAGCATGGGACTATCCCTTCAACCAAGGCAGCGATAGGAGTTGAGCATGGAGACGTTTGCACCAACATCTCTCCGACACCCACATATAAAGAGATGACCCAATTGCCATGTGAGGAGAGCCACCAACCCATGAGTGAGATGAGTAACTCCGCCCTATATGACATTGAGTGCATTTCCTATGAGAGGATGAGTGTGACCACCACTAGTCCCACACTTGAGAGCATGCCACACATCCTATGTGAGGTTGAGCGCCATTTGAGTGACTCCACCAACCATACGAGTGAGAGCATCATATTGGGAGTGAGTGAGCCACAACACTTAGTGAGTGAGGTAGTTGATACGGCATGTGAGGCCACCATGATTTCTAACGACTTAACCTCTACTCCTAGTGTGTTTTCTTCTTTGGTGCTAGGTCTCCTACATGACGACACGCCTACCCTCGACGGGTCCATCCCTCCAAAGGGAAAACCGATGGCCATGGTGGACGATGATGCACCCCCCACATGGTTCCATCAAGATGAAGTTGACAACGAGTGGATCTTCAACACCTCACCTACAACACATGAGCGACGCTCCAAAGGTAACATAGGTGATGGTGCTTCTCTTGTCCCACTAGTGGACTCTCTTACCATCGATTGCTCCCATGATATTGACCCACCTATTCCCATGCTTCATGCTAGTGCGACTTCTTCATGCCTTGACTTACCTATTTATGATGAATATGATGATGAGCATGTTGAGTTACCTAGTTGTGATGCTATGCTCCATAGGATATCTTGTGAAAATTCTTTTGGTCACATCATGTTTGACAATCCATTGAACTTGTCATATGCTATGAGTGAGATCTCCCATATTGCATCATTTCAATCTCAACATAGTAACTATGCATGCCCCATTAAAATCAATCCCATTTGCACTTATGGCATAGATGACGAGATGATGGTCATTGGCTTTTGCTTCTCTTGTGATGATATTGCCATGCTTCCTTTACATGATTTGCGCAATTCATCTACTATGTCATGCCATGACCACATTGAACCAAATATGCTTTGTTTTGGATGTTGTCAATATTCTCCATGTGATGTTGCTACTCATGCTCATGAGGAGACCCCATAGTTTCCTCATACATATTAGGAGCTTTTGATGCATCTCATACTTTGCATGATCCCCATGATAGTGTACACCATATGCATTCCATGAATAACAATGCTCTAGATATTTCTCGTGATGCATTACATCCTTTGAGTCTCCATTATGCAATACAAAATAACAAACCTATCATGATGGATGACATGTTTCCATATCACGCATCTCATTTATTTGAGCATTGGCTATTTAGTGCTAACCGACACATGCACGTGCGCATCATGATGGATGATGTGTACATATACCATGCACACACAATTTTTCCTTTGTCTTTGTGTTTGTGTAGGTACTCATGTATACTCGTCAACTTCTCAATCCCAAGAGTTGACGAAACGAGCTCTTGAGAGCAACAATGCTTTGGGATCCCGTGGACTATCCTTACCACCGTTCCCTTCGCGCAAGGACTACGCGCATCTCTTTTACTTGGCTCTCACACGACTATGGGCTATTTACCACTTGTCACCTTATGCCCATACTATCGTGTTCACTTTGCATGTTATGCCTCTTTACATGATTTTGCCATGCAATTGTGACCCTTGCTTGCATCTACCCATGATTCACCATTATGCTACTCCTATGTGTATTTGCATGCTTGGTGGTGATCCTAGTAGCTATTGTCATGATTTATTTGTGCCCCATGCTATTGATGCTTGTTGTGTTGGGAGAGTCATGATGACCCATTGCTATTTACATATGGCTCGTCACCACTACATTCATGCTATTGTCCTCATATCTTGCTTTCATGTTTGTGCTATGTCATGTGATTTACTCATGCCCACTACTTGCACACATGACATGCTTGCCATGATTCCTTCTAGTACGTTGCATCTTCGCACTACTAGCTTGCTTGACTTGATTGCTATGATTTCTTGCTATGTTGCATCACCAATGTTCCACTATCACTTGCTTTCTTGGGTTGATGACATATCTGTGTTCATGCCTCTCACATGATATATCTTGTTTATTGTCGCTTGCCTCCTATAGTTGCCTCTATGCTTAATGATCTTGGAGACTTGGACACTTCACTTGTGATGCATGCTTGTTTGATTGAGCCTATTGCATTTGGTTGTTATCGCATCATATGCCTCCATACCATGAAATGCTCCCTTGTCCTTTCTCATGATGAGCATGATGCATACACTTGTTGGGTATCTTACCACACGAATGATAGGTTTTGCACTTCCGCTAACCTCATTTGTTTTTCCGAGTGTTTGTCATGTTCTTTCATTTTGAAGGATTCCCAAGGCATTAACGTCATGAGACATATTGGTTATGTGAAGGCATACATGATGTGCAACTACATCATCCTTGAGAACCTCCTAAAGGTGACCTCCTTCCCTTTGAGCCATCCTCAAATACGCATATTGGATGGGTCACTCTTTCATTGTTGTTTCCTTCTTGTTGTCTACATGATACATCTCGTGAACGGAGGAGCGACATTGGAGATTGGCTACATGGACCTTCACATTGAGGAGCGCCGCACTTATTGGATGCATCTTCGGAACTCCACTCATGCCTCGACATCGAGCTTTGGTACACCAACACCTCCATATTTGTTGATTGTGCTCATACATGTCATGCTCGATAGACATATCATACTCACCACAAGTTTGCACCACATGCATGGATTGACTCACACTATGCTTGTCTTGTTGCATCTATTTCCATGTCATCCATAATATATGAGCTTGTGCACTTCCTTAGAAAATTTGTTGTGATCTACCTTGATGGAATATTCAAACATCATGATCATATTGTCCACCATAAATTGCAGGATAACATACACATGTTGAGCATCCATTGCCATATTCATGCTTTGATAAACCGTCTCACTATGACATCATTTTGCACCGTGGTTGCATTGATCATATTTACAACACATTTGTGTGCACAATGATTGCATTTCCTCCCATGAATGCTTTGCATCTCATTCTAGATCATCTTGATAAGATTCATGCGCTTTGTCACAACCAATCTTGCCGCACGGACTCATTCTTCCATGATGGACACTTTGTGTGCGCTAACCATTGTATTTCCGAGTGTTTCTTGTGTTTGCTCTTTTTGCATGTCTATCACTCCGGCGACACCTTGGACTACTTGGATTGCGTCATGTCTTCAACTTCGTCCAACTACAAGTCCGTCTACGACAACCGTTTCCATGGTGATGAGGATCACGATCCGAGGTTGGATCTTTCCCAAGGGAGGAGAGATGATGCGGAGTATCCCACGTTCATCCCCATGTACACTCCGACTACTCTCCAAACCACAAGTGGACATATGACGAGACCTAGAATATACGCCATTGGACACAAGGTGAACTCGCTCCTCTCCAAACCATCACTTTCTACATGTGAGATATGGCTACTACCTCCAACGTGTGTTCTACGCATGATCAGGTACTTGGAGGAAAGCCACGAAGCCACCACATCCAACGGAACAGCTAGCGAGGACGCCAAGTACAAGGACCAAGAGAAGAAGCTGCACGAAGCTACAGCCACCGGATGACCGGCCCAGCCCGGACGTTCGGCCCCTGAGGACCCGAGCCGAATCTACGGACGACCGGAGCCACCGGACGTCTGATGCCTCCCAGCGCCCGGACGACCGCCAGAAACTGGACATCCGACACTCTCCAGCGCCGGGACGACCGACGCCGACCGGACGTCTGACACCACCTGTCCAGAGCCAAAACGTCGGACGCCCGACATGCACCGGACGACCGGACCCTCGCGAGCCACCGGACGTCCGGTACCTGTCGGACGTCCGACGCCTGTGCGCCCGCCCATGTGTTGGGCCGAAGCCACTTACCCCTTCATTCGCCTAGACTATATATACTCCTCCACCTCCTCCTAGGTAGGGTTAGCGTTGATTTAGCTCATTTGTGAGATAGAGATTCGCTCATCCATATCGGGTCTACTCCACGAGAGAGACCACTGCCCCTCTTCGGAGAAGATCCACCTTGGATTCAAGACCTCCTTTGCGGAGAAGACCATCATCAAGACCTCCTCACGGAGAAGAACGGCTACCGTTTGTATCGTCCTTTGTTGACTTTGGATCATGTATCTCTCTTTGTGTTCATCGATCTAGCGCATGTGTAATCGAATCTTGTTGGTTTGAGTGATTCTCTTGTGTTTTTCCCCGTGATTTCCCTTGTGCTCTGCCGCTCGTTCTTCGTGTTCCTCGTAGGGATCCTCTCCAAACGTGAAAGATCGTCCACATAGGGTTCCGCCCTATATCACCGCCTGCCAATGTCGAATTCCTCCATGCATCCACGTCGAGCGGGAGTGTGCCCATGCACACAACTCAGCTTTTGGTTCTTCTCGGTGGCGCAAAACTCGGAGTCGAACTCGTGTTGCGGGAGTCTGGAGTCATGCTCTGGATCCGGCGGCAGATCGCTTTCCTGGGGGGGGGGGGGTCATTAAGGATGGATTCACCAAGGAGCTACTTTGGACATGCTAAAAATGATCGAGATAGATTGGAACCTGACAGACGATTCGGATCCGTAGTACACCTGCCTTCTGATGACCTTAGGCAAGTGCTCGGCGGCGACCGTCGTCGTGGCAGCAATGCAAGCAGGAGCAGCCGCACCAAAACCATCAGCACCACTCGTCCGCATTCCCCCAATGTTAGCGCCACACGAGGGAATTTGGACGCTATGTAGGGATTTGGGGGAAATGGGGAAACTTTGGGGATAACCTAACGGTCGGGAACTACTTATGGCACTATATGTTGTATACGGCACATTGTTTATACATGTCGTTTGTGTTAGGTATTACAACGTCACACACGATTTCCGCACCAAACCTTGTCAGAAGACAACGTCGGTGAGACACGGTTGCTGTTACATAACCGTATGTGATGTACTACCCTATACATATAATTAAGTTACAATGATACCGTGTAAACAGCCGCTCTGCGGATATCCATAAAAAATAGCCGCTCTGCATATAGAGATGACAGCGGCGGCCTAGGCAGCGGCGACCTAGGCAGTGGCTACCGGAGAAGAGGTCAATACTCGGTCGATAGGCGGTGGCGGCGTCATAGGAGGTCAATCCTTGGTCTGCGGCGGGAGATAGGAGGAGCTCAACCATCGAGGTCGGTGGCGGCGTGATTCGAGCACATCCATCGCGGTCGATGGCGGGATAGTGGAGGTCGAACTTCAGACGGCAGCCGCACTAAGCTTTGCTCCTCGACCTTGCTGTCTCGGCGTGCCGCCGCATTGATGTCTACTACACAAACTTATTCTTGTAGACGTTGTTGGGCCTCCAAGTGCAGAGGTTTGTAGGACAGTAGCAAATTTCCCTCAAGTGGATGACCTAAGGTTTATCAATTCGTGGGAGGCGTAGGATATAGATGGTCTCTCTCAAGCAACCCTGCAACCAAATAACAAAGAGTCTGTTGTGTCCCCAACACACCCAATACAATGGTAAGTTGTATAGGTGCACTAGTTCGGTGAAGAGATGGTGATACAAGTGCAATATGGATGGTAGATATAGGTTTTCGTAATCTGAAAATATAAAAACAGCAAGGTAAGAAGTCGTAAAAGTGAGCGTAAACGGTATTGTAGTGCTAGGAAACAAGGCCTAGGGTTCATACTTTCACTAGTGCAAGTTCTCTCAACAATAATAACATAATTGGATCATATAACTATCCCTCAACATGCAACAAATAGTTACTCCAAAGTCACTAATAGCGGAGAACAAATGAAGAGATTATTGTAGGGTACGAAACCACCTCAAAGTTGTCATTTCTGATCGATGTATTCAAGAGTCCGTAGTAATATAACACGAAGCTATTCTTTCCGTTCGATCTATAACAGAGTTCATACTAGAATAACACCTTAAGATACAAATCAACCAAAACCCTAATGTTACCTAGATACTCCAATGTCACCTCAAGTATCCGTGGGTATGATTATACGATATGCATCACACAATCTTAGATTCATATATTCAAACCAACACAAAGTACTTCAAAGAGTGCCCCAAAGTTTCTACCGGAGAGTCAAGACGAAAACGTGTGCCAACCCCTATGCATAAATTCACAATGTGACGGAATCCGCAAGTTGATCACCAAAACATACATCAAGTAGATCACGTGAATATCCCATTGTCACCACAGATAAGCACATGCAAGACATACATCAAGTGTTCTCAAATCCTTAAAGACTCAATCCGACAAGACAACTTCAAGGGGAAAACTCAATCCATTACAAGAGAGTAGAGGGGGAGAAACATCATAAGATCCAACTATAAAATAGCAAAAAAGCTCGCGATACATCAAGATTGTATCACCTCAAGAACACGAGAGAGAGAGAGAGAGAGAGAGAGAGAGAGAGATCAAACACATAGCTAATGGTACATACCCTCAGCCCCGAGGGTGAACTACTCCCTCCTCGTCATGGAGAGCGCCGGGATGATGAAGATGGCCACGGTGAGGATCCCCCTCCGGCAGGTGCGAACAGGGTCCCGATTGGTTTTGGTGGCTCTGAGAGGCTTGCGGCGGCGGAACTCCCGATCTATTGTGTTCCCCGATGTTTTAGGGTATATGGACATATATAGGCGAAAGAAGTCGGTCAGGGGAGCCACGAGGGGCCCACGAGGGTGGGGGCGCGCCTCCTTGCCTCATGGCTTCCTCGAAGCTTCCCCGACGTCTACTCCAAGTCTCCTGGATTGCTTCCGTTCAAAAAATAACTCTCCCGAAGGTTTCATTCCGTTTGGACTCCGTTTGATATTCCTTTTCTTCGAAACACTGAAATAGGCGAGAAAACAACAATTTGGGCTGGGCCTCCGGTTAATAGGTTACTCCCAAAAATAATATAAAAGTGTTTAGTAAAGCCCATAAACATCCAAAACAGATAATATAATAGCATGAATACTTCATAAATTATAGGTACGTTGGAGACGTATCACGCATCATGCTTCTCTGTCTGCTGGGTGGTGGTCGCCGCGCAGCTAATTAATTAAGGTATTCTTTTCATGAGTGGCTTAATTAAGGTATTCAATTCCTAAGGGTAGTGATGTACTAGTACTCTACGTGTAAATTGACTGGCCATTAATTTTTGTCATTGCACGTTTGGA
Source organism: Aegilops bicornis (assembly GCA_021605145.1). Lineage (NCBI taxonomy): Eukaryota > Viridiplantae > Streptophyta > Magnoliopsida > Poales > Poaceae > Aegilops > Aegilops bicornis. The sequence goes on along the minus strand of CM038675.1, from coordinate 456,070,318 downwards.
TAACAATATCGAGCGCCCACAGTAATTATGAAAATAAAACCTTGTGATTTATGCACGCGTCTTTGGGCAGCAGTTAATCCATGTATTAATGTTGTTGTTTTATTTTTAGTTACCATTGGTGTGGTGCAGATGGAACGATCTCGATGGATGAAGAATTAGAAAACCACCGATTTTATCAGTGGCGTGACAGAGTTCATGGATTTGGATGAAAGTACAAAGAGGAGAATAAGTGATGCGGATTACATTCTATGTCCTTGTACTGATTGTGCCAATACAGAGTCACATGAAGTTGCAGATGTCCAGTGGCACTTAGTCTCTCGGGGATTCATGGATGGATATACATGTTGGACTAGACACGGTGAAGAGGAGGTCATGGATGAAGATACCCAGGGCTACGAGATGCCAAACCCCGATCAATGTCACATGGATATTGAATCTAACATTGGGCCAGAGGCGTCAAGCTACCAATAGAACACCAAAAAGCCGAAACGCCCACTGGAAAACAAAGACGTCAACGCAGATGACGACGATCTTGATATGCCAGATTTTGCTGCTATGATTGCAGATTTCGAGGGCAAAAAAAAGGATATGCTCGGGTACAAGGACCTTCCAACCATTGATGCGGACTCCAAGAAAGAATTGTATCCAAGTTGCAAAAAGAAATATTCCAAGTTGAGTGCCACCCTAGCGCTTCTCAGATTTAAAGCAGCAAATGGTCTATCAAACAAGGGCTTCATAGAGATGTTAGGTCTTTTCAAAGAAATTCTTCCGGAAGATAATGGGCTCCCCAGAAGCACGAATGAAGCGAAGAAAATTGTTTGCCCATTGGAACTTGAAGTATAGAAGATACACGCTTGTGTGATGATTGTATAGTGTACCGTGGTGAGTACAAAGATTTGCGTGCATGTCCCAAATGCAAGCATGCACGATACAAGCACAGGAGAGAAAAGGACAAGTACAAATTGGACGACAAGATCAAGACAGGAATCTCGTTCATGGTTGTTTGGTACTTGCCTTTAATTCTAAGGTTGAGGTGTTTGTTTGCAAACCCTAGAGAGGCAGAGAGGTTGAGGTGGCATCATGATGAGTGAATTGCGAATAAGTATATGAGGCACCTGAAAGATGGGGCTCAGTGGGAAGTAATCAACAACAAGTTTCAAGACTTTGCCAAGGATCCTAGAAGTATAAGGCTCGGGGAGTGTACTGACGGGATGAATCCTTTTGGCGATATGAGCACCAATCACAGCACATGGCCGGTGCTTCTGTGCATATATAACCTAGCTCCTTGGTTGTGTATGAAGAAAAAACACATTATGATGTCAATGATTATCCAAGGCCCGAAGCAACCTGGAAATGACATCGACATTTACTTTCAGCTACTAGAAGAACTGTTGATAGTGTGGATAGATGCATCTGCTGTAAAATGTTATGATGCTTAGAGAAAGGAGATTTCCGATCTACATGTGATGTTGGCGCACACCATTCAAGATATATCGGCATTAGGCAACACATCAGGGCAGAAAACAAAGGGAGATGTAGGGTGTGTCACATGCATGTATAGGACAGCTAGCAGAAGACTTCCCAACTCGCGCAAAACCGTGTATTTGCGTTATCGTAGGTTCTTACGGAAAAATCACCCATACAGAAAGATGAAAGCTGAATTTGATGGTACGGCAGATGTAGGTGTGGGCCCAAGACCCTATGATGGGGAGGTGGTCCACAACATGGCTAAACAAATTAGTGTTGTCTTGGCAAGAATCACCCTTTGACGGTGAAACAAACACCCAAGGGTCAAATGTTTAAGAAGAAATCGGTGTTCTGGAAATTACGTTACTGGGAGATTCTATGTGTACGCACTGCATCGATGTCATGCACGTAGACAAGAATGTATGTGAAAGCATCCTTGCTACTCTGCTCAAGATTAAATGTAAAAGAAAGGATGGTGAGGGTTCACGGCTCGATATGCTTGCTGATCAATCAAAGCTCGCCAGAGTTACAATTTTAGTACAAAGGAAGCAACACAGTTCTTCACCTATTTGTTGTCAGTTAAGACACCCTCTTCCTACTCCGCAAACATCAGAAGTCTCATGGATGTGAGCTCAGGTAAAATGAAGTTGGGACACATGAATTCACATGATTGCCATGTAATGTTGACACAAATCCTCCCGGTGGCCATCAAGAATCTGATGGACAAATATATAAGAAACACACTCATTGAGCTCTGTGACTTCAACCAACTATGGCAGAAAGTTGTAGATCCTGAAGAGTTGGATCATATGCAAGATGATATTGCAAGAATATTGTCCAACCTAGAGATGTTTTCCCACCCTCATTCTTTGATGTCATGGTCCATCTCACTGTGCACATTGTCGACGAGATAAAGTATTGTGGTCCTGTGTTTCATCGCAACATGTATCCCTTTGAGCGGTTCATGGGAATACTGAAGCGCTTTTGACGGAACCGAAACCATCCAGAGGCAAGCATCCTACAAGGTTATACCGCAGAGGAGGTGGTTGAGTTTTGCACCGAATACATGAAACTAGACCTATAGGTTTGCGCCTCTCTCGCCATGAGAGAAGGCTGAAAGGTAAGCCTGTCCTTGCTGACACGCAAATGGCTGCACCCGGAGAATTGGCAAAGAAAGCCCATTTGACGGTACTACTTAACATCCCAGTTCTCAACGCTTATGCCGAAGAACACTTGGCGGAGATACGCCAAAGCTTCTTACAGATGGTGCCTTGATCAGATGTGGAGATGAAGGAGCACACTAAGAACTACGCCGAATGGCTGAAGAAACATTTGGCACAAGGATCCACTGATGACATTGCTACATGGTTGGCATAAAAGCCATCACCTAAGGTGTTGATGTACCAAGCATATGACATAAATGGACACACGTGCTACACTGAGGAACGTGATGAGAAGACCTCATACCAGAACAACTCTGTTCAAATAGAATGCATGATTGTAGATGCAGCTGATAAAAGGGTATACTATGGAACCATCAAAGAGATTTGGGAGCTTAACTATGTGAAAGTTAAGGTGGCATTATTCAGGTGCGCATGGATCCCTCTTGGTCATGTAAAGGTTGATGATTACAGGAAGACCTGTGTTAACAGGACAACAATGGCATATCACACAAACCCGTTCATTCTTGCCAGCGATGCTAACCAGATTTTCTTTGTGGAAAACCCCTTGCGTAAGAACTACCATGTAGTGATGCATGGGAAGAGGAGGGTACTGGGTGTCGACGATGTTGCCGATGAGGACGAGTATGATGCATTTGCTGAGTTGCCAGCCAAGGGATCACGCACCCGTGTAACAGAGAAGCGTAAAATCATCAGAAAACCCAAGTTCATTCGGGGTCAACGTAATGATCCCAGTTCCCCCATGTACATGGGAATTAAGCCGTAAGACTAGTCCTTATGCCTACCCTGCAACTTAACTCGTTCAATTTAGAATTGTCACGTGTACTGAATTTGTGAGTTATGCCTGGTTTTCTGTTGATGTAAGAACCGTTAATATATTGACCTTGATATGCTGTCAGCTCAGGCAATGAATATGAACTGTTTTTTGTCATTGTTATTATTATATCATAGAGGTAGAACACTCAATTGATCTCACTACAATATGTATGAACAAAAATATGCAATCTAGTTTGCGAATAGCACATGGTTCGTTGATGAAAGCCGTGTGCCGACCAAACCCTGTCTGCGATTTGAGTCATGCTTTCTGATTGGCCAGAACCCAAAACCCACGGATCGTACGTCTGCACCGTTGGATGCTCCCAGATCAAGCGGAGATCCTCATCCCTTTCGACAACACATGCATTTCTGGTTGTAATTTTATTTTTATGCACAAAATGCACGTTAAACTCAAAAAATGTCTTAAATATAGCTAATGATACCTGAAATGCGCCAAAAAATCAAACCCGTGGTATGATGGTTATTGCGTACATGAAAATTTTTATGAGGCCAAACGATGAAATCACCGGCTACTGGAGTTTGAATTGACACGTCTCCTTTTGGAAACCATGATCCTTCATGTGAGATGCTCCGATTTGGAAGGAGCAATCATCAAAACTTGTGCCAAGCTTTACCATTTTTTTCCACGGGGTCGTGAGAGCATGCCATTGGCACACATCAATTTTGATGATGTTCGGACTCCATCTAAATTTCCTGTAATTAAAATACCAACTAGGCCTACGCCAGTGGCCGCACCTCGCAGCCGAAATGTTTGAAACTTCTCCCCGCTTCTCGAACAAACGGATGAAAACTCGCAAAGCGACGCACAAATCATTTGTACACCTTCTTTGCTTGCTGATCGTAATGGGAGTATCATAGCTAGTATCATGCATGCCAACTAGGCAATTTTGATGAGCTGTCATAGAATTAAATGAAGAAAGAGAGGGTTAAGTATCATATCATGATACCATATCATAATAAATGCTATGCTACTATGTGTCATGCATGACAAAAAATAAAACACTACATGATACTAACTTATGATACTATGCGCGCATTACGGAGGTAGTATCATATGCATGATACTATTATATGATACTCCCCGTTACAACCAACCTTATCATACTAGTATCATGCATATGATACTAGTATATGATACTACCTCCGTAATGCGCACATAGTATCATAAATTAGTATCTTAGGTTACCTTATTAATTGACATGCATGATACAAAGTAGTACAACATTTAATATGATACGGTATCTGATGAGGACATCAATACCGTTGTTACACCCACAGCCCCTACTGTTACATATAATGGACCAATTACTAGAGCTCACAAGACGCCAATTAAATTACCAGGTACTTTCGTTTCTTGGTAATGATTCTAATGTTCATAAGAATATGATGCTGCCTAAATTGGATACATTTGTTTTGCTTACAAATGAAGGGCCTATCTTGGAGAAGGATGAACATTGGAGCAAGAACAAGCATGGAGTTGATGGCATGCGCAAGGGGAACAAGAACGGAGTTACAAGTGATGATTTCAGGACTTGGAAGCTGCCATAAGGAGTGAATGAAGCTTTGGACGAAATATACAAGATGCCACTTCATAAATTTCGTCTAGAGGCTATTCTAGGTGTTGCGTCACCTTATTATTGGGCCAGGCCCATGTAATTTCGAAATACATAAGTATAGGCTGTTTTTAGAGTCCGTATGTGTGGGGAAACAAGAGATAGGGTTGGTTTCGGACCCCTTCCCCAAGGGCCACGAAATCCCCCCCCCCTCTTCCTCCATATATACAACCCTTAGGGCACCGTTTAGACTTTGGGTTTTGTTTAGATTAAAAGTTCGCCATAGCTACAACTTCGCGTACTTCGTTTGTGTTCAACGACCAGACAAAGGCGTCACAGAACCCCACCTTGATCAATAAAGCTTTCCTCTTATATTCGCAATATCCAGATTGCAATCTTAGTTTCTTGCTTGTTCTTTGTTTGCTTGCAGGAAACAGACCTTCGTGGTCAGGTTGATCATGCTCCGGCGTGGTCAGTAACCTCTCGGAGTTGGTTTAGCGATTGCTAAGGCACGACGTCCTCGCACGTTCGTAGTCGGATCGACAAAGTCGACTTATCCTAAACGATAGCCGCCATCTCATCGAAAGACGGGACACCTTTGCCTCTATCAAGTGGTATCAGATTTCCAGGTTGCTCGGTGAGATTTTACAGTTTTTCGTAGTTTAGATCGAGTCTGTTCTTCACACCTATAGTCCACGAAAAATCCAAAAAAAATTAGGGTTAGCGATTGCCAGGTACATAATCTTTTCATCTTATCCGAACCAATTTGAGCCTTTGCATAATCTTTTCTGTATTTTCTTTGTTGAATTTGCGGTTCCATCGTCGTGTCAAGTTGCTGGTCCTAGTGTCTAGTACTTTAGAGTTTCGAGTTCTGTTCACAAGTTGTCACGCCGCCGCCGCACCATCGTCATCACCGCTGCCATATACCACCATTGTCATCACCGCTGCCATATACCACCATCATCATCATCGCCGTTGCCATATACCACCATCGTCATCACCACTGCCATATACCACCATCGTCATCGCCGCTACCATATACCACATATCCGCCGCCATCACGCTAATCCGAGTCCACCTCCATCACAGATTTGCCACCAGTCCGTGTTCCACCGCCCTACATATATCCGCCACCAGTCCGAGTTTCCACCAGATTCATCTCCGCCACCAGTCCGAGTCCAGTAATTGTTGCTTTGTTCTCGATTTCCAGATCACGCGATACTCCGAGTCATGACAGCGGAGGACTCCCCAACTTCCGAGCCATCCGCAGAAGAAAATTAGTTCTAGTTTTAAAAAAACTAAGTCTGGAAAATTCTGGCTAGGCAGTTTTTAGACCATTTGTAGACTTTTCTGAAAAAAATTTGTTGCGGAGCAAAAAAAAGAGGCAAAAAAGTGAAAAAAAAGAAAAAAAAAGAGAAAAAAAATTCAGAGTGTGCTCCTCCCTTGTTTACGTGCCGCGCCGTGATTTTGTTAGTGTTCTAAGCTCGCGTCTCTAGCACAGTCTAGCCTAGGACCAGCATAGTACCGTCATAGAGCGTTTATTCAACTTTGCATCTCTGAATTGATTATTGCTGACCCTTTTTGCTACCATACTATAAGCCTTCCCAGCTCCACATACATCTACGTCGTGCGTTTGACTCTCCCTGGCAATCGCTCTATCCAAGCTTTTGAGAGTTTTGACTACAACGGTTGCCGATCACCGCTTGCTGCTGGGTAAGAACTGGTAAGAATTTGAGATTTGCTTGACAGATTTGTGACACCCACCACCACATCTTGTTAGTAGTCTGTAGGATCATATTCTTGTGTGTTTCTATTCCTGCTAACCATGCCAGGATCACAAACCGACGAGACTGACTGGGAGAACATGACGAATAAGGAGTTGCATGATAAATTTCAGCAAATGATGAGTGGACAGGTGCAAGATGTGCTAAACAGATTTGAAGAGGCCATGGAGAAGATAGATGGCATGGATAAGACGTTCGAAACAAAGCTCGATAACAAGTTTAATGAATTGCTCATGGCGTCTTCCACCACCACCACCGGCTGCACCTAACGCACCTCTACAACAACAACAACGACGACTACCTCCACGTCGCGAAACAGCCCTCCGCCGAGCGAGCTGTGTCCCTCTTGCGCTTGGCCAAACTGTTGGTGCTGCTGTTGATACTTCTATGGCTCCTGCTGCTGATGCGGAGGAGCATGATTATGTGGGAGATTACGAGGATGAAGTTGATCAAAATCAGAACTATGTGCAACCACCAGCACCACAACCACCAGGTCGTCCACATGCAAATAATGGCAATGTTAGGGCTCCCCCTCAGGTACGAGATCATGACCATCTCACTAAACTGAAATTGAATATTCCACCATTTGAGGGTAGATATGTTCCTGATATATATCTTACTTGGGAGTTAGAAACTGAACAACGATTTACATGTTTACAATATCACGAGGAGAGACGTGTTCTCGCCATTGTTTGTGCTTTCACTAGCTTAGCATGTGTTTGGTGGTCTGAACATTGTAGATTATATCCTGTTCCAGCTACTTGGGCTGCTTTCAAAACTGCTATGCGTACTCGTTGGGTTCCACCATATTATCAACGTGAATTACTTCAAAAATTGCAGGGCTTAAGACAAGGAAAAAATTCTGTAGAATAATATTACCAGGAATTACAAACTGGCTTGATTAGATGTGGTATTGTTGAGGGGAATGAAGCTATGCTTGCACGTTTTATGGGTGGATTAAATAGAGAGATTCAGACCATTCTAGAGTATAAGGATTATAATAATATCACTCGTTTATTCCATCTTGCTTGTAAAGCTAAACGTGAAGTGCAGGATTGACAGGCATTGGCGCGAACAAACATTTCTGCAGGTCCACCTTCATCATGGACACCACGTGCATCATCTACTTCCACTGCACCATCACCTCTTTCAGGTGCCACCTCCAACCGTGATACAAGAAAGCAGGCACAACCACCACTATCTGGCAAGAGCACACCTGCCGGGCCTGCACAGAGCTCTTCTTCTTCCATGGCGTCAACAGGGCACACAAGTGATATTATTTGTCGTCGTTGTAAGGGAAGAGGACATTTCGTGAGAGAATTCAAATCTCAGCGTGTGATGTTTGCTACTGAGGATGGTGGTTATTAGTCCGCTAGTAACTATGATGAGGAGACTTTGGCTCTTATTACACATGAAGAACACGGTGGAGATGATTACGATCATGAGGCGCAATACATGGCTCTTTGAAGATGCTGATAGGTATGAATGTTTAGTGCTCAACGTGTTTTGAGTGTGCAGGTTACACAAGCTGAGCAAAATCAGAGGCATAATTTGTTCCATACAAAGGGAGTTGTGAAGGAACGTTCTATTCGCGTCATCATAGATGGAGGGAGCTGCAACAACTTGGCTAGCATGGAGATGGTGGAGAAGCTATCTCTCACCACAAGACCACATCCACATCCTTACTACATCCAATGGTTCAACAACAGCGGCAAGGTTAAGGTAACACGTCTTTGTTCGGGTGCATTTTAGTATCTCTACATATGCTGATTATGTTGATTGTGATGTGGTACCTATGCAAGCATGTTCCTTATTACTTGGTAGAGCGATGGCAATTTGATAAAAATTCTGTACACCCGGGCAGCAACAATCAGTAGACACTTGATCATACGGATATCAAAATTACCTTGCTTCCTATGACTCCTGATTCCATTTTGAAAGATGTTATTAATAGAGCTAATAAAGCAAAACAGGAGAAAAATAAGAGTGAAAATCAGATTGTGGCAAAAGAATTTGAGCAACAAATGAAGCCTAATAATAAACCATCTAGTGTTGCTTCTGAAAGTAAATTGAAAAGTGCATGTTTACTTGCCACCAAATCTGGTATTGATAAGCTAGATTTTAGCAAATCTGTTTGCTGTGCTTTTGTGTGCAAAGAGGCATTATTTTCATTCGAGGATGTGCCTTCCTCTTTGCCCCCTGCTGTCACTAACAAGACGTGCCACCGGGATTACCACCTATTCGAGGGATTGAGCATCAAATTGACTTAATTCCCGGTGCATCGCTACCCAACCGTGCACCATGCCGTACCAATCCAGAGGAGACGAAGGAGATTATGCGTCAAGTACAGGAGCTACTCGACAAAGGTTATATACGCTTAGACCTTGTGTTGTTCCTATTATACTAGTGCCTAAAAAGGATGGTACGTCGCGTATGTGTGTTGATTGTAGAGGCATTAATAATATTACTATTTGTTATCATCATCCTATTCCTAGGCTAGATGATATGCTTGATGAATTGAGTGGCTCTACAATATTCTCCAAAGTTGATTTGCGTAGTGGATACCATCAAATTCGTATGAAATTGGGAGATGAACGGAAAACAACATTTAAAACTAAGTTTGGTTTATATGAGTGGTTAGTCATGCCTTTTGGGTTAACTAATGCACCTAGTACTTTCATGAGACTAATGAACGAAGTTTTACGTTCTTTCATTGGACGATTTGTGGTAGTCTATTTTGATGATATACTGATTTATAGCAAATCTTTGGAAGAACAATCGGAACATTTACGTGCTATTTTTATTGCTCTACGTGATGCACGTTTGTTTGGTAACCTTGGGAAGTGCACCTTTTGCACCGACCGAGTATCTTTTCTTGGCTATGTTGTTACTCCACAGGGAACTGAATTTGATAAAGCCAAGACTGAAGCTATTGAGAGTTGGCCGCAGCCCAAGACGGTCACACAAGTGCGGAGTTTTCTTGGACTCGCTGGTTTCTATAGGCGTTTTGTGAGAGATTTTAGCACCATTGCTGCACCTCTCAACAAGCTTACAAAGAAGGACGTGCCTTTTGTTTGGGGTACCGCACAGGAAGAAGCCTTCACGATATTGAAAGATAAGTTGACACATGCTCCTTTACTCCAACTTCCTGATTTTAATAAGACTTTTAAGCTTGAATGTGATGCTAGTGGAATTGGATTAGGAGGTGTGTTATTACAAGATGGCAAACCTGTTGCATACTTTTTCTGAAAAATTGAGTGGGCCTAGTCTGAACTATTCTACTTATGATAAAGAATTATATGCTCTTGTTCAGACTTTAGAAACATGGCAACATTATTTATGGCCCAAATAATTTGTTATACATTCTGATCATGAATCTTTGAAACACATTAAAAGTCAAGCAAAACTGAACCGTAGACATGCTAAATGGGTTGAATTCATTGAGACTTTCCCTTATGTCATTAAACACAAGAAGGGTAAAGAAAATGTTATTGCTGATGCATTGTCTCGTCGTTATACTATGCTTTCACAACTTGACTTTAAAATACTTGGTTTGGAGACCATCAAAGATCAATATGTGCATGATGCTGAATTTAAAGATGTATTGCAGAATTTAAAGAATTTTATGACATGGAACAAGTTCGTCGTTAATGATGGATTTGTGTTTCGTGATAACAAGCTATGCATTCCAGCTAGCTCTGTTCGTCTTTTGTTGTTGCAGGAGGCGCATGGAGGAGGACTAATGGGACACTTTGGCGTGAAGAAGACGGAGGACATACTTGCTACACATTTCTTTTGGCCAAAGATGAGACGGGATGTTGAGAGTTTTGATGCTCGCTGTACTACATGTCAAAAAGCTAAGTCACGACTCAATCATCATGGTTTATATATGCCTTTGCCTGTACCTAGTGTTCCTTGGGAGGATATATCCATGGACTTTGTTTTAGGTTTACCTCGAACAAAGAAGGGGAGGGATAGCATATTTGTTGTCGTGGATAGATTCTCGAAAATGGCACACTTTATACCATGTCATAAAAGCGATGATCTTGTTAATGTTGCTGATTTGTTCTTTCGTGAAATTATTTGCTTGCATGGTGTGCCAAATACTATTGTTTCAGATCGTGATACTAAATTTCTTAGCCACTTTTGGAGATGTTTATGGGCTAAGTTGGGGACTAAACTGCTTTTTAGTACTACTTGTCACCCCCAAACCGATGGACAAACTGAAGTAGTCAATAGAACATTGTCTACTATGCTTAGGGCTGTTTTGAAGAATAATAAGAAAATGTGGGAAGAATGCTTGCCTCATATTGAATTTGCTTATAATCGTTCATTGCATTCTACTACTAAGATGTGCCCTTTTGAAATTATGTATGGTTTCCTACCTCGTGCACCTATTGATTTGTTGCCTCTTCCATCTTCGGAGAAGGTTAATTTTGATGCTAAAGAACGTGCTGAATTGATTTTAAACATGCAAGAGTTAACTAAGGAAAACATTGAGCGTATGGATGCTAAATATAAACTTCTTTGGAGATAAGGGTAGAAAACATGTTGTGTTTGCACCGGAGATCTTGTTTGGTTACATTTGCGTAAGGATAGATTTCCTAATTTGCATAAAATCAAAGCTAATGCCACGTCTTGATGGTCCTTTTAAGGTGTTAGAGAAAATAAATGATAATGCATATAAACTTGAGCTACCTGCAGATTTTGGGCTTAGTCCCACTTTTTAACATTGCAGATTTGAAGCCTTATTTGGGTGAGGAAGATGAGCTTAAAATCGAGGACGACTTCATTTCAAGAAGGGGAGGATGATGAGGACATCAATACCATTGTTACACCCACAGCCCCTACTGTTACATATAATGGACCAATTACTAGAGCTCGCGCACGCCAATTAAATTACCAGGTACTTTCATTTCTTAGTAATGATTCTAATGTTCATGAGAATATGATGCTGCGTTGTAACATCCCAAATTTTCAATTTGGAATGTTATACATAGAGCATCATTGCATATCATATTTTTCGTTGCATTTTTGCTTGATCCTAGAAATTCTACACAACTCAACGACCCACGGAGAGAGTTGGGGATTTCGTTATTTTCATATTTGAGTTTTCTCAAATTTTGAAAATAGGATCATTTGATTTTAATTATTTCTACTATCAAAATATAAGAGAGGGAATAAAATGACTTTCCCGAAATAAAGAAATAATGAAGATTTAATAATAAAATCAAATAAGATTTTATTTTGGAGTTTTTCGCCTTTTTATTTGAATTTAGGAAAAATGTGCATTTTTCAAAATTGCATTTAGGCCCCAAATAAATGTTCATTTAGTCCGGCTTGATTTTAGAAGCCAGGGAAAATTTATTTCGGGATTATTGGAGTCCGTTTAGTATTTCTTTTATTTTTTTCTGCGCGTAATTATTGAAAAAAAAAGCGAACCGCCTCTGGGCCGTGCCCGAGCGGGACTCCGCTCGGGGGCGCACTATATAAGCGCAGCCGCCGCCGCCCCGGCCCACGCCCCACGAACCCAAACCCTAACCCTACGCCCGCGCAGCCGCCGCCAGATCCGCCGCCCGCCGCCGCCGAGGTTCACCGCCGCCTCGTTCCGCGTGCCGCCGGTTTTTTTTAAAACCGGCGGTTTTTATTTCGATTTATTTTCGGTTTTTTTTAGTTTCGGTTTAGGTTAAACAGCGAACGTTCGTTCGTTCGTTCGTTCATTTTTAACGAACGAGTTCGTCAGATTAGTTTAGTTAACGAACGTTCGTTCGTTAACCCGTTCGTCGTTTTTCTTTTTCTCGGATTTAATTCGCGATTTTTTCGATCGTGATTTCTGATCCGATTTTCGTTTTAGTATAACTTGTCGCTCGTTTATCGGAATCAGGCGATTCAAGCGCCTGGAGTTTCGTCTCGAAACCCTCTTTCCGAATAACCTACTTAAACAAGTTTTTACTTCTGTAAAATTTGACTTAGATCCAGATTAGTAAAACGGAGCTGTTTTCTTCCGCCGTTTGACTTTTGTTGCTTCGTTTGATTTGATTCTTTTTGAAAACCGGAGTTCTTAAGTTGAACTATCTGGTTAGATCTATTTGAGTTTTACATGTGCATTAGATGAGTACTTATGGTATGCTTGTTTGTTTGTCTGCGATAGAATACCCGGAGTGTGCCGCCTGTTACTTCGAGTCTCTAGGTTTCGCGGATCATCAGCAAGGCAAGTAACACTTTGATCATACCTCTTCTCATACCCAGTTTTTATTGCATTAGATGAATCCTCAAACATTGCATGATTAGGATCTAATTAAATTGTGGGATGGGAAGTAGTTGAGGTAGTACCTATTACCTGTTTTGTTATCAAACCCTTGGGAGTTACTTCTACGTTTGCTTATTATGCTATGCTATGCTAGTAGACGTGGATTGGGTGAGTGTATCCATGACAGATGTGAGATTGTTATTTAATGGTTTATTTAAGGTGGCAACTTAAACACACATCTGGGTGGATTGAGGCACCTGGTTTCTATCGAGGACTTACTGTATTTCTTCGGACCGCCACCCAGGCTCAAAGGGATCATGAGATTATTCAAACTAGAAACTTCCGTGTGCAGCCACAAGCCACTATTGGCTCTGGCATAGTTGATTAAGTTGTGCGAACTCTTACGGGTAGACTAGCAGATGTAGGGGAAAGTAGGTGTACCGGTCTACCCACATGTAAGGTGCTAGCGCTTCCGAAAGACTATGTCTCGGTCATCCGTTTCTCAAACATCATGTAGAGCGAGAAATCCAACGGAGGCGATCGAGTCTTGTGGGGAAAAGTGCGCAAACCTCTGTAGAGTGTATAAACTAATCATGGTTAGCCGTGTCCCCGGTTATGGACATCTTGAGTATCTCATACTTGGATATCACGTGAATCTCATCATGTTACTTCTAAAATAAGATTGTTGGGTTTTAAATGAGTACTTCTAATTGGGATTGAAAATGCTGTCAACCATTCTCAATGTTTCACAACCACCATGATAGTTAAATAAATTTATTCCTTTGCAGTAGGGAAAAATTGGCTTTATGCAAAACTGTAACCATAGAGCTTTCCACCAGCCATATATGCATGTAGTATAGCTTATTCTTTCATTACTCTCTATGTGTTACATTGCCAGCATATTCCATGTGCTGACCCGTTTCGGGCTGCAACGTTTCATGTTGCAGACTTTTCAGACGACGAGTAAGGTGCTTAGGTCGTGGTTCTATACTCGGTGATGCCGTTGGAGTTGATGGACTCACTTATTCTTCCAAGCCTTCCGCTATTATCGTTATTAGATGGCCTTAAGCCATATTTATTTTTATTAAGTTCTCTCTTGAGACATTCGATTGTAATAAGTGTGTGATTGCTACTCTGTTATAAATCCTCCGAGTACTGTGTGGTGTCAGCATTACTGATCCAGGGATGACGCTGAGCACAGAGATCAGACTGTTTGAGGTCTGGTCGCTACAAAGATGGTATCAGAGCACACGCTGACTGTAGGACACGACCATTAAGCTAAAGCCCTAGATCACTACTCTCTCTTCTCATTTCTAACTCCTCATCTTTTCTACTCTTTTAGGATGACGGAAGCGAGGATCAAGTTCACCCAGCCAGATGAAGATACAGCATTTGGACGACACCTGAAGGAAGTCACTAAGTACCTGAACATAGGAATACCAAGCTTCACCGGGACCTACAATTCCACTTTACCCGAAGAAGAGCGCTGGAAGATTCAAGCTCAAGTTCCCGGAAGGACGTTTGCACCAATCACGGAACCTATAGAGTGTGTTTTCAATGCACCAACCTGGAGTCTGGGAAAGGTCATGGCAGCTCACATAACCATGGGACGCATTGGAGAAGTTTACAAAGAAGACCTCAAGGATACTATCTACCAGATTTGCGGACGCCGAGATGAACAATGGGAGATAGTTGGCACTAAGAAGGATCGATCCATTGCAGCTTTCATCCAGGAGTTAAATCAGCACATTCGACGCCAGGAGAACCAGATGTGCACAGACATGATGGAGTTGAAGACAGCAAAAGCCAAGATTATCGAACTAGAAGGAGAACTGAAGGCCACTCGCAAGGACTACATGGAGGAGATTGTAGCTCTAGTGGGACAAAACGGCGATCTTAAGGAGAAGATTGAAGAACTCATGGGAAATTCAGCACCCGGAGGAGAAGATGAACATTGCACCTGTCCCGAGAACTACATCATCATCGACGACACCGATTCCGATCCTAGTGATGACGATTTCGAAGATGAAGCTGGAGCAGATATCATGGAGTCTTCATCGGAGCAGTTTTTCTAGTTGACCACCATAACATTAGTAGATTTCCCCCATTTTAACTTAGTTTTAGTTCCAGCACTTTGTAACGATAGATAGACCATTGTATGCCTTGTTTGAATTGATTGGAGTGATATTGTGTGATTTGTCTCATGTGCATATGGGTAGTGTTTTCTCCCTAGACCTCATTCTATTTCTTAACTCTCGTCTTTTCTATAAACCCTCAGATGCCTCCGAGACACGACCCCGGATTTGCTTTCCCGCCAGAGATCACTCAGTTGATTCAGCAGCAGAGTGCCTTGATTCAAACATTGGTACAGAACCAAGGCAACAACAACAACAACAACAACAACAACAACAACAACAACAACCCACCACCACCACCACCTGTTGACCATTTGACACGTTTCTTAAGGCTGAATCCGCCGGTGTTTTCCAGTAGCACCGAGCCGATTGTTGCAGATGATTGGCTCCGTAAGATAGGGAGGGAGTTGACCACTGCAGGATGTACAGATGGAGAAATAGTGAAATTTGTCGCACATTAGCTTGAAGGACCCACAGCAGCATGGTGGGAGAATTTTACAGCCACTTACCTTGTAGACACTGTCACATGGGATCAGTTTCAGCAAGCTTTCCGTACTGCTCATGTTTCAGCAGGAGCTATGGCCATGAAGAAGCATGAGTTTCGCAACTTGCGCCAAGGAGGACGGATAGTTGGCCAGTATGTGGATGATTTTAGTAAGCTAGCACGTTTTGCCCCAGATGGCGTTGCTACGGACGCAGCTAAGCAGGAGAAGTTTCTAGAAGGACTGAATGATGAGCTGAGCATGCAGTTGATGGTAGCCACCTTTAATAACTACCAGGAGTTAGTAGATCATGCTCTTATGATTGAAGGGAAGCAGCAGCAGATTGACAATCGCAAGAGAAAGTATGGACAGGGGAAGAATAACTCTGGAGCTCGCAGAAACTTTGCTTTACCCGAAGCCGGGAGGACAATTTCAGCATACCCATGGAGGAGGTAGCTCGCACAACCATAATGGCACCAAGAATGGGAGCAGGGAATGGAGGAAGCAATGGACAAAACCGCACCAACCCGTCAACACCATCCAAGGTAGACCTGAGCCACATCACTTGCTTTAAGTGCCGCAAGACTGGGCATTATGCAAATGATTGTCCAGAAGGCCAAAACGGTAATGGTAATGGAAGCTCAGGAAGGATGCCGAACCCTTTCAACAAAGGACAAGTGAACCACGTTATCGTGGAGGAGGTTGAAGCTCAGCCAGATGTAGTAATAGGTAAGTTTTTGGTTAAGTCATTTACTGCAGTTGTTCTTTTTGATACTGGTGCATCGCATTCATACATATCAAGGGGATTTGTGGATAAGTTTAGCCTGCCCACTAGAACTCTTAAGACACCCATGCTAGTAAGCTCACCGGGAGCGGAGTATCTGACCGATCAAGGATGTTTTCAAGTGCCATTAAATATAGGGAGGCATTTTTTCCCGACGGATTTAATTATATTGGAATTCCAAGGTTTGGATGTAATTCTTGGTATGGATTGGTTGTCGATGTATGGAGGAAACATCGATTGCTCCAGTAAGACAATTTTGCTTACGACACCAGAAGGAAGGAGAATCAAGTATGTATCACGGCATGAGCCGAGAAGGGCACATGTAAATTCCTTATCAGGAGTTGTGCAGGAGGAAGTACCAGTGGTAAGGGATTTACCCGACGTGTTTCCGGAAGAGTTGCCAGGCATGCCACCCGATAGAGACATTGAGTTTCTGATTGAACTACTGCCAGGCACTGGGCCAATATCTAAGAGACCGTATAGGATGCCAGCCCAAGATTTGGAGGAAATTAAGAAGCAAATTAAGGAGTTACTGGATGAAGGTTTTATTCGCCCAAGTTCTTCGCCTTGGGGATCACCAGTACTTCTAGTGGAGAAGAAGAATGGATCATTAAGAATGGTTGTTGATTATCGCGGATTGAATGAAGTGACCATTAAGAACAAGTACCCACTGCCGATGATCAATGACTTGTTTGACCAATTGCAAGGAGCTAAGGTGTTTTCCAAGATCGATTTGCGATCGTGGTACCATCGATTGAAGATTCGAGAGCAGGATATACCTAAGACGGCTTTTACCACTGTGCACGGGCTGTATGAGTATACCGTTATGTCATTTGGTCCGACTAACTTTTGCCTATTTTATGAACATGATGAACAAAGTGTTTATGGAGTTTTTGGATAAGTTCGTCGTGGTGTTCATTGATGATATTTTGGTTTACTCGAAGAATGAAGAGGAACATAAGGAGCATTTGCGTTTGGTACTCGAGAAGCTCAGAGAACACCAGTTATATGCCAAGTTCAGCAAGTGTGAGTTTTGGTTGAAGGAAGTTGGATTTCTCGGACATGTTATATCCGGAGAAGGTATATCAGTGGACCCCACTAAAGTTACCATGGTGACAAACTGGGAAGCGCCAACAACAGTTGGAGAGATCCGGAGTTTCCTTGGACTCGCACGATACTACCGGAGATTCATTGAGAATTTCTCAAGGATTGCGAAGCCTATGACAGAATTGTTGAAGAAGGATACCAAGTTTATTTGGACTGAGGAGTGTGAAGCTAGTTTCCAAGAGTTGAAGAAACGTTTGGTTACCTCACCAGTGTTAATCCTGCCAGATCAGACCAAGGATTATGAGGTGTATTGCGACGCTTCATGAAGAGGACTTGGAGTTGTGCTTATGCAGGAGGGAAGAGTTGTTTCATATGCTTCACGACAGCTTAAGCCTCATGAGCTAAACTATGCCACGCATGATTTGGAGTTAGCAGCCGTTGTGCATGCGTTGAAAACATGGAGACATTTCCTCATTGGAAATCATTGTGAGGTGTATACGGATCACAAGAGTTTGAAGTACATCTTCACGCAGAAGGAGCTAAATCTCAGGCAGAGGAGATGGTTGGAGCTTATTAAAGATTACGATATGAGATTACATTATCACCCCGGAAAGGCTAACGTTGTAGCAGACGCGTTGAGCCGTAAGAGTCATGTTAACATCCTAATGACGGGAGAAATACCAAAGGAGTTAGCCAAGGATCTTCGAGAGCTATGTTTGTAAATAGTTCCAAGAGGCTATGTAGCAGCATTGGAGATTCAGTCAACTTTGATGGACAAAATCAGGGAAGCTCAGATGACTGACAAAGAGATTGCCTCTATAAAGGAGAAAATGAGCGAACGAAAGGCTAAGGGATTTCGTGAGGATGAGCACGATACCCTATGGTTTGAAGACCGTGTTTATGTGCCCAATGACCCGGAGATCAGGAAGTTGATCCTACAAGAGGCACATGATTCACCATATTCGATTCACCCAGGAAATACCAAGTTGTATTTGGATTTGAAGAATACTTTCTGGTGGACTGGTATGAAGAAGGACATTGTAGTGTGCGTAGCAGTTTGTGATGTATGTCAGAGGGTGAAGGCAGAACATCAGAAGCCAGCAGGATTGTTACAACCGTTGCCTATACCCGAATGGAAGTGGGATAAACTAGGTATGGATTTCATCACGGGATTGCCCAGGACTCGCTCAGGCTATGACTCGATTTGGGTTGTAGTCGATCGTTTGACGAAGGTAGCTCATTTCATTCGATAAAGACTACCTACAATGATTGCCAAATTGGCTAAGATATACATGACCAGGATTGTAAGCTTGCATGGAGTTCCGAGGAGTATCAGATCGATAGAGGAACCAAATTCACCTCAAAGTTACGGAAGCGGTTGCGAAACTTTGGGAACCAGGCTGGAGTTTAGCACAACTTTTCATCCACAGACAGATGGACAAACCGAGAGAGTCAACCAGATTTTGGAGGATATGCTTAGAGCTTGTGCTTTGGATTATGGATCAAGTTGGGATGACAACTTGCCGTATGCGGAGTTTTCTTATAACAACAGTTACCAAACCGATGCGAAGATGGCACCTTCGAAGCCTTGTACGGAAGGAGGTGCAGGACCCGTTGTTGTGTGATGAAGTTGGAGACCGCCCGATTGTTTGGACCAGATTTGATTAAGGAGTGCGAGCGGAAAGTAAAGTTAATTCGCGATAGGCTCAAGGTAGCCCAGTCAAGACAGAAGAGCTATGCAGACTCAAAACGCAAGGAGACAGAATACGAAGTCGGAGACAGAGTTTATCTCCGAGTATCGCCACTTCAAGGAGTTAAGCGTTTTGGTGTTAAAGGAAAATTAGCGCCCCGATTTGTAGGACCTTATCATGTTTTGGAACGCATGGGAGAAGTTGCGTACAAGTTGGAACTACCCGAAGGATTGTCAGGAGTTCACGATGTGTTCCATGTATCTCAGTTGAAGAAGTGTCACGCAGAGATGGCTGATATACCACTGAGAGATACGGTGCCACTAGAAGCGATTCAGTTGAATGATGATTTGACCTATGAGGAGAAACCAGTTAAGATTCTGGAGTATGCCAGCCGAGTCACCCGCAGCAAGGTCATTAATTTTGCAAAGTTCGGGGGAGCCACCACACCGAGGAAGAAGCCACCTGGGAGTGAGAGGAAGATTTGCTTAAGGACCACCCTCACCTATTTTCTAGCCAACCCGAATCTCGAGGGCGAGATTCATCTTAAGGGGGTAGGTTTGTAACATCCCAAATTTTCAATTTGGAATGTTATACATAGAGCATCATTGCATATCATATTTTTCGTTCCATTTTTGCTTGATCCTAGAAATTCTACACAACTCAAGGACCCACGGAGAGAGTTGGGGATTTCGTTATTTTCATATTTGAGTTTTCTCAAATTTTGAAAATAGGATCATTTGATTTTAATTATTTTATCTTCAATTATTTCTACTATCAAAATATGAGAGAGGGAATAAAATGACTTTCCCAAAATAAAGAAATAATGAAGATTTAATAATAAAATCAAATAAGATTTTATTTTGGAGTTTTTCGCCTTTTATTTGAATTTAGGAAAATGCGCGATTTTCAAAATTGCATTTAGGCCCCAAATAAATGTTCATTTAGTCCGCTTGATTTTAGAAGTCGGGAAATTTTATTCGGGATTTTTGGAGTCTGTTTAGTATTTCTTTTGTTTTTTTGCAGCAATTATTTAAAAAGCGAACCGCCTCTCGGCCGTGCCAGCGGGACTCACTTCGGGCGCCTATATAAGCCCGCCGCTGCCGGCCCAGCCGCCCGCCGCCGCCCGCCCGAACCCTAACCTAACCACGCCCGCGCCAGCCAATCCACTTGCCGCCGCCGGACCTGCCGAACGCCGCCGCCGACTTCGCCGCCGACACCGCCGCCGAGGTTCACCGCCGCCTCGTTCCGCGTACCGCCAGTTTTTTTTAAAATCGGGCGGTTTTATTTCGATTTATTTTCGGTTTTTTTAGTTTCGTTTTTTTTAGTTTCGGTTTTTTCCGGTTTAGGTTATATAGCGAACATTCGTTCGTTCGTTCGTTCGTTCGTTCATTTTTAACGAACGAGTTCGTCAGATTAGTTTAGTTAACGAACGTTCGTTCATTAATCCGTTCGACGTTTTTCTTTTTCTCGGATTTAATTCGCGATTTTTCCGATCGAGATTTCTGATCCGATTTTCGTTTTAGTATAACTTTTCGCTCGTTTATCGGAATCAGGCGATTCAAGCGCCTGGAGTTTCGTCTTGAAACCCTCTTTCCGAATAACCTACTTAAACAAGTTTTTGCTTCTGTAAAATTTGACTCAGATCCAGATTAGTAAAACGGAGCTGTTTTCTTCCGCCGTTTGACTTTCGTTGCTTCGTTTGATTTGGTTCTTTTTGAAAACCGGAGTTCTTAAGTTGAACTATCTGGTTAGATCTATTTGAGTTTTACATGTGCATTAGATGAGTACTTATGGTATGCTTGTTTGTTTGTCTGCGATAGAATACCGGTGTGCCGCTTTGTTACTTCGAGTCTCTAGGTTTCGGAACATCGACAAGGCAAGTAACACTTTGATCATACCTCTTCTCATACCCAGTTTTATTGCATTAGATCAATCCTCAAACATTGCATGATTAGGATCTAATTAAATTGTGGGATGGGAAGTAGTTGAGGTAGTACCTATTACCTATTTTATTATCAAACCCTTGGGAGTTACTTCTACGTTTGCTTATTATGCTATGCTATGCTAGTAGAAGTGGATTGGGTGAGTGTATCCATGACAGATGTGAGATTGTTATTTAATGGTTTATTTAAGGTGGCAACTTAAACACACATCCAGGTGGATTGAGGCACCTGGTTTCTATCAGGACTTGCCTGTATTTCTTCGGACCGCCACCTGTGCTCAAAGGGATCATGAGATTATTCAATCTAGAAACTTCCGTGTGCAGCCACAAGCCATTATGGGCTCGCATAGTTGATTAAGTTGTGCGAACTCTTACGGGTAGACTAGCAGATGTAGGGGAAAGTAGGTGTACCGGTCTACCCACATGTAAGGTGCTAGCGCTCGAAAGACTATGTCTCGGTCATCCGCTTCTCAAACATCATGTAGTGCAAGAAATCCAACGGAGGCGATCGAGTCTTGTGGGGAAAAGTGCTAAACTTCAGAGAGTGTATAAACTAATCATGGTTAGCCGTGTCCCCGGTTATGGACATCTTGAGTATCTAGTACTTGGATATCATGTGAATCTCATCATGTTACTTCTAAATTAATATTGTTGGGTTTTAAATGAGTACTTCTAATTGGGATTGAGAATGCTGTCAACCATTCTCAATGTTTCACAACCACCATGATAGTTAAATAAATTTATTCCTTTGCAGTAAGGAAAAATTGGCTTTATGCAAAAACTGTAACCATAGAGCTTTCCACCAGCCATATATGCATGTAGTATAGCTTATTCTTTCATTACTCTCTATGTGTTACATTGCCAGCATATTCCATGTGCTGACCCGTTTTCGGGCTGCAACGTTTCATGTTGCAGACTTTTTGAACGACGAGTAAGGTGCTTAGGTCGTGCTTCTATACTCGGTGATGCCGTTGGAGTTGATGGACTCGCTTATTCTTCCAAGCCTTCCATGTTATCGTTATTAGATGGCCTTAAGCCATATTTATTTTATTAAGTTCTCTCTTGAGACATTCGATTGTAATAAGTGTGTGATTGCTACTCTGTTATAAATCCTCCGAGTACTGTGTGGTATCAGCATTACTGATCCAGGGATGACACTGAGCACAGAGATCAGACTGTTTGAGGTCTGGTCGCTACAATAAATTGGATACATTTGTTTTGCTTACAAATGAAGGGCCTAGCTTGGAGAAGGATGAAAATTGGAGCAAGAACAAGCATGGAGTTGATGGCATGCGCAAGGGGAACAAGAACGGATTTACAAGTGATGATTTCAGGACTTGGAAGCCGCCATAAGGAGTGAATGAAGCTCTGGACGAAATATACAAGATGCCACTTCATAAATTTCGTCTAGAGGCTATTATAGGTGCCGCATCACCTTATTATTGGGCCAAGCCCATGTAATTTTGAAATACATAAGTATAGGCTGTTTTTAGAGTCCGTATGTGTGGGGAAACAAGAGATAGGGTTGGTTTCGGACTAAAACGCCCACATGCAGTTGTAGTAGGGGTTTTGACTTTATATGCACTAAAATGCAAGGTAAGTGCAAAGAATGACTTAAACATAGCAGTCGAAACCTGAAATGGGCCGGAAAATCAAACCAAGGGTATATCTGTGATTGTTTACCATGATTTATTTCGAGGTGGAACGATGTAGTAACTGACGATTTGGAGTCCGAAGTGCCGCGTCTCCTTTTGGAAACTATGACCCTTCTTGTGAGATGCTCCGGTATGGAAGGTGCGAGCACCAAAACTTCTGCCAAATTTTTTCCATGTGATCGTGAGAGCACGCCATGGTGACACAGTGATTTTCGTTACTTTCCGGACTCTATATGCATTTCCTGAAATTAAAATACCAACAAGGCCTATGCCTCTGGCCGCACCCTGCGGCCGAACTGTTCGAAGTTTTTCCTGTTTCTGACACAATGAATGAAAACTCGCAAAGCGACACACAAATGACCTTGCTAACACCCACGTGTAGTTGCGACTATTGGCCACCTGGTAAAATGTACTAGAAAATCAAACCATAGGGTACAATCATGATTTCTTACCGAGGAAAAAAATTGGAGGCGAAACGATGAACCCATGTTTTCATTAAAACAAAAATATGATGTTAGTTAATGTAAATGTTTTCAAATAGCACACGGTTCACTCACGAAATCCGTGTGTCCACTAAACCATGGCCGATGCCCCCCTGCCACGCGCGCGATCTGAGTCGTGCGTTATGATTGACCAAAACCCAAACCCCACGTATCGTACGTCTGCATCGTTGGATTCTCCTTGATCGAACGGTGATCCTCATCCCTTTCGACAACACATGCAGTTCCAGTTGTGATTTTATTTATATCCACAAATTGCACGTTAAATTCAAAAAATGTCTTAAATATAGCAAACGAAACCTGAAATGCGTTAGGAAATCAAACTCGTGGTATAATGGTGATTGCCTACCGTGTAAATTTTTCTGAGGCCAAACGATGAAGTCACCAACCACTGGAGTTTGAATTGACACGTTTCCTTTTGGAAACCATGCTCCTTCATGTGAGATGCTCCGGTTTTGGAAGGAGCGATCATCCAAACTTGTGCCAAAATTTACCAAAAAATTTCCCCGGGGTCGTGAGAGCATGCCACGGGCACACACCGATTTTGATGATTTCTGGACTCCATCTGAATTCCCAGTAACTAAAAGAACAACTAGGCCTACGCTGGTGGCCGCACCTTGCGACCGAAATATTTGAAACTTCTCCCTGTTTCTCAGACAATGGATGAAAACTCCCAAAGCGTCACACAAATGATTCGTACACCTTCTTTGCTAACTAACACCAAAATGTAGTTGTAGAACGGTTTTGAATTTAATTATATACACTAAATGCAATGTAAGTGCAAAAAATGACTTAAATATTTCAAGAGACGTGAAATGGGCCAGAAAATCAAACCTAGGGTATATACGTGATTGTTTACTGTGAAAACAATTCTAGGCGGAACGATGTAGTCACTAACGATTGGAGTCCGAAGTGTCAAGTCTCCTTTTGGAAACTATGATCCTTCTTGTGAGATGCTCCGATTTGGAAGGTGTGAGCATCAAAACTTGTGCCATCTTTACCAAAACAATTCCATGTGATCCTGAGAGCACGCCACAATGACATACCGATTTCATTATTTCTGGACTCTATATGCATTTCCTGTAACTAGAATACCAACAAGGCATACGCCTCTGGCCGCACCCTGGGGCCGAACTGTTTGATTTTTTTTCCAGTTTCTCGAACAATGAATGAAAACTCCAAAAGCGACACACAAATGATCTTGCTAGCTAGCACCCACATGTAGTTGCTACTATAGCAAACGACTCAAATATAGCAAACAATACCTCAAATGCACGAGAAAATTGAACCATAGGGTACAATGGTGATTCTTTACCGTGGAAAACAATTTGGAGGCGAAACGATGAACTCTTGTTTTCATTCAAATGAAAATATGATGTTAGTTCATGTATATGTTTTCAAATAGCACACGGTTCACTCACGAAAGCCGTGTGCCTACCAAATCGTGGCCAATGCCCCCCCCCCTTGTTGCGCGCATGATCTGAGTCGTGTGTTCTGATTGGCCAGAGCCCAAACCCCACGGATCGTACGTCTGCACCATTGAATGCTCCCAGATCGAACGACAATCCTCATCCCTTTCGACAGGAAATGCAGTCCGGCTAGGATTTGATTTATATGCCAAAATGCACGGTAAATGCCAAAAAATGTCTTAAATATAGCACACGAGACCTGAAATGCGCCAACAAATCAAACCCGTGGTATAATGGTGATATCTTAACGTGGGAAAAATTTAGAGGCAAAACGATGAACTCACGTCTTCATTTCAAAATTAGTACGTCTCCATTTCAAATGAAATTATTCTGTTTGTGCACATAAGCGCTTAGAGGCAACCATTTGCATAGGTCTTTCCGCACGTCGACCGGGTCTATTTTTCACCCTCTTCACCTAGGCCGCCAACACTCCCCCACCGCCCACCCACGTATCACTCAACTAGTCCACCCAATCTCCATCTCCAGCTCCCCCCTCCCCTAGATCCACAACAGAACCCTCTCTGGCGCCGGTGTGCTCACCCGGCCGTGTGCTCGTTCTTTGGCGTCAAGCCTACCTCCACTACTATTCCCAACACGCGGCTGCCCGCGCCTCGCCGTCTTTGTTTGCTTGCCATCCACCCTCGAGCATATCAATCCTATAACCCTCGCCTCTCCTGTGGTCTGGCCGGGTTTACATTAAGAAGCCTGTTAGTTACTGATCTCCATCGCGCTGAGGTATATTTCCTCGCAATCCCTCTTCCTATTTCGTTCCGTATGTTCCCAAATTGGCTATAAAATAACGGAGAGCGTATATATGTTCATTATCTACCTTCCTAACTAGTACATATAAGTTGTATTTGTGCCAATAAGTTACTGCCGATTTACAGATCGCGGGCGCCCGAGTCACACAAACTTAACAAATAAACCGTACATTTTCTAAATTATTGCATGATATGTTTAGACAACTTGATACCAAGTTGTTAGTTTTATGATTATCCTCCTTTCCTGAGTTTCACATGTGTTCTCCATAGATGCTGATTAGCTGCGACAACACTCATGCTTCAGGAGATCTATCTTCATCTGATTCCAACAACCCTAGGTCTTCAGCAGATGGTGAGGGATCAAGTAATCTTGAACGGGATAGAGCTGCAGCAATTACCCTTTCAGTCAGGACACAGAGGAACGCTCCAAGGAAGCCCACACACCAGCCTAAGGGTGTATATGAAGTAACGGAGATATATTTGAAGTCTTGGGCTCCAACTAAACCAGATAAAGCATGCACGAGGTTCAGGAGTGTGTGTGGATTTGTTGGCAGGGCAAGGCTCAACATTAATCTGCCGGGGTTTCGGAAGGCTGACACAGAAACACGGTGAATGACAATCCGGGAGATCATGGATCACTTGAACATTCCAGAGCAGTGGAGAATGCAGGTGGGACACACTGCACTGAAGAAGGCTAGGGATGCTTGGAGAAACTAGAAGCACGTGATGTACAAGAAGTACTTTAGTGAAGGCAAGGGCCCAATCCCCGCATACCCCCAAATTACAATGGCAGACTGGGCAGAATTCAAAAGGGTCAGGGCAACTAAAGAGTTTGCTGAGAAGAGTGCCAAGCAATCGGAACTTCAGAAGAAGAACGCACACCCCCATCGTATGGGTGTGGCAGGATACTACGACATGAAACTGATATGGGACCAAGAGGACAAAGAAGCAGTAGCGGGGGTGGGAAACTGGCCTTTAGTGAAATCAGGGGTGAACGCGCCAGAGACTACTTGCAGGCATGTGCAAGGAGGCGTGATGACGGAACTTATTACTTTGAAAACTCACATGCCGAAGAACTGTATCAAGTGATGTTAAAGGCTTCCAAGATCCTTGGAAGGTTCTACAGGAACTCAGGGCCATGTGACATTCTCTCCGATGCTCTGGAAACAAGAGAGCCCCCTGGCCATTCAAGGGGTATAGGTGTTAATGTCCCGCACAAGAGGGCTTTCACACTCAACAAAGAAGAGAGGCTCAGCATGAAAAAAGCGTGGAGTGAAATGAAGCTGAATAAATTGTATGAAAGGTTGAGGAAGGACATGTATCTAGCTGTTCGAAAGGATATTGAGGAGTCAATGATGATGCAGAAGACTCTAACACTGACAAATAGCCAGCAGATGGGAGGGGAGGCGGGCATGGAGGATACTGCTTATTGCGCGACAACACCGCACAAGAGTAGTTGTACATCAGCTGACCCCAGCGACACTGAGATTGCAGCTGCGCATGATGATGCTATATCTGATCTATCTGGAATGTAAGATAAACTGAAGGGTGTGCTTACACATTATGAAGGTACATTAAAATGTGCAACAGTCTGGGTTTGCCCACCCTTCTTGGAAGAGGGCCTCTTGTTGGACAATGTGCCATTAAAGCTGGGCTATGTGAAGTGCTACGTGACTGCAGTAAAGCCTGGATTCAATGAATTTTCCGTGAAGAATGTCCTAGGAGACTTTGATGAGCAAAGGACCTTGGGAGAAACACTGTTACATCACATCCAGTGGCCACGAAAGGAAACAGAGTTCACTGATGAGATCCCTGAAGCCCTGCCAAGACAAACCAATATCGCCCCTCAACTGGCGACGCTCTCCTTGCCACAGCAGCTCTCGCGTGCTTCCCCCAAAGAACCTAATACTCGTAATCCAACGGCTGATGCCTCAACCTGTGATTAGCCGGCCTTACTTTGTGTCGTACAGGCCATGTCATCCTCCGCCCCAGAGCAGCCAGTGGCAAGGCCTACAATTGCTGAAGACGCACCACCGGTTCAGATGCCGGCCGCAGCACATGCTCAGTAGACCAACCTGGTGGAACGGACTACTAAGAAGTCTAATGCTTCAAAACTGCCTGCTAAGCGATGCAGAGGTCCAGAATCGAGTGCTCATTAGTTCCGCGATCGCGATCGGCGTGATCGGCATACCAATGCGTCGGCACTTCACCTTTCGGCAAACCAACGTGTTGGCACGGCCTCCTCAGCACACCGACAAGTTGGCACCACCTGCGTAGAAACCTGACATAGCTTCAACGCATGGTCAGCAGTCCGATGCCTCTGCTCCTACAGCCCAGCAGTCAGTCATAGCAGCACCGCTAGCTCAGTGGTCGAGCATAGATAAACCATCTGCTAAGCAGTCCGTCGAAGCTTCACCGTCTACTCGGCAGTTTACCTTGCAGCCAACCAAACGTTCTGCCAGAAATGCTTCAAGTACCAAGAAGGAAGCGGCCAAAAAGGCTGCACCCGGGAGGAAGCGCGGCAGGAGAGAAACGAGGAAAGAGAACGATTGCATCTTACTTAAAGCACTCATCGCCCAGAACCAAATTAAAAGTAGACTGTTCGAATCGGGGAGTAATATTATTTCTGACGGCACGGATGATGAAGAAGTAGATTTGTTGCTTGCTAAAAGTAAAGCAGACGTACTTGAAGCACACAATTACGTCCATGGCCAACCATTTCTTGTTGGCGAATACTTGATGAGTGCAGCTCCAGTTGCCACAATTTACATGAATATTGTATGGATCAAATGTCAGCAGGTCATCATGGTTTGCTAGACCAGTACAACAGAGATCATTTATGACACGATGGTGGTTCCAACAATGTGAGTTTCGAGGACTTACATCTCTTCTTCAAATTCAACGATCTCGATGCCACTCTTGTTAGATGCCTGATTTTGTAAGTATTTAACAAACTCTAATCAACTTCTCCATACAAGGCTGTAAATGATAAACAGCTAACTGCATTTTATTCCTCTCAGGGGATTGAATGCGCAGAGAAGAAAAAGGGAGAGTGTGTATTTCATAGATCCTACATTAGCAAATGGCACAATATTAGATGGTAAGGACCTACGAGATTGGGCCATTAACACGGTCTTCCATCTCTTCGAAAAGACGTCCCATGCAGAATCATTTCTCTGGCCATATCATGAACGCTAAGTCAGGTAAATAACGATGCATACACTGATTGTCTTTCAAATTTCGACTTAATTCGTAAGTTCATGGCTTTCTTAATATGTAGCGATCACTGGATATTGGTATTCATTGTTCCAAACAAGAACAAAGTTTACTACGTGGATTCTCTTGGAGAGTCAACAAACGCTCAGGATCTGACGCATCTTCAGCAATTCATGGATAGGTATTGAATTACATGATGTTGAAATTAATTTGCATTCATATCTGGTTCAATAAATGATGTTGTCAAAATTCATCTTCATTTGCAGTGTGCTCGCATTGTGGAAAACTAAACCAGGGAACCTGTTCAAGAGGGAACTACCTCTGCAACACGAGATCGTTTCTCCGGTAACACACCGAAATTCATTATTTCGGAAAATTTATCTAATGGTATGCAAATATATTTTCTTACGCTAGTCAAATGTTCAAGCTTCTAAATAAAACTCTTTCTATTTTTGTCCAAAGAAAAAATAATACATGTAACACCAGTTAGGTTGTTGCTAAGAGGACAAATACATGACTAATTCTATACAAAAAAATTCAGTGTCCTCAACAACAAGCAGGGACCAACCTTTGTGGATACTATGTTTGCAGACACATGATCTCCATCTGCAAATCTGCTGATAGTTGTGACGATCCTCGCGAGGACCCCTGAACTGCTCCCAGCTGGTGAATTGCTGATGGTTCGGAGATTTATTAGCGACTTCTTCCCGAATCACTACATCAATCCCACTGGTGATAATGAAGATTTCAGCATGCGTTCTCCTGAAACATTGAGTAAGAGTTAGCCGCTAAACATATATGCATGGATCCATTGTTTTCCATCGGATGAGGTCTTCGTATTTTTTACACTATTAGTAATTATGTAATGCATATACGTGTGGACAAATCATTGGAATTTAGCTACCATATGTTCAATTGCTATTGTTGCGAAATCTGATGAATGTTCTTCCTGTGGAACATAGTATCTTTATTTTTGCATGCCGATTCAAAATGGGATATTTTTGTTTTAACCTGGCAATTGCTTCGCACATGGTTCAACTAAATTTGTGTGTGCGATCCACATCGGAAAGCATACGTCAATCGTAGCAGAACCGTCGGTGATACACTGCAGACCAAAAATGATTTATAGTGCTACTACGTGTGTGTAGGGTCTTCGGAACCGTTTGTGATATCACGGTATTCCACACGAGAGCTCGGAGTAAACCATGCCCAATGTAAAATACAATCCCAGTCGTAATTTTTTCAAGAAACGTGTGGGATCCCAAATGAAAAGCACACGTCACTCTTGCCGCAACTGTCGATGATACACAACAAATCACAAACGATCTGCAGCACTTGTATGTGTGCGAAGGGGTTCCTGAACCATTTGTGATAGAACATTATCACACACGATAATTGTTGGGAAATGTGTGCGATGGAGTCTTGCATGGCAGACGGGTTCCGCAGAAAACTCGTGTGTGATGGGGCACATATCGCACACAGTTCATATGTTAGCCCGTGTGCCTTACATATTGTTTCCCAAACGGTTCATTACGACACACCGTTTGGTTTCAAAGCATCATTAAAACTGTTTAATCACCGATCCCACACGTGCGAAAGAATTTAGTCTGTGCTGCATCGCACATGATTACATTTTGCAAGGCCTCTGGATCATGGCTCCATATCCCTGACGGTTTCTGGTTTGTGTGGGAAGGACCCCCCTATCGCCCACACTCACTTGGCGACGGTTCCAAATGCCGTCGCGGAAAGGGGTTAAAAACCGTGTGTATAGCACCGAGGACTACTAGTGTATTCTCATGAACATTAGAATCATTACCAGAAACGAAAGTACCTAGTAATTTAATTAACGTGCGCGAGATCTAGTAACTGGTCCAATATGTATAGCGGCAGGGGCTGTTGGTGTAACAATGGTATTGATGTCCTCATCAAGTAGTGGCCTCGATAAAACAACACAAACTGTATTTCAAAGTAGGCAACCGCGTGGCGGTGTTGACAGTGGCCTTGAAGATGAGGTGCTCCTCCAAGATCTGGCGGTCGACACGCATGTCAGCCATCGCGACCTCGTCCACGCGTGCATACACGATTTGCTTCTCCGCTGTTAGATGCTACTGAGCTCCACGCTATAATGCATGCAAAATGGTTGTGGGCGGTGCTTAATTGGAGGACGGGGCTAGTGATTTGGGCGGAAGGTGTCGAACTGTCGATCAGGGCATGTGGGATGGGGAAGGAGGAGGATGGTGTGGGGTGGGGTGTGGATTACCTGACCATATCGATGAGGCTAGGCAGCAAAAGAAGGGTCGCCGGCGAGGAGGCGACGCTGCAAGAAGTAGGGTCACCAGCGAGGAGGCGGCGCTGCCAGTAAGCAGCATGAAGGTTTAAACTTCGAAAGCAAGGAGGAACAGTGGAAATGTGGCTTTTGGTGGGCGCGAGAAACTGGCACGCAAGTGTGGTTGAAGCGTGGGCGGTGGACTGTAGATGATGAAGCTTCCTGCGTAAGCCAGACAAGACGGTGCGCCAAGATATGTTATATCGCATCCCACGCGATTCTTGCTAGTAACTTTTTGTGGTATACCTGATTTTTCCTTCTATTTTGAAAGACAATATGGTGTTACTGAGGGAAAGGATGGTGTTTGAATTGCTAGAACATTTATCTGAAGTGAACGTGCAACTATATGAGTGTCATGTGAATATTTGTAATTATTCCGGGTTCGTTTGGCCTTTTTATGCATTAATTGAGTTTCTAGGCATTTAATGTGCATAATTCAAATTTGAAATACAAGCACATGCTCCAGTGCACCAAAGTTTGTTGAAAAATCGCATGTGTGTCTTTGGGTGAATTTATAGGTCCCACGCAAGAAACGAGAATGAAATTTAAACATCTCGACGTCGTGGCTCGTCTGGAAACATTGAGAAACTTGGGTTTTAAATTCCTATAAGTCCAAAACTCGCCTGAAAATCATGAAACTTCTATCATGCAAGTAAGTTCATAAGCACTATAACAAAAATGCTAAGAAGAATCAGTCTGCATTACTGGACTAGTCAAGTAATAGTTTCTTTTTAAAAAAATTGACCGCCCAGGGAACAGGTCGGCCCTACACAGGAGGATACTTGGACTCAAGCCCATGGCGAACCGTTGGCGAATCGATCACAAACCACACTGTGCTGGCCCATAGGTCATGAAACAAAGAGCGTGCACCATGTATAAGCGCTCAAGTAAGTATACAGAGGACTTCGACCCCTAAGTCTTCGCAGCGCTTATAAACCGGTCGAGAGCCCCCTCGACTAGAGAGGTGGGACTAAACTCATAGCGCACGGGCAGGCGCCAGTGCACAGACGAGCGGACGAGCTATTTGGGCCGAAAAAGGGCCCAATACACCTACGCGCTGGAAACCTGCCTCGCTTACAAATTACACTTACCCCATAAGGCCCGCTGAAGGAACTAGAGTGGGGAAAATAAATTATAAATGCAATTTTTTTTCAAAAGGTGAATATAGATAAGTTCAAATACATGTTCGCACACAATAATTTTAAAAATAAAATAAAATAAATTTAGCTCTGCAGCACAACCGAATGGATTTAAAAACGTTACAAAAAATGATACTTTAGAAGTGGAGAGCTTAATAAGCTATTTGTTAAATGTAGGTAATTTAAAACAGGCAATTAATGTTTACTTTGAAGTTCAACTACTTACATTCGAGAAGTTCCAGACATATTTATTGTTAAATACGCTTAATTTCTTCTGTAAATAAAAACTAGCTAGGCCTCAATTAAGAATTTTGCTTAAATAATTTCAATGCGAATTGACTTCAGTTCTAACAGATATAAGAAAACAGTACTAGGAAACCAGGAAGCAACAGTCCACTCATTCTGCATCCCCATAGTACTGAGACATAAATATTTTCAAAGCCCTATATTGTATGAAAAACAATTCAATCCTCACATTGCTATACCATCAATACAAAAATAGGATACAAAAACAATAAAGTCCCACTTCGGTTAAGATAGAAGAAAATAAAATCGGACTCACTTTTGAGCAATAACTCCCAATGCAGTGAAAAAAGGTGTTCAGTTCAACGGTTGTAAAAGCCTTTGGTGAAAATAGACTTAACCTAAACAAACTTCCATGTAATAGATAAAAGTGGAACAACTATTCAAACAAACTGTCATTGCACAAACTAATTCATAAAATGTTGTGCCACACTGAGCAATATCATAATGCGGTAGTTGACAAGACATCCAAATCCTACATAAAAACATAAGCCTACAATGTTTTCAAGAGATAAATCGCACAAGTATCCCATCACTACACAATGATCATCAATTCTTTTATGCACTAGGAGCCAAAGCTTGAATCTCCACAGGAAGCTCCGTCGCCAAAATCTTGTTACTCGGGTTGAACACGATTGAATACAGATTCTCATTATTCCAATCTATAATACGGGCTGCAAACAAAAGACAAATAATGAAAATGATAATAGCAAAAATGGAAAAGATGACCAGACAAAGACAGCAAGGGAAAGCTGAAATAGAACTCACATCATTATTTTGAATATTCTCGACGACCTTTTCACCATCATAGGTTTCCGCAAACTTGAGAGCATAGTGTCCACACTCATTCGTCCCTTAGAAGGGAACGACAACGAACCTTGGTCCATTTGCAATAACACTACAATTGGGCTGGCTGCTTGCATTATACTGAGCCTCGCCATACACAGCCTTCATGACTTCGACCAATCTAGTGAACTATAAAAAATAATGAAACTACACATATTAGTTCTCACAAAAATGGAAACAAAAAAGAGGAAAGATTCATCTACTAGAGATAGCTAACGGAAATCAACAACACTCACAACTTTCGCACACTCTTTGTAGTAGGTGTTCTTTGAAAGATGATGATTCTTCCCGTACGGTAATTAGTCAAGGATGTCAATGGACTTTTGGTACCAATTCATGGTGTACAAGGAATAGTGTGACAAACTCTTGCCCTTTGATATAACCATAGGTTTATATAAAGGCATCAGTACAAGTTTCGAAGTGAGTAAGTCTTCCCCATCTCGAACATAGTTCCTGAACTCTCTCGCTGCCCTTTCCACACTAAAGTCATTGATTTCATTGCCAAAAAACTAACAGTCAAGCACAACCTACAAAAAAGGCAACAAATAAAATACATAGGAAAAAATAGCAGTAAGGAGAGTATTCTCAAAAAACACTAGACAGATGTATTTCAGACAAGAAATGGTCTAATTCGTTACCGTGGTGAAATATGGACTCCGCAAGACCCCAGATGTTAAATCAACATTTCTCTCGGGATCTTCCTTCCAATCATCGATAAGGAAGTCCACTACATCCCTCTCCATAAGTTGTCCAGTACAAAAACTTCCCAGATGCGGTTGCCAGTGAATGAAGTTACTTATGATTGGGCTGAGTATCAGTGAGCATGTAGTCCTGTAGCACACATAAAACAAAAGTAGGGAAAATAAGATAAGGCGTTCATAGCAATTCAAGTTAAATATACTGAACATTAGAAGTTCTATATGTATAGCAATGAGAAAACAGAAAAAGAAAAAAGATGAAACATAATGAGGGATACTCACTCAAGATACTTCATGCGTCCTTCATCAGTAAGGAGGGCATCATATAACTTGCGTTCCTTGTCCAGGTGAGGGAATTTATAAGGATGTAGCTCCTGCACGGGGGAGCAAAACTAAATCGGAGCGCTAGGTGCATGCTTCGTGCTTGTAACATTGCCGACTCCAACGGGATCCTTCCTAGCAACACCGACTCTAAGCCGCACTATTCTAGCAAGAGAGGAAACACCCTTGGCAGCAGCACTCCTGGTGACCCTTCTCATGCCAGCAATCTTGTCAAACGCGTCATCATCATTGTCTGTCAACTCAACTATGGGCTTCTTGGGTGTAATGGGGCTCTCTGAATTAGCAGCGTTAAAACCTTTGAGAACTCCCAACCGACCCTTGATAACACCAGATCTTGTCTTCTGAGGAGAACACCCCTAGCTCAAATCAACAGCCACATGCTCCAGCTCGAAGAACTGGCTGCCAAAGTGTTGGGGAAAACAAACATGGGGTCATATTTTCCCCTGACTCGTGCATGGACAAGCCAAGGCCGTGCCAAGATGCAAGAAATCAAGATATTCGAAGAGCCAACATGCAGATCAAGAGGACCGAGACCAAGCCAGAGAGACAAGATGCCACCAGGAGAAAAGCCTCGCTTGTCGGGCAGGCGAGCTCGACAAGGACAGGGTCACCCCCGGAAGAAGACGTCCAAGACGTCCCGGTAGGGCCTACCGGGGCTCACGGAGGCAAAACCACCTCACCCAACCACTCCGCCACGACCCACGTCGTCAATCAGTGCAGTGTCAAGCCGCAAAGTGACTGAGTGGCAGCCATTTGCCACATGGCAGCCTTTCTCTACGGAAGATGCCCACGAATGATACCCGTCCTGCGACGTGTCAAGCGAGCAGGTGTGAAGCTGGCAAAACATCCCGGCAGGGCTTGCTGGTCAAGCAACGATGTGATGTTAAGCAACGCATTTAATGCGCTCTGTCAGCCTGCAGAGTTAGGCATGATAACACTGTTTGCTATCCTATCAGTGTGTAGTGACTGTTTTGCCATTGTGGTGACCCCTTAATCTATAAAAGGAGGCCCATGGCAACCGTACAAAGGGTTGGGAAGTTGAATAACACACACCCATACGCACGTAGCCACTGTCGCCCTGAGGCAACCCCTGCCGGGCAGTGTACTACGCCTCACCATCATTCTTCCACCATCAATCCACCAAAGCAGGAGTAGGGTTTTACGCCCCACGGCAGACCGAACTTGGGTAAAATTGCCTGTGTGATCGCTGTCGCACATTCTTCTGCTCTTTGTGCAACACGACATCCCCCCTGTCGAACCAGCAAGGGGCCCTTGGTCCCATAGGTGGACGTGGTTTCCCACGACACAAAAATTCTATAGTCATGCTCCCCAAGATCCAACCACTCACCTACAACAAAAAGGAGGAGCACAAACGGTAAGTTCAACTACAAAATTTACAAGAGTACTAGTCAAGAGGGAAAGCTGGAAACGAAGACAAAATGACATGCGTACGTATAAGGCTTAATGCCAAACAAGCCCTGGAAGTTGACCTCAAACACATCACTAGTCGAACAAGTATACGTAAGAGTCTTTCTAATGTCAGGAATATCTTCAAATGTGCAATCCAACATTTCAACCACACCATCCTCACGGAATGATAAGACTTGCAGCTTTGTAGCATAAAAAAATCCACAATCATGCATGTTAACCAGAAAAAACAAAAGATACATTAAAAAAATACATGAACACGTCAAAAATTGCAAAACTACGAATAACAGGAATAGAAAACCGCTAATAAATTTCATGAAAAGGGATACTCACGTGGTTTCCTACCGTGGCGCACGGACAAACTCGCTAGAGAAATCATCTACACACACCGGAGAGAACGATTTGGCCCTATCTACACAGGCTTCCCTCCAGAGCTTCTTAATATTTTTTGTCATGGTACTGAAAAATCTAACCGCGTCATCCCAGGTTTCATCATGGAGTGAATCCAGGCACTCGAAGCGAGGGCACTTCAAAGTGAGAATAACCAACCACCAATGGCCAACATCTTCACCACGTACCATAACAGGCACAAATGGCGGCGGATCAAAAGTAGAGAAAAGAACCTGATAAAAAACAAGTGCAAAAGAAAATGAATTCAAGAATTATAAATGAAACTCATAAATAGCCTTCAAACTAATAATCAAGCGCAAAAAAGAAATTCATCAATCCTAGCAGATCACCAAAACATAAGGTCTAAATGATTAAGAATCTCAAACAAACAAAAAATAAAGCAGGCTACACAAATTTATTTAGACTGCCAAAATTGCAAGGGTCATAATAGTTCAACTCCGTTACTTCAATAAGTTCAACTATGAACAAGGGCATAGCCTTCAAACAAATAATCAAGCGCGAAAAGGAAATTCATCAGTCATAGCAGATCACCAAAACATAAGTTCTAAATGAGCAAGAACCTCAGTACAAACAAAACATAAAGCAGGCTACAAAAGTATATTTAGACTACCAAAATTGCAAGGAACATATCAGTTCAACTTCGTTACTACAATGAGTTCAACTCTGAACAAGAGCACACATTATTTCATCAGTTCAGAAAAAAAGGATTAACAAAAGGATGAGTCAAGTACAAAGTCATAACTATCATCCCTTGATCTTGTGAACCACTGCCTCACCTTGCCATTGATATTTCAATCATGTATCATTGTCTGTTGCATGGAACACCCAAAAACAGTCAGAAAATTGTCAAATAACATATCAAACATGACACAAAACAATAAAGACAATCAAACCAAAAATAAAACTTAAACAAGCAATGTTCACCGTCACCCATCTGGGAACAATTGGCTTGTCAATGCCTCAATACTTTTCACGCAGACAATATAGAACAACATCAGCATCATCCGAGTTGAGCATGCCACCGAGGATGAACGCAAAAGCCACCTTACCAATGCTAGCATCACATTCCTCATTTTGAAACATTGGCTTATGATTGAGCAAAAACTGAGGACGCGAAGAATCAAAACAAGTGCGATGTCAACAATAATCCGATTAGAGAAAGGAAAATAAACAAAAATGATACATGCACAATAAAACACAAGAATCCATCACTAACTGTTTCCCACGGTTCATGCGCAACCTCGTAACAGTGAAGAAAAACAACCTTGGGAGCATTAGCACCATTTGCTTGCACAAAGAAAGGAACAAACAAATAAGTTCAAACACTATAGGGAAACACGGCCACCACACCATATATGAGAAGTACAACAAAAAGGGGCACCAAAGACTAACACAAATTCATGCCTGCACTTTCAGGGTTCGACGACGGAAACTCTTGTGACGAAGCAAGTTGACTACACTTTCAGGATTGGACAATAGAAAGTCCTGCGACGACAGGAGCGCCTCCTGCGTCAAGGGCTGGAAGAAATTGACATAAGTAAATCATCATCTTCATATGGCACCTCTTCCATGCTAGACACCACAGCGTCTTCCAATGCATCACCATAGTCAAGCCCTCCAGGCGGGAAATTTTCCGGTGGCAAATGCTCAGAATCAGAACCATTATCAATCTCAGTGCTACCAACACCAGAAGATTTCTCATAAAGTATGCTTGCACCACCAACATCCTCATTAGCAACCTTGCCACCCAAGTCACAATCAGTGCTAAGTGGAACACCACCAGCATCACCTGCACCGGTCGCCTCACGCTCAACATCAGGAATCTGAAAAATAAAAAATTCAGACAGTAAATAAAATGAGTAAAACTAACTACCAAAAAAGACCAAAAGAGGTGCACAAAAGGAACTTTTAAAACTACAAGAAACGACAGGGAAAGATGCATAAAAACCAATGCAAGCACATATAACAAACCATAGAAGCATTTGCAACAGCATTACCACTGTTGTTGCTGCTAACATTCAAAGGAACATCACCGATGGGCGAATTAGACTCATCACCATCAACAGTATCCTGAACGATAGTAACAAAGGAAAAATGAACAGGTAAGGGGGTGCGCATGAAAATTTAATAAACTTCCTAAGCAGTAAAAATAAAACTAACCTTGCTCTTATCAACAGACAAATTGTTCACTCCATCGTCAGCAGCATCAACCTCAACACCATGAGTGGTCTCCTGCATCAAACATAATCAATAAATAGATGAGCAAGTTCAACTACAGTACTGACAGCAGAACAACCTAGTAAAAATTCAAAGATAAAAAACCGAGTCACCTCCAGAACAGGAGACTCAAAACCGACATCATTCTTATGGTGGTCAGAAACATTAGCCTCGGTATCATTAGCAGTCCTCCTGGCAACATCCTCGTTCTACTCCATCTGCTTTATAATAACATCAGCATCTTCTTCATACAGCTTGCAGCGATAGTCTTGCATAGTTATGAAATGCTTGACAGTGTTCAGTAGGTGTGCCACTCTGAATAAGGTGAGCAGCACCATCACGCATATCGCTAATTAAAACTTTCTCAATCTCAACATAGTTTGATGCTTCATCAGCATTAAATCCATGACTAGTAGGAAGAATGCCATCAATATGGCTCAGATGCTCAACTATTAGTTGGGAGCTTTTCCAGTTCAGAACGCACATTAATAAAAATATGCTCAACGTGCTCCAACACAGAAACAGCTAGATCAATACAAAAACCTGGCCTCTGGGAAGTACTAACCTTACTACACTACAAAAAATACACTTCCGTGATGATACGTGTTTGTCACAGTAGGTCACGTTTTCTGTCATGCATGTACATCAATGATGATTTTATGACAGAATCAAGATAGTCGTATATGTGTTGTCGTAGAAGTGTTCCATGACAATACCAAAATTATTATCACGGAAGTGTTCACTTCCATGACGATAAATGACGTGTCATGGAAGTGCTTTCATCAAGGGTAACCGACACGTGGCATCCACCGTAACGGGTCTATCGGGTCCGGTTTTGGATCCGATAACCCATTAACAACAACGACCTACAATGATTTTCCACGTGTAAAATTCTCATTGGCCGGAGGAAACACGTGTGAGCTCGTCATTGGGTCAGATAGGTGCTTATGATATGTCAACACGTGCGGCGGTCCAACACTAGCCTATTTAGCTTACAAAGGCCGGCCCGTTTGACTTGGTCAAAAGCTAGCGGGTCGGCCCATGAAAATCCTGTTAACGGTCTGTTCGCATATACCCATTTTACGGCCCGGTAACTCACGATCCGTTATGGCATTCCCAAAATTGGCCCAACAGCGTCATGTTGTCCGTCGAGTATAATACCAGCCCGTTTCATTTTTGGCCCATGTATGGCCCATGACATATTTTGGCCCATACAAGGCCTTTCGTATCTTTGGGCCCTTTAATGGGCCGCGGTGACCCTGGCCCAAAAAAAGTAAATTTCTTTATGCCCAGTAACGACCCATGATTCACGTGGGTCGTTTCCGGCCCGTCTTAGCTTGCGGCCCACTGACGGCCCATACATTCTTGGGCTACTTTCCGATCCTCGATTACTTTCGGCCCGTCACTGGCCTGTTCCCCTAATGGGCCAAATTTGGCCCATGGTTAGAATCGGCACGTTTGTGGCCCGTCCTGTATTCTGTCCCATTAATGACCCGTTATGCCTATGACAGAATTAAGCGTTTGCTGTCTTTTGGCCTGTTAACGGCCCATTACCGTGCTAGCCCGATACTAATGGCACCCGTTTACAGCCCATGTGGGCACATTAATCCGACGGCCCGAGGCCCACTGATTCTACGGCCCGTTGGAGGCCCATTTATCCGACGGCCCGTAAGAGGCCCATGGATCCTATGGCCCGTAGCAGGCTCAAGGTTACCACGGTCCGTATATGGCCCATGGTTGTTGCGACCACTAGCAAACCAAGGAAAAAGAAGACTAGGGAAATAAATAAGCCAGAAACTAACGCTAGGCTATTAAGGCGATTGCACAGATTACATCCACTGGGCATCAAAGTTCGCCACCAGTGCAAATATAGGGAAGACCCTACACTATACAAAAATGGCTTGCTGCTTTCTTGAGCTGGTGGCTGCACATTAAGAACAAATTTTGTATTGCAACAAAACATATTACAACCATAAAACAAAAGGAAGGTTGGCACAAAAGTTAATAGTCTGGAAGATAAATGCACCACCAGAAGCTTAGTTCATTTAACCTGACTGTTATGTTTTCATGTTGTACTGTCTGATGGAGCACCATAACCTTCGCCTTCATTTCTCCTAGGCTCCTGAACAACATAGAAAATGTCTGATAGTCTAGTTTTAAAACCATGCACACCTTGACGACATGAAACAATGGTTGTCGTTGTTTCACAAAGGGTCCTTCTTAGGGAATGAACTTGTGTTCGGAGCACGGATATAACATTTTTTGAGCTTTTATATCTTGATCATGAGGCAGTTTGGATGAGATTGCCTTAACAACCAACCCAGTATTACGCAGGAACATGCTTTTGGCACTGCTAGTGGACAAGTACTGACCCACTACAGCAAGAGGTGACATTGCGCTTATAGTTGCCTCGTCACCTTCAGAAGGTGGTGGTTCCACCATTTGTTCCATAGCTTGCTGAAAATTTGAGTTTTTACATAAGTAGTACTAGAACAGAAGATATTAGGGAGGCAGCAAAACAAAACAAAGTAGCTTCGGTCTAAATACAGAACTTATTCTGGTGAACCCGTGTAAAATATTATTTGTATTTTACTGCAAGTACATAATAAAACCAGGTTCCAAACATATGACCATGTACCATGGCTAATGTATTGTGTCTATTTCTTCACATTGTATTGATATCTAAGGATAAAGAGACGAAGTTTATAATATGGTAAGCATAGTATGACATCATTCATATCACAAAACAACTGAGAACATACAAACAAGCAATTGTAACATTGTGTAGATAAGTCCAGCATGGATCTAGATTACAGATCAAGATCAAAGGAACATCACTCCTCTCTTTTAAACCTTGTAAGATGCAATGTTACGCTAAGACAATTGTGTATAAAATTGAAAAAACTAATAGACATCGGCTGCAAATCGTGCAGTCCAATGCACAAGTCAGAGTAAGTGGTAGTTAAAAGGCATGAGTATTAAGGACTTACAATAGCGGCTTTGACTGGTGTAGTCATGCCCTTCGTCTTGCTGGTGTGACAGTCCTTGAAGATTTCCACAACATTTGGTTCATGTACTTTTTGGTCCTTGCGGGCTTTCCTTTGCATTTGAAACAAGTCAATATAGATTTGATAATACGACACAACAAAAAGAGTGAAACAACAGCTAATTACAAGAGCCTCACACTGTGCAATATAGCTACGGGATCCTGTTGTCTGTTGGAATTTCACTTTTGTTAGGTTGGCCTTGTTCTTTGAACAGTTCACCTACAAGAAGATAGATTTGTGAGGCACATGCATAAATAGGAGTTCAACATGTGATCAGATCACATATATATAACATACTTGATACTTTGGATCAGACCAGTGCTTAACGAGCCTCTCCAGTCTTCATCTGATATATTTTCCATTGGAGATGTTTGGGCAAGTTCACTGTTAGCCTTGCCTTCAAAGTGAGTTTTCCTCAAGTTATACCATTACTGTTGCAGAGCGGACTTGAAAATATGGGTGCATGCTTGTCTGGTTGCATCATCTTGGCTATCCAACTTGAACCTCATATGTAGAAAATTATGGGAGCCTCATTATCGGCAACCTAGAAAGAATGGGACAGAGCAAGACGATATTACTAATTTCCATATATAACCATACATATAGATAAATGGTCAAGGAAGGTGTTGAACTGTGTTTCGTCTTTGTCATTCCTGTGCTGAATTCTGTTGCCACGCAAAATCGCCGCGCAACACCAGGATAACCGTCATGCTTTCGTGATGATGAACGATTGCTTTACGAGCAAGGCAACAAAGATTTCCTCGCTTTCGTGGAGGAGAACCGTCCGCTTTCCAGCGCAAAACGGCAAAGATCGCCAACCCTAGGGCTGCTAGGGCTTGGCAGGAAGTAGCGATTGAAAATAGACGTACGTGGAAAAGTAGTTTGTATTGATAGATCAATTGTTGGGGGGTTTTTCAATCGGCCGTGGCCTATATAAGGCACGCGGGAATTGGCGTACATGGTGACTTGCCGTACAGGAGTACAACTCCAAAACTAGAACCGAATTGGACTTGATTCGGTTACCATGTAGCACACGCCTATAGAATCTACATGCTATCGTGCATTAGGCCATATACACATACAAGGACTCTTGGATATACATATAAAATATTTCGGCCATGTCGCTATCACACCAGGTAATTATGATTAATAATCCTTCTTGTGTTGTTGCACCTTCACGTCCATTACTTGATCGCTCATGTCCAAGACTTGTCCTGAGTAAATATCTTTGCTAGCCTGATCTGCCTCTTCAACATATGTATTGTACTATGATCCAAGCCTGCATTTTAAACTAAATAGCAAGTGCAAAATATTTTTGTCATCCAATAGTCTAACCATAGTCATTTAAATTAATTTGGCCCATAAAATACCTAGTAGCCAAATTATACAATCAACACATGCCCCCCTGTTTTTGTTACAATTGTATTTAGCAAAAACACCATAACAAATATCTCTGGACGATGTTGGTCAGCTCACCGGCCACATAATTTCTTAGGGCGATGTCCAAAGTATACATCGGCCAAATGTCCCTTAGGGCGATATCTTAAATAATATATCGGCCAAATGTGCTCAAGCCTCCTGCCACATGCTAGGATAGTACTTCTTCAAATATTTTCCGTTGAGAGCTTTGGACAACTTCTCTCCCTGTAAAGATTGTACAAAATATGAATTTCCAGGAATGATTTCTGTAACTTTATACGGGCCTTCCCAACTCGGCGACCACTTGCCGAATTTCCTATCTTTTGTTCCAATAGGTAAAATCGTTTTCCACACTAAATCTCCTATTTGAAACGATTTCTCCCTCACCCTTTTATTATAAGCTTTGGCTACTCTTAGTTTTTCCTTTTCAATCTCTTGCAAAGCTCTTAATCTCTCTTCTGAAATGTCATCTATCTTATCCATCATTAAATCATTATAATCTACAGCTGACAAATCATTTTGTCTGGCCACTCTAAGAGCTTGTAATTAACATCTACAGGTAACACCGCCTCTTGACCTTATACCAAATCATACGGTGCCACTTGAGTTGCTCCATGTTTAGATATCCGATGAGCCCACAAAGCTTCCGAAAGTACCTCATGCCATCTTTTCGGATGTTCCTCAATTTTCTTCTTTATAAGCTTAATTAAAGTTTTATTGCTAGATTCGGCCTGTCCATTAGCTTGAGCATAATAAGGCGACGAATTTAACAATTTAATTCCTAAAGATTCAGCAAATTCACGAAATTGATGAGACATAAAAGAAGCACCTTGATCGGTAGTTAAAGTTTGAGGAATACCGAATCTATGAACAATATGCTCTAAAACAAAATTGATAACCTCTTTATGGGTCAAGTTTTTCAACGGAATTGCTTCTGTCCATTTAGTAAAATAATCTGTGGCTACTAGGACGAAGCGATGTCTTTTAGAAGACGAAGGATGTATTTCACCAATAAAATCTAAGCCCCATCCTGTAAATGGCCACGGCCTAATTATGGGATTTAACATAGACGCGGGCGCTAACTGTACATTACCAAATTTTTGACATGCCTCGCAACCTTTATAGTACCAAAAACAATCCTCTAATAAAGTCGGCCAATAAAAACCTGCTCTTTTTAATAACCATCGCATTTTTTGAGCCGACTGATGTGTTCCACATATTCCTTCGTGCACTTCACCCATAGTTATTCTAGACTGATCAGAATCTAAGCATTTTAAAAATAACCCATCTATTGTTCGGCGATACAACTCATCGTTAAATAAGGTATATTTTAAAGCTTGTCGCCGAATTTTTCTATCTCTCGTTTGACTTGGATCCTTTAAATGATTAACTAGAGGAACTCTCCAATCACTC
The DNA here is from genome assembly GCA_021605145.1 of Aegilops bicornis. NCBI lineage: Eukaryota > Viridiplantae > Streptophyta > Magnoliopsida > Poales > Poaceae > Aegilops > Aegilops bicornis. Next base: position 456,025,975 of record CM038675.1, on the reverse strand, counting down.
GGGTCTAAGTTATTTGCTAATTCGGTCGTTTGTGACTCATGCACCGAATCTGCACTACACTGTACAACTAATTGTTCAACTATGCTTGGCCCAAGTGCACTCTATGGAAAAGTATCCAACATTATAGACTTAGCATGCATCAGCTTTTCTAATATAAAAAACATTCCTTTGCTAACGTGATAATCGGATGCTTGCTGTGCTAAACAATTAGCTCTAGAATTTTCTTCTCTAGGTATATGATGGATGGTGAACGTATCTAGAGACTTAATTATGTCTAAACATCGGTCCAACTATTTAATAACCCATCAAAACATTGAAATTCGCCTTTAATTTGTTGTACTACCAGAAGCGAATCCCCAAAAGCATCTAGATCATTTACACCCATATCAACTACAGTTTGTAAACCAAACAGTAAAGCTTCGTACTCAGCTTGGTTATTAGTGCAAGGATATTCCAAACAGACCGATGTATCATAAACAACATTATTAGGTGAAATTAAAACATTACCGACGCCTTGCCCGTCCCTACAAACCGATCCATCAAAATAAAGTTTCCATGGACACACACTAACATAATTGATATTTTCATCACCTTTAATCCTATGATCAACAACGAAATCAACAATAACTTGACCCTTCATAGCACGCAACGATTAATAGGTTAAATCATATTCTATTAGTGCGGAAGCCCACTTTCCAATCCTACCACTAAGAATCGGTTGTTGCAACATATACTTAATGATGTCAGCCTGGCAAGCTACCACACACGTACTAGAAAGAAGATAAGGCCGAAACTTGGTACAAGCATAGTATAAAGATAAGCATAACTTTTCAATAAACATGTACCGACTTTCGGCGTCGAGCAAACGACGGCTTAAGTATGCAATGATGTATTCCTTCCTGCTGACCTCTTGCGCCAACACCGCACCGATCACCATATCTTCTGCAGCAATGTAGAACCTGAACGGCGCACCGGACTTAGGCTCCCGCAATATTGGAGGATTCGACAAGCATCTTTTATATAAATAAAAGCATCTCGTTGCTCTGCCCCCCAAGTAAATTCGACTTCATTCTTTAGCCGAAGTAAAGGAACAAACGATTCGATTTTTCCTACAAGGTTAGATATGAATCGTATCAAGTAATTAATTTTTCCTAACAACTTTTGCACATCCCTTTTACACGTGGGTTCCTCCAAATTTCTAATTGCCTCCACTTTCTTAGGGTCAATCTCTATGCCATTTTCATGAATTATGAATCCTAAAACTTACCACCGACACGCCAAAAGCACATTTGAGTGGGTTCATTTTAATCCATACCGGCGCATCCTTTCAAAAGCTAATCTTAAATCGGCTAAATGATGATCAAACCCATCCGATTTAACAACTATGCCATCAATATATATTTCTAGTACAATGCCTAGAAGATCATGAAAAATTAAATTCATAGCTCGTTGGTATGTAGCACCGGCATTTTTCAACCCAAATGTCATAACGACCCACTCAAATAAACCAACAAAACCTGGGCAACGAAAAGTAGTCTTAGACATATCTTGTTCGGCCATAAATATTTGATTATAACCTGCATTACCATCTAAAAAGCTAATTACTTTATGTCCCGAGGCATCATTAATAAGCATGTCGGCTATAGGCATAGGATATTCATCTTTTGGAGTAGCCTTATTCAAATCTCTAAAATCAACACAGATTCTAATATTACCAGTATTTTGCTTTTCCACGGGCACAATATTAGAAACCCAATCTGCATATCTACACGGCCGAATAAACTTAGCTTTTAACAACCGATCAACTTCTTCTTTGATGCGGTCATACATATTAGGATTGAAACTTCTACGAGGTTGTTTGTACGGCCTAAAGCCAGATTTATAGGTAATCTATGTTCTACCAAATCTCTACTCAAACCGAGCATCTCAGTATAATTCCAAGCAAAACAATCAACGAATTCTTTAAGTAATAAACGTACCTTACTTTTCTGATCGGCTTTCAAGCTAGCTTTGATAAATGTAGGCCTCGGAATACTTCCATCACCAATATCAATTTCTTCAAGTGGATCAGCCGATGAGAAGCCCTGTCCAAGCTTTTCCATGTTATCAAAATCTTCAATAGTTTCATGCATATCGTTCTTTCTGGAACGATACTCCTCCGTGCGTCTCTGCAGCCACTTAATACTGTCGTCTTTATTCATCATTTATCTAGATAAATCATTAAGCCGAGCTACGTTAGCCGGCTGTGCATTTATAGGTACAAAACCATTTCTACCAATACTAACGTAATCATAGTCCGATAAATCCCTACCCGTCAAACAACGCATCTCACCGTGTTGCCAATCAACCGGTGCCTCCGTCAAAGCAATACAAGAAGAATTGTCCGCCTCTATCACCTCAACATCATCATTAACCCACTGAATTAAGCATTGATGAAGAGTAGAAGGAATGCAACAATTTGCATGAATCCAGTCGCGTCCCAGAAGGATGTTATACCGTCCTTTGACACCGACAACAAAAAACGCAGTCGGCAATTTTTTGCTTCCCACTGTGAGCTCCATAGAAATAACACCCTTAGCCTCGGACAATTCTCCTGAGAGCCCACTAAGTCCCATGTTGGTCTTCATTAACTCGCTCTCTTTTCGGTTCAGTTTAGAAAATACCAAAAAGGGCATAATATTAACACCTACACCGCCATCAACAAGCATGCGACCAATAGGCTTACCGTCAATGTGACCTCTGATAAATAATGGCTTTAGGTGTTGTCCATGCTTCTCTGGTTTCTCAAATGTAGCATTCTTTGGGCCAAGAACAAGTTCAGCAATTTCAGCATCGGTAGCCTTGAAATTGATGAGCAATGCGAACACCATATTAACATCCATGTCAGTGGTACATCTTTATCATTCTCTGAATTTTCTGCAATAATAGTGTCATCCGTATTTTTATTTTCCTTAGCTGCGATGCACTTCTCCTTCCAAGTTTTTGTGGGTATCATTGGTTTATCTTGATTGAACCATTTATCACGCTTCTTCTCAGCTATCTCGTCCTTTATTTCTAATGTCCGCGATCATTTGTACACGCCGTTTCGAGTGTGAGTAAGTCCCTTTGGGCACCACTTAGGTGCTGGTTTAGTCCTGGCGTGATCGACTTAATTGTGCTGCCCCCTGGGTCCTTTGGCCTGTACTGACGTACTGTTCCTCCTGGGATGAATATTCTATCTTTAGCCGACAAACCACCTTGCTGATTAGAATTATGTCCGCGTACATTACTGGAATCCCAACGTGTGCATGTGTTGCGGTACTTCAAACCCATTGGAGGCAGACTCTTGGACGTTCCTGGGCCACAATTTCTCATAACTAAATCAGTATACGAACTTGCCGATTTATCATCGACAAGAAATGCGTGAGGATACAACATATTCCTTTGTCCGACCGTGCATGCGCATCATGCCCGTAATTAGTTTTCTCTTCAAATTGATTAGATTGGCGGCTTGCTGCAACTTCATGCCATTACTTTTCTCCTCTGTACCAACAACTTTTGTTGAGACACCGCTTGTTTACGTACAATTGACAACACCTTCATCGGTTGGTGTTCTGCTATTTTCAGACCATGAGCAGCATCTAAATCATCTACACCTTTTCCGGGTTTAGGATCGACACGTTTCACCGGCATCCATACGCGCTTGTAGTCGCCCTTATAGTTGTTGCGCTCTACACTGCGTACCGGTGATCGACCTCCTCGAATCTCGATGGTGTTATGTGATCTAGCCTCCTCATTGAAATGAGCCCTTTTCTCATGTACGTTTGGTCTGAACATAGGCATCAGCGGGCTCCATCCTGGCTGAAAATAACCTCACGCCCTCAGAGGATATGGCGCCCAAGGATTAAACCCCATGGAGGAAGCTGCGGATACATAGGAGGTGCACAACCCCAATATCTCGGTTCCATTGCAAAATACGGCTGTTGGTCATATGCACTTCCTTGCCATTGCTCATGATTGCGAGGTCCAGAAGGAGATCTTGGACGCTTATTACCTCCGAGCCGATTAAACACATTGCTGGTCTTGCGTGAGGTATATTTTTCCAACAACATGCTAACTGTCGGCTTTGGCCTTGGAGCTTGTCTCCTTCCTCCTTGACTTTCCACACTCCTATTTCTGGATTTTTTGGTTTGATCATCCTTGGAGGAGCAGTGTTATCAACAACATTTTTCTCTCTTGCGGATTCACCGATCCGACCGAATAAGCATTTTTTACTCTCAAGCTCGACCATATTGATAGGAAAAGGGTCATTTGTCGAGCTTCATCTTAGGACCTTCAGAACGCGTCAATCGTCCTTCATTGATGGCCGATTGCACTGTCGACAAAACACGTTACAATCATTAGTAGCATGAGAAAAAGAATTGTGCCACTTACAATAAGCTCTTCTACCCAATTCTTACGGAGGTGGAATTACATGACCCTCTCTTACTCTAATTAATTTATTCTGCAATAACATATCAAAATTCTATCACACTTGCTAACATCAAAAGTGTATTTAATTTCATCTCTTCCAGCAGTGTAGGTTTCAAAGCGTAACATGCAAAAGGTTTTGACTTTAGGCGCTCCCATTCGACTACACATATATTAACATCATCCTCCTTTGGCGAATCACTATCATAATCTAAGGTATTAACCACATGATTATCTTTCTCTTTATTTTTGTTATCTTTAAACCGGCTATATTGTTTAATTTCCTTAGCCCGGTTTTCTTGCGCCAAAGCCTTCTGCAAAACTTGGTTAACATCTAAAAATTCTTGCCCTTCGGTTTATCCTTAATATGAGCGAGTAAACCCGAAAAGGCAAGATCGGCTAAGTCCTTTTCGGCTATGGTCAAGCTGAAACATCGGTTTTGACAACCCTAAACCTCCTAATATAATCATGAACATGCTCATTATATTTCTGCCTTACCATAGTTAAATCTGAAAGTCAAGTTCTGTTTCACCGCTATAAAAATACTCATGAAATTTTTGCTCCAATTGTGCCCATGTTGAAATAGAATTAGGAGCAAGCGATGTAAACCAAGTAAATGCAGTACCGGATAGAGATAAAGGAAATAATTTTAATCTAAAAACATCCAATGTGCCGACCTCGCTGCATTGTGCTAAAAATTGTCCTACATGCTCAAAAGTAGATCTACCATCTTCCCCCTTAAATTTGACAAAATCTGGAATTCTAAAACCACGAGGATATGGTGTCGAGTCAAAGTAATCAGGGTATGGTTTTTGATATGCACGTGCTCTACCCTTAGGTTCTAAACCAAATTCTCTAAGTATATTAGCAAGCTGATCCATACAATTATTATTGGGCTGTATAGAACTGGCTTGTGGAGCAGATGAAACACAAGCACGCGGCGGAAACTCCGGCAACGAAATTTGAGCATGTGAAGTTTGCAACGGAGACCCACTAAAATATGAATCGGGTACCGGCCCGTACGGAACCCCGATACCAACAGGCGGCAGTGGTGGCGTACTATATGCCACTGTCCGATAACTAGGCTGCTGCATATTAGAATTAAACCCAAAACTTCAGTTATTGCTATTGTGATTTTTTGGAACCGAAGTCGAAACAATAGGAGTAGTAGTACTAGGAACAAAATTATTAGCCGAACTACCAACATAGTCCCGGCCATCCAGATTATTATTTAAAGGGACGTGAGGCTGCATAGCATTAGCCGATGCACTAGGCATATGTATATTACTTGGAAAATTGTTAAATCTGCTACTGTCTGGTGGCATCGGTCTTTTTCCAGAATACTCATCATTGACTTGTAGCACTAATGAGCGTACATGACCAGGTAGACATTTTTCAAGATCTTTATTAAACTGCTCCTTAAATTCTTCAAGTCTATTAGCTCTTGCTTGAGTAATTATGCGTGTCGTATTTTCCATATCGAACCATATTTACTAGCTACGGACACATCAATTAGATGAGCAATTTCTTCGTTGAGTTTTTACCTGAGCATCGGAAGGTCTCGGAACTACCTTTTTGACGACGTCGTTCCTCGTCTTCGCGTATCTAGCCAACTTGAGCTTCAACCTCTCAACCTTTTCTTTCTCAAGCTCCTCTTCAAGCTCGCGCCGAACATTTTTCGACAGATCGTTGAGTGTGACGGCGATGACATTCTCTGGGTCGATGTCGCTCCCGTTCTTGGACTTGGTACTCATCGTGTAGCTCTTTTTCTTCTCGTCCCCACCGGAGTAGCCAATTGTGTTGGCACACGAAATTGCCGTGCAACACCAGGATAACCGTCGTGCTTTCATGACGATGAACGATTGCTTTACGAGCAAAGCAACAAAGATTTCCTTGCTTTCGTGGAGGAGAACCGGCCGCTTTCCAACGCAAAAAGACAAAGATCGCCAAGCCCTAGGGCTGCTAGGGCTCGGTAGGAAGTAGCGATAGAAAATAGATGTATGTGAATAAGTAGTTTGTATTGATAGATCGATTATTGGGGTTTTTTTCAATCGGCCGTGGCCTATATAAGGCACGCGGGACTTGGCGTACACGGTGACTTGCCGTACATGAGTACAACTCCAAAACTAGAACCGAATTGGACTTGATTCGGTTACCATGTAGCACACGCCTATAGAATCTACTTGCTATCGTGCATTAGGCCATATACACGTACAAGGACTCTTGGATATACAAATAAAATATTCCGGCCATGTCGCTATCACACCAGATAATTATGATTAATAATCCTTGTGTTGTTGCACCTTCACGTCCATTACTTGATCGCTCATGTCCAAGACTTGTCTTGAGTAAATATCTTTGCTAGCTTTGATACGCCTCTTCAACATATGTCTTGTACTATGATCCAAGCCTGCATTTTAAAATAAATAGCAAGTGCAAAATATTTGTGTCAGCCAATAATCTAACCATAGTCATTTAAATTAATTTGGCCCATAAAATACCTAGTAGCTAAATTATACATTCAACAAATTCATGTTGGGAGGATACGAGCATGACCCCTAACGGCAACCGTTGCCTCTGATACTAACTTGGCTGACTTTATAGCATCACGTGGCCTTTTTAAATCTGCCTCAAAACGGATCTCCATTCTTCCTCCTGTAGATTTAGTTAACCTATCAAGCATTATCACTGATGTATGTTTCCTCTTGCGCCTAGGTGCTAGTCTAACAACGAACATAGGAAGTGTTAGTGTACATCAAACTGAGAGACTACATATAAAGAAGCATGCAACTGTAACTTGACTCCTGCAACTACCTTCTTGCCATTGAACCTCACAAGGTTCATCTGATCTTGCCAACTAGTCTTGCGTCAAGAGTGCTTCGGAAGTAGTGTCAGGTGGCAAGGGAGCTTGGGAACTTGCTGCTAGCTGAGTTGACAAACGAGTAACTCATGCAGCTGTTGGTAATATGGAAGGTGTTGCAACAACTAGTGATGTCGCTGCTTGTTTGATGGCAGCTATTAGTTCTTGTTTGGATTGTTTTGCAGGTGGTGTAGATCAAGCCCCCACCTTGGGAAGAATCCTTGTGGATTATCAAGGCCTCCTCTTGGAGAAGATCAACATCAAGACCTCATCTCCTAGGAGTGGGAAGAACTTCACCCTAGTGCCATTTTCCTTGAATTGTTCTTGTATGCTTGTGGATCTCATGTATGCTACTCTAGTGGATGCGTTATTTGGGTTTGCTTGGGTGATTTCCTCCTTGTGTTCTTGTGTGCTCTTCCTCTTTCCTCCCTCTAAGTGTGAAAAGATCCCATCTAGGGTTTCACCCTACAACATCTTGGTATCATGAGCAAGGTTGATTCACATCTTGGAGTCCCATCTCCCCATTTGCTAGCTTGATTTTGTTGTTTTTCGCCTTAATTCAGAAGTGACCACAAAAATAGCCCCCAAATTTTTTTCTTGCTCTTTGTCGGATCTTGTGAGATTTGGTTGTTTTGGTCCATGGATTTGTTGTTTGGCAAGTGGATCTAGCCCCTACCCATCAATCCCCACCCTTCCCACCATGAAATCCATTGAATTTGTCCATTTCCCAAAAAAATCACCCAAATCTGTCACCCCCGGGAACCAGCACCCCAAACCCCCGAGTGTCCGCACCCCCGGGCTGTTTGCCCCTGACCACCCCGGGCAGCCGCACCCGAACCCCCGGGTGCCCGCACCCCCCGAAATCAGCCCACCAACAACACCATTTTGGCCATAACTTTCACCTCCCAAGTACGTTTTTCGTGTTCTTTAGCTGGTTTGGAAGCTCGTGACATCCCCCATCCACGTATATCATCACAACCACCTTTTGCCTCCATAAAAAATTTCACCATAAAAACACCCACCTTCCGCATTTGACCGATTTTGAGTTGCGGTTTCCGTTTCCTAAGGTGTTTCGGCTACTTAGGAACGTGTGACATCAATATCACCGCCATTCAACATTGCCACGGAGTCGTCATCGCCAACAATCTTCACCTTTGACACCGCTAACCGTAAGCAAGGACGGTAACCTCGATGACACTTAGTTCATTTCCTTGCTTTTGCATTGATAACCCGAGCCATTTTGCGTCGCTTACCCACCGAGACTAGCGAGTTGAAAATTGTCGGGCCACGCTATATTATGCACCGTAGTGATCTTGCTATCATCATTGTGCCCTAAGTCTCTCCGATGCATACCTTACATATTTCTCTCATATCATACTTGGCTCGAGCATCAAGCATAAAAAAAGAAAGAAAGAAAGCTTTTAAGCAAAAGAGGAGAAACAAAGAGCTTGTAAGCAATAGCATTGAGCCATTTTGCATCGCTACATCATCTTGGTCACCACATACATAGCATAGTTGGGATTGAAGACAGTAGGTTTTTCTCATAGGTAGGTGCACAAGTGTATCTTTCCCATTTGAGCAATTGAGCTAGCATCTCTCTAGCATCCGTACAACAAGAGCATTTTTCGTGGTTACACATCTTGAGCTCACTCCTTGGTTGTGCGGATCCCATCTATATTCCGTGTGTGTGTTTCTAATGATATTCTTGGGTTTGATCTATTTGCTTTACTTGCAATTTTGTGAACCTTCTCAACCTTATCGATATCTTGACTAACATTTGCTTGAAATTTTTGTGCCACTGTCCTAACCAAGCTCTTCCATAAGCTTTACTTGTATAGGTGTGAGAAACAAACCCGGTACCAATTCTCCTATTGTGGCATTACATTGAGCGATACTTGATACATCCACAATCCTCTGGAAAAGCTAACTCGGTATTGTTCTCTCATTTTCCTACTCACCCCACTTGGTTATGATGGATAGGCCAAGTTCTTCGGCGAACCCACTTTTTGAGGAGCAAGGTATTGATCACGGCTATGACACCAAGAACCACTTCTTCGTCGCCCAACAAGGTCGACATCAAGAAAGTGAAGCCTTGGGTGAGCGCCTCGAGCAACTTGACACCGACCTTCATCAATTAGAAGCAAGGAACTGTGACTACCTAGACGCCAAGCTCACCACACAAATGGAAGAATTCTACAACATGATCATGAGCCGCGTGTCTTCCTCAACCTCTTCGCCAAGATGGCGCCACTCAAGCCGCCGCTCAAGTCGTCAATCTTCGGACTACTCTTCTTAGGATGCAAGTCCTCCACGAGCTCGCTTTCATCGACGTGACGACCCACAAGATCGCCAAGCTCAAGAAAGTCCATTCCATGGCAATGGATTACAAGACCGAGTTCGAGCATGTGAAAGGGCGAGACGCCAAGCTCAAGAGGCCGAGGACCAAGAGCAACCTCCACAAGTGCAACGTCAAGAACCTCAAGACAGTGATGCAATCCGACAAGCACAAGAGCGCCGTGAAGCACAAGCACTCAAAGCACAACGTGCACTCCGCGAGGCCACTAGAGCCATCAACAAGCGCAACTGCCAAGTGCGTGAACAAGAGGAAGCACTTCATCAAGCACGACAAGAAGAAGCCGCACGACGTGAAGAGCAACAAGAAAGCCGAAACCAGGTGCATATGCCTCGTCCTCCTCCACGACAAGAACGACACCAAGTGGAACAAGTGCTTCAAGACCCTCCTTCATGCCAAGAGCGACATCACGAGGAACGAGCATTTGTGGATATTCCTCCCTGGCAAGAGCGACATCAAAACCGCCACTATGATGAAGAACTTCGCTACGGCAAGCTCAAGTTCACCATGCCCAAGTTCTCCGGAAGCAATGATCCCGAAGAATATCTCTCATGGTCATTGAAGGTGGACAAGATATTCCGCCTTCACAATTACGACGAGGAAAAGAAGATCGCCATGGCCTCCCTCGAGTTTCAAGACTACGTCCTCATTTGGTGGGAACAAGTGATCGAGCGACGACAAGCAAGAGGCGAACTACCAATCACAACTTGGACGCAAATGAAGGATGTAATGAGAGCTCGCTTCGTGCCTACACACTACATCCGTGATCTTTTCAAGAAGTTGGAACTCCTCAAGCAAGGCATGAAGATGGTGGAAGAATACTACCAAGAAATGGAGATTTCCATGATAAGAGCCAATATCAAGGAAGATGACGAGCAAACTATGGCACGCTTCTTGAACGGCCTCAACCACCCAATCAAGCGGATTGCCGACTTCCAACCCTACTCCAACCTTCTCGAGCTAGTTCACCAAGCGACCAAGGCCGAATGACAAGTGCAAGTTGACTTCAAATACACCAAGTACTCTTCCAAGATCTACGGATCCTACACTCAAGCTCCCGCGACTTCGGCACCTCCTACCTCAACTAGACCATCACCAAGTACCAGCGACAAGTCAAGTTCCAAGCAAGTTACACCTTCCTCGACTCGTCCTCCGGAAAGCACCTACAAATCCAAGACTCCCTCATCTTCGGCGCCACCGAATGATCCCGTCAAGACAAGTTCTATCAAGTGCTTCACATGTGGTGGCCGAGGACACAAGTCATTCGAATGCACCAACAAGCGAACCATGATATTCAATGATGATGGCACATACGACTCCATGAGTGAAGAAGAAATGGAAGCCCTTGAGCACGTGGCCATGCACCGGCGCGTGAACGAAGATGAAGACGATCAAGTCTTTCGTGACAATGATTCAAGTCCCTATCTTGTGGTCTCCAAGGTCTTGACACTTCAACACCACCAAGAAGAAGACCAACGGTGCCACATCTTCCACACCAAGGCTGGCATCAACGGGCACTCCATGAAAGTCATCATCGACGGAGGAAGTTGTTACAACTTGGCAAGTGAAGAGCTATGTTCCAAGCTGCAATTGGTCTAGAAGAAGCATCCTCGTCCCTACAAGGTCCAATGGTTAAGTGACTCCGGCACTATTCAAGTGGAGCATACGGTACAAGTTTCCTTCAAGATTGGCACCTACAAGGACACCTTGGAGTTAAACAATAGTGCTTGTCGGGAGGCAACCCAATTTTATTTTTGTGTTTTTTTGTTTTGCTACTGTTCTTGAATAAAATACACATTATTACAGCTGTAGTAATTGTGTTTTGGTGTCTTAGTTAGTGTTTGAGCCAAGTAAGACCTTTGGGATGGCTTACGGTGATAGTTGGTTTGATCTTGCAGAAAAACAGAAACTTTTGCGCTAGTAAAATAATTCTAAGTTTTAATAGGAGCGCGATAAAATACTGATTCTTTTTGCACAAGATTCATACACAAATTGCCTCTATTGTCCTAAGTTTTCAGAATTTTTGGAGTTACAGAAGTATTCGAAGGTTACAAATTACTATAGACTGTTCTGTTTTTGACATATTCTGTTTTCTATGTGTTGTTTGCTTATTTTGATGAATCAATGGGTAGTATCGGGGGGTATGAACCATGGAGAAGTTGGAATACAGTAGTTACACCAATATAAATAAAGAATGAGTTCACAACTGTACAAAAGTGGTGATTTATGTTCTTATACTAACAGATCTCATGAGTTTTCTGTTGAGTTTTGTGTTGTGAAGTTTTCAAGTTTTGAGTAAAGATTTGATGGACTATGGAATAAAGAGTGGCAAAAGCCTAAGCTTGGGGATGCCCAAGGCACCCCCAAGGTAATATTCGAGGACAACCAAGAGCCTAAGCTTGGTGATGCCCCGGTTGGCATCCTCTTTTTCATCTTCGTCTATCGGTAAATTTACTTGAGGCTATATTTTTATTCACCACATGATATCTGTTTTGCTTGCAGCGTCTTGTATGATATGAGTCTTTGCTTTTTAGTTTGCCACAATCATCCTTGCTGTACACACCTTTTGAGAGGGACAAGCATGAATTGTTATTTATTAGAATACTTTATGTGCTTCACTTATATCTTTTTAGGGCACATCGGTGGCTTTATTTTAGAAAAAAATTGAACTCTCGTGCTTCACTTATATTATTTTGAGAGTCTGTCTAAGCATCATGGTAATTTGCTTTTGTTATGAATTTAGTCCTAATATTATGGGCATTCAAGAGGAATATAGTAAAAACTTTCATATAAAGTGCATTGAATACTATGTAAAGTTTGATTCCTTATGATTGTTTTGAGATATAAAGATGGTGATATTAGAGTCATGCTAGTGAGTAATTGTTGATTGGTAGAAATAATCATGTTGAAGTTTGTGATTCCCGTAGCATGCACGTATGGTGAAACGTTATGTGATGAAGTTGGAGCATGATTTATTTATTGATTGTCTTCCTTATGAGTGGCGGTTGGGGATGAGAGATGGTCTTTTCCTACCAATCTATCCCCCTAGGAGCATGTGCGTAGTACTTTGTTTCAATGACTAATAGACTTTTGCAATAAGTATGTGAGTTCTTTATGACTAATGTTGAGTCCATGGATTATACGCTCTCTCACCCTTCCACCATTGCTAGCCTCTCTAGTACAGCGCAACTTTCCCCGATGCATTACACCCACCATATACCTTCCCCAAAACAGCCACCATACCTACCTATTATGGCATTTCCATAGCCATTCCGAGATATATTGCCATGCAACTTTCCACCGTTCCATTTTATTATGACACGCTCCATCATTGTCATATTGCTTTACATGATCGTAAGATAGCTAGCATGATGTTTACATGGCTTGTCCATTTTTTATGTCATTTGGCATTCATATAGTCATATTTTGTTCTAAGTATCGAGTTGTAATTCTTGAGTTGTAAGTAAATAAAAGTGTGATGATCATCATTATTAGAGCATTGTCCAATGTGAGGAAAGGATGATGGAAGCTATGATTCCCTCACAAGTTGGGATGAGTCTCAGGACTTTACAAAAAAAAAAGAGGCCAAGAAGCCCAGCAAAAAAAGAAATAAAATTAAAAAAAGAGAGAAAGAGAGAAGGGGCAATGTTACTATCCTTTTTACACACTTGTGCTTCAAAGTAGCACCATGATCTTCATGATAGAGAGTTTCCTATGTTGTCACATTCATCTACTAGTGGGAATTTTTTATTATAGAAATTGGCTTGTATATTCCAATGATGGGCTTCCTCAAATTTCCCTTGGTCTTTGTGAGCAAGCGAGTTGGATGCACACCCACTTAGTTTCTTTTTGAGCTTTCATAAACTTATAGCTCTAGTGCATCCTTTGAATGGCAATCCCTACTCACTCACATTGATATCTATTGATGGGCATCTCCATAGCCCGTTGATATGCCTAGTTGATGTGAGAATATCTCCTTCCTTTTGTCTTCTCCACAACCACCATACTCTATTCCACCTATAGTGATATATCCATGGCTCACGCTCATGTATTGCGTGAAAGTTGAGAAAGTTAGAGAACATCAAAAGTATGAAACAATTGCTTGGTTTGTCATCGGGGTTGTGCATGATTTAATACTTTGTGTGATGAAGATGGAGCATAGCCAGACTATATGATTTTGTAGGGATAACTTCCTTTGGCCATATTATTTTGAGAAGACATGATTGCTTTATTATATGCTTGAAGTATTATTGTTTTTATGTCAATATTAAACTTTTGTTTTGAATCTTATGGATCTGAACATTCATGCCACAATGAAGAAAATTACATGGATAAATATGTTAAGTAGCATACATCAAAAATTCTTTTTTTATCATTTACCTACTCGAGGACGAGCAGGTATTAAGCTTGGGGATGCTTGATATGTCTCCAATGTATCTATAATTTTTTATTGTTCCATGTTATTATATTATTTATTTTGGATGTTTTATATGCATTATTATGCTATTTTATATTATTTTTGGGACTAACTTATTAACCTAGAGCCTAGTGCCAGTTTTTGTTTTTTCATTGTTTTTGAGTTTTGTAGAAAAGGAATATCAAACAGAGTCCAAATGGAATAAAACTTTCGCAATGATTTTTCTTGGACCAGAAGACACCCAGAGGACTTGGAGTCCAAGCCAGAAGAGCCACGAGGCAGCGACAAGGGTGGAGGGCGCACCCTGGGGGGCGCCCCCTACCTTGTGCCCCCTTCGGGGATCCCCTGACCTATTTCTTCGTCCTATATATTCACATATATTCCAAAAACCTCAGAGATAGCCACGAAAATACTTTCCCACCGCCGCAGCCTTCTGTTCCCGTGAGATCCCATCTTGGGGCCTTTTCCGACATCCTGTCGGAGGGGGATTCGATCACGGAGGGCATCTACATCAACCCTATTGCCCTTCCATTGAAGCGTGAGTAGTTTACCTCAGACCTACGGGTCCATACACTACAAAAAAAGACACATCAGTGACATTTTGGGCTGAACGAATTTTTTTCTGTCATGCTTATGACACTTGTATGACGATAATTGTAACAAAACCCGATATCATCATAGATGTGGTGGGCTCCTACTTCTATGACAAAAAATCATGACAGAAAATGGGCTTTTCGTCCTGGGCGGGCCGGAGACCCAGTTGCATGACATTCTTTGGGCCGTCCATGATGGAAAAAACCATGTTAGAAGCGAGTGCGAGGAAAATATCAGGGAGTTCCCGGTTACGGTGGGTGGTCGGGACCGATCGATGCATCGAGTGATTGCGCGTTTCTCTCGTACACGTATGCGCGTGGGTGCGTGGTGTTGGACTCTAACTGAACCCGAGCGAGGCATTCGCCCTCGAACCCGGCGACAGAATTGCAGTTACGCGTTCATCGAACCCGGCGATTGATCGATCTGGCTGTTAACTAACCTGATCGAGTGATTCCTTCGCTACTGCTGCTAACTGAAGCCCATCAAACCTGCTACCTCTTGATGAATAGTGAGCGTTGTTGGGGGTTAGATGAACAGTTCCCTGTGGTTGTTGGATGAACATGACCCCATGGTAGTAGAGGTCGTTGCCGCTTGATGAACAGGATCCCGATCGAGCCGGTTGGGGGTGGATGAACAGGACCCCGTGGAGGGTTGGTTGAACAGTAGCCGGTGAAGGGCTGGATGAACAGTAGCCAGTGGAGGAGCGGTGGTGGCTCGATGAACAGGAGCCCGTGGATGAACAGTAGCTGGTGGAGGCAGGAGGGAGACGCCGTGGATGAACAGTTGCATGTGGAGGCTGGAGTGAGGTAGTAGACGGTGGATGAACAGTAGCCCGTGGACGCTGGAGCGAGGCAGTAAACGGTGGATGAACAGTAGCCGTGGAGTCCCGTTTTGCGGTATGCCACACCCCTCCCGATGAACTGGACCCCCGTTTCGACCGGAGGAGGTCGAAGAGAAGTCCGTTTCCTCCGTTTTGTGGTACGCCACACCCCTCCCAATCAACAGGACCACGTTTCGACCATAGGAGGTCGAAGAGAAGTCCGTTTCCTCTGTTTTGCGATACGCTAGACCCCTCCCGGTGAACAGGATCCCATTTCGACCGTAGGATGTCGAACACAAGGCCGTTTCCTTTCTGCGGTATGCCAGGCCTCGTTTCGGCTGTTCCGTCCAAGCTGGATGGCTCCCGATGAACAGGACGCATTTCGTTGCCTCCCGATGAACACTACGACACAATTTCTCCGTTTTGACGCAGCCGGTTGGCTGCCGATGAACAGGACGCCGTCGCTGCTCTCCGCTGCCCTCTCCATGTACACGAGCCTTGGCCGTACGTATGCGCTAGTAGGTGTTCGAGACCCCGCCTGCATGTACGTACGTGGCCATATTTACGTTCTTGCACCCTGGTTGTACGTACGTGTACACGATATTGACGGGACTGCGTGACATGCTACGCCCACACCTTTACTACAACACGTGTCCTTCCTTACTCGGCCATGGTTCATCGCTGTAGCCTGCAGATAGACCGATCGACCAGTATGTACTTACATGTTCGCGACCAGACAGACAAACCTACGTACGGTTCAACCAGGTGGGTCCCAGCTGTCACGGAGGTAAGGAGGCACTTCCTTGCGTGTGAAGATGTAGCTGGTGGGTCCTAGCTGTCAGGGGGAGAATCATATTTTTTGCTCGTAATATGTGCGCACTTCCTTGAGTGCGAAAATGTAGCTGGTGGGTCCCAGTAGTCAGCGGGAAAGATTATTTTGCAAATACGGTGGCCCGTCCGGTGGGTCCCTGCTGTCAGGTGGAGGAATCGTTATTTGTGCGTAAAAAGGAGGCACTTCCTTGTTGCGGCCGTGGACCAAGCTGTCAGCCTCTCCATGTACAGTCCTCTTCCGATGGAAGTCGTTCCTTGACCACATTGACCACGGCGCCTCGAGAGCACCAAGGCGGTCGACAATGGCGAGGCCTAGGAAGGGGACGACGCAGAGCCGGGGAAGATGCAGCAGTGGATGCCCACGCGGAGAGGAGTACGAGGGTTGATTGGTTCGGCTGCGGTGTGAGGCTGCCGTCGCCGCAGAATAACAGGGGCTGTTCGTGAGTAGAGGGATGGCTTGGCCAGAGGTTGGAGTATGGTGGGGCGATCAGGCCTGCGCGGCAGCAGAGCTGGCCACCGGAGGTAGGAGTAGGCGGCACGACCGGCGCTGGCTTGGGCGGCTGGAGCAAGAAGACCAGAGGTTGAAGAAGCACTATGGTCGTTTGATGGACATCGTACGTTCACTGGAGCTAGAATCGTCCATATTGACTAAGTTTACAAAGCCCTCCTTTCGCATCAGTAGGACCACAAGTCAGCCGCCAACTATGGTGGGTCCCAGATAGCAGGGGAAGTATTCCTTTTTTTGTGCGTTAACCACGCCACGCCGAGCGCATCCAAGGTGGTGGACAACGGCGAGGCCCCGGACAGCAATGCGCCAGAGATGGGAAGATGCAGGAGTGGAGTCGTAGACGGAGAGAGGTGTACGAGGGTTAACTGGTTCTGGTGCGGCATGGTTCGGCAGTCGGTGGATAAGAACAGGAGGTGTGGAGGGGTGGAGGGATGGCCTTGCCGGCAGTGGGGTATGATACGTCTCCAACGTATCTATAATTTTTGATTGCTCCATGCTACTTTATCTACTGTTTTAGGCAATATTGGGCTTTATTATCCACTTTTATATTAGTTTTGGGACTAACTATTAACCGGAGGCCCAGCCCAGATTTGCTGTTTTATGCCCATTTCATTGTTTCGAGGAAAAGGAATATCAGACGGAGTCAAAACGTAACGAAATCAACTGGAGTAGTTATTTTTGGAAGGAAACCCACCTGATGGACTGGGACTCCATGTCAGAAGATACGGGAGGTGCTCACAAGGGTGGGGGGCGCGCCCCCTGCCTCATGGGGCCCCGTAGCTCCACCGACGTACTCCTTTCACCCATATATACCTACGTACCCTAAAACTTCCAGAACAGAAGATAGATCGGGAGTTCCGCCGCCGCAAGCCTCTAGAGCCATGAAAAACCAATTGGGACCCCTTTCCGCACCTCACGGAGGGGGGATCCATCACCGGTGGCCATCTTCATCATCCCGGCACTCTCCATGACGAGGAGGGAGTAGTTCACCCTCGGTGCTGAGGGTATGTACCAATAGCTATGTGTTTGATCTCTCTCTCGTGTTCCCTCTATGGCACGATCTTGATGTATCCCGAGCTTTGCTATTATAGTTGGATCTTATGTTTCTTCTCCCCCTCTACTCTTTTGTGATGAATTGAGTTTCCCCTTTGAAGTTATCTTATCGGATTGAGTCTTTTATGAGAACACTTGATGTATGTCTTGCCGTGATTATCTGTGATGACAATGGGATATCATGTGCCACTTGATGTATGTTTTGGTGACCAACTTGCGGGGTCCGCCCATGAACCTATGCATAGGGGTTGGCACACGTTCTTGATTCTCCGGTAGAAACTTTGGGGCACTCTTTGAAGTACTTTTATGTTGGTTGGATAAATCTGAGATTGTGTGATGCTTATCGTATAATCATGCCCACGGATACTTGAGGTGACAATGGAGTATCTAGGTGACATTAGGGTTTTGGTTGATTTGTATCTTAAGGTGTTATTCTAGTACGAACTCTAGGGCTATTTGTGACACTTATAGGAATAGCCAAACGGATTGATTGGAAAGAATAACTTTGAGGTGGTTTCGTACCCTACCATAATCTCTACGTTTGTTCTCCGCTATTAGTGGCTTCGGAGTGACTCTTTGTTGCATGTTGAGGGATTGTTATATGATCTATCTATGTTATTATTGTTGAGAGAACTTGCACTAGTGAAAGTATGAACCCTAGGCCTTGTTTCCTACCATTGCAATACCGTTTACGCTTACTTTTACCACTTGTTACCTTGCTATTTTTATATTTTCAGATTACAAATACCTTTATCTACCATCCATATTGCACTTTTATCACCATCTCTTCGCCGAACTAGTGCACCTATACAATTTACCATTGTATTGGGTGTGTTGGGGACACAAGAGACTCTTTGTTATTTGGTTGCAGGGTTGCTTGAGAGAGACCATCTTCATCCTACGCCTCCCACGGATTGATAAACCTTAGGTCATCCACTTGAGGGAAATTTGCTAATGTCCTACAAACATGTGCCCTTGCAGGCCCAACAACGTCTACAAGAAGAAGGTTGTGTAGTAGACATCAAGTTCTTTTCTGGCGCCGTTGCCGGGGAAGCTAGGTAAGTGAAGGTATATCTTTAGATCTTCCAATCCAATCTTTTTGTTTCTTGTTTTAGCACTAGTTTATATTATAAAAGAAAACTACAAAAAATGGAATTGAGTTTGTCTCATACGCTTCATCTTTTTAATATCTTTCGTGAGTATGATGGAAAGGAAAATTGTGCGAAAGTGTTAGAAGAAGAATGCATTAAATTGTTTGGAACTAAATATGTGAATGATGAGCATGATTGCAATGTTGTTAGTATGAATTCCTTGAATATCCATGATGCTAATGGTATGCAAAGCCACAAGCTTGGGGAAGCTATGTTTGATGAATATGATATTTTTTGTCCCCCAAGCTTTGATGAGCAAATTTACTATGATGAAAGCATGCCTCATATCTATGATGATTATTGTGATGACACGTATGCTTTAAAGAATAATGATAACCATGAAACTTGTCATCTTGATCTTAATTCCCAATCACATGATAGTTATTTTGTTGAGTTTGCTCCCACTATTGTTCATGAGAAGAATTTTGCTTATGTGGAGAGTAGTAAAATTTCTATGCAAGTAGATCATGAAAAGAATGCTTTAGGTGCTGGTTATATTGTTGAATTCATTCATGATGCTACTGAAAATTATTATGAGGGAGGAATATATGCTTGTAGGAATTGCAATAATATCAAGTTTCCTCTCTATGTGCTTAAAGTTTTGAAGTTATGCTTGTTTCACCTTCCTATGCAAGTTGATTATTGTTCCCATAAGTTGTTTGCTCACAAAATCCCTATGCATAGGAAGTGGGTTAGACTTAAATGTGTTAGTCATATTCTTCATGATGCTCTCTTTATGTTTCAATTCCTATCTTTTTTGTGAGCATCATTGAAATCATCATGCCTAGCTAGGGGCGTTAAACGATAGCGCTTGTTGGGAGGCAACCCAATTTTATTTTAGTTTCTTGCTTTTTGGTTCTGTTTAGTAATATATAATCCATCTAGTTTCTATTTATATGTGGTTTTATGTTTTAATTAGTGTTTGTGCCAAGTAGAACCTTTGGGAAGACTTGGGTGAAGTCTTTATGATCATGCTGTAAAAAACAGAAACTCTAGCGCTCACGAAATTAGATTCAACTTTTTACTGGAGAGTGCTATTTAGTTGATTCTTTTTGCAAATGATTACTAGACAAATTCCTCAGGTCCACCAATTTATTTTAGAATTTCTGTAGTTCCAGAAGTTTGCGTTAGTTACAGATTACTACAGACTGTTCTGTTTTTGACAGATTCTGTTTTTCGTGTGTTGTTTGCTTATTTTGATGACTCTATGGCTAGTAAAATAGTTTATAAACCATAGAGAAGTTGGAATACAGTAGGTTTAACACCAATATAAATAAATAATGAGTCAATTACAGTACCTTGAAGTGGTGTTTTGTTTTCTTTCGCTAACATAGCTCACGAGTTTTCTGTTAAGTTTTGTGTTGTGAAGTTTTCAAGTTTTGGGTAAAGATTCGATGGACTATGGAATAAGGAGTGGAAAGAACCTAATATTTGGGATTCCCAAGGCACCCCATGGTAATATTCAAGGATAACCAAGAGCCTAAGCTTGGGGATGCCCCGGATGGCATCCCCTCTTTCGTCTTCGTTCATCGGTAACTTTACTTGGAGCTATATTTTCATTCACCACATGATATGTGTTTTGCTTGGAGCGTCATTTTATTTTGTTAGTTTTTTCTTTCTGTTAGTTATAATAATGTTTTGCATATTTAGTTTCAATAAAAAAGTCAAGGATAGCCTTTGCCATGCTTATTTTGCAAAGTATACATGTTGCTGTTTGAAAACAGAAAGTTTACCGCTGTTGCAAAAATTCCCTAGAAAAGTCAGAGAGTAGTATAATGTTGAATCTTTTTGAATATTGAGATCTGATAAATTTATTACAGTGGGAATTTTAGTTAATAATTTTTGGAGTTAGGGAAGTATTGATACTCTTGCATTCTTCACAGACTATACTGCTTTGGCAGATTGCTGTTATGTTTGCATTGTTTGCATATGTTTGCTTGTTTAATGATTCTATTTGAGGATAGGAGTATTAAATATGCAGAGGCATTTAGTATGCAGTGTTGAATAATAATTTAAGTGATTTGTTACAGTAGAAAATGATAAGGTTTTGCATTGGTTTATACTAACCTATCTCACGAGTTCTTGTTGAGTTTGTTGTGAATGAAGCATTTGATAAAAAGAGAAACCATGATATCAGAGGAATTAAGGAGACACAAAAGTTCAAGCTTGGGGATGCCCAAGGCACCCCAATATAATATTTCAAGGAGTCTCAAGCATCTAAGCTTGGGGATGCCCCGGTAGGCATCCCACCTTTCTTCTTCAACAACTATCGGTTAGTATCGGTTGAGCCTAAGTTTTTGCTTCTTCGCATGAGTTGTGCTACCCTTGCAATGTAGTTTTATTCAGCTTTGCTTGCTGTTTGAATACAATACCAAGATATGAAATTATTAAATGGGAGAGTCTTCACGTAGTTGTATAATTATTTAGCTACTCATTGATCTTCACTTATATCTTTTAGAGCACGGTGGTGGATTTGTTTTAAAGAAACTTGATCTCTCATGCTTCACTTAGATTATTTTGAGAGTCGTTAATAGCATGGTATTTTTCTTAATGTTAATATACTTAGTGTTCAAGATATGTGAAACTTTCTTTTTTGGTGAAATAAATACTAAGATAAGTTTGATGCTTGATAATTGTTTTGAGATATGGAGGTAATAATATCAAAGTCGTGCTAGTTGATAATTGTGAATTTGAGAAATACTTGTGTTGAAGTTTGCAAGTCCCGTAGCATGCACTTATGGTTAAAGTTGTGTAACAAATTTGAAACATGAAGTGTACCTGGCTTGTGCATCCTTATGAGTGGCGGTCGGGGACGAGCGATTGTCTTTTCCTACCAATCTATCCCCCTAGGAGCATGCACGTAGTACTTGATTTTTGATGGCTTCTAAATTTTTGCAATAAGTATATGAGTTCTTTTGACTAATGTTGAGTCCATGGATTATACAAACTTTTACCTTTCCGCATTTGCTAGCCTCTTGATGCAGTGCATTGCCCTTTCTCACCTTGAGAGTTGGTGCAAACTTCACCGGTGCATCCAAACCCCGTGATACGATACGCTCTTTCACACATAAACCTCCTTATATCTTCATCAAAACAGCCACCATACCTACCTATCATGGCATTTCCATAGCCATTCCGAGATATATTGCCATGCAACTTCCATCATCATTATTATGACATACATTACTTTTGTCATATTGCCATTGCATGATCATGTAGTTGACATCGTATTTGTGGCAAAGCCACCATGCATTATTTTGCATACATGTCACTCTTGATTCATTGCACCATCCCGGTACATCGCCGGAGGCATTCATATAGAGTCATATTTTGTTCTAAGTTTTGAGTTGTAAGAAAAATAAAAGTGTGATGATCATCATTATTAGAGCATTGTCCCAAGTTAGGAAAGGATGATGGAGACTATGATTCCCCCATAAGTCGGGATGAGACTCCGGACGAAAAAAATAAAAAAAAAGAAGAAGAAAAGCAAGGCAAAAAAAAGGCCCAAAAAAATGAGAGAAAAAGAGAGAAGGAACAATGCTACTATCCTTTTACCACACTTGTGTTCAAAGTAGCACCAAGATCTTCATGATAGAGAGTCTCTCATTTTTTCACTTCCATATACTAGTGGGAATTTTTATGGGACATTTACATCTATGCCCTTAACTCGAACCCACTACTCAGTTTTGCCCCTAATTTTTAGGTATGCACAGTTTTGCCCCTCCGCCGTTAGTTTCACTTATAGAAATGCCCTTCTTCTATTATTACCGTCCGGTCAAAGGTCTTTGACCGTCCTGAAAAAATAGCAAAAAAATTCAAAAAAAATTGAAACTTTGTGGGATCGAAGACACTCATGTCTGCAAGGCGTGTACAAATTTTCATGCCGTTCGGACACCCTGGGAGCTCGTGGCAAAGGAAAACATAAATTTTGTAATGCATGCTAACAAAGAATTCAAAAAATAGAAAAAATCAAAAAATATGAAATTTTGTGGGACTGAAGATATTCAGGTGCGCAAGATGTGTGCACATTTTTGTTGTGTTTGGACATCGTAGGAACTCGTGGAGAAAAAAAATTTAGCTCAAAAAAAACTTTGAGAAAATGCACTATTTTGTTTTTTTTTCTCTAGAGCGCCTCGTACATCATTTGATCACCAAAACTTGCAAGCACCTTGTGCACTCAAGCCTCTTTGACGCCAAATAAAGTCAAAAAATTTTGAACTCTTTTGCTATTTTTTTGAATTTATTGTTCATAGGCATAAGGTATTTTTGTTTTCCTTTGCCACGAGCTCCCGGAGTGTCCAACCAACACAAAAATGTGCACACGCCTTGCGGACATGACTATCTTCGATCGCACCAAATTTCATATTTTTTGATTTTTTTTGCTATTTTTTTCTGGATGGTCAAAGTACTTTGACCGGACGGTAACGGCGCAAAAGGGCATTTCTATAAGTGACACTAACGGCGCAGGGGCAAAACTGAGCATACCTAAAAATTAGGGGCAAAATTGAGTAGTGGGTTCGAGTTAGGGGCAGAACTAGAATTGGCCCAATTTTTATTATAGAACTTGGCTTGTATATTCCAATGATGGGCTTCCTCAAAATGCCCTAGGTCTTCGTGAGCAAGCAAGTTGGATGCACACCCACTTAGTTTCTTTTGTAGAGCTTTCATATAGCTCTAGTGCATCCGTTGCATGGCAATCCCTACTCCTCATGTTGACATCAATTGATGGGCGTCTCCATAGCCCATTGATTAGCCTCGTCAATGTGAGACTTTCTCCTTTTTCGTCTTCTCCACACAATCCCATCATCATATTCTATTCCACCCATAGTGCTATATCCATGGCTCGCGCTCATGTACTGCGTGAAGGTTGAAAAAGTTTGAGATTATTTAAGTATGAAACAATTGCTTGGCTTGTCATCGGGGGTATAGAAGTTGGGAACATCTTTGTGTGACGAAAATGAAGCATAGCCTAAATATATGATTTTGTAGGGATGAACTTTCTTTTGCCATGTTATTTTGATAAGACATGATTGCTTTGATTAGTATGCTTGAAGTATTATTATTTTTGTGTCAATATGAACTTTTGTCTTAAATCTTTCAGATATGAATATTCATATCACAAGTAAGAAAATTTATATTAAAATTATGCCAAAGTATCACTCCGCATCAAAAATTCTTTTTTTATCATTTACCTACTCGAGGACGAGCAGGAATTAAGCTTGGGGATGCTTGATACGTCTCCAACGTATCTATAAATTTTGATTGCTCCATGCTACTTTATCTACTGTTTTAGGCAATATTGGGCTTTATTATCCACTTTTATATTATTTTTGGGATTAACCTATTAACTGGAGGCCCAGCCCAGATTTGCTGTTTTATGCCTATTTCAGTGTTTCGAGGAAAAGGAATATCAGACGGAGTCAAACGGAACGAAATCAATCGGAGAAGTTATTTTTGGAAGGAAACCCACCGATGGACTTGGACTCCACATCGAAGATATGGGAGGTGCTCACGAGGGTGGGGGCGCCCACCCCAGGCGCGCCGCCTCGTGGAGCCCGTAGCTCCACCGACGCATTCTTTCACCCATATATACCTACGCACCTAAAACTTCCAGAACAGAAGATAGATCGGGAGTTCCGCCGCCGCAAGCCTCCAGAGCCACGAAAAACCAATCGGGACCCCTTTCCGGTACCCTGCCGGAGGGGGGATCCATCACCGGTGGCCATCTTCATCATCCCGGCGCTCTCCATGACGAGGAGGGAGTAGTTCACCCTCGGGCTATGTGTTTGATCTCTCTCTTTCGTGTCCTCTCTCGTGTCCCCTCTATGGCACGATCTTGATGTATCCCGAGCTTTGCTATTACAATTGGATCTTATGTTTCTTATCCCCGTCTACTCTCTTGTGATGAATTGAGTTTCCCCTTTGAAGTTATCTTATCGGATTGAGTCTTTTATGAGAACACTTGATGTATGTCTTGCCGTGATTATCAGTGGTGACAATGGGGTATCATGTGCCACTTGATGTATGTTTTGGTGACCAACTTGTGGGTTCCGCCCATGAACCTATGCATAGGGGTTGGCACACGTTCTTGATTCTCCGGTAGAAACTTTGGGGCACTCTTTGAAGTACTTTTATGTTGGTTGGATAAATCTGAGATTGTGTGATGCTTATCGTATAATCATGCCCACGGATACTTGAGGTGACAATGGAGTATCTAGGTGACATTAGGGTTTTGGTTGATTTGTAACTTAAGGTGTTATTCTAATACGAACTCTAGGGATGTTTGTGACACTTATAGGAATAGCCCAACGGATTGATTGGAAAGAATAACTTTGAGGTGGTTTCGTACCCTACCATAATCTCTACGTTTGTTCTCCGCTATTAGTGGCTTTGGAGTGACTCTTTGTTGCATGTTGAGGGATTGTTATATGATCTATCTATGTTATTATTGTTGAGAACTTGCACTAGTGAAAGTATGAACCCTAGGCCTTGTTTCTTACCATTGCAATACCGTTTACGCTCACTTTTACCACTTGTTACCTTGCTGTTTTTATATTTTCAGATTACAAATACCTTTATCTACCATCCATATTGCACTTGTATCACCATCTGTTCGCCGAACTAGTGCACCTATACAATTTACCATTATATTGGGTGTGTTGGGGACACAAGATACTCTTTGTTATTTGGTTGCAGGGTTGCTTGAGAGAGACCATCTTCATCCTACGCCTCCCACGGATTGATAAACCTTAGGTCATCCACTTGAGGGAAATTTGCTACTGTCCTACAAACCTGTGCACTTGCAGGCCCAACAACGTCTACAAGAAGAAGGTTGTGTAGTAGACATCAAGGTAGCGCTTCACAGCGAAGCGTGCTAAGCAGAGCTGCTAGTAGCAGGAGGCGGGAGGCAGGAGCAGGTGGTCCCGGCGGCACTGGAGGAAGAAGACGAGAGATTGAAGATGGATGCCGGTCGTTGGAAGTAAATCCAACGACTATCAATGTCAGAATCATTTGTTGACTAAGTTGACAACGACTTGCGTTGGTTTCAACCTATTGGCCCACATTTCAGCCTCCAAAAATGTGGCACATATTCAACCCATTTTTTTCAGAATTTGCAGTCCATTTGATCTCTTTTTTTGAGAATTACAGTCCATTTGCTAGGCTGGGTAAAAAAATAATGTAGCGTCCATGCGGCCCTTTAAAATTACAGCCCATTCTCACTTTCTTTAAATACACGAATTTGCTGGCTGGCTGAACAAATAATGTAGCGTCCATTCAGCCCATTTATTTTTTCTTAAAAAATTACAACCCATTTGCCCTTTCTCGAAATACACGATTTTGCTGGGCTGGTTCTAATTATAATTTTGGGTTGGGCGCAGCAATGTTATCCAAAAATAAATAGGGGCTGAGCATTTTGTAATAAATATATTTAAATAATAAGTGCTTTATTATTACATTGGTCCTTAAATCTTAGCAAGCTTTTGTACACAATCACCAGGATTTTCATTACCTTAATGTAAAAAAAATCCAGGATTTTATTGTTAAAATTTTAATTTTATAAGTTAATAAGACGTGGGATATTGTTTTCTTATATATGTAAGTATATGTTAAATATATGATGACAATAACAATAATATATAATAACATATAAAATAATATATAATATATATAGTTAGAAGGGAAACATAAGTTTGACCTGGCATTCCTATTCTTATATAGAAAAATAGAACTGACCTCTGCGTTTTCTTCAAAAAATACATAAGTTGGGCTGCAGATGTTTCAGGAAAAATAAAACCTAGGATGGAAGGTCCATAGGCCGGTCAATACATGAAAGCCCTCAAGAAAATACAAACCGACATGTCGTGGGTTGCTCATGTTAAAAAAAAGAGCCTAGACGGGGCAGCCCACAACCCAACTGATACTTGCTGTCCCACTGATAATAAATGTTACCTGCGAGCTCCCCGGCTTCGTTATAAATTTATCTCCTTCAGTAACTACGCTGAAGCACCTCAAAACAACATGTAACTATGTTGACAAACCCGTGGGCCCCAACATCAGTATAGCATTAGGAGGAAGTATTTTTTTCAATGAGGCACTTGCTTGCATACAGCCATAGTCTTGGTGGGTCCCGACTGTCCGCCTCTCCACGTATAGTCCTCTCCAGACTCCTCTCGTTTGTTCAGCATGTTCACAATGGCAAACAGCGGCGTCGCGGCGAGCGTACAAAGGCAGATGACAAGAATGAACCACCGGACCGGGGAAGGCATGCTACAGTAATGGTAGATGTTGTGCCTTATTTCTACCGAAACTACTAAACTATCCCAGTGGCCAAGTGACACTACACGACTGCTGTTCCGCCCGGTTCGATTCCACCTGATGCAGTGAAAATATCTCCAATTCTTTTACCTCTGCCATTATTGACATGTGGGTCCCAGTGTCATCTACGCACACCACATCCAACACTTGCCAAAACATCGTCCCTCGTTTTCTCAATCTTTCGCACACTCGACATTGTGTGGGCATTTTGAAAATAGCATATCTTTTTGACTGTGCATCATATGAAGATGTGCTATGCATGAAGTTGATCAGCATGATGTTAACTGGCTGGTAGTTCCATTTTCGAACATGAGTAAAACTTCCAACATGATGTTATCCCTGTTTGAAAAGGGCGTGTTAATATAAATGCTTTGCCTCTGAAACTTATAGTTTCTTATCTGAAACTGAAACATGCAGTTTCTTCTGTGAGGATCACATTGTCTGCACTTTTATATGAAACTATATATTTTTAAGTGCTAAAATAGATCTCTAGAATTCACAAAATACTTCATATGCTCAATACTGCAAATCTGAAATTCAAAAGATATTCATATCTGAAAGTACTCTCAAGATACACAACACAAAACACAATTCACAACCTGCAAATACTGACAACCCTAAGCTCCTCCTGACAATTCACAACCTGCCCGACTATTGTGTTGGGGGGCAGTCCCCTCCTATTCCTCGACGGCAGACAACCGCCCTGTGAGACGATGTGAATAGCGAGGGAGAGGATGGTGGGGAAGCATCGTCGGGCCAACTGCTTTTCTTCTCTTGCAGCTGGGTTCGGTCGACGAAGACTCCACTGGCTCACTCTGGCACGACACCCTCACAAATGGCACCCTGTAGATGCTCGATCCTTCAATCTCTGGTGGATGCTCCATCTTGGATCGATACTCCCACCGCCGCTGCCTCACGATCGGATTCGGTGAATATGTTTGCTCCATGGCCCAGAGGAGCATCTCTATGTACTCCCGGGCGACTCCCTTCAGGACTATCGCCGCCCTTTCGCTCTGTTGCAGATATTTGGTCATAGATGTCGCTGTCACCGCTAGTTGGTCTTTGTTGTCAAACCAAGATTGCATCTCCAACATCCTAGCTAGCTTCACAGGGTTGCCGTCTGCGATCCTCACGTATCAGTTGTACTCCTCCATCGATCTACTTCTCCACAACACCTTCACTCGCCGGCGGTGGTTTTTGAATGGAAGAGGAGAGGAGCGGCGCTGGTTTTGGATTAGAACGGGAGAGGAGCGGCGCTAGTTTTGCATTGGAACAGAAGAGGAGGGGCGGTGGTTTTCAAATGGAAGAGGAGAGGAGCGGCACTGGATTTTGATTGGAATAGGAGAGGAGTGGCGCTGGTCTTGGAAGTATTTTTTTTGTTTTGTGTATTTTGGGTCAAAGTTTGACCTCGTACAGCATTTGACAAGCAAAACGTGAATGCATGTCACCAAAAATTATATCCTTTGGTTCGTATCTAAATGTACTTTCAAATTATATTATTTTTGCTACGTATAACATATATTTTATTTGTGAAAACCATGATCAATTGTGACCCAGAATAAAAGGGAGAATAGTTAATGTGGGTTCGCTTTCTTAATTGAAGGGTAATTTGATTTTGATCCAGTCACAGCGAGCTGGCCCTCTCGTACAATCCTAAATCGCTACTGCACGCTCCTCTCCCTATTCTCCATTGCAAAACCACCTCCTCTCCTCCCCACCATCTCCATTCCAAAAACATTGTCTTGCCTCTCCCTCTTCTTCATTGCAAAACCATCGTCTCGCCTCTCCCTCTTCTCCATTGCAAGACCATCGTCTCGCCTCTCCCTCTTCTCCGTTACAAACCTACCCCCTCAAGGTGAAAGTCAGGCGGAGGTGGTGGGCGTACAAGTCGAAGGTCGAGCATCCAGAGGATAACGAATCGATCGAGTACGGTGTGTCGTTCGTGAGGGTGCAGAGCCAGCCGGAGCCACAGGAGTATTCGTTCTCCCACCGCAAGAGGAGGCCGGATGGCGTGACGTCGCTTCCCCACTGTTCTCCACGGTTCCCTCGACGCTCACCTCATTTCAACAGCGGCGGTAGGGTTTAAGGTAAGCTTCGCACTAACCTAATCTTCCATCTGCCCATGCTTACAATCAGTGTGATGGCTAATGAAAATCATGCTTACAATCAGTCTCCGAGTACTACGCCACTCACACTAAAATAGCTCTGGACCAAAAACAAAGTTATGACACTGTGTACAACTAAACAAAAATAGATTGGTGCTTCTTTCAGAAAAGAGTACTCCCTAGAAAAGTTCCAGTATAAGCTACTAGTATTTGGTTAGAGGATTTGCTACCAAGAAAGATCCATCCACAGAGAGCGCCACACATCCCACTGGTGGTGGAAGCCAATGCTTAGATGGAGCATGGTTAGTGTCGGTAATTTTTACTTGGCACGCCTCACACTCTGCATATATGTCGGTTCGATCTGTACATTTGTGCAGTTCCACCAAAATGCAGCTGAATAAACCTGTTTACACAGATAATGAAAAAGTGTGATTACATTATAGTGGCACTAGTTGATGAAACATACACTAATAAATATAAGAAAATATTGCGATAGTGTCATAGTATTGTAGTGACCCAACCCAAATGGATCGAAGTCTCTGTGCTTACGTGTCATCCCTGGATCGGTATGCTGACACACACAGTACTCGAGGAATTATGCGACCCGACCCAAATGGATCGAAGTCTCTGTGCTTATGTGTCATCCCTGGATCGGTATGCTGACACACACAGTACTCGAGGAATTATAACAGAGTTCAATCACACACTTTATTACATCGAGATCCTCAAAAGAGTATTTATTACAATAATATGGCCAAAGGCCATCTAAAATAAAATAACTGCGGAAGCATCGAAGGTAAATGAGTCCATCCAACTCCACGACAAATTGAGTGTAGAACAACGACCTATCGCACCTTTAATCCTCGTCGGAAAAGTCTGCAACATGAGACGTTGCAGCCATGTAGGTCAGCACATGGAATACGCTGGCAATTTTCACACCATAGAATAATAATGAAAAAAATATCTCTATATGCAAATTTAGCTGGTGGAAGCTCTAAGTTTTATTTGGCATAAAGCTAATTTTACCCTACAACAAAGGAATAATTTTTTTATTACTACTAAGTTAAAATGCCATAATTGAGAAGGTTCCTCCAACTCAATCCCAAAATTCCCAAGTTATTAGTAACCCAATAATTTTATTAAATAGAGTGATGAGATCAACCAATAATTCACTTCTAGATACTCAAGATGTCCGTAACCGGGGACACGGCTAATCATGATTAGTTTGTACACTCTAGAGAGGTTTGCGCACTTTTCCCCACAAGACTCGACCACCTCCATGATCGGAAGATCGAGACATAGCCTTCGTAAGCGTTTGCCCTTAACCTGGTAGATCGGTACACCTACTTTCCCTACATCAGCTAGTCTACCACGGAAAGAGGTCACACAACTTACTCAACTATGCCAGAGCCCATAATGGCTTGTCGCTGCACACGGAAGTTTCTAGGCATGAAATATCTTATGATCCCTTTGAGCCTGGGTGGCGGACCTAGGTTAATCACACTGCACTCGGGATTCCCTTGGGCAAGAATCGGTTACTCCAGTGCCCCAAACAATCCACCAGATGTGTATTAAAGTTGCCACCTTATGTTGTCCCAAAATTATTATCTCTCGCAACTTGCATGGATCACTCAAACCAATCCCCGTCTACGAGCATGGCTAAGCAATATATGACATAACGAAAATTCCCAGGGTGATCAAAGGTCATAGGTTCCTACCACATGAACTACATAGCATATCCACATGTTCCCAATCCTATCCGTGCAATCTTTGAGGGTTAAACTAATGCATAGTAAAAACTGGGTATAAAAAAATTATGATCAAAGTGTGAACTTGCCTTGCTGACGTTCGTTGAACTGTGAAGATTCGTAGTAGCAAGCTTCGCACTCCGGATGGTCTAGCGTAAGCAAGCAATAACATACATAAGCATCCAAGCAAAGATCCAAAAATAAAACAAATGAAAGACTTCGAAAAACTCCAAAACATCCAAATAAAGTTTCTGTACAGAACGTAATTTTTATAGTAGCAAAAAAATATGTGTGTTTGGGTTTAACAGAAAGTACACGTTACGAGCTTCGATTCTCAAAAAGAATCACCTAAAACGGAGTTACGAAACTTGAGATACGGCCTAACGAAGTTTGAATTTAGATCTGTTTGAATTCAAATTTTAAAATTTTCAAAAATATTTTTCGTTTGGTTCTCTGGATAGAGGGGATTTTTATGAACTAGTAGGAAAAAGAATCAACTAAATCGGATCAATAGACTAAAAGATATACAAGAAACAAGAATTGGTATAGAATCTGAGATTGAAAAAATCTTTGGAAAAAGAGAAAATTTGGCACAGGTGTTCACCGGACTTGTCGCCGGCGACGAGGAAGAAGGCGGCTCCGGTGTGTTTGGCGAAGGACGCGTGTGGGACGGTGTAGAGGACGATGAGTTGAACCACTTGCACAAGTTATGGTGGTAGATTGCTTCCTGTACACACGGTGAGAGGTCGCCGGAATTCGCGAACTCCCATGAGCAATTGGAGAGGTTAGAGAGAGGGAAAACTCTAGAAGGAGAGGGCTTGGACGAGGGGCTAGAGGTCTACTGTGGGTGCTTTATATAGGGCTTGGGGAGGTCCAGAGTTGGGTGGGCGAGATGTGTTAATGGCTGCAGTTTCAAGCGCTCATGGTGGCCATTAGAGAGGGAATTAAGGCGCACTAGTGAAGGGGAAGGGGTAGAGGAAGGCGAGGGGTTCCGCTCAGAGCGGGCTTTGGAGCGAGGGAGAGGAAGGGAGGGTGGGCGCTGGGTGGAGATGTGTTGGTGCGTGCTCTCCAGACATGAACGCTCAAGGAAGAAGATGAAGCGAATGGGTCGTGGGAAGGCCGGGCCCATTGGGCTGCGTTTTTAATGTATAAATGAAATACCGAAAATACAAATAAAAAATTAGCCTAAAAATCCCAGAAAATTCCACATAATTATATGGTCTGATATATGACCTTGTGAACATTTATCCGGCCTAAAATGCAAGTTTTCAAAAATAAACTTTTTGCTAAACTAATAAAATAAATTGCAAATAAAACTCAACAAATATATTTTGGTTCCAAATTCAATTTCCAATATTTTCCTTCTATTTTTGAAGAAGTCCTTTTATCTTCTTTTTTTTAAATAATGGAAATGAATTTTTTTTTGTGAAACCAAATTTGATCCAAACTCCCAACTTTGAAAAAAAATCAAAATTGGTTTTTAGGGAAACTTCCAACTCTTTCTTTTGGTCCTTGAGTTGCTCAAAGTTCCTTGGATCAAAAAAAATCAAATAAAACAAATGGGGCAAAATGCATAAATCATGGATGCATATGAATGATCTATTATAAACATCCAAATTGAAAATTGGGATGTTACAAACCTACCCCCTTAAGATGAATCT
Source organism: Aegilops bicornis (assembly GCA_021605145.1). Classification (NCBI taxonomy): domain Eukaryota; kingdom Viridiplantae; phylum Streptophyta; class Magnoliopsida; order Poales; family Poaceae; genus Aegilops; species Aegilops bicornis. The sequence goes on along the minus strand of CM038675.1, from coordinate 455,993,109 downwards.
CGCCCTCGAGATTCGGGTTGGCTAGCAAAAATGTGTGGGTGGTCCTGTCGGAGATCATCTTCTCATTCCCAAGTGGCTTCTTCCTCAGTATGATGACTCCACTGAACCTTGCAAAACTTGATGACCTTGCTGTGGGTAACTCTGCTTGCAGTCTCGAGAATCTTGATGGGCTTCTCCTCATAGGTCAGATCAGTATCCAACTGTATGGCCTCAAGTGGTACTGTATCTCTCAAAGGAATATCGGCCATCTAGGCATGACACTTCTTCAACTGGGAAACGTGAAACACATCATGAACTCCTGACAAGGCATCTGGTAATTCCAACTTGTAGGCAACTTCACCCATGCGTTCTAAAACTCTGTAGGGCCCCACAAACCGTGGTGCTAACTTTCCTTTGACTCCAAATCGTTTAACTCCTCAAGTGGTGACACACGCAGATATGCTCTATCTCCGACTTCATAGGTTACCTCCTTGCGTTTAGTATCGGCATAACTCTTCTGTCTGGATTGGGCTACCTTGAGTCTGCCGCGAATCAACTTGACTTTCTCCTCTGAATCTCTAATTAAATCTGGTCCGAATAATTTACGGTCTCCAACTTCATCCCACATCAATGGTGTCCTCCACCTCCTTCCGTACAAAGCTTCGAAAGGGGCCATTTTCAAACTAGCTTGATAGCTGTTGTTATATAAGAATTCTGCGTATGGCAAATTATCATCCCAACTAGATCCATAATCTAGTGCACAAGCTCTCAACATGTCCTCCAGAATCTGGTTGACTCTCTCGGTCTGCCCATCTGTCTGCGGATAAAAGGCTGTACTGAACTCTAGCCTGGTACCCAAAGTTTCGTGTAACTGATGCCAAAACTTTGAGGTAAACCGTGTTCCTCTATCTCGACACGATGGTCCTCGAATTCCATGCGCATATACAATCCTGGTCATGTATATCTTGGCTAACTTAGCACTTGTATATGTGGTTTTCACGGGATGAAGTGAGCTACCTTAGTCAAGCGATCAACCACTACCCAAATAGAATCATAGCTTTGATCGGGTCCTGGGTAATCCTGTAATGAAGTCCATGCCAAGCTTGTCCCACTCCCAATCTGGTATCGGCAAAGGCTGAAGCAATCCTGCTGGTTTCTGGTGCTCTGCCTTAACCCTCTGAAATACGTCACATACTGCGACATACTCGCCAATATCCTTCTTCATACCTGTCCACCAGAAACTTCCCTTCAAGTCCAAATACATCTTGGTGTTGCCCGGGTGTATTGAATAAGCCGAATCATGAGCCTCCTGAAGAATCAACTTCCCGATCTCTGTGTCATTTGGCACGTAAATATGCTGCTCAAACCATAAGGTTCTGTGTTCATCCTCACAAAATCCTTCTGCCTTTCCTTGGTTCATCCTTTCCTTTATTTCCGCAATACCTTTTTCTAACTTCTGGGCTTCTCAGATTTTTCCCAACAAAGTGGATTGAATTTCCATTGCGGCAACAAAACCTCGTGGTACTATCTCCAATCGAAGTTCTTTGAGATCATCAATTAACTCCTGAGGTAGTTCTCCTGCTGTGAGAGTATTGACATAACTCTTGCGGCTCAATGCATCTGCCACAACATTGGCCTTTCCTGGGTGATAGTGCAATTTCATGTCATAATCCTTTATGAGCTCCAACCATCTTCTCTGCCTGAGTTTCAACTCCTTCTGCGTGAAGATGTATTTCAAACTCTTGTGATCTGTGTAAACATCACACCTGTTTCCAATAAGGAAATATCTCCAGGTCTTGAGTGCGTGCACTACGGCTGCTAACTCCAAATCATGTGTGGCATAATTCCGCTCATGAGGTCGAAGCTGATGCGAGGCATATGAAACAACTCTTCCTTCTTGCATAAGAACACCTCCAAGTCCCTGACGAGAAGCGTCGCAATATACTTGGAAATCCTTGCGTATATTCGGAAGAATTAGCACTGGGGCTGTGACCAAACGCTTTCTTTAGCTCCTCGAAACCGGCCTCACATTCGCCGGTCCAAACAAACTTAGTGTCTTTCTTCAATAACTCATCATGGGCTTCGCGATCTTGGAGAAATTCTCAATAAACCTCCGGTAATATCCTGCAAGTCCAAGAAAACTGCGTATCTCTCCGACTGAGGTGGGTGCCTTCCATTCGGTGACGGCTTCAACCTTGGAGGGGTCTACTGCTATTCCTTCTCCTGATATAACATGTCTGAGAAATCCGACTTCCTTCAACCAGAATTCGCACTTGCTGAACTTTGTGAATAATTGATGTTCCCCGAGCTTCTCTAGAACCAAGCGCAAATGGTCCTTGTGTTCTTCTTCATTCTTCAAGTAAATCAATATGTCATCAATGAATACCACAACAAACCTATCCAAGAACTCCATGAATACCTTATTCATCATACTCATAAAATAGGCAGGGGCATTAGTCAAACCAAAAGACATGACCGTGTACTCATAAAGTCCGTATCTCGTGGTAAAAGTTGTCTTGGGTATATCCTCGCTCGAATCTTCACCGGTGATATCCTCGATCGAAGATCGATCTTGGAGAAAACTTTTGCTCCTTGTAGCTGGTCAAACAAATCATTGATCATTGGTAGAGGGTACTTGTTCTTAATCGTCACCTCGTTTAGCGCATCGATAATCTACAACCATTCTCAAGGTTCCATCCTTCTTCTCAACTAGAAGCACGGGGCTCCCCATGGTGATGAACTCGGTCGAATATAACCTTTCTCCAATAATTCCTTAATCTGCTTCTTAATTTCCTCCAGATCATTTGCGGGAATCCGGTACGGTCTCTTGGATATTGGTCCGGTGCCTGGTAACAATTCGATCAAAAACTCTATGTCCCAATCCGGTGGCATGCCGGGCAATTCCTCGGGGAATACATCGAGATAATCCTTCACAACTGGTACTTCCTCCTGAACAACTCCCGAAAGAGAATTCACTTGAGTCCTCTTTGGCGTATGCCTCGACACATACTTGATCCGCTTCCCCTCTGGGGTGGTGAGAAAAATCGAATTACTGGCACAATCAATATTCCCTTCATACTTGGATAGCCAGTCCATGCCTAGGATCACGTCCAATCCTTGGGATTCTAGGATAATGAGGTCGGTGGGGAAAACGTGTCTCCCTATGGTCAATGGTAATCGAAAACATCCCGACTAGCCATATACTCGCCTCTGGGAACTCACTAACATAGGTGACTTAAGGGCTACGGTCGGCAACTTAAACTTATCCACAAACCCCTTGATATGAATGAATGTGATGCACCAAAGTGTCAAAAGAACAAGGGCTGTAAATGAATTAACCAAGAACTTACCAACAACGATGTCAGGCTGGTCATAAACTTCCTCCACATTGACATGGTTCACCTGACCTCTGGTGAAAGGATTGGGCTTCTTGCCTCCAGAGCTTCCATTTCCATTCCGTTCTTCGCCTCGTGGCAATCGGTGGCATAGTGTCCAGTTTTCCCACACTTGAAACAGGTAATGTGGCTCAGATCCTTCTTTGCCGGTGTAGCGGGGTTGGACTGATGTTGATTGTTGTTTCCTCCATTCCCATTTCCATTCCTATGGCCATTATGGTTGTGTCCATTCCCTCCATGATGTGAATGTCCTCCGTGGTTATGGTGAGTGTGTCCACCATACTTGCCGGATCTCGATCCATTATTTCCAGTACGGGTATAGCGAGGCTTCGCTGAACACCGAGTTGTACTTTCCTGTCTGCATTTCCTCTTGCGATTCTCCACCTGCTGCTTGCCTTCCGTAATGAGAGCCTTGTCGACCAACTCTTGATAATTGTTAAAGGTAGCCATACCAATCAAGTCCCAGATCATCGTTTAGTCCCTCCAAATTTCTCCCGCTTAGCGGCATCATCGGCCACGTCTCCGGGAGCATAACTGGATAACTGGCTGAATTCCTCCACATAATCACCAACGGAACGATTTCCCTGGCGTAAGTTGCGGAACTCACGCTTCTTCAGACTCATAGCTCCGGCTGAAATATGTACAGTACAGAACGCCTGCTGGAACTGATTCCAAGTCACATTGGCTATGGGGATTGTGGTGGTGTAATTCTCCCACCACGAGGCTGCTGGTCCATCCAGTTGATGTGCGGCAAAGCGCAACTTCTCAACGTCAGTGCATCCTGCGGTGGTCAGCTCTCTTCCGATCTTGCGAAGCCAGTCATCTGCAACGATCGGCTCCGTGCTGCTAGAGAACACTGGTGGATTCAACCTTAGGAAACGGGTAAGGTTGTCGAATCGGGGTGATGGCGGTGGGTTGTTGTTGTTCGTTCTCGATTACGGATGAGTAGCCGCATGAGGGCATTCAGTTCCGGATCAACTGGGTAAGTTCCGTGGGAAATCCGGGTCACGCCTTGGAGGCATCTTTTAGGTTTAGAGTTGATTAGAAATTAGAATAGAATAAGGTCCTAATGAGAGAAATCACTACCCATATGCTTGTGATAGCAAGAATATTTCAAATCAAGCAATTCACATAGATCACACCACACAAGCAAAAACCTACAGGTAAGGTCATATCCACAAGAGATATGATCTCTTCATACTACCGCGATCATTCGTTGGACTCAACTTGGTAGTGGTGGTCTGAACTAAATCTTCTCAAATCGAAGTCGACTCTAGCTTCTTCTTCTTCTTATTCAATGATGTCTCCATAGGTCATGGTCTCCTCGGGCTGAGCAACTTGGTGATGGGGTTCAACAACTATTTTATTGAAGTGGAGAAGAGATAGAAATGAATAGAGATGAGTATAGACCAACGGATATTGAAGGAAGTCATAAAATAGAGTTTTCTTCCTATGGCTTTCCATTTCCTAATGGTCGCGTCCTACAGTCAGCGTGTGCTCTGATACCATCTTGTAGCGACCCGACCGAAATGGATCGAAGTCTCTGTGCTTACGTGTCATCCCTGGATCGGTATGCTGACACACACAGTACTCGAGGAATTATGTGACCCGACCCAAATGGAACGAAGTCTCTGTGCTTACGTGTCATCCCTGGATCGGTATGCTGACACACACAGTACTCGAGGAATTATGCGACCCGGCCCAAATGGATCGAAGTCTCTGTGCTTACGTGTCATCCCTGGATCGGTATGCTGACACACACAGTACTCGAGGAATTATAACAGAGTTCAATCACACACTTTATTACATCGAGATCCTCAAAAGAGTATTTATTACAATAATATGGCCAAAGGCCATCTAAAATAAAATAACTGCGGAAGCATCGAAGGTAAATGAGTCCATCCAACTCCACGGCAAACTGAGTGCAGAACAACGACCTATCCCACCTTTAATCCTCGTCGGAAAAGTTTGCAACATGAGACGTTGCAGCCGTGTAGGTCAGCACATGGAATATGCTGGCAATTTTCACACCATAGAATAATAATGAAAAAAATATCTCTATATGCAAATTTAGCTGGTGAGGCTCTAAGTTTTATTTTGCATAAAGCTAATTTTACCCTACAACAAAGTAATAATTTTTTTATTACTACTAAGTTAAAATGCCATAATTGAGAAGGTTCCTCCAACTCAATCCCAAAATTCCCAAGTTATTAGTAACCCAATAATTTTATTAAATAGAGTGATGAGATCAACCAATAATGTACTTCTAGATACTCAAGATGTCCGTAACCGGGGACACGGCTAATCATGATTAGTTTGTACACTCTGCAGAGGTTTGCGCACTTCTCCCCACAAGACTCGACCACCTCCATGATCGGAAGATCGAGACATAGCCTTTCGTAAGCGTTTGCCCTTAACCCTGGTAGACCGTACACCTACTTTCCCCTACATCAGCTAGTCTACCACGGAAAGAGGTCACACAACTTACTCAACTATGCCAGAGCCCATAATGGCTTGTGGCTGCACAAAGAAGTTTCTAGGCATGAAATATCTTATGATCCCTTTGAGCCTGGGTGGCGTACCTAGGATAATCACACGGGTACTCCGGGATTCCCCTTGGGCAAGAACTGGTTAATCCAGGTGCCCCAAACAATCCACCCAGATGTGTATTAAAGTTGCCACCTTATGTTGTCCCAAAATTATTATCTCTCGCAACTTGCATGGATCACTCAAACCAATCCCCGTCTACGAGCATGGCTAAGCAATATATGACATAACGAAAATTCCCAGGGTAATCAAAGGTCATAGGTTCCTACCACATGAACTACATAGCATAGCCACATGTTCCCAATCCTATCCGTGCAATCTTTGAGGGTTAAACTAATGCATAGTAAAAACTGGGTATAAAAAATTATGATCAAAGTGTGAACTTGCCTTTGTCGACGTTTGTTGAACTGTAAAGATCAGTAGTAGCAAGCTTCGCACTACGGATGATCTAGCGTAAGCAAGCAATAACATACATAAGCATACAAGCAAATATCCAAAAAGAAAACAAATGAAAGACTTCGAAAAACTCCAAAACATCCAAATAAAGTTTCTGTACAGAATGTAATTTTTATAGTAGCAAAAAAATATTTGTGTTTGGGTTTAACATAAAGTACATGTTACGAGCTTCGATTCGCAAAAAGAATCACCTAAAATGGAGTTACGAAACTCGAGATACGGCCTAACGAAGTTTGAATTCAGATCTGTTTGAATTCAAATTTTAAAATTTTCAAAAATATTTTTCGTTTGGTTCTCTGGATAGAGGATTTTATGAACTAGTAGGAAAAAGAATCCACTAAATCGGATCAATAGACTAAAAGATATACAAGAAACAAGAATTGGTATAGAATCTGAGATTTAAAAAATACGGAAAAGAGAAAAATTTGGCTGGTGTTCACGGACTTGTCGCCATGACGAGGAAGAAGGCGGCTCTGGTGTGTTTCAGCGAAGGACGCGTGCGGGACGGTGTAGAGGACGATGAGTTGAACCACTTGCACAAGTTATGGTGGTAGATTGCTTCCTGTACACACGATGAGAGGTCGTCGGAATTCGCGAACTCCGGCGAGCAATTGGAGAGGTTAGAGAGAGGGAAAAACTCTAGAAGGGGAGGGCTTCGGATGAGGGGCGAGAGGGCTACCAGGGGTGCTTTATATAGGGCTTGGGAGGTCCAGAGTTGGTGGGGCGAGATGTGTTAATGGCTGCAGTTTCAAGTGCTCATGGTGGCCATTAGAGAGGGAATTAAGGCGCACTAGTGAAGGGGAAGGGGTAGAGGAAGGCGAGGGGGTTCCGTTCAGAGCGGCTTTGGAGCGAGGGAGAGGAAGGGAGGGGTGGGGCGCTGGATGGAGATGTGTTGCGTGCGTGCTCTCTGTACATGAACGCTCAAGGAAGAAGATGAAGCAGAATGGGTCGTGGGAAGGCTGGGCCTACTGGGCTGCGTTTTTTTTAACAGAAGCAATGAAATACCGAAAATAAAAAAAAGCCTAATAATCCCAGAAAATTCCACATAATTATATGGTCTTATATATGACCTTGTGAACCTTGGCGGAACCAATCTAGGGCTCTGGCGGAGCTGTTCTGCCGGAGACACTTCCCTCCGGGAGGGGGAAATCATCGCCATCTTCATCACCAAAGCTCCTCTCATCGGGAGGGGGACAATCTCCATCAACATCTTCAGCAGCACCATCTCCTCTAAAACCCTAGTTCACCTCTTGTATCCAATTCTTGTCACTAAGTCTGAGATTGGTAACTGTGGGTTGCTAGTAGTGTTGATTACTCCTTGTTGATGCTACTTGGTTTATTTGGTGGAAGACCATATGTTCAGATCCATTATGCATATTAATACTCCTCTGATTATGAACATGAATATTCTTTGTGAGTAGTTACGTTTGTTCCTGGGGACATGGGAGAAGTCTTGCTATTAGTAGTCATGTGAATTTGGTATCCGTTCGATATTTTGATGAGATGTATGTTGTCTCTCCTCTAGTGGTGTCATGTGAACGTCGACTACATGACACTTCACCATTGTTTAGGCCTATAGGAAGGCATTGGGAAGTAATAAGTAGATGATGGGTTGCTAGAGTGACAGAAGCTTAAGCCCTAGTTTATGCGTTGCTTCGTAAGGGGCTGATTTGGATCCACATGTTTCATGCTATGGTTAGGTTTACCTTAATACTTCTTTTGTAGTTGCGGATGCTTGCAATAGGAGTTAATCATAAGTGTGATGCTTGTCCAAGTAAGGACAACACCCAAGCACCGGTCCACCCACATATCAAATTATCAAAGTACCGAACGCGAATCATATGAACGTGATGAAAACTAGCTTGACGATAATTCCCATGTGTCCTCGGGAGTGCTTTTCTCTATATAAGAGTTTGTCTAGGCTTGTCCTTTGCTACAAAATGATTGGGCCTCTTGCTGCACTTTATTTACTTTTGTTACTTGTTGCTCGTTACAAATTACCTTATCACAAAACTATCTGTTACCGATAATTTCAGTGCTTGCAGAGAATACCTTACTGAAAACCGCTTATCATTTCCTTCTGCTCCTCGTTGGGTTCGACACTCTTACTTATCGAAAGGACTAGATAGATCCCCTATACTTGTTGATAGAGGCAAAGGTGTCCCGATGTTTCGATGAGATAGCAATCGTTTTCTGTGGGAGTCGACTTTGACGATCCGACTACGAACGTGTGAAGACGTCGCGCCTTAGCAATCGCTAAACCAACTTCCGAGGGGTTATTGACCACGCCGGAGCACGATCAACCTGACCACGAGGGTCTATTTCCTGCGAGCAAACGAAGAACAAGCAAGAAACTGAGATTGCAATCTGGATATTTCGAATAAAAGAGGAAAGCTTTATTAATGAAGGTGGGGTTCTGTGACGCCTTGGTCTGGTCGTTGAACACAAACGAAGTACGCGAAGTTGCAGCTATGGCGAACTTTTGATCTAAACAAAACCCAAAGTCTAAACGGTGCCCTAAGGGCTGTATATATGGAGGAAGTGGGGGGGGGGGGATTTCGTGGCCCTTGGGGAAGGGGTCCGAAACCAACCCTATCTCTTGTTTCCCCACACATACGGACTCTAAAAACAGCCTATACTTATGTATTTCGAAATTACATGGGCGTGGCCCAATAATAAGGTGACGCAGCACCTAGAATAGCCTCTGGACGAAATTTATGAAGTGGCATCTTGTATATTTCGTCCAAGGCTTCATTCACTCCTTATGGTGGCTTCAAAGTCCTGAAATCATCACTTGTAAGTCCGTTCTTATTCCCCTTGCACATGCCATCAACTCCATGCTTGTTCTTGATCCAATGTTCATCCTTCTCCAGGCTAGGCCCTTCATTTGTAAGCAAAACAACTAATTCATCATAGCAGCGGAAAGGTTGCATACAAGATACATATAGGTGAAGAACATGCAAGCGTACAAGCATGAGGAAGATGAACTGAAGAAATGAAAAACAGCGTAATGAAAACCTTCAGTTCAAATTCTTTGGAAGGTAGATCGCAAATTCTTCGGCAACGGAAATACATAAGATAAGAGTGAGGGATTTTAAACCAGTTAGGCTCGGTGAAGACACAAGGATTTGGAACACCAGTTCTAGTTGTTGTATCAATTGTACATCTGGTTGAGGCGGCTGAGACGAACTCAGAGGACACTTAGTCCTCACTGTATTCCTCTTGAGCCAAGGTCACTTAGAACTTCCTCAATCACTCGTGGTAAGTCTTGAAGGTAAACTTCCAAAACCTTCACAGACTTGTTCAACACTACAATGACTCTTGGGTGCTTAGAACATGGCGCCTAACCGTCTGGAAGAATGACAATCTTCAAAGGTAACAAGCGTCGGATCACACATATCAATCTCTTGAGTGATGCTCAATCACTTTGGCTCTGGTTGGGTTTTTCCTCACTTAGGATTCTCTCAAAGTTAAATGGGAGGATGAGTTCTTTGTTAATTGACAAGTGTCAAGTTCTCTCTAGAGCAACCAACCAACAAGTGGTTGTGGGGGGGGGGGCTATTTATAGCTAGGGGCAACCCGACATGAATTGTTATAAATGCCTTTCTCAGACATGACTGTTGTCAGGATAAGGATCCACTCAACAGCTGGCACACGGCGCATCGACAGTCGGAAAATTGAACTCTCAATTTCGTTGGGGCACTCAATTTTGTCACGATAGGCAGATCGCACTAGCGAAACCCTAACTCCTCATCCTGACCAAATTCATCAGCGGCCAAGTGAACTTCATCACTGTCGCTAGAAAATTTGTCAGTTGTTTCGAAGATTTCCGAAGGCTTCACTCGACGCGGCTTGTGTATGTATAGGTTTGATCATCACTTTGGAAATGTGAGCCATGATTCACCTAGACCCCCTTTAACAGTACAGTTTTTCCTATGACTCAAAAATAATAAGAAAGAAACTACGAAAACAGAAGTCTTCAAGCTTCAAAGTCTTCATATCAATTTCTACAAAGGCCGTACCAATTTCTTCACTTGAAGAAATGCATTTTTAGGAGTCGTCTTCCATGGGTTAAACCAAAGCTTTAAGGACTATAACTCTTGTGTAAACTCACAAAAACATTAGTCCCTCAACCCATTTGTCTTCGATACTCCAAAATCATTAAAGGGGCACTTCATGCACTTACACATGATCATAGAGCTGACATGATATTTTGTGGCAAATCCATCGTTCATCATTATAATACATGTTAAGCTAAATCATTGCACATCCTGGTACACTGCCAGAGGCACTCATATGTATTCAATTCTTCCAGTTTTTTTGAGTTGTAAGTAAATTAAAGTGTGATGACCATCATTATTAGAGTGTATCCCCATCTGTGAGGATATGAATTGGAGGAGACTTATGGTTCCTTGGAAAAGAGGGGATGAGGCACGCGAGGCCATTCAAAAAAAAGAAAAAAGAAAAAATGGGAGAAAAAGAGAGAAGGCGCACACTACTATCCTTTACCACACTTGTGCTTTAAAGTAGCACCATGTATTTCATATAGAGATTCTTCATGATTTCCATTTTCATATACTAGTGGTATTTTTACATTATTGGAACTTGACTTGCACATTCCGATGACGAGCTTCTTTAAATGCTCGAGGTCTTCATGAGCAAGTAAGTTGGATGCACACCCACTTAGTTTCATATAGTGAGCTTTCATACATTTATAGCTCTAGTGCATTCGTTGCATGGCAATCCCTACTCCTCGCATTAACATTGATTGTAAATACTACAAAAAATACACTTCCATGATGATACGTGTTTGTCACAGTAGGTCACGTTTTCTGTCATGCATGTACATCCATGACGATTTTATGACAGAATCAAGATAGTCATACCCGTGTCGTCAGAGAAGTGTTCCATGACATTACCAAAATTATCATCACGGAAGTGTCCACTTCCATGACGATAAATCACGCGTCATAGAAGTGCTTTTGTCAAGGGTAACCGACACGTGACATCCACCATATCGGCTCGCTGTTAAGCTATCGGGTTCTGGTTTGGATCCGATAACCCGTTAATAGCCCTGACCAATGGGTTTTCCACGTGTAAACTTCTGATACGCCGGAGGATCCACGTGTCAACTCAGCCTCGGACTCGCGACTATTCAAATCACGGAAGATCCGATGCAAGCGCCGAAGGGACGGCGCCTCCGCGTTCAACACACGAACAGCCCGGGAATGTCTCATCCTTCTTGATCCAGCAAGGGAAGAGGAGAAGTTGAGGGAGAGCTCTGGCAGCACGACGGCGTAGTGGTGGAGCTTGTGTTCTCTGGCAGGGCTTCGGCAAGCACTACAGAGGAGGAGGAGTTGGAGGGGGGAAGGGTTGCGCCAGGGCTAAGGTGTCACTACCCTCCCACCCCCCACTATTTATAGGGTGAAGGGGAGAGGGGGCAGCCCCCCTAGTTGCATCTAAAGGGGGGGTGGCGGCCAAGGGGATAAGACTTGCCCCCCAAGCAGGTGGGAGGCGCCCCCACCCCCTAGGGTTTCTAACCCTAGGTGCCTTGGGCCCTTGGGGGGCGCACCAGCCCACTAGGGGGCTGGTTCCCACCCATGTTCAGCCCACTTGGCCCCCGGGGTAGGTGCCCCACCCGATGGATCCCCGGACACCTTTTGGTGGTCCCGGTACAATACCGATAACCCCTAAAATGTTCCGGCGACTGAAACTAGACTTCCCATATATAAATCTTCACATATGAACCATTTTGGAACTCCTCGTGACGACCGAGATCTCATTCAGGACTCCGAACAACTTTCGGAAACCACATACAATTTCCCATAACAACTGTAGCGTCACCGAACCTTAAGTGTGTAGACCCTACGGGTTCGGGAACCATGCAGACATGACCGAGACACATCTCTGGCCAATAACCAATGGCGGGATCTGGATACCCATATTGGCTCCCACATGTTCCACGATGATCTCATCTGATGAACCACGATGTCGGGGATTCAATCAATCTCGTATACAGTTCTATTTGTCCATCGGTATGTTATTTGCCCGAGATTCGATCGTCAGTATCCCTATACCTTGTTTAGTCTCGTTACCGACAAGTCTCTTTACTCGTTTCGTAATACATGATCCCGTGACTAACTCCTTAGTCACATTGATCTCATTATGATGATGCATTACCGAGTGAGCCTAAAGATACCTCTCCGTCATACGGAGTGACAAATCCCAGTCTCGATTCGTGCCAACCCAACAGACACTTTTGGAGATACCTGTAGTGCACCGGGATCTTCCTGGCGGCGGAGGTGGGGGAAACGAGGGCGGCGAGAACAAGAATCAGGGCCAGGAGCCGGCGGGAGAGGAGCGGGGGCGGCTCGGAGGGCACCATCTCTGTCGCATGGCACGGCGTGGCCGACCGGAGCTGAGCCCGATCTTTCTCCCTCGCCGGCGATTCGCCCGTGCGCTCGCTCCCCGCTCTGCCTCCGGGAGCGGGAGCAGGAGCGGTGGCGGCGATGGGGAAAAGGGAGCGAGAGCGGTGGCGGCGATGGGGACAAGTGATCTAGGGTTTCATGGGTGGACGAGGATGAGAGGGAGGGGGCGAGAGCGACGAGGGGGGGTGGGCTGCCGTTGGATCCAGGCGCATCCGACGGTGCTAATCCATGATCCGCGTGAGATGGTTTTGGACCAATCAGAACACAGTACCCCTTTGATGATTTCAAGACCATTTAAATTGGTCATAATCGATTGAAAATAAGATGTTAAATCATGTCTGCTATTTGACGGCTTAGGAAATTTATAAAAACAAATAGAAATCAAAAACCTTTGCATTGTGTCACCAAGAGTGACCTACTTTTCAGTAAAATTAAGAAACTTTGAATAATGCAAATATCATAAAAAATGTTGTCAGAAATAAGTTTTTTGTAAGAGAATTATTTTTCGAGTGCCCAAAATGGTTTTTTATGAAGAACCTAGCAAATATTTGTTGTAAAATTGGACCAAATAAATTTTAGAAAATACTAGGCCATATTTAATGCACAATTGACCAAATGGTTGGGTGTCAAAAGTTTTGAACCACCTCTGGTGAAAAAGACAAATTTCTGTCGGTTCAGCTGGAAGCGGGTCAAATTTGAACTGCAACTGCCTCATAGTTTGCTCTTAATTTTTTGAGAAAATTATTTTTAGGTACAAAAGTATCTATTTAATCAGAGAAACACCAAAAAAATCCAAGATTCAACCACTAGCTAGGAACGGTCATTCCCGCCGTTTTGACCGCATTTTGAAACGGGCATAAAAAATTCAAAAAAAATCAAAAAATTGGAAAACCTTCGCATTGTTTCATAATATGTGGCCAAGTTACCGGCAAAAATTATAAACTTGTAATACGGCAATTATTTTAAAAAAGTGTTCTCAGAAATGAGCTATCATATTCATGGCTTTCAAGCCAAATGATCAATCTTATGGCCACATTCATGGCATAGTTTGTTCAAATGATCTCATATTGTGCACAAGGGTGCATCTTGGAATTCCAAACAATGTTGCCTAAGGGAGTTTTCATTATCTTTGCACGGAAAGTTGATTTTCCATTTTTCGAGTGCCCGAAATGAGGTTTTTTTGTGAAGTACCTACCATATATTTGTTGCAAAATTGTACCAAATCAATTTTATAAAATACTAGGACATATTTAATGCACATTTGACTAAATGGTTGGGTGTAAAAGGTTTTGATCCACCTCTGGTGAAAAAGACAAATTCCCGCCGATTCAGTAGGAAGCGGGTCAAATTTGAACTGCAGCTGCCTCATAGTTTGATCTTTATTTTTTCTAAAAATCATTTATAGGTACATAAGTATCTATTTAATAAGAGAAACACCAAAAGTTTACCAAGATTCAACCACTAGCTAGGAACGGTCATTCCCGTCGTTTTGACCGCATTTTGAAACGGGCATAAAAATACAAAAAAAATCAAAAAATTGGAAAACCTTCGCATTGTGTCATTATATGTGACCAAGTTTCCAGGAAAAATAATAAACTTGTAATACGGAAATTATTTTTAGAAAGTGTTCTTAAAAATGAGCTATCATGCATGAAGATTCATGGCTTTCAAGCCAAATGGTCAATCTGATGGCCCCATTCATGGCATAGTTTGTTCAAATGATCTCATATTGTGCACAAGGGTGCATCTTGGAATTCCAAACTATGTTGCCTAAGGGAGTTTTCATTTGCTTTGCACGGAAAATTCATTTTCCATTTTCCGAGTGCCTGAAATGAGTTTTTTTGTGAAGGACCTACCATATATTTTTTGCAAAATTGTACCAAATCAATTTTATAAAATACTAGGCCATATTTAATGCAGAATTTACCAAATGGTTGGGTGTAAAAAGTTTTGATCCACCTCTGGTGAAAAAGACAAATTCCCGCTGATTCAGGAGGAAGCGAGTCAAATTTGAACTGCAGTTGCCTCATAGGTTGCTATTTATTTTTTCCAAAAATCATTTCTAGGTACATAAGTATCTATTTAATCAGAGAAACACCAAAAAATTTCCAAGATTCAACCACTAGCTAGGAACGGTCAAGCACGTCGTTTTGACCGCATTTTGAAATGGGCATAAAAAATTCAAAAAAATTCAAAAAATTGGAAAACCTTTGCATTGTGTCATTATATGTGACCAAGTTTCCAGGAAAAACAATAAACTTGTAATACAGAAATTATTTTAAAAAAGTGTTCTCAGAAATGAGCTATCATGCGTGAAGATTCATGGCTTTCAAGCCAAATGATCAATCTTATGGCCACATTCATGGCATAGTTTGTTCAAATGATCTCATATTGTGCACAAGGGTGCATCTTGGAATTCCAAACAATGTTGCCTAAGGGAGTTTTCACTTTCATTGCACAAAAGAGCCATTTTCCATTTTTCGAGTGCCCCAAATGAGGTTTTTTTGTGAAGGACCTACCAAATAATTATTGCAAAATTGGACCAAATCAATTTTATAAAGTACTATGCCATATTTAATGCACAATTGAAAAAATGGTTGGGTGTCAAAAGTTTTGATCCACCTCTGGTGAAAAAGACAAATTCCCGCCGATTCGGTTGGAAGCGGGTCAAATTTGAACTGCAGCTGCCTCATAGTTTGCTATTTATTTTTTTCAAAAATCATTTCTAGTTACATAAGTACCTATTTAATCATAAATACATGGTTTGGTGGCGATACGTTGAGGTTTGGACGGTGGCCGAGGGCCACAACTCTAGAGCTGCCAGAACTCAAGATGCTCGCGCATGGTCACCGCGTGACCGTGGCGTTGCCATGTGTTCTGGGCTGCCTAGGCATGTCTAGTGGGTTGGGCACTCCCCAGGTAGGTGCTAGGAAGAAAATCACAACATAAGATTCTCACGAGGAGACCAATTGATGATCAAACATGAATAAGCAGCCAAGTGTTTGATTCGCGGTACGGGAAATGCACATGGCTAATGGGTGTGAGTTTTGGCTGAGGATGATCAATTAGTAAGAAGACCGTCTTCACAAATTTTCAGCTCAAAAGGAGGAGCCTAGGTGGTACTTGCTTTGCAAAGTACCACACTGGACATAAATATGAATGTTGAAGCCGGGCCCAAAATAATGAATGGATTGAGCTGACATTTGATGGAGGATGGTTATTTGGGTAGAGGAAAGCACTGTAGAAAATGGATACCATTTGGACATGCCAAAGTGGTACTTCCTTCACAAAGTGTTTTTCTGAACATAATAGGAAAATGAATATTTTTGAATTATTTTTGAACTACGCAAGGAAGTTTTTTACATATTTGACGAAGATATGACCCAAAGAATTTATGAGATTTTTTTGGGAATTTTGGGAATGACAGAAATATAGGTTGCTTCACAACCTAGGGCAAAAACTGCCACATGGACATGACACATAGGCAAAACTGATGAGGTGGCGCCTAGTCATAACAACCCACCACAATTTACAAGGTTATGACCATCTATATTGGTCATGATAAGCTAGAAATAAGGCAGCGGACATGTGCTATCTGCTTTATGACCATTTCGTGTAAGGAAATTACGACCTTTCTGACCAAAATGGTCGTTATTTAGGGTTTGGAGCCCCCCGAACAGCTTTTGACCAATTGGTCTGAAATGGTCATAGATCTATGACTAATTCTTCCAGGGTCACTGACAGAAGGTCACTAGTTGACATATTTCTTGTAGTGGAGGTACGTAAAATCGAGAAGTGTTTCCTGGGCTTGGGTTTACAACACGTCACGCGCAACGCCAACAAGGAAGCTGACAACATCGCCAAGCGGGCTTCCCGCCATGAGCCTCAAAACCCTGCCGTCTTTGAAGAAAGGCTCTTTAAGCCGTCAGCTGCACCCCTGACGGCAGGCCCGACACTGCTCTTGAAAGAGTTATCGCCCGCGCCAGCCACAGGTGCCCCGGCCTGTGGCCCGACCTCCGGAGCCCGTCTGCCTAGCATTGGAGCCTCAGGCAGGCAGCTGGGTTGAGGAGCTCAAGGCCTACCTGCTCCACGGCACCCAACCGGAAAGGACGCCAAGGTGGCGAGTGGTTCAGCAGGCCACCTCTTACTACCTGAGGGACGGTGAGCTATGCCGAAGGCGCCCCAACGACGTCTCTTTGAGATGCATTTCAGAAGATCAAGGACGCGAGCTGCTGGCCGACATCCACAGAGGAGACTGCGGGCAGCACTCCTTGTCATGCACGCTCGTGGGGAAGGTGTTCCGTAGCGGATTCTACTAGCCCACAGCGTTCCACGAGGCCACTGAGCTGGTCCGGTCTTGCGAGGCCTGCCAGTTCCACGCCAAACAGATCCACCAGCCAGCATAGGGGCTCTAGACGATTCCACTCTCGTGTCCCTTCGCGGTCTGGGAGCTGGACATACTGGGTCCCTTCCCTCGGGCTGGCGGCGGCTGCCGCTACCTCTACGTCGCCATCGACAAGTTCACCAAGTTGGTAGAGGTGGAAACTGTGGGCACCATCCCTGCAAGCTCATTCGTGAAGTTCATTAAGGGCCTCGTGAGCCGGTTCAGCGTCCCCAATCGTATCATCACCGATAACGGTTCCCAGTTTACAAGCAACCTCTTCAGGTAATATTGTGCTAACCTTGGAATGCAGATATGCTATGCTTCGGTGGCGCACCCTTGGAGCAACAGCTAGGCTGAGCGCGCCAACACGGAGGTCCTCAGGGGCCTCAAGACCAGGAGGATCTTCAAAAAGAAGCTCGAGGCCTGCGGCAAGGGCTGGCTGGACGAGTTGCAGTCCGTGTTGTGGTCCATCCGCGCCACCGCGACCAAGCCCACCGGCAAGACTCCCTTCTTCCTCCTCTATGGGGCCGAGGCGGTCCTTCCGTCTGATATCAAGCACGGTTCCCTGCGAGTCTTGGCGTTCGATGAGGCGCGTCAGGATGCCTTGCAGGGAATGCTACCTCTTGAGCACTGTGTTGGTTTTCCCTTGAAGAGGAAAGGGTGATGCAGCAAAGTAGCGTAAGTATTTCCCTCAGTTTTTGAGAACCAAGGTATCAATCCAGTAGGAGGCCATGCACGAGTCCCTCGCACCTACACAAACAAATAAATCCTCGCAACCAACGCGATAAGGGGTTGTCAATCCCTACAAGGTCACTTACGAGAGTGAGATATGATAGATATGATAAGATAATATTTTTGGTATTTCTATGATAAAGATGCAAAGTAAAATAAAAGGCAATAAAAATAACTAAGTGTTGGAAGATTAATATGATGGAAAATAGACCCGGGGGCCATAGGTTTCACTAGTGGCTTCTCTCAAGAGCATAAGTATTATGGTGGGTGAACAAATTATTGTTGAGCAATTGATGTAATTGAGCATAGTTATGATAATATCTAGGTATGATCATGTATATAAGCATCACGTCCGAGACAAGTAGACCGACTCCTCCCTGCATCTACTACTATTACTCCACACATCAACCGCTATCCAGCATGCATCTAGAGTATTAAGTTCATAAGAACAGAGTAACGTTTTAAGCAAGATGACATGATGTAGGGGGATAAACTCATGCAATATGATATAAACCCCATCTTGTTATCCTCGATGGCAACAATACAATACGTCCTTGCTGCCCCCTCATCCTTTGGAAATGACACCGCAAGATTGAACCCAAAGCTAAGCACTTCTCCCATTGCAAGAAAGATCAATCTAGTAGGCTAAACCAAACTGATAATTCAAGAGACTTGCAAAGATAACCAATCATACATAAAAGAATTCAGAGAAGATTCAAATATTGTTCATAGATAAACTTGATCATAAACCCACAATTCATCGGTCTCAACAAACACACCGCAAAAGAAGATTACATCGAATAGATCTCCACGAAAGAGGGGAAGAACATTGTATTGAGATCCAAAAAGAGAGAAGAAGCCATCTAGCTAAGAACTATGGACCCGAAGGTCTGAGGTAAACTACTCACACATCATCGGAGAGGCTATGGTGTTGATGTAGAAGTCCTCCGTGATCGATGCCCCCTCCGGGGGAGCTCCGAAACAGGCCCCAAGATGGGATCTCACGTGTACAGAAGGTTGCGGTGGTGGAATTAGGTTTTTGGCTCCGTATCTGGTAGTTTGGGGGTACGTAGGTATATATAGGAGGAAGGAGGACATCGATGGAGCAACAGGGGGCCCACGAGGGTGGAGGGCACGCCCCCCTACCTCGTGCCCTCCTGGTTGATGTCTTGACGTAGGGTCCAAGTCCTCTAGATCACGTTCGTTCCGAAAATCACGTTCCCAAAGGTTTCATTCCGTCTGGAGTCCGTTTGATATTCTTTTTCTGCGAAACTCTGAAATAGGCAAAAAACAACAATTCTGGGCTGGGCTTCCGGTTAATAGGTTAGTCCCAAAAATAATATAAAAGTGTATAGTAAAGCCCAATAATGTCCAAAACAGAATATAATATAGCATGGAACAATCAAAAATTATAGATACGTTGGAGACGTATCAAGCATCCCCAAGTTTAATTAATGCTCGTCCTCAAGTAGGTAAATGATAAAAATAGAATTTTTTATGTGAAATGCTACTTGGCATAATTTCAATATAATTCTTCTTATTGTGGCATGAATGTTTAGATTTGATATGATTCAAGATAAAAGTTTAATGTTGACATAAAAACAATAATACTTCATGTTGGGGAACGTTGCAGAAAATAAAATTTTTCCTACGGTTTCACCAAGATCCATCTATGAGTTCATCTAAGCAACGAGTAATAGGAGAGAGATGCATCTACATACCACTTGTAGATCGCGTGCGGAAGCGTTCAAGAGAATGGGGATGATGGAGTCGTACTCGCCGTCATTCAAATCACCGATGACCAAGTGCCGAACGGACAGCACCTCCGCGTTCAACACACGTACGGAGCGGATGACGTCTCCTCCTTCTTGATCCAGCAAGGGGGAAGGAGAGGTTGAGGAAGAAGGCTCCAGCAGCAAGACGACGGCGTGGTGATGGTGGAGAGGCAAGATCTCGGCCAGGCTTCGCCAAGCACTTAACGGAGGAGGAGAAGTGTTGGGAGGGAGGGCTGCGCCTTGGATGTGTGTTGCAGCCTCCCTCGCCTCTATTTATAGGGAAGGGCAGGGGCCGGCCCCCTCTAGATGAGATCTAGTGGGGGGGGGGCGGCCAAGGGAGGGGGCTTGCCCCCCAAGCAAGGGGGGCGCCCCCACTAGGGTTTCCCCCCAACCCTAGGCGCATGGGGCCAAAGGGGTGGGCGCGCCCAGCCCTCCAGGGGCTGGTTCCTTGCCCCCTACGGCCCATGAGGCCCTCCGAGAGAGGTGGCCCCTCCCGGTGGACCCCCGGAACCCCTCCGGTGGCCCCGGTACAATACCGATATGCCCCCGAAACTTTCCGGTGACCATATGACAGCTTCCCATATATAAATCTTCTCCTCCGGACCATTCCGGAGCTCCTCGTGACGTCCGGGATCTCATCCGGGACTCCGAACAACATTCGGTAATCACATGCAAGTCTTCCTAATAACCCTAGCGTCACCGAACCTTAAGTGTGTAGACCCTACGGGTTCGGGAGACATGCAAACATGACCGAGACGGCTCTCCGGTCAATAACCAACAGCGGGATCTGGATACCCATGTTGGCTCCCACATACTCCTCGATGATTTCGTCAGATGAACCACGATGTCGAGGATTCAAGCAACCCCGTATACTATTCCCTTTGTCGACGGTATGTTACTTGCCGAAATTCGATCGTCGGTATCCCAATACCTCGTTCAATCTCGTTACCGGCAAGTCACTTTACTCGCACCGTAATGCATGATCCCGTGACCGGACACTTGGTCACTTTGAGCTCATTATGATGATGCACTACCGAGTGGGCCCAGTGATACCTCTCCGTAATACGGAGTGACAAATCGATCTCGATCCGTGTCAACCCGACAGACACTTTCGGAGATACCGTAGTGCACCTTTATAGTCACCCGATTACGTTGTGACGCTTTGGTACACCCAAAGCACTCCTACGGTATCCGGGAGTTACACGATCTCATGGTCTAAGGAAGAGATACTTGACATTGGAAAAGCTCTAGCAAAACGAACTACACGATCTTGTGCTATGCTTAGGATTGGGTCTTGTCCATCACATCATTCTCCTAATGATGTGATCCCGTTATCAACGACATCCAATGTCCATAGTCAGAAACCATGACTATCTGTTGATCAACGAGCTAGTCAACTAGAGGCTCACTAGGGACATGTTGTGGTCTAAGTATTCACACGTGTATTACGATTTCCGGATAATACAATTATAGCATGAATAAAAGACAATTATCACGAACAAGGAAATATAATAATAATCCTTTTATTATTGCCTCTAGGGCATATTTCCAACAGTCTCCCACTTGCACTAGAGTCAATAATCTAGTTACATTGTGATGAATCGAACACCCATAGAGTTCTGGTGTTGATCATGGTTTGCTCGCGGAAGAGGTTTAGTCAATGGATCTGCGACATTCAGATCTGTATGCACTTTGCAAATTTATATGTCTCCATCTTGAACATTTTCATGAATGGAGTTGAAGCGACGCTTGATGTGCCTGGTCTTCCTGTGAAACCTGGGCTCCTTGGCAAGTGCAATAGCTCCAGTGTTGTCACAGAAGAGTTTGATCGGCCCCGACACATTGGGTATGACTCCTAGGTCGGTGATGAACTCCTTCACCCAAATTGCTTCATGCGCGCTGCCTCCGAGGCTGCCATGTACTCCGCTTCACACGTAGATCCCGCCATGACGCTCGCTTGCAAATGCACCAGCCATCGCTTCCACCATTCAACATATACACGTATCCGGTTTGTGACTTAGAGTCATCCAGATCTGTGGTCGAAACTAGAGTCGACGTAACCCTTTACGACGAGCTCTTCGTCACCTCCATAAACGAGAAACATGTCCTTAGTCCTTTTCGTGTACTTCAGGATATTCTTGATCATTGTCCGGTTGTTCCTTGCCGGGATTACTTTGGTACCTACCTACCAAACTTACGGCAAGGTTTACATCAGTCCGTACACAGCATGGCATACATAATAGAACCTATGGCTGATGCATAGGGATGACACTCATCTCTTCTATATCTTCGCTGTGGTGGGACATTGAGCCGAGCTCAATTTCACACCTTGTAATACATGCAAGAACCCTTTCTTGGACTGATCCATTTTGAACTTCTTCAATATCTTTTCAAGGTATGTGCTTTGTGAAAGACCTATGAGGCGCCTCGATCTATCTCTATAGATCTTGATGCCAAATATTTAAGCAGCTTCTCCAAGGTCCTTCATTGAAAAACTCTTATTCAAGTAGGCCTTAATGTTGTCCAAAAGTTCTATATCATTTCCCATCAAAAGTATGTCATCTACATATAATATGAGAAATGCTACAGAGCTCCCACTCACTTTCTTGTAAACGCAGCTTCTCCATAAGTCTCAAGATAAACCCAAACGCTTTGATCATCTCATCAAAGCGAATGTTCCAACTCCGAGATGCTTGCACCAGCCCATAAATGGATCCCGGAGCTTGCATACCTTGTTAGCATTCTTAGGGTCGATAAAACCTTCCGCTGCATCATATACAGCTTCTTTCTTAAGATAGCCATTAAGGAATGCCGCTTTTGACGTCAATTTGCCATATCTCATAATCATAGTATGCGGCAATTGCTAACATGATTCGGACGGACTTCAGCTTCGCCACGGAGAGAAAGTCTCATCGTAGTCAATCCCTTGAACTTGCCGATAACCTTTAGCGACAAGTCGAGCTTTATAGATGGTAACATTACCATCCGCGTCCGCCTTCTTCTTAAAGATCCATTTGTTTTCTATCGCCGCTGATCATCGGGCAAGTCTGCCAAAGTCCATACTTTGTTTTCATACATGGATCCTATCTCGGATTGCATGGCTTCAAGCCATTTGTTGGAATCTGGGCCCGCCATCGCTTCTTCATAGTTCAAGGTTCACCGTTGTTCAACAACATGATTTCCGTGACTGGGTTGCCATACCACTGGGTGTGGAACGTGTCCTTGTGGACCCACGGGTTCAAGAGAACCTTGATTCAAGGACCTTGATCATCATCATTAATTTCCTCTTCGCCGGTGTAGGCACCACAGAACATTTTCCGAGCTGCACTACTTTCCGGTTCAAGAGGTAGTACTTCATCAAGTTCTACTTTCCTCCCACTTACTCCTTTCGAGAGAAACTCTTTTTCAAGAAAGGATCCGTTCTTGGCAACAAAGATCTTGCCTTCGGATATAAGGTAGAAGGTATACCCAATGGTTTCCTTAGGGTATCCTATGAAGACGCATTTTTCCGACTTGGGTTCGAGCTTTTCAGGTTGAAGTTTCTTGACATAAGCATCGCATCCCCAAACTTTTAGAAACGACAGCTTAGGTTTCTTCCCAAACCATAATTCATACGGTTGTCGTCTCAACGGATTTAGACGGTGCCCTATTTAAAGTGAATGTAGCTGTCTCTAGAGCGTATCCCCAAAATGATAGCGGCAAATCTGTAAGAGACATCATAGATCGCACCATATCCAATAGAGTGCGACACTGACGCTCGGACACAATCACATTACCGAGGTGTTCCAGCGGCATGAGTTGTGAAACGATTCCACATTTCCTTAAGTGTGTACCAAATTCGTGACTTAAATATTCTCCTCCACGATCTGATCGTAAGAACTTTATTTTTCGGTCACGTTGATTATCTACCTCATTCTGAAATTCCTTGAAATTTTCAAAGGTCTCAGACTTGTGTTTCATCAAGTAGACATACCCATATCTACTCAAGTCATCAGTGAGAGTGAGAACATAACTATATCCTCCGCGAGCCTCAACGCTCATTGGACCGCACACATCGGTATGTATGATTTCCAATAAGTTGGTTGCTCGCTCCATTGTTCCGGAGAATAGAGTCTTGGTCATTTTGCCCATCAGGCATGGTTCGCATGTGTCAAATGATTCATAATCGAGAGACTATAAAAGTCCATCAGAATGGAGCTTCTTCATGCGCTTGACACCAATGTGACCAAGGCCATGCCACAAGTATGTGGGACTATCGTTATCAACTTTACATCTTTTGGTATTCACACTATGAATATGTGTAATATTACGTTCGAGATTCATTGAGAATAAACCATTGACCATCGGAGCATGACCATAAAACATATCTCTCATATAAATAGAACAACCATTATTCTCGGATTTAAATGAGTAGCCATCTCAGATTAAACGAGATCCCGATACAATGTTCATGCTCAAACTTGGCAGTAAATAACAATTATTGAGGTTTAAAACTAATCCCAGAGGTAAATGTAGAGGTAGCGTGTCGACGGGCGCATCACATCGACCTTGGAACCATTCCCGACGCCAAGCATCGTCACCTCGCCCTTCGCCATCTGCGTTTATTCCGCAGCTCCTGGCCGTGAGTTACAAATGTGAGCAACGGCACCGTATCAAATACCTGTGAGTTACTACGAGTAATCGGTAAGGTACACATCAATTACATGTATATCAAATATACCTTTAGTGTTGCCGCCTTCTTGTTCCGCTAAGTATTTGGGGCAGTTCCGCTTCTAGTGACCCTTCCCTTTGCAATAAAAGCACTCTGTCTCGTGCTTGGGTCCATTCTTTGACTTCTTCCCAAGAATCGGCTTACCGGGCGCGGCAACATCTTTGTCGTCCTTCTTGAAGTTCTTCTTACCCTTTCCCTCTTGAACTTGGTGGTTTTATTTAACATCAACACTTGATGTTCTTTCTTGATTTCAACCTCTCACGACTTCAAAGATTGAGAATACTTCAGGAATGGTCTTCACCATCCCCTGCATATTGTAGTTCATCACAAAGCTCTTGTAGCTTGGTGGGAGCGATCAAGGATTCTGTCAATGACCGCCTCGTCCAGAGGTTAATGTCCAAATGGGACAAAGCGGTTGTGCAACCTGCATATTTTGAGTATGTGCTCACCGACATAACTATTTTCCTTCATCTTACAACTATAGAACTTGTCGGAGACTTCATATCTCTCGACCGGGCATGAGCTTGGAAAACCATTTTCAGCTCCTCGAACATCTCATATGCTCCGTGTTGCTCAAAACGCTTTTGGAGCCCCGGTTCTAAGTTGTAAAGCATGCCGCACCGAACGAGGGAGTAATCATCAAGACGAGACCGCCAAGCATTCATAATGTCTTGGTTCTTTGAATGGGTGCTTCACCTAGCGGTGCTTCTAGGACATATTGTTTCTTGGCTGCTATGAGGATGATCCTCGTGTTCCGGACCCAAATCAATAGTTGCTGCATCATCTTTCAGCTTGGTTTTCTCTAGGAACGCGTTGAAGTTCATGGTGACATGAGCGTTGGCCATTTGATCTACAAGACCTTTTGCAAAGATTTTAGACTAATGTTCATGATAATTAAGTTCATCTTAATCAAATTATTTAATGAACTCCCACTCAGATTTGACATCCCTCTAGTCATCTAAGTGTTACATGATCCGAGTCGACTAGGCCGTGTCCGATCATCACGTGAGACAGACTAGTCATCGTCGGTGAACATCTCCATGTTGATCGTATCTTCCATACGACTCATGTTCGACCTTTCGGTCTCTTGTGTTCCGAGGCCATGTCTGTACATGCTAGGCTCGTCAAGTTAACCCTAAGTGTTTTTGCATGTGTAAAACTGTCTTACACCCGTTGTATGTGAACGTAAGGATCTATCACACCCGATCATCACGTGGTGCTTCGAAACGCATTTAACTTTAGCAACGGTGCACGCTTAGGGGAACACTTTCGAAATTATTATAAGGGATCATCTTATTTACTACCGCCGCTCAAGTAAACAAGATGCATAAAACATAATAAACATCACATGCAATTATATAAAGTAGTGACATGATATGGCCAATATCATATAGCTCCTTTGATCTTCATCTTCGGGCTCCATGATCATCTTGTCACCGGCATGACACCATGATCTCCATCATCGTGTCTCCATGAAGTTGCTCGCCAACTATTACTTCTACTACTATGGCTAACACGTTTAGCAATAAAGTAAAGTAATTTACATGGCGTTGAATCAATGACACGCGGGTCATACAATAATTAAGACAACTCCTATGGCTCTCGCCGTTGTCATACTCATGGACATGCAAGTCGTGATTCCTATTACAAGAACATGATCTCATACATCACAATATATCATTCATCATTCATCACAACTTGGCCATATCACATCACATGACAATTGCTGCAAAAACAAGTTAGACGTCCTCTAATTGTTGTTGCATCTTTTACGTGGCTGCAATTGGGTTCTAGCAAGAACGTTTCCTTACCTACGAATAACCACAACGTGATTTGTCAACTTCTATTTACCCTTCATAAGGACCCTTTTCGTCGAATCCGCTCCAACTAAAGTGGGAGAGACAGACACCCGCTAGCCACCTTATGCAACTGGTGCATGTCAATCTGTGGAACCTGTCTCACGTAAGCGTACGTGTAAGGTCGGTCCGGGCCGCTTCATCCCAAAATACCGCTGAAGCAAAATAATACTAGTAGCGGCAAGAAAGTGGACAACATCTACGCCCAAAACAAATTGTGTTCTACTCGTGCAAAAGGAGAACTACGCATAGACCTAGCTCATGATGCCACTGTTGGGGAACGTTGCAGAAAATAAAAATTTCCCTATGGTTTCACCAAGATCCATCTATGAGTTCATCTAAGCAACGAGTAATAGGAGAGAGATGCATCTACATACCACTTGTAGATCGGCAGGCGGAAGCGTTCAAGAGAACGGGATGATGGAGTCGTATCGCCGTGATTCAAATCACCGATGACCAAGTGCCGAACGGATAGCACCTCCGCGCTCAACACACGACGGAGCGGATGACGCCTCCTCCTTCTTGATCCAGCAAGGGGAAGGAGAGGTTGAGGAAGAAGGCTCCAGCAGAGCAAAGACGACGGCAGGTGATGGTGGAGAGGCAAGATCTCGACAGTGGCTTCGCCAAGCACTTAACGGAGGAGGAGAGGTGTTGGGAGGGAGGGCTGCGCTGGATGTGTGTTGTAGCCCTCCCTCGCCTCTATTTATAGGGGAAGGGCAGGCCGGCCCCTCTAGATGAGATCTAGAGGGGCGGCCAAGGAGGGGCTTGCCCCCAAGCAAGGGGCGCCCACTAGGGTTTCCCCCAACCCTAGGCGCATGGGCCCAAAGGGGGCGCGCCAGCCCTCCAGGCTGGTTCCTCGCTCCCCACGGCCCATGAGGCCTTCCGAGAGAGGTGGCCCTCCCGGTGGACCCGGAACCCCTCCGTGGCCCCAGACAATACCGATATGCTCCTAAAACTTTCCGTGACCGTATGACAGCTTCCCATATATAAATCTTCACCTCCGACCATTCTCGAGCTCCTCGTGACGTCCGGATCTCATCCGGACTCAACAACATTTGGTAATCACATGCAAGTCTTCCTAATAACCCTAGCGCCACCGAACCTTATGTGTAGACCCTACGGGTTCTGGAGATATGCAGACATGACCTATACGGCTCTCCGGTCAATAACCAACAGCGGTATCTGGATACCCATGTTGGCTCCCACATACTCCTCGATGATCTCATCGGATGAACCACCATGTCGAGGATTCAAGCAACCCCGTATACTATTCCCTTTGTCAGACGGTATGTTACTTGCCCGAAATTCGATCGTCGGTATCCCAATACCTGCTCAATCTCAAGCATCGCAAGTCACTTTACTGCATCGTAATGCATGATCTCGTGACCAGACACTTGGTCACTTTGAGCTCATTATGATGATGCACTACCGAGTGGGCCCAGTGATACCTCTCCATAATACGGAGTGACAAATCCCAGCCTCGATCCGTGTCAACCCGACAGACACTTTCGGAGATACCTGTAGTGCACCTTTATAGTCACCCGATTACGCCAGACGCTTTGGTACACCCAAAGCACTCCTACGGTATCCGGGAGTTACACGATCTCATGGTCTAAGGAAGAGATACTTGACATTGGAAAAGCTCTAGCAAAACGAACTACACGATCTTGTGCTATGCTTAGGATTGGGTCTTGTCCATCACATCATTCTCCTAATGATGTGATCCCGTTATCAACGACATCCAATGTCCATAGTCAGAAACCATGACTATCTGCTGATCAACGAGCTAGTCAACTAGAGGCTCACTAGGGACATGTTGTGGTCTAAGTATTCACACGTGTATTACGATTTCCGGATAATACAATTATAGCATGAATAAAAGACAATTATCACGAACAAGGAAATATAATAATAATCCTTTTATTATTGCCTCTAGGGCATATATCCAACACTTCAAGCATACTAACTAAGCAATTATGTCTTATCAAAATAACATAGCCAAAGCAAGTTATCCCTACAAAATCATATAGTCTGGCTATGGTCCATCTTCCCCACACAAATTTAAATCATGCACAACCCCGATGACAAGCCAAGCAATTGTTTCATACTTTTAGTGTTCTCAAACTTTTTCAATCTTTACGCAATACATGAGCGTGAGCCATGGACATAGCACTATATGTGGAATAGAATGGTGGTTGTGGAGAAGACAAAAAAGGAGAAGATAGTCTCACATCAACTAGGCATATCAACGGGCTATGGAGATGCCCATTAATAGATATCAATGTGAGTGAGTAGGGATTGCCATGCAACGGATGCACTAGAGCTATAAGTATATGAAAGTTCGACAAAACAAACTAAGTGGGTGTGCATCCAACTCGCTTGCTCACGAAGACCTAGGGCATTTTGAGGAAGCCCACCATTGGAATATACAAGGCAAGTTCTATAATGAAAAATTTCCCACTAGTATATGAAAGTGATATCATAGGAGACTCTCTATCATGAAGATCACGGTGCTACTTTGAAGCACGAGTGTGGTAAAAGGATAGTAACATTGTCCCTTCTCTCTTTTTCTCTCATCATTTTTTTATTTGGGCCTTTTCTCTTTTTATGGCCTCTTTTTTTTAGTCCGGAGTCTCATCCTGACTTGTGGGGGAATCATAGTCTCCATCATCCTTTCCTCACTTGGGACAATGCTCTAATAATGATCATCATCACACTTTTATTTACTTACAAATCATGAATTACAACGCAATACTTAGAACAAAATATGACTCTATATGAATGCCTCCGGCGGTGTACCAGGATATGCAATGAATCAAGAGTGACATATATGAAAGAATTATGAACGGTGGCTTTGCCACAAATACAATGTCAACTACATGATAATGCGAAGCAATATGACGATGATGGAGCGTGTCATAGGAACGGAACGGTGGTAAGTTGCATGGCAATATATCTCGGAATGGCTATGGAAATGCCATGATAGGTAGGTATGGTGGCTGTTTGGAGGAAGATGGTGGGTGTATGATACTGGCAAAAAGTGCGCGGTATTAGAGAGGCTAGCAATGGTGGAAGGAGGAAAAGTGTGTATAATCCATGGACTCAACATTAGTCATAAAGAACTCATATACTTATTGCAAAAAATCTACAAGTTATCAAAGCAAAGTATTACGTGCATGCTCCTAGGGGGATAGATAGGTAGGAAAAGACCATCGCTCGTCCCCGACCGCCACTCATAAGGAAGACAGTCAATAAATAAATCATGCTCCGACTTCATCACATAACGGTTCACCATACGTGCATGCTACGGGAATCACAAACTTTAACACAAGTATTTCTCAAATTCAAAACTACTCAACTAGCATGACTCTAACATCACCATCTTCATATCTCAAAACAATTATCAAGCATCAAATTTCTCATGATATTAATTAAAGCAAATTGCCATGCTATTTTAAGACTCTCAAAATAATATAAGTGAAGCATGAGAGATCAATAGTTTCTATAAAACAAATCCACCACCGTGCTCTAAAAGATATAAGTGAAGTACTAGAGCAAAAACTATATAGCTCAAAAAATATAAGTGAAGCACATAGAATATTCTAATAAATTCTGAATCAAGTGTGACTCTCTCAAAAGATGTGTACAGCAAGGATGATTGTGGTAAGATAACAAATAAAGACTCAAATAATACAAGACGCTCCAAGCAAAACACATATCATGTGGTGAATAAAAATATAGCTCCAAGTAAAGTTACCGATAGAAGTAGACGAAAGAGGGGATGCCTTCCGGGGCATCCCCAAGCTTTGGCTTTTTGGTGTCCTTATATTATATTGGGGTGCCATGGGCATCCCCAATCTTAGGCTCTTGCCACTCCTTGTTCCATAATCCATCAATCTTTTACCCAAAACTTGAAAACTTCACAACACAAAACTTAGCAGAAAATCTCGTAAGCTCCGTTAGCTAAAGAAAACAAAAGACCACTTCAAGGTACTGTAATTAACTCGTTCCTAATTTATATTGGTGTTAAACCTACTGTATTCCAACTTCTCTATGGTTTATAAACTATTTTACTAGCCATAGATTCATCAAAATAAGCAAACAACACATGAAAAAATGAATCTGTCAAAAACAGAACAGTCTGTAGTAATATGTAACTAACGCAAACTTCTGGAAGTCCCAAAATTCAGCTAAAATAGGACGACCTAGAAAATTTGTTTATTGATCATAAGCAATTGGAACCAATATTTTATCACGTTCTGGTGATTTTTAACAATTATTTTCGTGAACAGAAGGTTTCTGGAATTTACAGCAAGATCAAATAACTATCATCCAAGAAGATCCTATAGGTTTAACTTGGCATAAACACTAATTAAAACATAAAAACACATCTAATCAGAGGCTAGATCAAATATTTATTCCTAAACAGAAGCAAAAAGCAAAAAACTAAAAATAAAATTGGGTTGCCTCCCAACAAGCGCCATCGTTTAACGCCCCTAGCTAGGCATAGATAATTTTAATGATGCTCGCATGAGAGACAAGAATTGAAGCACAAAGAGAGCATCATGAAACACGTGACAAACACATCTAAGTCTAACGTACTTCCTATGCATAGGAATCTTATAGGCAAACAAATTATCATAGCAAGCAAAAACTAGCATATGCAAGGAAGCGGAAAGAAACAATAGCAATCTCAACATAACGAGAGGTAATTTATTATCATGAAAATTTCTAAGACCATATTTTCCTCTCTCATAATAATTACATGTGGGATCATAAGCAAATTCAACAAAATATTTATGACATAAAATATTTTCAACACGATCCACATGCATGCAAAGTTGACACTCGGGATTAACATTAACTAAAGTCATGACCTCTCCAAACCCACTTTTATCAAACATTTCATAAGATTGAATATTCTCCAAATATGTGGGATCTAAAGTTGACACTCTTCCAAACCCACTTTCAATATTATTGCAAACAATATTATCAATCTCATATTCATCATGGGGATTAAATAAATTTTCAAGATCATAAGAAGAATCACCCCAATCATGATCATTGCAACAAGTAGTAGACATAGAAAAACTGGCATCCCCAAGCTTAGGGCTTTGCATATTATTAGCACAATTGACATCAAAGAGAATTTATAGTAAAATCATTGAAATCATGCTTTTCATCGAGGGAACTATCAAGCATGGGTGCAATAACAACAATCTCATTTTTAACATAAGGAACTATAGCAAATTCGTCTTCATAAATATTGGCATCATGGCCACAAGAATAGCAAGCATCATGTTCATCAAGGGATATTTCAACCAAATCATCAGAATCATCATTATCTGTAGATTCATGCATATCATTATTTTCTTCCAAAGCAACGGTCATTCTTTCAATAAATTCTTGGACATAGACATTATGAGCAAAGTTTTCATTGCAATATTTAAGTATGGCGGATTTTTCAGATTTGTTGAGAGTAAAATCATACTGTTCAATCAAAGAAGCAAATTCATGAACACCCTTAAAAACGACAAATTCTTCAATTTGATCGTATCATAGTAGCTATAAACACCCTTTGCATAAGAAGATAAGATTTTATTATCATTGAACTCACATAGGTAGGGAAGGTGTTTTTTAGGGTTCTTAGAGCAACAAGTAAAATCACAAATTTCACAAAGATCCCAAGCATAGCATAGCAAACTATTTATATGATACCATAAGAGCTTCCCTTTTTCGACATAAACGATGACGCACAAAATGAGCATGCTCATCTAAAGATTTCCCATCAACTAGGCTAGTTGGGGTTTCAAAGACGAAAGATAAGGATCGAAGATGATCCAAGTAGAACACTTTAAGTGGATCCATATTAATAGATTTTCAGCAAGCGAAGATGCAAGCATATAGAAGGCACAAGGAAACACAAACAAAGATACATACGGGAAGAAGGCGAACGAAAAAAAGAGAAGGCGAACAAAACGGCAAGGGTGAAGTGGGGGAGAGGAAAACGAGAGGCAAATGGCAAATAATGTAATGCGGGAGATAAGGGTTTGTGATGGGTACTTGGTAAGTTGACTTTTGCGTACACTCCCCGGCAACGGCGTCAGAAATCGCTCATTGTCGGGAGTCCAAATCTTGACTTGACCTTGCGTAAGCCTCCCCGACAACGGCGCCAGAAATCCTTCTTGCTACCTCTTGAGCACTGCGTTGGGTTTCCCTTGAAGAGAAAGGGTGATGCAGCAAAGTAGCATAAGTATTTCCCTCAGTTTTTGAGAACCAAGGTATCAATCCAGTAGGAGACCACGCACGAGTCCCTCGCACCTACACAAATAAATAAATCCTCACAACCAACGCGATAAGGGGTTGTCAATCCCTACATGGTCACTTACGAGAGTGAGATCTGATAGATATGATAAGATAATATTTTTGGTATTTTTATGATAAAGATGCAAAGTAAAATAAAAAGCAATAAAAATAACTAAGTGTGGAAGATTAATATGATGGAAAATAGACCCGAGGGCCATAGGTTTCACTAGTGGCTTCTCTCAAGAGCATAAGTATTACGGTGGGTGAACAAATTACTGTTGAGCAATTGACAGAATTGAGCATAATTATGAGAATATCTAGGTATGATCATGTATATAGGCATCACGTCCAAGACAAGTAGACCGACTCACCCTGCATCTACTACTATTACTCCACACATCGATCGCTATCCAAAGATGCATCTAGAGTATTAAGTTCATAAGAACAGAGTAACGCTTTAAGCAAGATGACATGATGTAGAGGGATAAACTCATGCAATATGATATAAACCCCATCTTGTTATCCTCGATGGCAACAATACAATACGTGCCTTGCTGCCCCTCATCACATCGGGTAAGGACACCGCAAGATTGAACCCAAAGCTAAGCACTTCTCCCATTGCAAGAACTACCAATCTAGTTGGCCAAACCAAACGGTTAATTCAAAGAGACTTGCAAAGATAACTCAATCATACATAAAAGAATTCAGAGAAGAATCAAATATTGTTCATAGATAAACTTGATCATAAACCCACAATTCATCGATCTCAACAAACACGCCGCAAAAGAAGATTACATCGAATAGATCTCCACGAGAGAGGGGAGAACATTGTATTGAGATCCAAAAAGAGAGAAGAAGCCATCTAGCTAATAACTATGGACCCGAAGGTCTGAGGTAAACTACTCACACATCATCGGAGAGGCTATGGTGTTGATGTAGAAGCCCTCC
The DNA here is from genome assembly GCA_021605145.1 of Aegilops bicornis. NCBI lineage: Eukaryota > Viridiplantae > Streptophyta > Magnoliopsida > Poales > Poaceae > Aegilops > Aegilops bicornis. The sequence continues at coordinate 455,959,592 of CM038675.1, read as the reverse complement.
GTGATCGATGCCCCCTCCGACGGAGCTCTGAAACAGGCCCCAGGATGGGATCTCATGTGTATAGAAGGTTGCGGTGGTGGAATTAGGTTTTTTGCTCCGTATCTGGTAGTTTGGGGGTACGTAGGTATATATAGGAGGAAGGAGGACGTCGATGGAGCAACAGGGGGGCCACGAGGGTGGAGGGCGCGCCCTAGGGGGGGGGGAGGCGCGCCCCCTACCTCGTGCCCTCCTGGTTGATGTCTTGACGTAGGGTCCAAGTCCTCTGGATCACGCTCGCTCGAAAATCACGTTCGAAGGTTTCATTCCGCTTGGACTCCGCTTTGATATTCTTTTTTGTAAACTCAAATAGGCCAAAAACAGCAATTACAGGCTGGGCCTCTGGTTAATAGGTTAGTCCCAAAAATAATATAAAAGTGTATAATAAAGCCCAATAATGTCCAAAATAGAATATAATATAGCATGGAACAATAAAAAATTATAGATACGTTGGAGATGTATCAGGGAACTAACCTTGTGCTTGGCAAGGAGGCCCGCCGTCAGGCCTCCCTCCGTCGCGAGGTACCAGCAGGCCTTGCGGCACTACCACAGCCGCAACATCTGCCCACGGATCATCGAGGTCGGAGACCTCATCCTGAGGCGGGTCCTCTCTAGGCAGGGCCTCCACAAGCTCTCGCCCATGTGGGAGGGCCCGTTCAGGGTGGCCCACATCTCCAGGCCATGCGCCGCGCACCTAGAGACAGAGGATGAGGTCCCCGTGCAAAACGCCTAGAACATCCAGCACCTCCGCATGTTTTGCCCGTGACACTCTCACATAATAATGAGTGGGGCTGTACCCGCCCCGGAGTCTGCCGGTGCGCTGTTCCACAGCCTCGCGGGAGCTCCCACCCATGCCCAAGTGGAAGCACTATGTCTGCTACTGAAAACAAATAACAAATGACTATGCCCACGCCCAGGTAGAGGCCCCATGCTCCGCGCTGGTGGGAAGACTAGTGTAGGCGCCGGATGCAGCAGCTTTTCCCTTTTTCTTGTAAACCGAGTTTGCCATTTCCCTGAATTAAGCTTGAAGTTTTTGCATATTTGCTCAGAAAAGGGTTGGGGTTTTCTTGCGGTGTTTCCTTTCTTGGATTTCTTCTGAAAAAGAAATTGATGTCTCCCTTCTGAGCGTCCCGTGAGCAGGGGCTGGGCATGGTGCTTGTGCTTGGGCCAGCCCCAGCTGCATTAAGGACCCAGGCAGCAACATTCACGGGTCTGCACCTGTGCACACCACCTCACTAGGTGATGACGACATCAATACCATTGTTACACCCACAGTCCATGCTGCTATACATACCAAACCACTTACTAGAGCTCACGCACGCCAATTGAATTACCAGGTACTTTCGTTTCTTGGTAACGATTCTAATGTTCATGATAATATGATGCTGCCTAAATTGGATACATTTGTTTTGCTTACAAATGAAGGGCCTAGATTGGACAAGAAAGATGAACCTTGGAACAAGTTCAAGCATGGAGATGATGGCATGTGCAAGGGGAACAAGAACAGAGTTACAAGTGATGATATTAGGGCTTTGAAGCCACCATAATGAGTACATGAAGACTTGGACGAAATATACAAGATGTCACTTCATAAATTTCGTCTAGAGACTATTCTAGGTGCTGTGTCACCTTATTATTGGGCCAGGCCCATGTCATTTCAAAATACTTGAGTATATGTTGTTTTTAGGGTCTATATGTGTGGGGAAACAAGAGTTAGGGTTGGTTTCAGACCCCTCCTCCGAGGGCCACGAAATTCCCCCCTCTTCCTCCATATATACAACCCTTATGACATCGTTTAGACTTGGGGTTTTGTTTAGATTAAAAGTTCGCCATAGCTGCAACTTCGCATACTTCGTTTGTGTTCAACGACCAGACCAAGACGTCACAGAACCCCACTTGATCAATGAAGCTTTCCTCTTTTATTTGCAATATCCAGATTGCAACTTCAGTTTCTTACTTGTTCTTCATTTTCTTGCAGGAAATAGACCTTCATGGTCAGGTTGTTCATGCTCTGTCGTGGTCAATAACCTCTCGGAGTTGGTTTAGCGATTGCTAAGGCGTGACATCCTCGCACGTCCGTAGTCGGATCGTCAAAGTCTACTCCATGAAAACCGATAGCCACCATCTCATCAAAAGACGGGACACCTTTGCCTCTATCACCAGGACTCTGGTTTCTAAGCCCTCGCGCAGCACTCATGAGCGAGCCAGCAGGCACGCGTTGCCCTCGACCTTTCGCCTCAGGGGTGGTCATCTCTTGGCCTTTCACGAGCATCCCGACCTGGCATACCAATGCCGATCAACCTTGGCTCGGGGGCTATGAACACAGAATAATCATAGAGGGAAGGCAGCCTAGGAAGGCACAAATATGGTTCGATACGTCATTAAGGAGTTTCCATCATCACCATTTTTACATCCCTGTGGGATCGTACTCAAGTGTCCACGGTAAACAGAAGGAAGGTGGCCTAGGGAGACTCGTTGTCATTGTCGCTGTCGTCAGTCCCATGCCCCTCGGCTTCATGCTTGTCTTCGTGGCCGTCAGGGGCAAACCGCGCAATCAAAGCATCCACATGGTCCTCCACCCACTCCCCCAGGGCGTCGCAAATCACCCTGGGTGGGGGGGCTATCACGGCCTCGAAGTTGAAGTCGGGATCGGAATGAAGGAGATGACTGAAGACGCATGTCGACGCCTGCGTGAGGAAGTCGCGGCTTTCTTCTTCCACGAGCTTTCCCACCTTCTTCGCGCCTCCCTCAAGCTGCTCCACGGTCCTAGTGAACAGGTGAGGTAGCCAACATCGTCGAGCACGAGCGGGCTGGAGACGCTCTCCTTGCAGATGGAGTTCAGGGCACGGCGAGCCCTTCGCTCGAGGTCTCAGAACATCTTGGAGTGCGTGTGCTGCAGCCCCTGAGCCTGGTTCGCCTCTGCCACTGCCCGTTCCACGAGCGAAGTGACATCCCCCACCTGCTGATAAAGGGATGCCAGCTCAGATTCGGCCGCAGCTTGGGCGTCTAGTGCACTCTTCTGACGCTTGTCCACCTCGACTAGCTTCTTCTTGAGGCCGTTGATCTCGTCCTTCAGTACTCTGCACCGTGCGTGGAAACGGGTCTCCTGAAGATTCAGTTTATGGTGGTGGTCCTTGATGAGCGCTCGACAGGCCCTTGTGATTCCCTCCTCGATCTTCGCTTGAACCCTCGTCCCCCGGGAGGCCAGGGAGGCACTGGCCCCTCCCTCGTGTAGGGCGCGTGAAGTTTTGGCGGCCATTACTTGGCGCTCCATCACCTCTAGACGCTCTTGTTCCAGACTCTGCTCTGATGACATCAGCGCCAACCTCTCCACAAGAACCATGAGATCTGCCTCGCATGTCAGCAGCCCCTCCTCGAGGCAGAGATGGCAGCTTTGCGCGCTCGGACCTGCTGCTCCATGGTGGCATTTGACACTAGGAGTTCAAGCTCTCAGGCCTCTGCCGCCTCACGTCGCCGGTCCGCAGCTTCGGCCTCTTCATGAGCGCGCTCATGCGCCTCCTTTGCCACAGTAGTAAGCCCCTCCTCTTTCAAGCGAGTGGACTCATGCTGCAGCTGGCTCAGCTTGACGGCGACTTCGAGTCAGTGCCACCCGCACGCCAAGTGTTGATGCTCGTCCTCGAGATGCGCATCGACGTCATGGAGCTCCGCCTCAAGCTGGCCCACCGCACGCTTCGTGTCCTGAAGAAGATCGTTCCTGACAGTCCCCTGGATGCTCGCGAGTGCTGTGGCTCGACCGGGCAAGCCTCGCTACCGCCGAGGCCGAGGCACCGGCTGGCTTGGCCGCACTGGTCGGGTGCTGGAGGCCGAGCGACTCCTGTTGCCCCACCTACTGTGGAGCCGAGCCCTGTGCATATGGCGCCCATCGCTAGGAGCCGCCAGCCCGCTGCCATGTTGGATGCCGAAAGCGGGCATGGTAACGCTGGCCCAGCCTCGCCAGCTCGACAATGACCTCAAGGGAGCGCCATGAAGGTAGGGAAGTGGCTCACCAGAGGCCCCTCCGAGGAACCATGGCCGCCCGCCACCGACCAACCTGTGAGTGCGAACTGTGAGACTGCACTTGGCCTCGCGCCCTCGATAGGCGAGGAGGGAGCCCCCCTTCGCCCATGCCCGATCGGGACGACCTGGCCAAGCACGCCCGGGCGAGGTTCCACGCTCACGACGGGTGGCGAGAAAGCTGCCGCTCAGCTCGGTGGCTCCTCTGCTCCCTCGCATGAGGACCTGCAGGGAAGGAAAGGTTAGGGATGCTCGACGTATGAGGAGAAAAGGGGAGGGCAGGTTACTCACTCATATTTGGCCACCCACTTCCTCCTCTTTTGCGCCCTTAGCGGCGCCGGGCAAGATAGTTTCTCCTCGGGCCCGCACTGGCCTCGGCCTCATTGGGGAACGTAGCATGCAATTTCAAAAAAATTCCTACGATCACGCAAGATCTATCTAGGAAAAGCATAGCAAAGAAAGGGGGAGAGTGTGTCCACGTACCCTCGTAGACCGAAATCGGAAGCGTTAGGTTAACGTGGTTGATGTAGTCGAACGTCTTCACGATCCAACCGATCTAGTACCGAATGGACGGCACCTCCGAGTTCAGCACACGTTCAGCTCGATGATGTTCCTCAAACTCTTGATCCAGCAGAGGGTCGAGGGAGAGTTTCGTCAGCACGACGGCATGGTGACGGTGATGGTGATGTGATCCGCGCAGGGCTTCGCCTAAGCACTACGACGCTATGACCGGAGGAGTAAACTGTGGAGGGGGTTACCGCACACGGCTAAGAGAATAAATGATGTGCTCTGGGGTGCCCCTGCCCCCGTATATCAAGGAGGGGAGGAGGAGGCCGGCCACCAAGGGGGCGTGATACGTCTCCAACGTATCTATAATTTTTGATTGCTCCATGCTACTTTATCTACTGTTTTGGAATATATTGGGCTTTATTTTTCACTTTTATATTACTTTTGCGACTAACCTATTAACCGGAGGCCCAACCCAGAATTGCTGTTTTTTTGCCTATTTCAGTGTTTCGAAGAAACGGAATATCAAACGGAGTCCAAACGGAATGAAACCTTCGGGAACGTGATTTTCCAACCGAACGTGATCCGTGAGACTTGGACCCTACTCCAAGAAGTGCCAGAGGCGATCACGAGGTGGAGGGCGCCTGGCGCGCCCTACCTCGTGGGCCCCCGACGCCTCCACCGACGCATTCTTCCTCCTATATATACCTACGTACCCCCAAACGATCAGAACAGGAGCCAAAAACCTAATTCCACCGCCGCAACTTCCTGTATCCACGAGATCCCATCTTGGGGCCTGTTCCGGAGCTCCGCCGGAGGGGGCATCCACCACAGAGGGCTTCTACATCAACACCATAGCCCCTCCGATGAAGTGTGAGTAGTTTACTTCGGACCTTCGGGTCCATAGCTAGTAGCTAGATGGCTTCTTCTCTCTTTTTGGATCTCAATACAATGTTCTCCCCCTCTCTCGTGGAGACCTATTCGATGTAATCTTCTTTTTGCGGTGTGTTTGTTGAGACCGATGAATTGTGGGTTTATGATCCAGCTTATCTATGAATAATATTTGATTCTTCTCTGAATTCTTTTATGTATGATTGAGTTATCTTTGCAAGTCTCTTCGAATTATCCGTTTGGTTTGGCCAACTAGATTGGTAGTTCTTGCAATATGATAAGTGCTTAGCTTTGGGTTCAATCTTGCGGTGTCCTTACACAATGACAGAAAGGGTTGCAAGGCACGTATTGTATTGTTGCCATCGAGGATAACAAGATGGGGTGTTTATCATATTGCATGAATTTATTCCTCTACATCATGTCATCTTGCTTAAGGCGTTACTCTGTTTTTTAACTTAATACTCTAGATGCATGCTGGATAGCGGTCGATGAGTGGAGTAATAGTAGTAGATGCAGAATCGTTTCGATCTACTTGTTTTGGACGTGATGTCTATATACATGATCATACCTAGATAACCTCATAACTATGCTCAATTCTGTCAATTGCTCAACAGTAATTTGTTCACCCACCGTAGAATACTGATGCTCTTGAGAGAAGCCACTAGTGAAACCTATGGCCCCCGGGTCTATTCTCATCATATCAATCTCCATCACTTTTATACTTGCTTTGTTTTTACTTTGCTTTTACTTTTCACTTTGCATCTTTATACCAAAAATACCAAAAATATTATCTCTATCAGATCTCACTCTCGTAAGTGACCGTGAAGGGATTGACAACCCCTAATCGCGTTGGTTGTAGTAGCTATCGCTTTGTGCAGGTACGAGGGACTTGCGCGTGGCCTCCTACTGGATTGATACCTTGGTTCTCAAAAACTGAGGGAAATACTTACGCTACTATGCTGCATCATCCTCTTCTCTTCGGGGAAAACCAACGCAAGCTCAAGACGTAGCAAGAAGGATTTCTGGCGCCGTTGCCGGGAAGCTTACCTGAAGTCAAGTGCAGATTTGGACTCCCGACAACGAGCCATTTCTGGCGCTGTTGCCGGGGAGTCTATGCAAAAGTCAACATACCAAGTACCCATCACAATCCCTATCTCTCGCATTACATTATTTGCCATTTGCCTCTCGTTTTCCTCTCCCCGACTTCACCCTTGCCGTTTTATTCGCCCTTCCTCCGTTCAATCTTGTGTTACCATGTGCCTTCTTTTTGCTTGCATCTTCTCTTGCTAAAATTTTATGGGTCCTCATCCACTTGCTAATATCTTTAAGAGATCCAATTATGATGAACCTGTTGCTAGTGAATTGAGTGCACTAGATTATCTTTATGAGGTTTTGCCTGAAATTCGTGAATCTAAAAATTGTGATGAAGTACTTTATGAAGCGATTCACGATAGATCTTTGAATAAAAAGCATGATTGCAATGATTTTACTATAAATTCTATTGATGTCAATTGTGCTAAAAATATGCAAAACCCTAAGCTTGGGGATGCTAGTTTTGCTATGTCCTCTACTTGTTGCAATAATCATGATTGGGGTGATTCTTCTTATGATCTTGAAAATTTATTTAATCCCCATGATGAATATGAGATTGATAATAGTGTTTGCAATAATATTGAAAGTGGGTTTGGAAGAGTGTCAACTTTAGATCCCACATATTTGGAGAATATTCAATCTTATGAAATTTTTGGTAAAAGTGGGTTTGGAGAGGTCATGACTTTAGTTAATATTAATCCCACTATTTCGGAAGAGTGTCAACTTCGCATGCATGTGGATCATGTTGAGAATATGTTATGTGATAGCTATATTGTTGAATTTTCTTATGATCCTACATGTAATTTTTATGAGAGAGGAAAATATGGTTATAGAAATTTTCATGTTACTAAATTACCTCTCGTTATGTTAAGATTGCTATTGTTCCTTTCTGCTTCCTTGCATATGCTAGTTTTTGCTTGCTACGATAATTTGTTTGCCTATAATATTCCTATGCATAGGAGGTATGTTAGACTTAAGTGTGTTGTCACATGTTTTATGATGCTCTCTTTGTGCCCCAGTTCTTGTCTTTCTTGTGAGCATCATTAAATTTATCAATGCCTAGCTAGGGGCGTTAAACGATAGCGCTTGTTGGGAGGCAACCCAATTTTATTTTTGTTTTTTGTTTTTGCTTCTGTTTAGGAATAAATAATCCATCTAGCCTCTGTTTAGATGTGGTTTTATCTTTTAATTAGTGTTTGTGCCAAGTTAAACCTATTAGATCTTCTTGGGTGATAGTTATTTGATCTTGCTGTAATTTCCAGAATCTTTGTGCTCAGTGCCCGAATTTTTAAAAATCACCAGAACGTGATGAAATACTGATTCCAATTGCTGCTGATCAATAAACAAATTTTCCAAGTCTTCTAAGTTTGGTAGAATTTTTTGAGTCCAGAAGTTTGCGTTAGTTGCAGATTACTACAGACTGTTCTTTTTTTGACAGATTCTATTTTCCGTGTGTTGTTTGCTGATTTTGATGAATCTATGGCTAGTAAAATAGTTTATAATCCATAGAGAAGTTGGAATACAGTAGGTTTAATAACAATATAAATAAATAATGAGTTGATTACAGTACCTTGAAGTAGTCTTTTGTTTTCTTTCTCTAACGGAGCTCACGAGATTTCTATTGAGTTTTGTGTTGTGAAGTTTTCAAGTTTTGGGTGAATTCTTTTGATGGATTATGGAACAAGGAGTGGGAAGAGCCTAAGCTTGGGGATGCACATGGCACCCCCAAGATAATCCAAGGACACCAAAAAGTCAAATCTTGGGGATGCCCGGAAGGCATCCCTCTTTCGCCTACTTCCATCGGTAATTTACTTGGAGCTATATTTTTATTCACCACATGATATGTGTTTTGCTTGGAGCGTCTTGTATTATTTGTGTCTTTGCTTGTTAGTTTACCACAATCATCCTTGCTGTACACACCTTTTGAAAGAGCCATACATGAATTGGAATTTGTTAGAATACTCTATGTGCTTCACTTATATCTTTTGAGCTTGATAGTTTTGCTCATAGTGCTTCACTTATATCTTTTGAGCATGATAATTTTTGCTCTAGTGCTTCACTTAAATCTTTTAGAGCACGGTGGTGGATTTGTTTTAAAGAAACTTGATCTCTCATGCTTCACTTAGATTATTTTGAGAGTCGTTAATAGCATGGTAATTTGCTTAATGTTAATATACTTAGTGTTCAAGATATGTGAAACTTTCTTTTGAGTGAAGTAAACACTAAGATAAGTTTGATGCTTGATAATTGTTTTGAGATATGGAGGTAATAATATCAAAGTCGTGCTAGTTGATAATTGTGAATTTGAGAAATACTTGTGTTGAAGTTTGCAAGTCCCGTAGCATGCACGTATGGTTAAAGTTGTGTAACAAATGTGAAACATGAAGTGTACCTGGCTTGTGCATCCTTATGAGTGGCGGTCGGGGACGAGCGATGGTCTTTTCCTACCAATCTATCCCCCTAGGAGCATGCGTGTAGTACTTGATTTTTGATGGCTTCTAAATTTTTGCAATAAGTATATGAGTTCTTTTGACTAATGTTGAGTCCGTGGATTATATGCACTTTTACCTTTCCGCCTTTGCTAGCCTCTTCGGTACCGTGCATTGCGCTTTCTCACCTTGAGAGTTGGTGCAAACTTCGCCGGTGCATCCAAACCCCGTGATATGATACACTCTTTCACACATAAACCTCCTTATATCTTCCTCAAAACAGCCACCATACCTAACTATCATGGCATTTCCATAGCCATTCCGAGATATATTGCCATGCAACTTCCATCATCATTATTATGACATACATTACTTTTGTCATATTGCCATTGCATGATCATGTAGTTGACATCGTATTTGTGGCAAAGCCACCATGCATTATTTTCCATACATGTCACTCTTGATTCATTGCACCATCCTGGTACACCGCCGGAGGCATTCATATAAATTCATATTTTGTTCTAAGTTTCGAGTTGTAATTGTTGAGTTGTAAGAAAAATAAAAGTGTGATGATCATCATTATTAGAGCATTGTCCCAAGTGAGGCAAGGATGATGGAGACTATGATTCCCCCATAAGTCGGGATGAGACTCCTGACGAAAAAAAAAGGGCAAGGCCAAAAAAAGAAGGCCCAAAAAATGAGAGAAAAGAGAGAAGGGACAATGCTACTATCCTTTTACCACACTTGTGCTTCAAAGTAGCACCTTGTTCTTCATGTAGTGAGTCTCATATATTGTGCTTCAAAGTAGCACTAAGATCTTCATGATAGAGAGTCTCTCATTTTGTCATTTTCATATACTAGTGGGTATTTCATTATAGAACTTGGCTTGTATATTCCAATGATGGGCTTCCTCAAAGTGCCCTAGGTCTTCGTGAGCAAGCAAGTTGGATGCACACCCACTTAGTTTCTTTTGTAGAGCTTTCATATACTTATAGCTCTAGTGCATCCTTTGCATGGCAATCCCTACTCCTCATGTTGACATCAATTGATGGGCATCTCCATAGCCCGTTGATTATCCTCGTCAATGTGAGACTTTCTCCTTTTTTGTCTTCTCCACACAATCCCCGTCATCATATTCTATTCCACCCATAGTGCTATATCCATGGCTCGCGCTCATGTATTGCGTGAAGGTTGAAAAAGTTGAGATTATTTAAGTATGAAACAATTGCTTGGCTTGTCATCGGGGGTATAGAAGTTGGGAATATCTTTGTGTGACAAAAATGAAGCATAGCCTAACTATATGATTTTGTAGGGATGAACTTTCTTTTGCCATGTTATTTTGAGAAGACATGATTGCTTTGATTAGTATGCTTGAAGTATTATTATTTCTGTGTCAATATGAACTTTTGTCTTAAATCTTTCGAATCTGAATATTCATATCACAAGTAAGAAGATTTACATTGAAATTATGCCAAATTATCACTCCGCATCAAAAATTCTCTTTTTATCATTTACCTACTCGAGGACGAGCAGGAATTAAGCTTGGGGATGCCTGATACGTCTCCAACGTATCTACAATTTTTGATTTCTCCATGCTACTTTATCTATTGTTTTGGACTATATTGGGCTTTATTTCCCACTTTTATATTACTTTTGGGACTAACCTATTAACCGGAGGCCCATCCCAGAATTGCTGTTTTTTGCCTATTTCAGTGTTTCGAAGAAACGGAATATCAAACGGAGTCCAAACAGAATGAAACCTTTGAGAACGTGATTTTCCAACCGAATGTGATCCAGGAGACTTGGACCCCACTCCAAGAAGTGCTAGAGGCGGCCACGAGGGTGGAGGGCCCCCCTGGGCACGCCCCCTACCTCGTGGGCCCCCTGACGCTCCACCGACGTACTCCTTCCTCCTATATATACCTATGTATCCCCAAACGATCGACAGTGAGCCAAAACCTAATTCCACCGCTGCATCTTCCTCAGTATCCACGAGATCCCATCTTGGGGCCTGTTAGGAGTCTCCTGAGGGGGCATCCACCACGGAGGGCTTCTACATCAACACCATAGCCCCTCCGATGAAGTGTGAGTAGTTTACTTCAGACCTTCGGGTCCATAGCTAGTAGCTAGATGGCTTCTTCTCTCTTTTGGATCTCAATACAATGTTCTCCCTCTCTCGTGGAGATCTATTCGATGTAATCTTCTTTTGCGGTGTGTTTGTTGAGACCGATGAATTGTGGGTTTATGATCCAGCTTATCTATGAATAATATTTGATTCTTCTCTGAATTCTTTTATGTATGATTGAGTTATCTTTGCAAGTCTCTTCAATTAACCGCTTGGTTTGGCCAACTAGATTGGTAGTTCTTGCAATGGGAGAAGTGCTTAGCTTTGGGTTCAATCTTATGGTGTCCTTACCCAAAGGATGTAAAGGGTTGCAAGGCACGTATTGTATTGTTGCCATCGAGGATAACAAGATGGGGTATTTATCATATTGCATGAATTTATTCCTCTACATCATGTCATCTTGCTTAAGGCGTTACTGCTTTTTAACTTAATACTCTAGATGCATGCTAGATAGCGGTCGATGAGTGGAGTAATAGTAGTAGATGCGTAATCGCTTCGATCTACTTGTTTTGGACGTGATGCCTATATACATGATCATACCTAGATAACCTCATAACTATGCTCAATTGCCACTTGCTCAACAAAGAATTTGTTCACCCAATCGAGAATACTTATGCTCTTGAGAGAAGCCACTAGTGAAACCTATGGCCCCCGGGTCTATTCTCATCATATCAATCTCCATCACTTTTATACTTGCTTTGTTTTTACTTTGCTTTTACTTTTCACTTTGAATCTTTATACCAAAAATATTATCTCTATCAGATCTCACTCTCGTAAGTGACCGTGAAGGGATTGACAACCCCTAATCGCGTTGGTTGCGAGTAGCTATCGTTTTGTGCAGTGCACGAGGGACTTGCGCGTGGCCTCCTACTGGATTGACACCTTGGTTCTCAAAAACTGAGGGAAATACTTACGCTACTGTGCTGCATCATCCTCTCCTCTTTGGGGAAAACCAACGCAAGCTCAAGACGTAGCAGGGCGCGACATGGGAGGAGTCCTACTAGGACTCCACTCCTAGTAGGATTCTCCCCTCCCCCTTTTTCCTTTCTCATCGGAGGGGGGAAAGGAAGGAGAGGGAGAGGGAGAGGGAAAGGGGGTCGCGCCCCCTCCTCCTTGTCCAATACGGACTCCCTTGGAGGGGGGCGCGCGCCACCCCTTGCAGGCTCCCCTCTCTCTCCCCTAAGGCCCATGTAGGCCCAATACTTCCCCGAGGGGTTTCGGTAACCCCTCGGTACTCTGAAATATACCCGAACCATTCCGGTGTCCGAATATCATCGTCCAATATATCAATCTTTACCTCTCGTCCATTTCGAGACTCCTCGTCATGTCTGTGATCTCATCCGGGACTCCGACAAATTTCAGTCACAAAAACACATAACTCATAATACAAATCGTTATCGAATGTTAAGCGTGCGGACCCTACGGGTTCGAGAACTATGTAGACATTACCCAGATACATCTCTGGTCAATAACCAATAGCGGAACCTGGATGCTCATATTGGTTCCTACATATTCTACGAAGACCTTTATCGGTCAAACCACAATAACAACATACATTATTCCCTTCGTCATCGGTATGTTACTTGCCCGAGATTCGATCATCGGTATCATCATACCTAGTTCAATCTCGTTACATTGTGACGTTTGATAGCACATAAGGTGTTCCACCGGTATTCGGGAGTTGCATAATCTCACAGTCAGAGGAATATGTATAAGTCATGAAGAAAGCAATAGCAATAAAACTTAACGATCATTATGCTAAGCTAACAGATGGGTCTTGTCCATCACATCATTCTCTAATGATGTGATCCCGTTCATCAAATGACAACACAAGTCTATGGTCAGGAAACTTAACCATCTTTGATTAACGAGCTAGTCAAGTAGAGGAATACTAGGGACACTATGTTTTGTCTATGTATTCACACATGTACTAAGTTTTCGGTTAATACAATTCTAGCATGAATAATAAATATTTATCATGATATAAGGAAATATAAATAACAACTTTATTATTGCCTCTAGGGCATATTTCCTTCAGTCTCCCACTTGCACTAGAGTCAATAATCTAGATTACATAGTAATGATTCTAACACCCATGGAGTCTTGGTGTTGATCAAGTTTTGCTCGTGGAAGAGGCTTAGTCAACGGGTGTGCAACATTCAGATCCGTATGTATTTTGCAAATCTCTATGTCTTCCTCCTTGACTTGATCGCGTATGGAGTTGAAGCATCTCTTGATTTGTTTGGTTCTTTTGTGAAATCTGGATTCCTTCGCCAAGGCAATTGCTCTAGTATTGTCACAAAAGATTTTCATTGGACCCGATGCACTAGGTATTACACCTAGATCGGATATGAACTCCTTCATCCAGACTCCTCCATTTGCTGCTTCCGAAGCAGCTATGTACTCCACTTCACACGTAGATCCCGCCATACGACACTCGCTTGAACTGCACCAACTAACAACTCCACCAATCTAATATAAATATGTATCCGGTTTGCGACTTAGAGTCATTCGGATCAGTGTCAAAGCTAGCATCAATGTAACCATTTATGGCGAGCTCTTTGTCACCCCCATAAATGATAAACATATCATTAGTCCTTTTCAGGTATTTCAGGATGTTCTTGACCGTTGTCCAGTGATCCACTCCTGGATTACTTTGGTACCTCCCTGCTAAACTTACAGCAAGGCACACATCAGGTCTGGTACACATCATTGCATACATGATAGAACCTATGGCTGAGGCATAGGGAATGACTTTCATTTTCTCTATATCTTCTGCAGTGGTCGGGCATTTAGTCTGACTCAACTTCACACCTTGTAACACAGGCAAGAACCATTTCTTTGATTGATCCATTTCGAACTTCTTCAAAACTTTATCAAGGTATGTGCTTTGTGAAAGTCCAATTAAGCGTCTTGATCTATCTCTATAGATCTTGATGCCCAATATATAAACAGCTTCACCGAGGTCTTTCATTGAAAAATTCTTACTCAAGTATCCTTTTATGCTATCCAGAAATTTTGTATTATTTCCAATCAACAATATGTCATCCACATATAATATTAGAAATGCTACAGAGCTCCCACTCACTTTCTTGTAAATACAGGCTTGTCCAAAAGTCCATATAAAACCATATGCTTTGATCACACTATCAAAGTGTATATTCCAACCCCGAGAGGCTTGCACCAGTCCATAAATGGATCGCTGGAGCTTCCACACTTTGTTAGCACTTTTAGGATCGGCAAAACCTTCTGGTTGCATCATATACAACTCTTCTTTAAGAAATCCATTAAGGAATGCAGTTTTGACATCCATTTGCCAATTTTCATAATCATAAAATGCAGCAATTGCTAACATTATTCGTACAGACTTAAGCATCACTATGGGTGAGAAAGTCTCATCATAGTCAACTCCTTGAACTTGTCGAAAACCTTTCGCAACAAGTCAAGCTTTGTAGACAGTAACATTACCGTCAGCGTCAGTCTTCTTCTTGAAGATCCATTTATTTTCTATGGCTTGCCGATCATTGGGCAAGTCAACCAAAGTCCACACTTTGTTCTCATACATGGATCCCATCTTAGATTTCATGGCCTCAAGCCATTTCGCGGAATCTGGGCTCATCATCGCTTCCTCATAGTTTGTAGGTTCTTGATGATCTAGTAACATGACTTCCAGAACAGGATTACCGTACCAACCTGGTGTGGACCATACTCTGGTTGACCTACGAGGTTCGGTAGTAACTTGATCTGAAGTTTCATGATCATCATCATTAACTTCCTCACTAATTGGTGTAGGCATCACTTGAACTGATTTCTGTGATGAACCATTTTCCAATTCGAGAGAAGGTACAACTACCTCATCAAGTTCTACTTTCCTCCCACTCACTTCTTTCGAGAGAAACTCCTTCTTTAGAAAGGATCCATTCTTAGCAACAAATATCTTGCCTTCAGATCTGTGATAGAAGGTGTACCCAACAGTTTATTTTGGGTATCCTATGAAGAAATATTTCTCCGATTTGGGTTCGAGCTTATCAGGTTGAAGCTATTTCACATAAGCATCACAGCCCCAAACTTTAAGAAACGACAGCTTAGGTTTCTTGCTAAACCACTGTTCATATGGTGTCATCTCAATGGATTTAGATGGTGCCCTATTTAACGTGAATGCAGCGGTCTCTAAAGCATAACCCCAAATCGATAGTGGTAAATCGGTAAGAGACATCATAGATCGCACCATATTTAATAAAGTACGGTTACGACATTTGGACACACCATTACGTTGTGGTGTTCTGTGTATGGAGTTGCTAAAACTATTCCACATTGTTTCAAATGAAGACCAGACTCGTAACTCAAATATTCGCCTCCGCGATCAGATCGTAGAAACTTTATTTTCTTATTATGATGATTTTCCACTTCACTCTGAAATTCTTTGAACTTTTCAAATGTTTCAGACTTATGTTTCATCAAGTAGATATACCCATATCTGCTCAAATCATCTGTGAAGGTCAGAAAATAACGATACCGCCGCGAGACTCAACACTCATCGGACTGCATACATCAGTATGTATTATTTCCAATAAGTCAGTTGCTCGCTCCATTGTTACGGAGAATGGAGTGTTAGTCATCTTGCCCATGAGGCATGGTTCGCAAGTATCAAGTGATTCATAATCAAGTGGTTCCAGAAGCCCATTAGCATGGAGTTTCTTCATGCACTTTACACCAATATGACCTAAACGGCAGTGCCACAAATAAGTTGCACTATCATTATTAACTTCGCATCTTTTGGCTTCAATATTATGAATATGTGTATCACTACGCTCGAGATTCAACAAAAATAGACCACTCATCAAGGGTGCATGACCATAAAAGATATTACTCATATAAATAGAACAACCATTATTCTCTTATTTAAATGAATAACTGTCTCGCATCAAACAAGATCCAGATATAATGTTCATGCTCAACGCTGGCACCAAATAACAATTATTCAGGTCTAAAACTAATCCCGAAGGTAGATGTAGAGGTAGCGTGCCGACGGCGATCACATCGACCTTGGAACCATTTCCGACGCGCATCGTCACCTCGTCCTTAGCCAATCTTTGTTTAATGCATAGCCCCTGTTTCGAGTTACAAATATGAGCAACAGAACCAATATCAAATACCTAGGTGCTACTATGAGCATTAGTAAGGTACACATCGATAACATGTATATCAAATATACCTTTCACTTGGCCATCCTTCTTATCCACCAAATACTTAGGGCAGTTCTGCTTCTAGTGACCAATCCCTATTGCAGTAGAAGCACTCAGTTTCAGGCTTAGGTCCAGACTTGGGCTTCTTCCCTTGAGCAGCAACTTGCTTGTTGTTCTTCTTGAAGTTCCCCTTCTTCCCTTTGCCCTTTTCCTTGAAACTAGTGGTCTTGTTAACCATCAACACTTGATGCTCCTTCTTGATTTCTACCTCCATGGCCTTAAGCATCATGAAGAGATCGGGAATTGTCTTTTCCATCCCTTGCATGTTATAGTTCATTACGAAGCCTTTATAGCTTGGTGGCAGTGATTGAAGAACTCTGTCAATGACACTATCATCACGAAGATTAACTCCCAGCTGAGTCAAGTGGTTATGGTACCCAGAGATTCTGAGTATGTGTTCACTGACAGAACTACTCTCCTCCATCTTGCAACTATAGAACTTGTTGGAGACTTCATATCTCTCAACTCGGCATTTGCTTGAAATATTAACTTCAACTCCTGGAACATCTCATATGCTCCATGACATTCAAAATGTCTTTGAAGTCCCGATTCTAAGCCGTAAAGCATGGCACACTGAACTATCGAGTAGTCATCAGCTTTTAGTTTGCCGACGCTCATAACATCCGGGTTACTCCTGAACGGGCCTTGCACCTAGCAAAGGTGCTTCTAGGACGTAATTCTTCCGTGCAGCAATGAGGATAATCACGGGTTACAGACCCAGTCCGTGTAGTTGCTACCATCATCTTTCAACTTAGCTTTCTAGGAACGCATTAAAATTCAAGGAACGGTAGCACGGGCCATTGATCTACAACAACATAGATATGCAAAACTATCAGACTAAGTTCATGATAAATTAAAGTTCAATTAATCATATTACTTAAGAACTCCCACTTAGATAGACATCCCTCTAGTCATCTAAATGATCACATGATCCATATCAACTAAACCATGTCCGATCATCACGTCAGATGGAGTAGTTTTCAATGGTGAACATATCTATGTTGATCATATCTATTATATGATTCGCGTTCGACCTTTCGGTCTCAGTGTTCCGAGGCCATATCTACATATGCTAGGCTCGTCAAGTTTAACCGGGTATTCTGCACGTGCAAAACTGTCTTGCACCCATTATATGTGAACGTAGAGCTTATCACACCCGATCATCACGTGGTGTCTCGGCACGACGAACTATCGCAATGGTGCATACTTAGGGAGAACACTTATACATTGAAAATTAGTGAAGGGATCATCTTATAATGCTATCGCCGTATTAAGCAAAATAAGATGCATAAAAGATAAACATCACATGCAATCAAAATATGTGGCATGATATGGCCATCATCATCTTGTGCCTTTGATCACGATCTCCAAAGCACCTTCATGATCTCCATCGTCACCGGCTTGACACCTTGATCTCCATCGTAGCGTAGTTGTCGTCTCGCCAGCTATTACTTCTACAACTATCGCTACCGCATAGTGATAAAGTAAAGCAATTACATGGCGATTGCATTTCATACAATAAAGAGAAAACCATAAGGCTCCTGCCAGTTGTCGGTAACTTTTACAAAACATGATCATCTCATACAGTAACTTATATCACATCATGTCTTGACCATATCACATCACAACATGTCCTGCAAAAACAAGTTAGATGTCCTCTACTTTGTTGTTGCAAGTTTTACGTGGCTGCTACTGGCTTCTAGCATGAACCGTTCTTACCTACGCATCAAAACCACAAGGATTTTTCATCAAGTGTGTTTTTTTAACCTTCAACAAGGATCGGCCGTAGTCAAATTCGATTCAACTAAAGTTGGAGAAACAGACACCCGCCAGCGACCTTTATGCAAAACTAGTTGCATGTCTGTCGATGGAACCGGTCTCATGAACGTGGTCATGTCAGGTTGGTCCGGGTTGCTTCATCCAACAATACCGCCGAATCAAAATAAGATGTTGGTGGTAAGCAGTATGACTATTATCGCCCACAACTCTTTGTGTTCTACTCGTGCATATCATCTACGCATAGACATGGCTCTGTTGCCACTGTTGGGGAACGTAGCATGCAATTTCAAAAAAAAATCCTACGATCACGCAAGATCTATCTAGGAGATGCATAGCAACGAGAGGGGGAGAGTGTGTCCATGTACCCTCGTAGACCGAAAGCACAAGCGTTAGGTTAACGCAGTTGATGTACTCGAACGTCTTCGTGATCCAACCGATCTAGTACCGAACGTACGACACCTCCGAGTTCAGCACACGTTCAGCTCGATGACGTCCCTTGAACTCTTGATCCAGCAGAGGGTCGAGGGAGAGTTTCGTCAGCACGACGGCGTGGTGACGGTGATGGTGATGTGATCCGCGCAGGGCTTCGCCTAAGCACTACGACGCTATGACCGGAGGAGTAAACTGTGGAGGGGGCACCGCACACGGCTAAGAGAATAGCTGATGTGCTATGGGGTGCCCCTGCCCCTGTATATAAAGGAGGGGAGCAGGAGGCCGGCCACCAAGGGGGCGAATCATGGGGGGAGTCCTACTAGGAATCCACTCCTAGTAGGATTCGCCCCCCCCCCCTTTTCCTTTCTCATCGGAGGGGGAAAAGGAAGGAGTGGGAGAGGGAGAGCGAAAGGGGGTCGCGCCCCCTCCTCCTTGTCCAATTCGGATTCCCTTGGAGGTGGGGGGGGGTGCCACCCTTGCGGGCTCCCCTCTCTCTCCCCTAAGGCACATGTAGGCCCAATACTTCCCCAGGGGGTTCCGGTAACCCCTCGGTAATCCAAAATATACCGAAACCATTCCGGTGTCCGAATATCATCGTCCAATATATCAATATTTACCTCTCGACCATTTCGAGACTCCTCGTCATGTCCATGATCTCATCCGGGACTCTGGACAAACTTCGGTCACCAAAACACATAACTCATAATACAAATTGTTATCGAACGTTAAGCGTGCGGACCCTACGGGTTCGAGAACTATGTAGACATGACCGAGACACATCTTCGGTCAATAACCAATAGCGGAACCTGGATGCTCATATTGGTTCCTACATATTCTACGAAGATCTTTATCGGTCAAACCGCAATAACAACATATGTTATTCCCTTTGTCATCGGTATGTTACTTGCCCGAGATTCGATCGTCGGTATCATCATACCTAGTTCAATCTCGTTACCGGCAAGTCTCTTTACTTGTTCCGTGATGCATCATCCCGCAACTAACTCATTAGTCACATTGCTTGCAAGGCTTATATTAATGTGCATTACTGAGAGGGCCCAGAGATACCTCTCCGAAACTCGGAGTGACAAATCCTAATCTTGATCTATGCCAACCCAACAAACACCTTCGGATACACCTGTAGAGCATCTTCATAATCACCCAGTTACATTGTGACGTTTGATAGCACATAAGATGTTCCTCCGGTATTCGGGAGTTGCATAATCTCATAGTCGGAGGAATATGTATAAGTCATGAAGAAAGCAATAGCAATAAAACTTAACGATCATTATGCTAAGCTAAAAGATGGGTCTTGTCCATCACATCATTCTCATACGATGTGATCTCGCTCATCAAATGACAACACATGTCTATGGTCAGGAAACTTAAGCATCTTTGATTAACGAGCTAGTCAAGTAGAGGCATACTAGGGACACTCTATTTTGTCTATGTATTCACACATGTACTAAGTTTCCGGCTAATACAATTCTAGCATGAATAATAAACATTTATCATGATATAAGGAAATATAAATAACAACTTTATTATTGCCTCTAGGGCATATTTCCTTCATCGTTGCCTCGGAGCTCTGCGAGCCGCCCCCGGCCAAGGAGGAGCTGTCGAAGTCTGGTGGCACGGCGACACGACGATGGGCGGCCTGGGGAGGTGCCTTACCGCCACCCCCTTTCGTCGCAGCCCAGGGGCCGCATTCACGAGGCTTGCCGGCATGGCAACCGCTAAAAAGGGGTTGTCTCGAGGCCCCACCTGGCCCTCGAGAACCAGCCCCCATTGGTCAAAGGGAGGCATCCTCCTCGCGAGGGCCGCCTGGCTGGTGTAGTTTTACGGGGCGTACCCCTTCTCGGGGAGCTCGCCAGGCACCCCACTGGCCAGGACTCGGGCTATCTCTTCTAGCGTGTCAGAGGGTAGGTGGCCTGTTTGGAGGCGCATTGTATCTTCTGAGCCGGTGAAGGCCCACATGGGGCGAGAATGGCGCTGGTGGTGAGCGATGCGCCAGCGGAGGAATTCCTTCTCCACCATCACCGCCGTCACGCCCGTTGCCCTTAGGCCGGCCATTCTCACGATGACCCAGTTCAGCCTCGGGTCAGTGAGCTCCTCGTGTACCCATCCAGAGCTCGATGATGCTGGGAATGTGGGAATCTGTAGAAGAGGGTTATATTGAACCGCATCCACATACACCCACTGCCGCCGGAAGCCCTCGGCTTCATGATTGATCTCCATGTCAATGCCATCAGCCGCTGTCGAGGCCACGGCTTGGAGCGACACGCATCCGAAGCATTGGTTGGCGGCGGTCGACTACAAGCAGAAGAAGTGGCGGAGCAGAGCCACCTAGGGAGTTATGCCCACGAAGGCCTCACATAGGAAGGCGAAGGCCGAGAGAAGAAGGATGGACTTCGGGTCCAGGTGCAGTGCGTTCACCTGGTACTGCGTGAGCACGGCATTGAAGAAGTCCGAAAATGGGGGGAGCAGGCCACAGTAGATCGCAGGAAGGTGAAGGGCGATTGTGGTGGCCTCCAGTTCTGCTCGGACTTGAGAGGCAGGCCAAACCCTTGTCCCCTTCTAGTCATTGGAGCTTGACGCGAGCATCGGGCGGATCTTGTCGAGCCCCTTGCGATTGAGCATAGTTGATCAGCCCAGGGCTAGCTCAGGCCCCGTATGAGGCTCCGCCGCTGCCGCCATGCCTTTCTCGTAGGAGCCATGAAGTCGCGGTGGGGGAGATCGATTCAGCAGCGACAAGGAGAGAGGCAATATCACTTGGGAAGGAAGGAACTGGGAAATGGGGACGCAAGGAGAGCAATGATAGCCCCGCAGCATGCGCCAGGCTTTATGTTAGCATGTGCAGTTGCCGAGGCATCGTGGGGAACTAGGGGCATCCGTGCCCCGTCGTGCGCCACGCGTCAAGCCTGGCCCGCATGCGGTTGGGGCTCGCGTCGCTTTGCCCTCCCCTCTTTGCCATCGCTCCTAAACTGTCGAGCGTGCCGTGGGCCCGAGGGCTAATGCCGGCGTTCTGGGACCAGGGGTACCCAGACCCATCTGCCTACGGCCCAGCGCGTGGCTCCATCGATGGTCCGACGCAGCCCAACACCAAGAATTCACGAGCAAGGCCCTCGCAAGGGCCCCCGCCTCATGAGGCAAATTACATGAAGGCCTCCCGACGAGCGGCCCCCCAAGGCTGCCTCCCGAGGAACTGATATCTCTAGGCTTGCACCCACCTCGTGAGGCGCGCGATCATGTGAGCCATGACGACCAGGACCAGGAGGGTGCAGGAGAGGATAGTTTCCTCTTTGGTGCTAGAAGGACAAAGCCAGCACGCGGGTTCCCAAGGAATCCCCAAAGCTTACCTCTTCGATGCAACAAGACTAAGACCACTGGCTCGGCAGGATGGAGGTCATCACCAAGCTCACGAGTGCGTCATCACCAGAAGCTTTGCAATCGAATACTACTTTTAGTCAGGATAGGGTGTACTCTTGTCCCCCTTCGAATTTGGCCGTTGTGGTATCCCTTCCCGCCTAAACCATGAGGGAAGAGGACCGGGGCCAGTATATATATAGGCTAGTCTCCACCATAGAGAGGGGTCGAATCCATTCACCCTCTAGAGCCCTTGCGAGGAAGCTCACCCATTGTACTAGTTCATCTTCATCATCCATGCGAGGCAATCCACCACAAAGCAGGAGTAGGATTTTACACCGCAAGGTGGCCCGAACATAGGTAAGCCACCGTGTATGATTCTTCTCCCTTCTCGCACAAGCACGACGGAGCATCGCCATGAGATAGCAAGCACTGAGCGGTAGCATAGCGAGGTTGTTCGTGCGCACCCCAGAGTTCGAACCTTTCTTGGGTCCGTGGAGCCCTGATTCCGACAATGGTTGATCTGTCGTAGGCCTCACTTCACAACATCATCCACTCCAGCTGCCTTGCCCTAGAGCGCTTGCTGCATGTTTTTGGAGAAGAAATTTGTATCCGTTGTCTCCAAATAAAGTCACCTCACCTTGTAAGCATTGGAATTTGTTTTAAAGGACAGGAGCTCATCATCGAAGATGCCCCTTCACTTCAAAGGTTTCTCCTTGATTATTGTTATGCACCTTCGCAAATAATTGTGATCTCTGCGCATAAACTGGAGACCTTGAGTGTAATTTGTGATCCGTTCAAAGGTTAAAAGATGGTGTTTGGCTCTACACTTGTTCAGGGTAGAGGCGGCTTGGATATGTCCTCTTTACACAATTTTTAAGTGGTAGAGGTGCTAGAATTGACCCTCATTCGTAGGGTAGAGGAGGCTTGCAGTGGGCTAGAAATGATGATGAGAATGGATCAATGGAGGAGGGGTGGAGAGAAGAGCTAGGGCAACGAATTTTGCTTGACCCTCATCTTGGGAGTCATGATTGAATTAAGAGGTGGGGAAGATGGTTCATGCTAGGCAATAAATAATTATGCCATCTGGTACCGACCTTGTCGATCAATTTGTTTTCGCCATACACTAAGGAAATAATTAGGATAGGAAGGGATGCTACAAACTGGAGGCCAAGTACCGGTCGGGGTGGTGTACAGGAAAGAGCAAAGCAAACTGATGGAAAATCTAGCAAAGATTTAGTTTGTTGCTACAAATAATAAATAGATATGTTGATGCGGTAGGATGCATGTGCTGGGGATTTGTAATGACATGGCATGCTGCATGGCATAGGTAGTGAAGTGAAATGTATGAATGTTGATTGTGAGGTGGATAGCTTACATGTCAATAGAAATAAGATAGTGGGCATGAAGTATTTACATATTATAGATTTGTTTGTTTTTTTGGAAAAGGTTCTAAATTAGCCGGATGATTTGTTGGCTTTGCCAGCCGTGTCCGGTGTTGTCCGATCCTACGCGATCATGTGGTGCGAGCGCGTGTGTGCTCCCACACGAAGCTAGCCCACTATCGCCAAGTTCGTGATCGGTGTTCGCCCCCTGTGACTACTTTTCTTAGACGATCCTTTTTACACTTCACACACAACGCATGCTTGGTCAGGTAGCAAAACATGTGATGGTACAAATACTAGAATACTGTCCATCTTCTGGATGATTGATCGTGGGTGTTGGTTACATTTGGCACTAGAAAGCTAGAAAGTTGATGGAGTCCATGTTGTTAGGATGTAGTGCTACAAGTAACACATTGTGGCAATACCATCAATGCAGCCATGTCATCGTCTCAACACTGGCATGACCATGCAACACGTTGTTGCATCATCGTCGAAGCAGTCGGGCCTCTGTCGTAGCATCACCGCAGTTGTCGAAGCACGACGTCACTACATCGCCACGATTGTTTGAGGCACGCCATCGCGGCATCGCCACGCTGGTGAAGCATGATGCGGTATCATCATCACGACCATTGAAGTACCCTGCTACCCGTGAGCTGCATTGGAATTTTCCCCAAAGAGGAGAGGAGATGTAGCACAGTAGACTTAAGTGAGAACCAAGGTATCAATCCAGTAGGAGAATCTCGTAAAGCCTCGTGAACAACACCTGCACACACAAAAGCAAATACTTGCACCCAACACGGGCAAGAGGGTTTTCAATCCCCTTGAACTCGTTACTTGCAAGGATCAAATCTTGTATAGGTAGATAGATAAATTGAAAAACAAAATAAAAGATCAAAAATTGCATCAAGGATATTTTGGGATTTTATATATATGATAAAAGTAGACCGGGTCCATAGTTTTCATTAGAGGCTTCTCTCTCGAGCACATAGCATATGGTGGTTGAACAAATTACTGTTGGGCAATTGATAGAAAAGTGCATAGTTATGACGATATTCAAGGCAATGATCATGTATATAGGCATCACGTCCGAGACAAGTAGACCCACTCCTACCTGCATCTACTACTATTACTCCACCCATCGACCGGTATCTAGCATGCATCTAGGGTATTAAGTTCATGAAATCGTAGTAACGCCTTAAGCAATATGACATGATGTAAACAAAGTAAACCCAATCAATAAAAATAAACCTCGTCGTTTTACCCTTAATGGCAACAATACAAATATGTGTCTTGTCCCCTACTGTCACTAGGATATAGAGCACCGCAAGATTGAACCCATTATAAAGCACCTACCCCACTAAAGATAAATCAATCTAGTAGGGCAAACCAAATGGATAGAACGAAGAGAAATACAATGCTATAACAATCATGCATAATAAAGTTCAGAAAATACTCCATTACTTATCATAAATATTCAGATCATAAACCCACTCTTCATCAGATCCCAACAAACACACCACAAAAGAAGATTACATCAGATAGAACTCCAAGAACATCGAGGAGAACATTATATTGAAGATCAAAGAGAGAGAAGAAGCCATCTAGGTACTACCTATGGATCCGTAGGTCTATGGTGTATAAGCCCTCCATTACTCCCGCATCATCGGAGGGCGGCAAGGATGATGTAGAAGCCCTCCATGATCGATACCCGCAGAGTACCGGAAAAGGCCTCCAGATGGGATCGCGGAAGAACAGAAACTTGCGGCGGCGAAAAAGGTGTTTTGGTTGGCTCTTTGTTGGTTTCCCGACTTTAGAGAATTTATAAAGGTGTAATTAGGTTATGCGGAGCATCCCACAATCATCCCCATGGACGCATCTACATCTCCTACGACTCCACTTGGACCAATGACAAGAGCTCGAGCAAAGGTTATCGAAGATAAGGTGAACTCGCTCCTATCCAAACTACCACTTTCTATACAAGAGACATGGCTACTACCTCAAGCGGAAACACTATGTGTGATCAGGTATGTGGAGGAAGGACACGGATCAGCTACACCCAATGGACAAGACGACGAGGACACCAACCAGGAAGGACAAGAAGAAGAGCTGCCGAAGAAGCTCCAGCCACCGGACGACCGGTCGGGACCGGACGTCTGGCGCCTGAAGCCCAACCTGCCCAAGTCCCAGGCTACAGCGAGCGGACGACCGGCCAGGACCGGATGACCGGCGTCACCTCCCAGTGAGCGGATGTCTGGCCCCCACCGGACGACCGGCGTCACCACCATCGAGCCGAAATTAGCGAAAGTCCGAAGTCACCGGACGTCCGGCGCCACCTTCATAGAACAGAACTAGCGGAAGTCCGACGACATCTGACGTCCGGACGCCCATGAGCCACCGGACGACCGGTCCCCAGCGGACGTCTGATACCTGTCTGCGCACACTCACTTACCCCTTCATGGACCTAGACTATATATACTCCTCTACCTCCTCCTAGCTAGGGTTAGCGTTGTGTTAGCTCATATGTGAGATAGAGCTTCGCTCATCCATTCGGATCTACTCCTCGAGAGAGACCGCGACCCCTCTTTGGAGAAGATCCACTTGGATTCAAGACCTCCTCGCAGAGAAGATCATCAAGACCTCCTCACGGAGAAGGACCGGTTACCTCTTGTATCGTCCCTAGTTGACTTTGAATCGTGTATCTCCCCTTGTGTTTCGAGGATCTAGCACATGTGTAATCGAATCTTGTTGGCTTGAGTGATTCTCTCATGTTTTCCTCGTGTTTCCCCTCGTGTTCTTCGTGTTCCTCATTGGGATCCACTCCTTTCGTGAAAGATCGACCATCTAGGGTTCCACCCTACATCATCTTGGTATCATGAGCCACGTTGATCACGATTTCGGAGCCTCCCCTCTTCGTTTTCTAGCTTGATTTTGTTGTGTTCTTCCCTAGTTCGAAAATTCCCCACAAAAATAGCCCCAAATTGTTTTTGGTGATTTGTTGGTGTGATGAAGTTTTGTTGGATTTGTTCCATGGATTTGCTTTGCCTTGAGTGGATCTAGCTTTCCCCCATCATCTCCACCAGTTTCATCCACAAAATCGCCCGGATTTGACCAATTTCGCCACTTCCACCCCGAACCCGTGTTGTTCATCCCATGCCCGAAATCGCCCAGGCACCGGACGTCCGCTAGCTACTGGACGTCCGACGACCGGACGATCGCCCCACAAACGGACGTTCGTTGATCCCTGACGAAACTGAAAAGTTTCAGTTCGGCCACCACGACCTCTCCACCTCCCCTTCCGCATACGCACTCCAATATTCCCTCCACCTCCGCATACGCAACCCGATACCACGTTTGCCTTTTGTAACCACCATAGCTCAACCGTTACGCACTCCGACACAATTTGGTCCCATTTGGTTTTGAAATTTGAGTTGTGGTAACCGTGTCCTTTTGTGTTTCGGCTATCTAGGTACAGTTCGACATCGACATCACCGCCGCTCATTTTCACAACGGACTCGTCATCAACGGTAACCTCATCTTGGTATCGTGCTATCATCATACATTCTCGCAATTGCATTGATAACCACATAGCCCACTTTGTGTAGCTTACCCATCGAGACTAGCCTTTGAGTATTGCCGGCAACGTAACTTGTGCACATTAGTGATCATACTTCCCATAGCATACATACCATATCATCGTGGTGCATATTTTGGTATCATCTCTTGTGTCACAAAGTTGTCATCGCATATATTCAATTGCTATCTTGGTTCGTGAAACATTGCATGAGAAAAGAGCTCAAACACAAAGAGCCCAACAAGCTTTTAAGCAAAAGGGAAAGATAAGCAAAGAGCTTATAAGCAAGAACCATAGCATCATACAACATTAAGATTGTCATACTCGATCATCTTGGATCATATCATCGGAATACCATACATATAGCATACTTGGGATAGAAGTCGTTGCATTTTTGCTTAGTAGGTTGTGCACAAGTTTCGTATCCGCCTATTGTGCAATCGTATAGCTGCCTCTCTAGTGTTGTGCAACAAGAGCATTTTCGTGGATTCCACATTTTGGCTCATTCCTTGGTTGCATGATCCCACTTATCTATTTGCGTGTGTGTTTCCATGTACCACATCTTGCTATTGGTCTACTTGTTGCATTTGCAAAATTGTGAATCTTTTCCAACATTATTGAAGCTCACCAACAATTGCATCAAATTTTGTGCCACCATCCTAACCAAGCTCCACCAAAAGCTTTTACTTGTGTAGGTGTGAGAAACCGACAAGAATTGGTACCAATTGTGCTATTTCCATGTTCCACATTGGAGTGATCATTGATCCATCTTCGACATCGGTCAAGGTACATTTGGTATAAGTTCTTCTCTTTCTCCAACTCACATATTTCGTTTGGAATGATGGATAGGCCAAGTACTTATACCAACCCACTCTTCTGGGAGCAAGACGAAGACATGTCATCCTACGTTACAAAGAGCCACCTCTTTGGTGCACAACGAGCTTTGCATCAAGAGCAACAAGCAATGAGCGACCACATCGACAACCTCGCCACCGACTTGCGACTCTTCGAGCAACGCACAAGAGACTACTTCGACAACAAGCTCGACGAACACAAGCACGAGAATGACGCAAGAATGGAAGAGATTCGTGCCTTGTTGATCAACCGCTCTTCTACCACTTCGTCCTACTCAAGAAGCAACCCCTCAAGTCGACACTCTGACGACACTATCTCTGGCTCAAGTACCCCGACATCGAACACTCTTCATCGTGCTGCGCGTCAAGACTGTCAAGCCAACCGCAATCCTCTACACGACACCGACTCTCAAGAGCATCGGCATCATCAAAACCAACCTACATTCGCTCAAGCACAAGAACGACAGCACCAACGCCAACGAGAAGAAGAGGAACGAGCGCGACAAAACCAAGATGCACAAGATGCCGAGGCACACCGTCAAGAACAAGAACTACGTGAAGCTCAAGCACTTGAGGCGCAACAAGCCCTCCGTGATTAAAGTCGAGTCGTAGCAACACGCAACCGGCAAGCTCATGAACAACAAGAAGCACTTCGCGATGAAGTTCAAGAATGAATTTATCAATGACGTGTGCATCGTCAAGTTCCTCGTCAAGATCGACAAGTGCCTCCTCAAGCTAGACAAGAACATCAAGTCATCGAGAGCATGAAGACAATGGAAATCCTCCAAGACAAGAGCAACATGAGATTGTCAATCCTCAACTACATGGGCTTCATCATCCTTGACCCCAACACAATGAAGAGCAACGATACGGTAAGCTAAAGTTCACCATGCCCAAGTTCACTGAAAGCAATTACCCCGAAGAGTACATATCATGGGCATTGAAGGTTGACAAAATCTTCCGCTTGCACAACTACGAAGAAGAGAAGAAGATCGTGATGGCATCCCTTGAGTTCCAAGACTACGTCCTCATTTGGTGGGAACAAGTTCTTGAGCACCGTGGAGCAAGAGGTGAACCACCCATCACAACTTGGGCGCAAATGAAAGATGTCATGAGAGCACGTTTCGTGCCTAACTACTTTTACAACCGCGACCTCTTCAAGAAACTCCAACTACTCAAGCAAGGAACCAAGAGCATTGAAGAGTACTACAAGGAAATGGAGATTGCCATGATACGAGCCAATGTCACGGAAGATGATGAGCAAACTATGGCACGTTTCTTGAATGGACTCAATCATCCTATCAAGAAGATCGCCGACTTCCAACCATACTCGAACCTCATCGAGTTAGTGCATCAAGCTACAAAAGCGGAACGTCGAGTCCACAATGACTTCAAGTACGCCAAGTTCTCATCCAAGTCCTACGGCTTCTCCTACAACCAAGCTTCGATGACTCCAACACATTCTACCTCAACCAAGCCATCTACAAGCAACGGCGACAAGAAAAGTTATAAGAAAACTTCGACTACCTCAAGTCATCCTCCTACTACTACTACAAGCAACTTCAAGCCGAGAGCTTCATCATCATCTACCCCAACCGATGAGACCATCAAGACAACTACCTTCAAATGCTTCACATGTGGCGCCGAGGCCACATGTCCTTCGAGTGTACAAACAAGCGCACCATGATCCTCAACGATGACGGAACATACGACTCCATGAGTGAAGAGGAGATGGAAGCCCTTGAGAAAGTGGCCATGCACCAGCAAGTGAACGGAGATGAAGATGATCCAGTCTTCTGTGACGAAGATTCGAGCCCCGCTCTTGTTGTCTCCAAGGTCTTGAGTCTTCAACATCAACAGTAAGAAGACCAAAGATGCCATATATTCCACACCAAGGCCGGCATCAATGGAAGGTCCGTCAAGGTCATCATCGATGGAGGGAGTTGCCATAACTTAGCAAGTGAAGAACTATGCTCCAAGCTCCATGGTCAAGATGAAGCACCCGCACCCCTACAAAGTTCAATAGCTAAGCGACAACGGCACCATCCAAGTCGAGCATAGGGTAGAAGTTTCCTTGAAGATCGGAGCTTACGAAGACACTTTGGAGTGTGATGTCCTTCGATGACCGTTTGCCACCTCCTTCTTGGAAGGCCATGGCAATTTGACCGAGGTGTCATCCACAACGGGCGCACAAACCACTATAGCTTCAAGATGAAAGGGAAGAAGTATGTGCTACCACCTATGTCTCCAAGCCAAGTGCTCACCGACAAGCAAGCCACCCATCGTGGAGAGAATAGCGAGAGAGCGAACCACCACAAAGAGAGTGAGCGCCACAAGCCCAAATTGAGTGCCTCCACGATGAGCGACAAGAATAACTTAGTCCTATTTGCCACCAAACGTGAGATGAGAGAAGTGTGTGAGAACCCATCAAGTGTCCTACACTATGTCCTATTGTGCAAGGATGAGGCACCAAAAACTAACACCTCTCACAATCTTCCTTTGGTGCTATCTTCTTTATTGCAGGAATTCCAAGATGTTTTTCCCGACGAGCTACCTTCGGGTCTACCTCCACTACGAGGCATCGAACATCGCATCGACCTCATCCTTGGAGCACCTCTCCCCAACAAGGCCCCATACCGCGTCAACCCCGAAGAAACCAAAGAAATACAAAGGCAAGTAAAGCATCTCATAGACCATGGACATGTGCGTGAAAGTTTGAGCCGCCCTTGTGCCATCCCGATCATTCTTGTGCCAAAAAGAGACGGTAGCTTTCGCATGTGTTCCGATTGTAGACCTATCAATGCTATCACCATTTGCTATAGGTACCCATTCCACGCCTTGATGATATGCTAGATGAACTTAGCGGTGCCACTATTTTTTCCAAAATTGACCTTAAAAGTGGTTACTATCAAATACACATACAAGAGGGTGATGAATGGAAAACCACTTTCAAAACAAAGTTTGGCTTGTATGAATGGTTAGTCATGCCTATGGGTTTATCGGAAGCACCCGGTACTTTCATGCGTCTTATGCATTATTTGTTTCGCCCTTATATTGGTGAATTTGTTGTTGTCTACTTCGATGATATCCTTGTGTTTAGCAAATCTCTCAAAGAGTATGTCACCCACCTTCGAACCATGCTACAAACTCTTCAAAAAGAGCGTCTCTATGCTAATATGGAAAAATGCCTCTTTGGTGTTGATAAGCTTGTTTTCTTGGGCTTTGTAGTATCTTCTAAGGGTGTTCATGTTGATGAATCTAAGATCAATGCTATTCAAACTTGGCCCCAACCAACCAATTTGCAACAACTGCGTAGTTTACTTGGTTTAGCCGGTTTCTACCATAGATTTGTGAAGGATTCTAGCACAGTTGCGTCTCCTTTACATGCTTGAGCAAGAAGAATGCACCCTCTGTTTGGGGACCATCTCAAGATACTGCATTCAATGAGCTTAAGAATTTTCTTACTCATGATCCCGTGCTTGCATTACCCAACTTTGACAAACCTTTTGAAATTCATTGCGATGCTAGTGGTAATGGCATAGGAGGTGTGTTAACGCAAGAGAAGCGCCCCATAGCATACTTTAGCGAAAAACTTTCCGGAGCGCAACTCAACTACCCCATCTATCACAAAGAGCTATATGCTTTAGAGCGAGTTTTGCGTGAATGGGAACATTATCTCCGTCCTCATGAATTTATCATCCATACCGATCATGAAACACTTAAATACCTTAAAGGTCAAACTAAGTTGAACAAGCGTCATGCTAAGTGGAGTGAATTTATAGAGTCATTTCCTTATGTCATCAAGTATAAAGGTAAGGAAAATGTTGCGGCGGATGCGCTTTCCCGTATATGCATGCTTGTTACTCATCTTGAATTGAGTGTCATTGGCTTTGAGCACATAAAAGACTTGTATGCGCATGACCCTACATTTGCTATTCCTTATGCAAAGTGCTTGACGCATCCATCTTGGGAACGCTATTACGTCAACGATGGTTATCTTATGAGAGCTAACAAACTTTGCATCCCCTAGTCTTCTCTTCGTTTGTTGATTTTGCAAGAATCTCATGGAGGAGGCCTAATCGGACACATTGGATGCGACAAGACACTTGCTACGCTCTCCAAGAACTATTTTTGGCCCAAGATGTTCCGCGACGTCAACCGCTTCACCAACCGATGATCTACATGTCGCAAAGCTAAGTGTAAAGCTCAATCTCATGGCCTATATATGCCTGTTCCAATTTCGTACCAACCATGGGAAGATATTAGCATGGATTTTGTGCTTGGTTTGCCTAGAACTAGAAATGGCAAGGATTCGGTTTTTGTTGTTTTGGACCGATTCTCCAAAATGGCTCATTTCATTCCTTGCAACAAGATAAACGATGCTTCACATGTTGCCAATCTCTTTTGTAGGGAAATCTTGCGACTTCATGGAGTGCCAAAGACGATTGTCTCGGACCGCAACGTCAAGTTCTTGAGTTACTTTTGGAAGACTTTATGCGCCAAACTCGGAATCAAGATACTATTCTCCACGGCATACCATCCACAAACCGAAGGCCAAACGGAGTTCACGAACCATACACTCTCCACTCTACTACGCGTGTTGATAAAGAAGAACATCAAGGAGTGGGAGGAGTGCCTACCTATCGCCGAGTACGCCTAAAACCGTGCAAGACATTCGACTATCGGCAAGTCCCCTTTCGAGGTTGTCTACGGTTTCAACCCGTTGTCCCCATTGGACATTCTTCCTCTTCCTCTACCACTCCAAGAGAGCATCAACATGGACGCGAGCACCCGAGTGAGCTACCTCAAGAAGATGCATGAAGATACAAGGCACACAATCGAGCGCCAAGTACAACATGGTGATGAAGATTTTGATCCGAGGTCGGATCTTTCCCAAGGGAGGGGAGATGATGCGGAGCATCCCACAATCATCCCCATGGACGCATCTACATCTCCTACGACTCCACTTGGACCAATGACAAGAGATCAAGCAAAGGCTATCGAAGATAAGGTGAACTCGCTCCTATCCAAACTACCACTTTCTATACATGAGACATGGCTACTACCTCAAGCAGAAACACTATGTGTGATCAGGTATGTGGAGGAAGGCCACGGATTAGCTACACCCAATGGACAAGACGGCGAGGACACCAACCGGGAAGGACAAGAAGAAGAGATGCCGAAGAAGCTCCAGCCACCGGACGACCGGTCGTGACTGGACGTCCGGCGCGTGAAGCCCAACCTGCCCAAGTCCTGAGCTACAATGAAGCGGACGACCGCCAGACCGGACGATCGTGTCACCTCCCTGAGCGGACGACGCCCCACCGGACGCATCGCGCCGCCACCACCGAGCTGAAATTAGCGGATGTCCGAAGTCACCGGACGTGCGGCGCCGCCTTCACAGAACATAACTAGTGAAAGTCCGACGACACCAGATGTCCGGACGCCCACAAGCCACCGGACGACCGGTCCACAGCGGACGTCCAGTACCTGTCTGCGCACAGTGTTTGGGCCCGAGGCCCATGTATCTCTCTCTCTCACTTACCCCTTTGTGGACCTAGACTATATATCTTCCTGCACCTCCTCCTAGCTAGGGTTAGCATTGTGTTAGCTCATATGTGAGATAGAGCTTAGCTCATCCATTCGGATCTCCTCCTCGAGAGAGACCGCGGCCCCTCTTCGGAGAAGATACACTTGGATTTAAGACCTCCTCGCAGAGAAGAACATCAAGACCTCCTCACAGAGAAGGACCGGTTACCTCTTGTATCGTCCCTTGTTGACTTCGAATGGTGTATCTCCCCTTGTGTTTCAAGGATCTAGCACATGTGTAATCGAATCTTGTTGGTCTGAGTGATTCTCTCGTGTTTTCCTCGTGTTTCCCCTCATGTTCTTTGTGTTCCTCGTTGGGATCCGCTCCTTTCGTGAAAGATCGGCCATCTAGGGTTCCATCCTACATCATTAGGTCAGGCGTAACAAGGAGGGGCCCACAAGCAACAGGCCCCCCCCCAGGGAGAAACCCTATTGCCTTGTCGTCTCCTTGCTTGCCGTCTAGTCTCCTCCTGATAGAGGCGAAGGTGTCACGTCTTTCAATGAGATGGTGACTATTGTTTATGGTGGTGTAGACTTTGACGATCCGACTACGAACGTGCGAGGACGTCGCGCCTTAGGAATCGCTAAACCAACTCTGAGAGGTTATTGACCACGCCGAGCATCCATCAACTCCGACCACGAGGGTCTATTTCCTGCAAGCAAATGAAGAACAAGCAAGAAACTGAAATTGCAATCTGGATATTGCGAATTAAAGAGGAAAGCTTTATTGATCAAGTGGGGTTCTATGACACCTTGGTCTGGTCGTTGAACACAAACGAAGTACGCGAAGTTGCAGCTATGGCAAACTTTTAATCTAAACAAAACCCAAATTCTAAACGATGCCCTAAGGGCTGTATATATGGAGCAAGGGGGGAATTTCGTGGCCCTTGGAGGAGGGGTCCCAAACCAACCCTAACTCTTGTTTCCCCACACATACAGACTCTAAAAATAGGCTATACTCAAGTATTTCGAAATTACACGGGCTTGGCCCAATAATAGTGATGCAGCACCTATAATAGCCTCTAGATGAAATTTATGAAGTGGCATCTTGTATATTTCGTCCATGCCCTTGTAGGTCATCATGGAGGCTTCAAAGTGCTCAAATATGCACTAGAAACGCCATCCCTTCGCACGCGCATTCATCTCCATGCTTGATCCTGCTCCAGTGTTCATCCCTCTTGTCCATGCTAGGCCCTTCATTAGTAATCAACACAAATGTATCCAATTTAGGCAGCAACATATTCTCATGAACATTAGATTTTTCACTAAGAAACGAAAGTACCTGGTAATTCAATTGGTGTGCGCGAGCTCTAGTAATTGGTCCAGTATGTATAGCAGTAGGGGCTGTGGGTGTAACAATGGTATTGATGTCCTCATCATCCTCCCCTTCTTGAAATGAAGTCGTCCTTGACGGAAGCTCATCTTCCTCACCCAAATAAGGCATCAAATATGCAATGTTAAAAGTGGGACTAACCCCAAAATCTGCAGGCAGCTCAAGTTTATATGCATTATCATTTATTTTCTCTAACACCATAAAAGGACCATCAGCATGTGGCACTAGCTTTGATTTGCACAAATTAGGAAATCTATCCTTACGCAAATGTAACCAAACAAGATCTCTAAGTGCAAACACAACACGCTTTCTACCCTTATCTCCAGCAAGTTTATATTTATCATTCATATGCTCAATGTTCTCCTTAGTTAACTCATGCATTTTTAAGATCAATTCAGCACGTTGTTTAGCATCAAAATTAACCTTCTGCAAAGATGGAAGAGGCAACAAATCAATAGGTGCACGAGGTATAAAACCATACACAATATCAAAAGGGCACATCTTAGTATTAGAATGCAGCAAACGATTATAAGCAAATTCAATATGAGGCAAGCATTTTCCCCACATTTTCTTATTATTCTTCAAAACATCCCTAAGCATAGTAGACAATGTTCTATTGACTACTTAAGTTTGTCCATCAGTTTGGGGGTGGCATGTAGTACTAAAAAGCAGTTTAGTCCCCAACTTAGCCCATAAACATCTCCAAAAGTGGCTAAGAAATTTAGCATCACGATCTAAAACAATTTTATTTGGCACACATGCAAGCGAATAATTTCACGAAAGAACAAATCGGCAACATTAGCAGCATCATCGCTTTTATGACATGGTATGAAGTGTGCCATTTTCGAAAATCTATCCACGACAACAAATATGCTATCCCTCCCCTTCTTTGTTTGAGGTAATCCTAAAACAAAATCCATAGATATATCCTCCCAAGGAACACTAGGTACAGGCAAAGGCATGTATAAACCATGAGGATTGAGTCGTGGCTTAGATTTTTGACATGTAGTGCAACGAGCAACAAAACGCTCAATCTCCCATCTCATCTTTGGCCAAAAGAAATGTGTAGCAAGTATATCCTCTGTCTTCTTCACACCAAAGTGTCCCATTAATCCTCCTCCATGCGCCTCCTACAACAACAAAAGACGAACGAAGCTAGCTGGAATGCATAGCTTGTTAGCACGAAACACAAATCCATCATTAACGCATTTAACTTGTTCCATGTTCTCCCTTTTTACAATTCTGCAATACATCTTTAAATTCAGCATCATGCACATATTGGTATTTGATGGTCTCCAAACCAAATATTTAAAAGTCAAGTTGTGAAAGCATAGTATAACGATTTAGACAATGCATCAATAATAACATTTTCTTTACCCTTCTTGTGTTTAATGTCATAAGGGAAAGTCTCAATGAATTCAACCCATTTAGCATGTCCATGGTTCAGTTTTGCTTGACCCTTAATGTGTTTCAGAGATTAATGTATATTCTTTGGGCCATAAATAATGTTGCCATGTTTCTAAGGTCCGAACAAGGTCATATAATTCTTTATCATAAGTAGAATAGTTCAGACTAGGCCCACTCAATTTTTCAAAAAAGTATGCAACAGGTTTGCCATCTTGTAATGACACACCTCCTAATCCAATTCCACTAGCATCACATTCAAGCTCAAAAGTCTTATTAAAATCAGGAAGTCAGAAGAAAGGCTTCTTCCTGTGTGGTACCCCAAACAAAAGGCACATCCTTCTTTGGAAGCTCAATTGGAGGTGCAGCAATGGTGCTAAAATCTCTCACAAAACGCCTATAGAAACCAGCGATTCCAAGAAAACTCCTCACTCGTGTGACCGTTTTGGGCTGCGGACAACTCTCAATAGCTTCAATCTTGGCTTTATCAACTTCAATTCCCTGTGGAGTAACAACATAGCCAAGAAAAGATACACGGTCAGTGCAAAAGGTGCACTTCCCAAGGTTACCAAACAAACGTGCATCACGTAGAGCAATAAAAACAGCACATAAATGTTCCAAATGTTCTTCCAAATATTTTCTATAAATCAGTATATCATCAAAATAGACTACCAAAAATCGTCCAATGAAAGCACGTAAAACTTCATTCATTAATCTCATGAAAGTACTAGGTGCATTAGTTAACCCAAAAGGCATGACTAACCACTCATATAAACCAAACTTAGTTTTAAATGTTGTTTTCCATTCATCTCCCAATTTCATACGAATTTGATGGTATCCACAACGCAAATCAGCTTTGGAGAATATTGTAGAGCCGTCCCCGGGATGCTGACAAACAGATCGTCGCCGATCTTCACGTATCTGCTCAAGGTGGGGGCTTCGGGGGTGGACGATTGGTCATCGACCACCGTCTCCTTGGCAGCTGAGGACTCCGAGACTGATGTAGCGCCAGGCGCTCCTAAGGCAGGGATGCCGCCAGTACGGTCGCCGGTCTCCTCGATAGCCTCCCCGGCAGACCCCTTGGCGGCCTCTTCATGTGCTCCCTTGGCGGACTCATTGGCAGCAATCTTGGCGGCCTCGGCAGCAACGTCCTTGGCAGTCTCCTTGATGGTGGCGTCGACATCCATCTGATCCACCAAGGGGGGATCTAAAAGCCAAAGGAGGGGACAAGATGAGACCAAGATCGGAGCTCAAAGGAAAAAGAAAGAGATCGCACTGGAAAACTGATCAAGACCAGGAGGCTGACAGCTTACCGACAGCGAGTTCGGGAGGAGTGGTTCCCTCCCCGACAACACTTGTTGACGGGATGGAGCTACCGGCGCCTGTGCTTGCCGGCTCCCCCTCTGACCGCATGGGCTCGTCGGTGGGGGCCCTTGGCGGCGTAGGCTCACCGGTGGACGCCCTTGCCGGGGACCCCTCCCTGGGTGGTGAGGTGGTTGATGGAGGAGGCATGTTGGGGGTGGCCCTTGGCGGCTCCTCCTGTTGCCACTCTTCCCTGCAAACCCTGCAAGATTAACGGTGAATATACACGCCCCAGCACTCGCCAGCAGAAAATGGGTAATGGACTCACGTTGGGGGCTGAGTCGGGGACTGCGTCATGGGCTGGCTTGAGGTGCTTGCCGGGGGCTCACCGTCCGTCGAAGTCTTGGCCCTCTTCGCCATCCTCTGTGCCAGTGTCTCCGTGTCCCTGCTGAGGCAAGCCAAGACAAGATCAAATGAAGCAAGATAACCAAAACAGAGATTCAGGAGATGAAGAAAGCGGTGAGGCACTTACTCGTCCCCTTCCTCTGGCCTCCTCTTGTTTAGGCTCATAGAAGAGATGTTGTAGTCGGCCTCTGGAATGGTGTCCGTGCGGAGGGGTGGAGATGGGGACCTGGGCCGCTTGGCCATGGCGGAGGCGGCGACCGCTGCTTCCCTTGTTGTCGCGGCCATGCGCCTCGTATGGCGCATGGGTTGCGTCCGGGCCTCTTGCCGCTGTGCGGCCTTGCCGGCCTCCCTCTTGACTGGGACCTCCTCGGGCGAGGAGGCTCGTTGCACTGGCTCGCTGGAGCCAACCTGCCGGAGGACGCGCTTCTTCCTCCCCTGGATTGGGGGCTCCTCCTGCGGCTCCTCTTCATCCACATCGTCGGCCGCCTCTTCGGACACCTCCTCGGCAGAAGGGCCCCCGGTGGCGGCACCACTGTGCTCCCCGGCGGGCTCCTCTCGCTCGGCGAGATCATCTTCTGCGCTGTCCTCGTCTTCCTGGAAGCCGACACTACCGGCCTCCTCGGCAAGGGCCGCCTCTTCCGTCCTGCTGGCGATATATGCCACCTCTTCGTTGGTGGTGTCGCGGATGAGCTGCAGTTCTTCACGGATGGGCCTCTCCGACAAGCTGTCGAAGAACTCCTGCACCGGCACCGCGTCCGGCTCAGCCCATGTCTGGTTGAGGCCGTGGGTATTGAACACCGGCATCATGGCGATGATGGAGGTCCGGGCGGAATTGTTGCACAGGGGGACCACAGCCGCCGACAACCTGAACGGCTTGTCGGCCTTCTTGGTCTTGATGGCCTTCTCGGCCTTGCCGGCCTTGCTAGTCTTGTCGGCCTTAAATTGGAACAACTTTTGACAAAGAGCTGTGTGCTGCATCACCGTAAAATTGCAGTTCAGGCCGGGGCGCAGCCTCATGATGTCTGCCGCATTCCGGAAGTCCCAAGCTGGCCTTCCCTTGTTATGCAAGGGGGCGATACGGCGACGGAGGAAATTGGCCCCGATCATCTCCAAGGTGAGCCCAACGACCTTGAGGCGATGGATTCTGGTGGTGGCGACTGTGAGCTTCTCGTCTTGAGGGTCGAGATCCCCCCCAGTTGCCACGGCGAACCACTTGCGCGTGTCGTGGCATGCAGAACGGCTGCGGCTCCTTCTCCATGATCCAGCACCACCTGCTCCGCCATTCCTCCCACTTCTCCTTGTGGGTCCTGTTTGGGTACGTCTCCTTGCACAAGGCCCTCGGAATCAAGGTGACGCAGCCAAACAAAGCCCCTCCTGGCTGGACGCGGGGAACGAAATAGTGACGGAAGAGCGCCGTGTTGGGGACCACCCCAGTGAAATTCTCGCAGAGGTGGGCAAAGATAGCCATGCACGCCACTACATTCGGCGTGAAATCCAAAAGATGGAAGCCGAAGTAGAGATAATCGATGTCGATGAAGAAATATAAGAATGGGGGGCAGAGCACGCAGTAGAGATAATCGACGAAGAAGGGGAATTTATCTGGACCTGGCACAGCATTGGGGGCCGGGATGACGCGAGTGGCAGGATGCCCCGTCTTCTCTCTTCCCCACATACACGGGTACCGGTCCCTGAGCGTGCGCGCGTCGAGCGTCAGAGCGAAGACGACATGCTCCCTCCGCATCTTCACCAGCTCGCTCTCCGGCACCTCTTCCCCCTCACTCACCTTGGGCGCCACTCCCTTGCCCTTGTTTTTGGGCGCCATGGCAGCCGACGAAGGGTGGGGCACCGAAGGTGGTGAGAGCGCGGCGGCGGCGGGCGACGGAGAAAGCGTTGGATTGAGCTCAAGGAAGAAGAAGGAGATGGTGGTTTCCTAGATTGGAATGGGTGAAAGGTGTAAATGAGCAGCGCCCCTGTGGATTCCTATTTTTATGGGGAAGGCGCGGGGCTGCCTCTTTACTGTTCGATGTGAAGGCATTGGCGCAGGCGTGCTGCGACCGTTCCACGTGCGACCCCCACGTCTCGCACTCAATGCAGATCATGGGGAAGCGCAACAGACGAGACGATTATAGCAATTATCCCCTGCCACGCATACCCGCGCACTGTTTGGGCCTGGCCCAATGACGCTTCGCACTCATGTGTGGCCCAGACCCGGGGGCTCCTGTCGGTGTACTAAAGTTTGGGCCCTTTAGCACCCCATACTTGTGCACGGGTAGTCGTAGCCACACCCGCGGCGAGGCCTGAAGGGGGCGATCAAGGATAAAAACAAGATCACTAGAGAAGCGGCCAAGCCAGAGACCAGAGAACAGATGACAAGCTGGACCCCTGGCAAGATCCTTGCTGGGACGGCTTGTGAGACCCTGGCAAGATCCTTGTCGGGACGACTTGCAGAGCACTAACAAAACCACCACCCTTGAGGTTGGGAGCTCTGACACCATCGACAATCTCAAGGCCAAGACCCAGAGGCGCGTGCATAGTGGCGTGCAGATCTTTGTGAAGTCTAAAAGAGAAAGTTCCCAGCAAGGTCCTTGCCGGGGACGACCGCGAGGCCCCGTCAAGACTCTCGCCGGGGACGGTTGCAAAGCCACGACAAGACTTGGCCGCCCAGTCACCACCCTAGCACGGTGGCTGGCCTGCCAGCCTTGCAAGCACCTGCGTGGTGGCATGCAGATCTTCGTGAAGATCCTGCCACCTCTCTAGCGCAGCAGCTGGCCAGCCAACTTGGCATTGCATGCCTCGTCGGCCCGAACGCGTGTCGAGACGGGGCGGGGAAGCAGCGGACGGGACGGGCTCTATTCCCGTCCCCGATAGAGCTAAGGGCATGCAAGCAGCGCATTTAATGTGTTTGTCCTAAGACGCCGATGATAAACATAGACACTGTAGCTACTTTACACCTCCTGTATGCCACTATGGCGACCCCTTGTACATATAAAAGGAGGCCCAAGGCGTACTAGAGGAAGATTCGGACTTTCGAACCTCTCGGCCTAGCTTGCATGCATAGCAGCTAGCCGAAGCTCAAGAACACAGAATATACACTCAAGCAAGATTAGGGTTTTACGCTTCTCAGACCTGGGTAAAAATCCATCATGTTGATCATTAGATCTGCTCTTTGCACACCCCTCTTCCCTGCTAAACCGTAGAAGGGATCCACATCATCCCGTAGCTGTCGTTTTCCACCGACACCTAGGCTTGTGGGCCCCTCGGAGACCTTCTAACCTAACTCCAGCACTATAAATTCCCAAATATTTCCATTACCTCAGAGGGCACGACGAAAATACTTTTCCGCCGCCGCAAGCTTATGTTCTCGTGAGGTCCCATCTTGGGGAATTTTCCGGCACTCTGTCGGAGGGGATTCGATCACGGAGGGCCTCTACACCTACCTTGCTGCCCTTCCGATGATGCGTGAGTAGTTTATCATGGACCTAAGGCTCCATAGCTAGTAGCTAGATGGCTTCGTCTCTCTCTTCGATCTTCAATACAATGTTCCCCTCGATGTTCTTGGAGATCTATTTGATGTATTCTTTTGCGGTGCGTTTGTTGAGATCCGATGAATTGTGGATTTATGATCAGATTATCTATGAATATTATTTGAGTCTTTTCTGAACTCTTTTATGCATGATTAAGATAGCTTTGTATTTCTCTCCGATCTATCGATTTGGTTTGGCCTACTAGATTGGTTTTTATTGCAATGGGAGAGGTGCTTTGTGATGGGTTCAATCTTGCGGTGTGTCCTCAACCAGTGACAATAGGGGTAGCGAGGCACGTATTGTGTTGTTGCCATTAAGGATAAAACGATGGGTTTATATCACA
The DNA here is from genome assembly GCA_021605145.1 of Aegilops bicornis. Classification (NCBI taxonomy): domain Eukaryota; kingdom Viridiplantae; phylum Streptophyta; class Magnoliopsida; order Poales; family Poaceae; genus Aegilops; species Aegilops bicornis. The sequence goes on along the minus strand of CM038675.1, from coordinate 455,917,968 downwards.
CTGCCTGAGTTTATCCCTCTACATCATGTCATCTTGCTTAAGGCGTTACTCTGTTCCTATGAAGTTAATACTCTAGATGTAGGCATGAGTCGGTCGATGTATGGAGTAATAGTAGTAGATGCAAAATCGTTTCGGTCTACTTGTCACGGACGTGATGCCTATTCATGATCATTGTCTTAGATATTATCATAACTTTGCGCTTTTCTATCAATTGCTTGATAACCCATAAGTATAGGGGATCGCAACAGTTTTCGATAAGTAAGAGTGTCGAACCCAACGAGGAGCTAAAGGTAGAAAAAATATTCCCTAAAGTTCTATCGACCACCGATACAACTCTACGCACGCTTGACGTTCTCTTTACCTAGAACAACTAGAAATACTTTGTAGGTGTGATAGGATAGGTTTGCAAGATGATAAAGAACGCGTAAATAAAAAGTAGGGGTTGTTTAGATAAAGATGCAATAAAGTAAATATAGCGACTGTGGAAAAGTGGTGGTAGGAGTTGTGGAATTGTCCCTAAGCAACTGACTATGTTACTAGACCGATAATCACTATTGCAGTTCTATTTGAGGGAGAGGCATAAGCTAACATACTTTCTCTACTTGGATCATATGCACTTATGATTGGAACTCTAGCAAGCATCCGCAACTATTAAAGATTCATTAAGGTAAAACCCAACCATAGCATTAAAGTATCAAGTCCCTTTATCCCATACACAAACAACCTACTTACTGGTCTGTGGCTTCATCACTCACGCCACCCACCATAAGCAAATCATAAACATATTGCAAACCCTACAGCTGAATCCCTCACGCTTGCGCGACACGGAGGTCACAATAGGACAACACCAATAATAAAACATGCAACTCAAACCAATCATAGAAATTCATCAATCACCGATAGGACAACGAAAATCTACTCAGACATCATAGGATGGCAACACATCATCGGAAAATAATATGAAGCATAAAGCACCATGTTCAAGTAGAGGGTACAGCGGGTTGCGGGAGAATGGACCGCTGAATATAGAAGGGGGAAGGTGATGGAGATGTTGGTGAAGATGACGGCGGTGTTGGTGAAGATTGCGGTGATGATGATGGCCCCCGGTGGCACTCCGGCGCCACCGGAAGCAAGGGGGAGAGAGCCCCCCTTCTTCTTCTTCTTCCTTGACCTTCTCCCTAGATGGGAGAAGGGTTTCCCCTCTGGTCCTTGGCTCCCATGGCGTGGGAGGGGCGAGAGCCCCTCCGAGATTGGATCTATCTCTCTGCCTCTCTCTGTTTCTGTGTTCTATTCTGGCTCTGTTTCACCGTTTCGTGTATATGTGGAGATCCGTAACTCCGATAGGCCTGAAACCTTCGCCGTGATTTTTTCCGAATATTAGCTTTCTTGCGGCAAAAGAAGAGCACCAACCGCCTTACGGTGGGCTCACGAGGGTAGGGGGCGCGCCCCCCTGCCTCGTGACCACCTCGGGCACTGGTTCGCGTTGATTTTCCTTCCAAATTTTCCATATTTTCCAAAAATAAGCTCCGTCCGTTTTTATCCCGTTTAGACTCCGTTTGATATGGATATTCTGCAAAACAAAAAACATGTAACAGATAGGGACTGGCACTGGGCACTGGATCAATATGTTAGTCCCAAAAATAATATAAAAAGTTGCCAAAAAGTATATGAAAGTTGAATAATATTGGCATGGAACAATCAAAAATTATAGATACGACGGAGACGTATCATTGCTCAACAGTCATTTGTTTACCCATCGTATGTTTTCTTCAAGAGACAAGCCTCTAGTGAAACCTATGGCCCCGGGGTCTATTTTCCATCATATATTTTCAGATCTATAAAACCAAAAACCCAAAAATACCTTGCTGCAGTTTATTTATATTTACTTTATTTTACCTTTTATATCTATCTCTATTAGATCTAACTCTTGCAAGTGATCGTGAAGGGATTGACAACACCTTTTTCGCGTTGAGAGCAAGTATTTGTTAGTTTGTGTAGGTGCATATATTGGGGACTTGCTTGTTCCTCTTACTGAATTGATACCTTGGTTCTTAACTGAGGGAAATACTTATCTCTGCTCTGCTGCATCACCCTTTCCTCTTCAAGGGAAAATTCAATGCAAGCTCAAGAAGTAGCAGGAAGAATTTCTAGCACCATTGCCGGGGAGGTTCTACATCAAGCCTACCAAGTACCTATCATAAACTCTCATCTCTTGCATTTACATTATTTGCCATTTTCCTCTCGTTTTCCTCTCCCCCACTTCTAAAATATTTTCAGAAAAACACAAAAATAGTTGACTTTTTATTTGCCTTCTTTCCATATGCCTTTTTGCTCATTTGCTATCTTTGCTTGTGTTGCCATGTGTCTTCTATTTTCCTGCATCTTTGCTTTCTAATAATCTATTGATATGGATCCACTTAAATGGATCATCTTCGATTCATATGTGCTTGTGCTAAAACCCCAACTAGTTTAGTTGAGGGAAAATCATTAGATGAGCATGCTCATTTTGTGCGTCACCGTTTGTCTCAAAAGGGGGATTCTTATGGAATCAAATAAATTGTTTGCTATGCTATTCTTGGAACCTATGTGAAATTTATGATTTTACTTGTTGCTCGGAGAACCCTAAAACACACCTTCCCTACCTATGTGAGTTTAATGATAATGAAATCCTATCTTCTTATGCCAAGGGTGTTTAAAGTTACTATGATATTGATCAAATTGAAGAATTAGTTGCTTTTAAGGGTGCTTATGAAGTTAATTCTTTGATTAAAAAGTATGTATTACTCTCTACAAATCTGAAAATTTGGACATACTTAAATATTGCTATGAAAACTATTCTTCTAATGCCTATGTTAAAGAACTTATTGAGAGAATGTTCGTCGCTATAGTTCCTTATGGAGATGACTCCGTATACTTTGGGAGAAAATAATGATATGCATGAATCTATAGATGATTTCGTTGATTTGGTTGAAATATCCCCCCTTGATGAACATGATGCTTGCTATTCTTATGCACATGATGCCAATATTAATTATACTTATGGAGATGAACTTGCTATAGTTCCTTTTGTTAAACATGAAATTATTGCTATTGCACCCACACCTGATAGCTCCTTGAATGAAAAGCATGCTTGCAATGGTGTTATTATAAATTCTATTAGTGTCAATTGTGTTAATAGTATGCAAAACCCCAAGCTTGGGGATGCTGATTTTGCTATGTCCACTACTTATTGCAATACTCATGATTGGGGTGATAATTCTTCTTATGATCTTGTAAATCTATTTAAGCCTCATTATGAATATGTTTGTGAGAATATTGAAAGTGGGTTCGGAAGAGTGTAAACTTTGTATGCATGTGGATCATGAAGAGAAAATTTTATATGATAGCTATATTGTTGAATTTGACTATGATCCTACATGTAATTATTATGAGAGAGGAAAATATGGTTGTATAAATTTTCATGTTACTAAAATACCTCTTGTTATGTTGAGATTGTCAATGTTTTATTCCTCCCCTTTGTATATGCTAGATATTTCTTGCCTTGATAATTTTTTTGCTTATAAAATGCCTATGCATAGGAAGAATGTTAGACTTAAATTTGTTTGTCACATTTTTATGATGCTCTCTTTGTGTTTCAATTATTATCTTTCATGTGAGCATCATCAAAATCTCAACGCCTAGCTAAAAGGCTTTAAAGAAAAGTGCTTGTTGGGAGCCAACCGAATATATTTCCATTCTTTTTTATGAAAATACACATTATTACTTCTGTAGTAATTATGTTTTAGTGTCTTAATTAGTGTTTGTTCCAAGTAAGACCTTTGGGATGGTCATGGTGATAGTTGATTTGATTCTGCTGAAAACTGAAACTTTTGTGCCCAGTAACAGAATTGATCTGATCTGCAGGAGCGATGAAAGTTCTGAATTTTTTCCACATTATTGATATAAAAATTTCCTAGATTTTCCTAAATTTTCAGAATTTTTGGAGTTACAAAATTATACGAAATTTCTAGATTACTACAGACTGTTCTTTTTTTGACAGATTTTGTTTTCTTTGTGTTGTTTTCTTATTTTGATGAATCTATGGGTAGTATCGGGGGGTATGAACCTAGGAGAAGTTGGAATACAGTAGCTATAACACCAATATAAGTTTAGAATGAGTTCACAACAGTAACTAAGGTGGTGATTTGCTTTATTATACTAACGGGGCTTATGAGTTTTCTGTTGAGTTTTGTGTTGTGAAGTTTTCAAGTTTTGGGTAAAGATTTGATGGACTATGGAATAAGGAGTGGCAAGAGCCTAAGCTTGGGGATGCCCCGGAAGGCATCCCCTCTTTCGTCCTCAATCCATCGGTAAAATTACTTGAGGCTATATTTTTATTCACCACATGATATGTGTTTTGCTTGGAGCGTCTTATATTATATGAGTTTTTGCTTTTTAGTTTGCAACAATCATCCTTGTTGTACACACCTTTTGAGAGGAACACGCATTAATCGTGAATTTATTAGCATACTCTATGTGCTTCACTTATATCTTTTGAGCTAGGTAGTTGCTCTAGTGCTTCACTTATATCTTTTTAGAGCGCGGCGGTGGTTTTATTTTGTAGAAATTGATAAACTCTCGTGCTTCTCTTATACTATTTTGAGAGTCTTAAAACGGTATGGCAATTTTCTTAGGTTATGAATTTGGTCCTAATATGATGGGCATCCAAGAGGGATATAATAAAAACTTTCATAAAGAGCATTGAATATATGAGAAGTTTGATTCCTTGCATTTGTTTTGAGATATAAAGATGGTGATATTAGAGTCATGCTAGAGAGTAATTGTGGATTGGTAGAAATACTTGTGTTAAACTTTGTGATTCCCGAAGCATGCACGTATGGTCTATCCTTATGCGATGAAGTTAGAGAATGATTTATTTTTGATTGTATTCCTTATGAGTGGTGATCGGGGACGAGTGATGGTGTTTTCCTACCAATCTACCCCCCTAGGAGCATGCGTATTAGTACTTAGCTTCGATGGCTAATAAATTTTTGCAATAAGTATGTGAGTTTTTTATGACTAATGTTGAGTCCATGGATTATATGCACTCTCACCCTTCCACCATTGCTAGTCCCTCTAGTACCGTGCAACTTTCGCCGGTGCATTAAACCCACCATATACCCTTCCTCAAAACAGCCACCATACCTACCTATTATAGCATTTCCATAGCCATTCCGAGATAAATTTCCATGCAACTTCGACCGTTCCATTTATTATGACACGCACCATCATTGTCATATTGCTTTGCATGATCGTAAGATAGCTAGCATGATGTTTTAATCGCTTGCCCGTTTTTTTATATCTTTGCTATGCTAGATCATTGCACATCCCGGTACACTGCCGAAGGCGTTCGTATATAGAGTCATATCTTTGTTCTAGCATTGAGTTGAAATTCTTGAGTTGTAAGTAAATAAAAGTGTGATGATCATCATTATTAGAGCATTGTCCCATGTGAGGAAAGGATGATGAAGGCTATGATTCTCCCACAAGTCGAGATGAGGCTCCGGACTTAAAATAAAAAAGAGGCCAAAGAGCCCAATAAAAATAAAAAATAAGAGGCCAAAGAGCCCAAAAGAAAAAATGAGAGAAAAATGAGAGAAAAAGAGAGAAGGAACAATGTTACTAACCTTTTCCACACTTATGCCTAAAAACTAGCACAATGTTCTTCATGATAGAGAGTCTCCTGTTATCACTTTCATATACTAGTGGGATTTTTCATTATAGAACTTGGCTTGCATATTCCAATGATGGGCTTCCTCAAATTGCCCTAGGTCTTCGTGAACAAGCAAGTTGGATGCACACCCACATAGTTTTATTTTGAGCTTTCATACACTTATAGCCCTAGTGCATCTGTTGCATGGCAATCCCTACTCACTTGCATTGATATCAATTGACGGGCATCTCCATAGCCCATTAATTTGCCTAGTTTATGTGAGACTTTCTTCTTTTTGTCTTCTCCTCACAACCTCCACCATATTCTATTCCACCTATAGTGTTATATCCATGGCTCACGCTCATGTATTGTGTGAAAGTTGAAAAAACTTGAGACATTAGAAGTATGAAACAATTGCTTGGCTTGTCATCGGGGTTGTGCATGATAAATACTTTGTGTGATGAAAATAGAGCATGACAAGACTTTATGATTTTGTAGGGATAACTTTCGTTAGCCATGATGTTTTGAGAAGACATGATTCGTTTATTAGTATGCTTGAAGTATTATTGTTTTTATGTCAATATTAAACTTTTGTTTTGAATCTTATGGATCTGAATATCCATGCCACAATAAGAATTGCACTGATAAATATGTTAGGTAGCATTCCACATCAAAAATTCTGTTTTTATCATTTACCTACTCGAGGACGAGTAGGAATTAAGCTTGGGTATGCTTGATACGTCTCCAACGTATCTATAATTTTTTATTGTTCTATACTATTATATTATCTGTTTTGGATGTTTTATATGCATTAATATGATATTTCATATTATTTTTGGGACTAACTTATTAACCTAGTGCCCAGTGCTAGTTGTTGTTTTTCCTTGTTTTTGTCTTCTACAGAAAATCAATACCAAACGGAGTCCAAACGGAATAAAAATTTACGATGATTTTTCGTGGACCAAAAGAAACCTAGGAAGCTTCGGGAGGAGGCCAGAAGACCTACGATGAGGCCACAAGCCCTAGGGGCGCGCCCCCTAGGCTTGTGGCCCCCTAGGCTTGTGGCCCCCTCGGTGACCTTCTAACCCTAACTCCAGCACTATAATTTCCCAAATATTCCCCTTACGTCAGAGGGCACACCAAAAATACTTTTCCGCCGCTGCAAGCTTCTGTTCTCGTGAGATCCCATCTTGGGGCCCTTTCCGGCACTCCGTCGAAGGAGGATTCGATCACGGAGGGCCTCTACACTGACCTTGATGCCCTTCCGATGAAGCATGAATAGTTTACCATGGACCTAAGGGACCACAAATAGTAGCTAGATGGCTTATTCTCTCTCTTTGATCTTCAATACAATGTTCTCCTCGATGTTCTTGGAGATCTATTCGATGTAATCTTCTTTTGAGGTGCATTTGTTGAGATCCGATGAATTGTGGATTTATGATTAGATTATCTATGAATATTATTTGAGTCTTTTCTGAACTCTTTTATGCATGATTAAGATAGCTTTGTATGTCTCTCTGATCTATTGATTTGGTTTGGCCTACTAGATTGTTTTTTTTTTGCAATGGGAGAGGTGCTTTGTGATGGGTTCAATCTTGCGGTGTCCTCACCCAGTGATAGTAGGGGTAGCGTGACACGTATTGTATTATTGCCATTAAGGATAAAAGGATGGGGTTTATATCATATTTCTTGAGTTTATCCCTCTACATGATGGCATCTTGATTAAGGAGTTACTCTATTCTTATGAACTTAATACTCTATATGCACGCAGGAGTCAGTCGATGTGTGGAGTAATAGTAGTAGATGCATAATTGTTTCAGTCTATTCGTCATGGACGTGATGCCTATATTCATGATCATTGCCTTAGATGTCATCATAACTTTGCGCTTTTCTATCAATTGCTCAACAGTAATTTTTTACCCACCGTATGTTTTCTTCAAGAGAGAAGCCTCTAGTGAAACCTATGGCCAGCGGGTCTATTTTCCATCATATAATTTTAGATCTATAAACCCAAAAATACCTTGCTGCAATTTATTTATATTTACTTTATTTTACCTTTTATTTATCTTTTATATCTATATCTATTAGATCTCACTCTTGCAAGTGACCATGAAGGGATTGACAATCCCTTTTTCACGTTGAGTGAAAGTGTTTGTTAGTTTGTGTAGGTGCATATATTGGGGACCTGCTTGTGCCTCCTACTGGATTGATACCTTGGTTCTTAACTGAGGGAAATACTTATCTCTACTTTGTTGCATCACCCTTTCCACTTCAAGGGAAAAATCAACGCAACCCCAAGAAGTAGGAGGCTACAACGTCATCAAAATACCGGGCAGCGGCAGCATTATGACCGTAGCTGGAGACAAGGAGGATGCAGTTCAAGCTCTTAAGGTCGGCTACAGGGCCGCATCGGCCTCACCCCCTAGCGTCGAGGGCACCCCGGTAGCTCCGGAGGCTGTGCCCGCGAGGAAGAATCAGTTGTTCTCCCAAGATAGCACCGAGATGAAGAAAGTGCCGCTTGATGGCGATGCCTCGAGCCCCACCTTCACCATCGGCGTCGGCCTCCCCCGGAGCAAGAGGAGGTGCTCGTCGCCTTTCTTCGGGCGAACAAGGACGTGTTCGCCTGGAAGGCGTCTGATTTGGTCGGTGTTCCAAGGGAGATAATCGAGCACCACCTGGCAGTGTGCCCCAACACTCGTCCAATCAAGCAGAAGGCACGGCGTCAGGCCCTAGAGAAGCAGGCATTCATTTTCCAGGAGGTACACAAGCTACATCAGGCAGGGGTCATGCAAGAGGTGCGCCATTTGGAGTGGCTCGCCAACCCGATCATTGTTCCCAAGAAAGGCGGAAAGGAGCGCATGTGCATCGACTTCACGAGTCTCAACAAGGCTTGCCCTTAGGACCCGTTCCCGCTTCCACGCATCGACCAGATCATGGACTCCACTGCGGAGTGCGATCTGTTGTGCTTCCTGGATGCCTTCTCGGGCTACCACCAAATTAAGATGGTAATGGAAGATGTCGAGAAGACGGCTTTCATTTCCCCGTGTGGCGTGTATTGCTACACCTGCATGCCCTTCGGGCTGAGGAGCACCGGTGCTACCTTCTAGCGGTTGATGCACATCGCGATGGGGCCGCAGTTGGGGAGATACGCAGAGGCCTATGTCGACGACATCGTGGTCAAGTTGCGCGTGGCTAGAACACTGATAGAAGACCTAGAGGAAACATTCGCCAACCTGCATAGGGTGAGTTTGAGGCTTAACCCTGAGAAGTGTGTTTTCGGGGTCCCCTCCGGCAAGCTACTCGGTTTCCTTGTCTCACACGGAGGGATTGAGGCCAACCCCGAGAAGGTCAAGGCCATTGAAAGGATGTGCCCGCCTTAAACTATCAAGGAGATGCTGAAGTTGGCGGGGTGTGTGACTTCCCTTAGGTGCTTCATGTCCAAGCTTGGCGAGCGCGCCCTGCCCTCCTTCAAGCTGATGAAAAGAAAGGGTTCCTCTGAGTGGACCCCGGAAGCGGATGCAGCCTTTGAAGACCTGAAGAGGTACCTCACGAGCCTGCCCATCATGGTGGGGCTGCTCTACTTGGCAGCCACCCCACATACAGCTAGTGTGGCGCTCGTGGGGGTCCGGGAGGAGCGCGTCAGCACCCAAGAAAGGCCCAACGGCCGTCAGGAGGCCGTGGGGCCTCTTGAGCCCCCGATGCCGCAGGGCAGTGATCCCGGGCCCCTCACGCCCAGCCAAAGGCAAGCCGTCGCCGACACTCAATGCTTCGTCGAGCACCCTGTATACTACGTCAGCATCATACTGCGGGACGCGCGCGCTCATTACCCTATGCAGCAGAAGCTCCTTCTCATGCTCATGGTCGCTTCTAGGAAGCTGCACCATTACTTCCAAGGCCACCCTATCAAGATTGTCTGCCTACCCCTTCGAGAAGGTGTTGTGCAACCCCAACACCGTTGGCCGAGTCGCTGAGTGGAACATCGAGCTACAAGCTTTCTAGCTGGAGTTCTGTACGACTAGGGTCATCAAGGAGGTGGCGCTTGCCGACTTCGTGGCGGAATGGACAGATACACACGACGGGGGGCTGCGCGAGGACCAGTCCCTCTCACCTGGAGATGAGGCGCCTGACAGTTGGGTCATGCACTTCAATGGCGCCTTCTCCCGGCAGAGCGCGGGAGCTAGGGTCGTGCTCGTCTCCCCAACCAATGACAAGCTCTACTACGACGTCCAACTTTGCTTCCGGCACAGCGAGAAGGTCTCCAACAACATTGCGGAGTATGAAGGCCTGATCGCCGGGCTGAAGGTCGTGGCTGCCTTAGGGGTCAAGCGCCTCACCATCAAAGGCGATTCCCAGTTCCTCATCAACTTCTCCAACAAGGAATACAAGCCTAAGGACGAGCATATGGCGGCATATGTTGAGGAGCACTACAAGAAATATGTCAACATGTGACGTTGACTATTGGTCACTGAAAGTTCATTGTTTTTCATTTGCGACCTTTTTGTGACCAAAAACAGAAGGTCAAAAGCTGGCGGTCGTAAACTAAAATTAACGACCTTCTCACAGAGAAGGTCGTAGACGTTCTGACCAAAATGTAAGGTCGTTGAACCCATGACCTTTTGTTTTGGTCACTAGCTGTCTGCCCAGGCCACGTCGGATCCGACGTGGCAATCTGACGTGGCAACATTGTGACCAATTCAAAAGGTCACTGATAAGATTCAGCCCGGTCCGAGTAGGTGTCTATATGGGCCGAGCCCATTAATTCAGCCCATTTATTATTATTTTTTCTATCAATTTTTGGTTGATTTCATGGGCCTAGCCCAACATTGCAACATTTTTTTATTGTTGGGCCATGGCCATTTTGTCCAAACAATTTCATTTTCCTTTTTTTAAAAGGGTCCACTAGTCAAATGGGTCCCAGTGCATGTAATAGTTTAACTCATGTTAACTAGAAGTAACCTTCACAAGACAGCCTCAAATGAACCATCAAGTCAACTCATGTTAACAGCTAACAGCAGCAAGTGTATGTATTAGTTTAACTCATGTTAACTAACAATAACCTTCACAAGACAACCTCAAACAAACCATCAAGTCAACTCATCATACATCACATTTACATCTAACAGCAGCAATACATCACACATGACAGAGAACGGTTCACAGAAACTGACAAATTAAACTAGAGGCACATCATAAGCTCACAAGCATGCCTGCCGCAGCAGACTTTCTTCCTCAACCAGACAGCAGCTCAGCTCACATCCTCTACCTCACAGGAGGCGCGCCACCTTGTCTCCTTCAACAGGGGGATCACCACCACGTCCTCCAGCAGCCTGCATGAATGTTTTGGCAAGTCCAAGTGTTAGTGACTATACATATGGCTGTTGACTAATGTTTGTTTCCAACAGAAAAATCATCCAAGAACCAAGTACTGCACAACTAAGAGATCCTTTTCTTCCAAGGGAAATTAACAAGCCAAACGATACAACATAGTTATTTGTTCATTTTCATTTTATTACTGCATAAATATAGATGCTAGCTAGATGATGGTCGCAATTTAGAATTTGTCTCGTCGGCACATGGCAGTAGTACTCAAGAGTATTTTCACTAGTAGAATCATAGTGATTCAAATTTCGTTAGCACACTCTTCTATAGCATCCCCTAATATTTCTATATATAGCACCCCATGATCACATATGCATGTATCTATGAAGCAGAACATGAAAAGAGCAACATCTAATTAACTTGATTGCCTTGAAGATGACACACAAGATGAAGAGCACTTGGACAGAAGCTACTATACTTGTGGCTGTAATTAACCTAATCTAATCTAATGGGAACAACATCACTATTCACAAGCAAGCACCCATAATCTTGAATTCAGTATACAGTTGCCAACTAAAATAAGTTCAGTTGAAAGCAGAGTGGAGAACAAGAAGGATCAGCAAAGAGCTCACCATGGCTGTCATGTGGCCGATGTGGAAGAGGCAGCATGTTCGTCCAAGCAGGATCAGCAGCACCAGTGGACGGGCCACTCCTTGTCCTGGATCTTTGCCTTGACGTTGTCAATTCTGTCGGAGGACTCGACCTCAAGTGTGATGGTCTTCCCGGTGAGAGTCTTCACAAAGGTCTACATCTGAATAGTTGAAGATAGCAAGAAAACAGGACAAGTCATGCATATATGAACAAATCAAGAAGGAAACAAGAAAAGAACAGAAATAATATAAATCTTGCAAGTTGCAACAAATACGCATAGTTGGAAATTGCAAACAAAGCAAAATAAATCGACATTGTAGAGGCGTATACAAATAGATCTACAAAGTCATGAAGCAATGTGAAGTGGAAGATGGAAAGAAAACAGGACAAGTCATGCATATAGTGGAAGATCAGCAAATAGTATGTATTGAACTGAGTTGAATTAGAGGACTAATATGGTTGTTTTGTTAATAGATACTCAAGAAATACTTGAACAAGAAAAGATACAAAATAACCAGTTGTCCAAAGACAAGCTGCTACTACTACTTGTTTATATACCCAAGTGTCTCGATAGTGCATATTTTGTTTGTGAAACCTATAAGGTCTCAAAATGATAGTTAGAGCTCTATGCAGAATACTTTGGAGGAAAATTGTGCAAATGCTCAAGAACTGGTACTTGTTGTACCAGGAGTAGGTACTTGCATACTGAAGTTTTCAGAAGAACAAATAACTGAAGCGATTATTCATGAACATGCGTATTAAAGAAACAAGAACAGAAAATTTTCAATAGCACTTGTCATTGGAATTCAGAAGCATTTATCACACAAATTCCGAACTGGAGGTAAGTGATGAGGCAACAACGGAATAATGACCTCCTGCCAGCTCTCAAGTGGAAGATGATCCATAGACAAGCAAAGTGCCAAGATTCTAGAAGAACAAAAAAATCAGTATAATTAATTAGATTCTGCTACTAAGTGCCAAGTCTCAAGGAGGCCACCACACGAGAGCAGTCCTGAGAAGGAACAAAAAAATTTATCAGTAACATGGTTTGGTTTACTATGCCAACCAAGTATCTCATATAACTGGGTATACTTCTATGGAAACTAAGCTCTTGTTTGACAAGTCCCAGCACCTGCTATGCTAGAAAATCAAGGAATTTGTGCAAACGCCACACAACGCTGTTGCAACTTCTTACTACCATATTTAAAATCCAATGAGTTATTAATCAAAACTGAACCATTTAATCGAAGAAAAGTGGAAACATTAATTAAAGTAGCATGCGTGGTTATTAGACAAATTACAGTCACCTACTTAATTAAGGAAATTACCATTCTACTCCGAATAGTATGCGCTTTAGAATTCCTATTTCCAAATATCTCTGTCAGCGTACTAATCACCCATTAGTGCAATAGGTACTCACTGGTCCAGATTTTGCCTTGGATTAAAGGTGATATAAGGAGGAAATATTGCAAACGCACATGACAGTAGATGACTTAATTAGGTAGTACTAAAACGACGCTTGTAAACAGACAGATTTAATAATGTCTGCCACATTCCGCGCAGGTTAAAACTAGTGAGTATCAACACTTAAATGCTTAAAAGTATTATTTATTTATTTAATCTGCCACCAAAGCACTAATTACTTGGACAAAAAGAGGATTTCCAGTGATATAAATAAAATACTTCATCTATTCAAAAGCAAAACTGGAACCAGCTGTGTAGACCATACGCAGCTGCTGATACAAAATTAGAGAGCCTGGAATACACATTACTCACAAGTGAGCAACCAGCGCTAATGGCTCAAAAGGTGGTCACAGAAAGACCCCTAAACAGTGCTTTAACTTGTTCATATCTTAGTTCACACATGAAAGTACTAGTGTTAAACAAAAAATGTGACCATCTATCTATCTATTTATCTATCTTATCAGAAGAGTGCCTCTGCCTTGCTGTACCGAATCGTGCTGCACAACAAGTGCAAGAGAGATATGTCAAATGTTGACGTGAATTTGAAGAAGAGGAGGAGGAGAAGAAATCATCACCTGCTTGCTTGTGGTTGATGCTTGAGCAGGGGTCCATGGAGGACTGGTTGGAGCCGTAGACCAAGTTTAGGTGTAGCCCCATGAGATGAGCAACTCTGTAATGGACAAGAAAAACAGAGGAGGAGGAGGTCAAGCAGGGAACCAACCAAATCAAATCTGAGGCGAGAGGAGAGGAGCACCTGACCTTGGCGTCCCGAGCAGAGGCAGTCCATGGCGTGTAGGATCCGGGAGGGAGAGGTGGTGGGCGAGGAGGAGGCGGCGGAAGAAGATGCTGAAACCCTAGAGCCCTGGCCATGGGGGAAGGAGGGGAGGGAGCTGGAATGGCGAATCTAGCCGGAGCGGAGGGAGTCGAGCATGGGAGCATGCTGCACGCCGGCAGGAGTCACCGGAACGGGCCATCGCTGCCCTTCTACGCGGAAATGCCCCCGCGACGGGGTGGTGGGTTGGTGCGGAGGAGGAGGCGGCGGCCATGGTGGAAAGCACGGGGTGCGGGGGCGGCGGGGTTGTGTCAATTGGATCCCCTAGATCGAGGCATGGGGCAAAGGGCGGAGGGGAGGGAGAGATGGTGAGGGGAGGGAGAGATGGTGAGGGGAGGGAGGGAGAGGTGGGCTGTAGAGATCCCGCGAGATCGGGGTGACGGAGGCCGAGATCTTCCTGGCGGCGGAGGTGGGGGAAACGAGGGCGGCGAGAGCAAGAATCAGGGCCAGGAGCCGGCGGGAGAGGAGCGGGGGCGGCTCGGAGGGCACCATCTCTGTCGCATGGCACGGCGTGGCCGACCGGAGCCGAGCCTGAGCTTTCTCCCTCGCCGCCGATTCGCCCGTTCGCTCGCTCCTCGCTCTGCCTCCAGGAGCGGGAGCAGGAGCGGTGGCGGCAATGGGGAAAAGGGAGCGGGAGCGATGGCGGCGATGGGGAAAAGTGATCTAGGTTTACGTGGGTGGACGAGGATGAGAGGGAGGGGGCGAGAGCGACGAGGGGGGGTGGGCTGCCGTTGGATCCAGGCGCATCCGATGGTGCTAATCCATGATCCGCGTGAGATGGTTTTGGACCAATCAGAACGCAGTACCCCTTTGATGATTTCAAGACCATTTAAATTGGTCATAATCGATTGAAAATAAGATGTTAAATCATGTCTGCTATTTGACAGCTTAGGAAATTTATAAAAAAAATAGAAATCAAAAACCTTTGCATTGTGTCACCATGTGTGACCTACTTTTCAGTAAAAAATAAGAAACTTTGAATAATGCAAATATCATAAAAAATGTTGTCAGAAATAAGTTTTTTGTAAGAGAATTATTTTTCGAGTGCCCAAAATGGTTTTTTATGAAGAACCTAGCAAATATTTGTTGTAAAATTGGACCAAATCAGTTTTATAAAATACTAGGCCATATTTAATGCACAATTGACCAAATGGTTGGATGTCAAAAGTTTTGAACCACCTCTGGTGAAAAAGACAAAATTTTGTCGGTTCAGCTGGAAGCGGGTCAAATTTGAACTGCAGCTGCCTCATAGTTTGCTCTTTATTTTTTCAGAAATTTTTTTAGGTACAAAAGTATCTATTTAATCAGAGAAACACCAAAAAAATCCAAGATTCAACCACTAGCTAGGAACGGTCATTCCCGCCGTTTTGACCGCATTTTGAAATGGGCATAAAAAATTCAAAAAAAATCAAAAAATTGAAAAACCTTCGCATTGTTTCATAATATGTGTCCAAGTTACCGGCAAAAATTATAAACTTGTAATACGGCAATTATTTTAAAAAAGTGTTCTCAGAAATGAGCTATCATGTGTGAAGATTCATGGCTTTCAAGCCAAATGATCAATCTTATGGCCACATTCATGGCATAGTTTGTTCACATGGTCTCATATTGTGCACAAGGGTGCATCTTGGAATTCCAAACAATGTTGCCTAAGGGAGTTTTCATTATCTTTGCACGGAAAATTCATTTTCCATTTTTCGAGTGCCCGAAATGAGGTTTTTTTGTGAAGTACCTACCATATATTTGTTGCAAAATTGTACCAAATCAATTTTATAAAATACTAGGACATATTTAATGCACATTTGACTAAATGGTTGGGTGTAAAAGGTTTTGATCCACCTCTGGTGAAAAAGACAAATTCCCGCCGATTTGGCTGGAAGCGGGTCAAATTTGAACTGCAGCTGCCTCATAGTTTGCTATTTATTTTTTTCAAAAATCATTTCTAGTTACATAAGTACCTATTTAATCATAAATACATGGTTTGGTGGCGATACGTCGAGGTTTGGATGGTGGCCGAGGGCCCCAACTCTAGAGCTGCCAGAACTCAAGATGCTTCGCGTGGTCACCGCGTGACCGTGGCGTTGCCATGTGTTCTGGGCTGCCTAGGCATGTCTAGTGGGTTGGGCACTCCCCAGGTAGGTGCTAGGAAGAAAATCACAACATAATATTCTCACAAGGAGACCAATCGATGATCAAACATGAATAAGCAGCCAAGTGTTTGATTAGCGGTACGGGAAATGCACATGGCTAATGGGTGTGAGTTTTGGCTGAGGATGATCATTTACTAAGAAGACCGTCTTCACAAATTTTCAGCTCAAAAGGAGGAGCCTAGGTGGTACTTGCTTTGCAAAGTACCACACGGGACATAAATACGAATGTTGAAGCCGGGCTCAAAATAATGAATGGATTGAGTGGCATTTGATGGAGGATGGTTATTCGGGTAGAGGAAAGCATCAGAGAAAATGGATACCATTTCGACATGCCAAAGTGGTACTTCCTTCACAAAGTGTTTTTCTGAACAGAATAGGAAAATGAATATTTTTGAATTATTTTTGAACTATGCAATGAAGTTTTTTTTACATATTTGACGAAGATATGACCCATAGAATTTATGAGATTTTTTTGGGAATTTTGGGAATGACAGAAATATAGGTTGCTTCACAACCTAGGGCAAAAACTGCCACATGGACATGACACATAGGCAAAACTGATGAGGTGGCACCTAGTCATAACAACCCACCACAATTTACAAGGTTATGACCATCTATATTGGTCATGATAAGCTAGAAATAAGGCAGCGGACCTGTGCTATCTGTTTTATGACCATTTCGTGTAAGGAAATTATGACCTTTCTGACCAAAATGGTCGTTATTGTTTAGGGTTTGGAGCCCCCCGAACAGCTTTTGACCAATTGGTCTGAAATGGTCATAGATCTATGACCAATTCTTCGAGGGTCACTGACAGAAGGTCACTAGTTGACATATTTCTTGTAGTGGAGGTACTGATGAGGACATCAATACCATTGTTACACCCACAACCCCTACTATTACATATACTGGACCAATTACTAGAGCTCGCGCACGCCAATTGAATTACCAGGTACTTCCATTTCTTGGTAATGATTCTAATGTTAATGAGAATATGATACTGCCTAAATTGGATACATTTGTTTTGCTTACAAATGAAGGGCCGAGCTTGGAGAAGGATGAACATTGGAGCAAGAACACGCATGGAGTTGATGGCATGCGCAAAGGGATCAAGGACGGAGTTACAAGTGATGATTTCAAGACTTTGAAGCCACCATAAGGAGTGCATGAAGCCTTGGACGAAATATACAAGATGCCACTTCATAATATTCGTCCATAGGCTATTCTAGGTCTTGCGTCACCTTATTATTGGGCCAGGCCCATGTAATTTCGAAATACTTAAGTATAGGCTATTTTTAGAGTCCGTATGTGTGGGGAAACAAGAGTTAGGGTTGGTTTCGGACCCCACCCTCAAGGGCCACGAGATTCCCTCCTCTTCCTCCATATATACAGCCCTTAGGGCATCGTTTAGACTTTGGGTTTTGTTTAGATTAAAAGTTCGCCATAGCTGCAACTTCTGCATTTCGCTTTGTGTTCAACGACCGGACCAAGGCGTCACAGAACCCCACCTTCATTAATAAAGCTTTCCTCTTATATTCGCAATATCCAGATTGCAATCTTAGTTTCTTGCTTGTTCTTCGTTTGCTCGCAGGAAACAGGCCCTCGTGGTCAGGTTGATCGTGCTCCGGCGTGGTCAATAACCCTCGAAAGTTGGTTAGCGATTGCTAAGGCGTGACGTCTCACACGTTCGTAGTCGGATCGTCAAGGACGACTCCCATAGAAAACGATAGCCACCATCTCATCGAAACATCGGGACACCTTTGCCTCTATCAAGTGGTATCAGATTTCCAGGTTGCTCGGTGAGATTTTACAGTTTTTCGTAGATTAGATCGAGTCTGTTCTTCATACCTACAGTCCACGAAAAAGCCACAAAAAAATTAGGGTTAGTTCATCATATTCGAACCAATCTGAGCCTCTGCATAATCTTATTAGGGTTTTTGCTTTGTTGAATTTACGGTTGCATCGTCGTGTCAAGTTGCTGGTCTTAGAGTCTAGTCTTTTAGAGTCTCGAGTTCTGGTCATAAGTTGTCACGCCGCTTACCATCATCATCATCGCCTTGCCATCTACCACCATTGCTTATCCGCCACCGCTCTGAATCCATATCCATATACCACCACCAATCCGTATCCATATACCACCACCAATCCGTATCCATATACCACCACCAATCTGTATCCATATACAACCACCGCTACAATATACCACCACCGCTGCCATATACCACCACCAATCCGAGTTCTTCTCATATTAGGTTTGTTTTCAAGATCCATCTAAATTCCGATTCGTGTTTCCTTGCCTGCGTAGGTCTCGGAAAAAAAATTGTCAAAAAAAATTTCGTATCCATCCTGTCAGTTTGACCTGGGAAGAGATTTGAGACACTCGCCATTATAGTGATTTTTCTCAAAAAAAAAAGAGGAGCGCAAAAAAAAAAGAGAGCGCCAAAAAAAACAGAGTGAAAGAAATTTCCAGAGTGTGCTTTTCCCTTGTTTCCGTGCAGCGCCGTGATTTTGTTAGTGTTCTAGGCTCGCGTCTCTAGCACGGTCTAGCCTAGGACCAAAGACAAGACTGTCGTTGAGCGTTTATTCAACTTTGCATCTCTGAATTGATTATTGCTGACATTTTTGCTACCATACTATAAGCCTTCCCAGCTCCACGTACATCTACGTCGTGCGTTTGACTCTCCCTGGCAATCGCTCTATCCAAGCTTTTGAGAGTTTTGACTACAACGGTTGCCGATCACCTTTCTTCTTTGGGTAAGAACTGGTAAGAATTTGAGATTTGCTTCACGGATTTGTGACACCCGCCACCACCACCACTTGTTAGTAGTCTCAGAGGATCATATTCTTGTGTGTTTCTATTGCTGCTAACCATGCCAGATCACAAGGCATTTAGACCGACCGGGAGAACTTGACGAACAAGGAGCTTCATGATAAGTTTGACCAAATGATGAGTGGACAGGTGCAAGATGTGCTAAACAGATTTGAAGAGGCCATGGAGAAGATAGATGGCATGGAGAAGACGTTCAAACAAAGCTCGATAACAAGTTTAATGAATTGCTCGCGTCTTCCACCACCACCATCAGCTGCTCCTAACGCACCTCTACAACAACAACAACAACAACAACAACAACAACAACAACAACAACAACAACAACAACAACAACAACAACAACAACAACAACAACAACAACAACAACAACAACAACAACAACAACAACAACGACGACGACGACTACCTCCACGTCGCGAAACAGCCCTCCGCCGAGCAAGCCGTGTTCCTCTTGCGCTTGGCCAAACTGTTGGTGCTGCTGTTGATACTTATATGGCTCCTGCTGCTGATACGGAGGAGGATGATTATGTGGGAGATTACGAGGATGAGGTTGATCAAAATCAGAACTACGTGCAACCACCAGCACAACAACCACCAGGTCGTCCACATGCAAATAATGGCAATGTTAGGGCTCCCCCTCAGGTACGAGATCATGACCATCTCCCTAAACTGAAATTGAATATTCCACCATTTGAGGGTAGATATGTTCATGATATATATCTTACTTGGGAGTTAGAAACTGAACAACGATTTACCTGTTTACAATATCACGAGGAGAGACGTGTTCCTGCTTTGTTTGTGCTTTCACTAGCTTTGCATGTGTTTGGTGGTGCGAACATTGTCGATTATATCCTGTTCCAGCTACTTGGGCTGCTTTGAAAACTGCTATGCGTACTCGTTGGGTTCCACCATATTATCAACGTGAATTACTTCAAAAATTGCAGCGCTTAAGACAAGGAAAAAATTATGTAGAAGAATATTATCAGGAATTACAAACTGGCTTGATTAGATGTGGTATTGTTGAGGAGAATGAAGCTATGCTTGCACGTTTTCTGGGTGGATTAAATAGAGAGATTCAGACCATTCTAGACTATAAGGATTATAATAATATCACTCATTTATTCCATCTTGCTTGTAAAGCTGAACGTGAAGCCTTGAGGATCGGCTGTGCATTGGCGCGGACTAACTTTTCTCGCAGGTCGACCTTCATCATGGACACCACGTGCATCATCTACTTCCACACGCTACGCTACACCGGCACCTCCGTCTTCTGCCACCTCCAACCATGATACTATAAAGCTGGCACAATCACCACTATCTACCAAGAGCACACCTTCTGTGGCTGCATAGAGGTCTTCTTCATCCATGGCATGAAAATGGCAAACACATGATATTATTTGTCGACGTTGCAAGGGTGGAGGTCATTATGCGAGAGAATGCCCATCTAAGCGTGTGATGATTGTTACCGAGGATGGTGGGTATGAGTTCGCTAGTGACTATGATGAGGAGACTTTGGCTCTTATTACACATGAAGAACACGGTGGAGATGATTACGATCATGAGACGCAATACATGGCTGGAAGATCTTGTGGTATGAATGTTTAGTTGCTCAATGTGTTTAGAGTGTGCAGGTTACACAAGCTGAGCAAAATCAGAGGCATAATTTGTTCCATACAAAGGGAGTTGTGAAGGAACGTTCTATTCGCGTCATCATAGATGGAGGGAGTCGCAACAACTTGGCTAGCATGGAGATGGTGGAGAAGCTATTTCTCACCACAAGACCACATCCACATCCTTACTACATCCAATGGTTCAACAACAGCGGCAAGGTTAAGGTAACACGTCTTTGTTCGTGTGCATTTTAGTATCTCTACATATGCTGATTATGTTGATTGTGATGTGGTACCTATGCAAGCATGTCCCTTATTACTTGGTAGACCATGGCAATTTGATAAAAATTATGTACACCATGGTAGAAACAATCAGTATACTCTTGTTCATAAGGATAAAAATATTACTTTGCTTCCTATAACTCCTGATTCCATTTTGAAAGATGATATTAATAGAGCTAATAAAGCAAAACAGAGAAAAATAAGAGTGAAAATCAGATTGTGGCAAAAGAATTTGAGCAACAAATGAAGCCTAATAATAAACCATCTAGTGTTGCTTCTGAAATTAAATTGAAAAGTGCATGTTTACTTTCCACCAAATCTGATATTGATGAGCTAGATTCTAGCAAAACTGTTTGCTATGCTTTTGTGTGCAAAGAGGCATTATTTTCATTTGAGGACGTGCCTTCCTCTTTGCCCCTCTTGTCACTAACATTTTGCAGGGAGTTCGCCGATGTCTTCCCACAAGGCGTGCCAAGGATTACCACCTATTCGAGGGATTGAGCATCAAATTGACTTAATTCCCGGTGCATCGCTACCCAACCGTGCACCATATCGTACCAATCCAGAGGAGATGAAGGAGATTATGCGTCAAGTACAGGAGCTGCTCGACAAAGGTTATATACGCGAATATCTTAGTCCTTGTGTTGTTCCTATTATACTAGTGCCTAAAAAGGATGGTACGTCGCGTATGTGTGTTGATTGTAGAGGCATTAATAATATTACTATTCGTTATCGTCATCCTATTCCTAGGCTAGATGATATGCTTGATGAATTGAGTGGCTCTACAATATTCTCCAAAGTTGATTTGCGTAGTGGATACCATCAAATTCGTATGAAATTGGGAGATTAATGGAAAACAGCATTTGAAACTAAGTTTGGTTTATATGAGTGGTTAGTCATGCCTTTTGGGTTAACTAATGCACCTAGTACTTTCATGAGACTAATGAACGAAGTTTTACGTGCTTTCATTGGACGATTTGTGGTAGTCTATTTTGATGATATACTGATTTATAGCAAATCTTTGGAAGAACATTTGGAACATTTACGTGATGTTTTTAATGCTCTACATGATGCACGTTTGTTTGGTAACCTTGGGAAGTGCACCTTTTGCACCGACCGAGTATCTTTTCTTGGCTATGTTGTTACTCCATAGGGAATTGAAGTTGATAAAGCCAAGATTGAAGCTATTGAGAGTTGGCACCAGCCCAAAACGGTCACACAAGTGAGGAGTTTTCTTGGACTCGCTGGTTTCTATAGGCGTTTTGTGAGAGATTTTAGCACCATTGCTGCACCTCTCAATGATCTTACAAAGAAGGATGTGCCTTTTGTTTGGGGTACCGCACAGGAAGAAGCCTTCACGGTATTGAAAGATAAGTTGACACATGCTCCTTTACTCCAACTACCTGATTTTAATAAGACTTTTGAGCTTGAATGTGATGCTAGTGGAATTGGATTAGGAGGTGTGTTATTACAAGATGGCAAACATGTTGCATACTTTTCTGAAAAATTGAGTGGGCCTAGTCTGAACTATTCTACTTATGATAAATAATTATATGATCTTGTTCGGACTTTAGAGACATGGCAACATTATTTATGGCCCAAAGAATTTGTTATACATTCTGATCATGAATCTTTGAAACATATTAAAAGTCAAGCTAAACTGAATCGTAGACATGCTAAATGGGTTGAATTCATTGAGACATTCCCTTATGTCATTAAACACAAGAAGGGTAAATAAAATGTTATTGACGATGCTTTGTCTCGTCGCTATACTATGCTTTCACAACTTGACTTCAAAATATTAGGTTTGGAGACCATCAAAGATCAATATGTGCATGATGCTGATTTTAAAGATGTAATGCAGAATTGTAAAGAAGGAAGAACATGGAACAAGTTCGTTGTTAATGATGGTTTTGTGTTCCGTGCTAACAAGCTATGCATTCTCGCTAGCTCTTTTCGTCTTTTGTTGTTGCAGAGGCGCATGGAGGAGGATTAATGGGACACTTTGGCGTGAAGAAGACGGAGGACGTACTTGATACACATTTCTTTTGGCCAAAGATGAGACGGGATGTTGAGCGTTTTGTTGCTCATTGCACTACATGTCAAAAAGCTAAGTCACGACTCAATCCTCATGGTTTATATATGCCTTTGCACTGTACCTAGTGTTCTTTGGGAGGATATATCTATGGACTTTGTTTTAGGTTTACCTCGAACAAAGAAGGGAGGGATAGCATATTTGTTGTCGTGGATAGATTCTCGAAAATGGCACACTTTATACCATGTCATAAAAGCGATGATGTTGTTAATGTTGCTGATTTGTTCTTTCGTGAAATTATTCGCTTGCATGGTGTGCCAAATACTATTGTTTCATATCGTGATACTAAATTTCTTAGCCACTTTTGGAGATGTTTATGGGCTAAGTTGGGGACTAAACTACTTTTTAGTACTACTTGTCACCCCCAAACTGATGGACAAACTGAAGTAGTCAATATAACATTGTCTACTATGCTTAGGGTTGTTTTGAAGAATAATAAGAAAATGTGGGAAGAATGCTTGCCTCATATTGAATTTGCTTATAGTCGTTCGTTGCATTCTACTACTAAGATGTGCCCTTTTGAAATTGTGTATAGTTTCCTACCTCGTGCACCCTTTGATTTGTTGCCTCTTCCATCTTCGGAGAAGGTTAATTTTGATGCTAAACAACGTGCTGAATTGATCTTAAAAATGCATGAGTTAACTAAGGAAACATTGAGCGTATGAATGTTAAATATAAACTTGCTGGAGATAAGGGTAGAAAACATGTTGTCTTTGCACCTGGAGGTCTTGTTTGGTTACATTTGCGTAAGGATAGGTTTCCTAATTTGCGCAAATCAAAGCTAATGCCACGCGTCGATGGTCCATTTAAGGTGTTAGAGAAAATAAATGATAATGCATATAAAAATTAGCAGCCTGCAGAATAAGGGGTTAGTCCCACTTTTAACATTGCAGATTTGAAGCCTTATTTGTGTGAGGAAGATGAGCTTCCGTCGAGGACGACTTCATTTCAAGAAGGGGAGGATGATGAGGACATCAATACCATTGTTACACCCACAGCCCCTACTATTACATATACTAGACCAATTACTAGAGCTCGCGCATGCCAATTGAATTACCAGGTACTTTCGTTTCTTGGTAATGATTCTAATGTTCATGAGAATATGATACTGCCTAAATTGGATACATTTGTTTTGCTTACAAATGAAGGGCCGAGCTTGGAGAAGGATGAACATTGGAGCAAGAACACGCATGGAGTTGATGGCATGCGCAAGGGGATCAAGGACTGAGTTACAAGTGATGATTTCAAGACTTTAAAGCCACCATAAGGAGTGCATGAAGCCTTGGACGAAATATACAAGATGCCACTTCATAATATTCATCCATAGGCTATTCTAGGTGCTGCGTCACCTTATTATTGGGCCAGGCCCATGTAATTTCAAAATACTTAAGTATAGGCTATTTTTAGAGTCCGTATGTGTGGGGAAACAAGAGTTAGGGTTGGTTTGGGACCCCACCCTCAAGGGCCACGAAATTCCCTCCTCTTCCTCCATATATACAGCCCTTAGGGGCGTCGTTTGGACTTTGGGTTTTGTTTAGATTAAAAGTTCACCATAGCTGCAACTTCGCGTACTTCGTTTGTGTTCGGGGACGGACCAAGGCGTCACAGAACCCCACCTTCATTAATAAAGCTTTCCTCTTATATTCGCAATATCCAGATTGCAATCTTAGTTTCTTGCTTGTTCTTCGTTTGCTCGCAGAAACAGGCCCTCGTGGTCGAGTTGATCGTGCTCGGCGTGGTCAATAACCCTCGAAAGTTGGTTTAGCGATTGCTAAGGCGCGACGTCTCGCACGTTCGTAGTCGGATCGTCAAGGTCGACTCCCACAGAAAAGGATAGCCACCATCTCATCGAAACATCGGGACACCTTTGCCTCTATCAGGTACGTAAAATCGAGAAGTGTTTCCTGGGCTTGGGGTTACAACACGTCACGCGCAGCGGCAACAAGGAAGCTAACAACATCGACAAGCGGGCTTCCCGCCATGAGCCTCAAAACCCTGTCGTCTATGAAGAAAGGCTCTTTAAGCCGTCAGCTGCACCCCTGACGGCAGGCCCGACGCTGCTCTTGGAAGAGTTATCGCTCGCGCCAGCCACAGGTGCCCCGGCCTGTGGCCCGACCTCAGGAGCCCGTCTGCCAGGCATTGGAGCCTCAGGCAGGCAGCTGGGCTGAGGAGCTCAAGGCCTACCTGCTCCACGGCACCCTACCGGAAAAGGACGCGGAAGCAGGGCGAGTGGTTCAGCAGGCCACCTCTTACTACCTGAGGGACGGCGAGCTATGCCGAAGGCGCCCCAATGACGTCTCGTTGAGATGCATTTCAGAAGATCAAGGACGCGAGCTGCTGGCCGACATCCACAGAGGAGACTGCAGGCAGCACTCCTCATCATGCACGCTCGTGGGCAAGGTGTTCCGTAGCGGATTCTACTAGCCCACAGCATTCCACGAGGCCATTGAGCTGGTCCGGTCTTGCGAGGCCTGCCAGTTCCACGCCAAACAGATCCACCAGCCAGCATAGGGGCTCCAGATGATTCCACTCTCGTGTCCCTTCGCGGTCTGGGAGCTGGACATACTGGGTCCCTTCCCTCGGGCTGGCGGCGGCTGCCGCTACCTCTACGTCGCCATCGACAAGTTCACCAAGTGGGTAGAGGTGGAAACTGTGGGCACCATCCCTGCAAGCTCATTCGTGAAGTTCATCAAGGGCCTCGTGAGCCGGTTCAGCGTCCCCAATCGTATCATCACCGACAACGGTTCCCAGTTTACAAGCAACCTCTTCAGGTAATATTGTGCTAACCTTGGAATGCAGATATGTTATGCTTCGGTGGCGCACCCTTGGAGCAACGGCTAGGCTAAGTGCGACAACACGGAGGTCCTCAGGGGCCTCAAGACCAGGTGGATCTTCAAAAAGAAGCTCGAGGCCTGCGGCAAGGGCTAGCTGGACGAGTTGCAGCCCGTTTTGTGGTCCATCCGCACCACCACGACCAAGCCCACCGGAGAGACTCCCTTCTTCCTCCTCTATGGGGCCGAGGCGGTCCTTCCGTCTGAGATCAAGCACGGTTACCTGCGAGTCTTGGCGTTCGATGAGGCGCGAAGGATGCCTCGCAGGGAATGTTACCTCTTGAGCACTGCGTTGGTTTTCCCTTGAAGAGGAAAGGGTGATGCAGCCAAGTAGCGTAAGTATTTCCCTCAGTTTTTGAGAACCAAGGTATCAATCCAGTAGGAAGCCACGGATGAATCCCTCGCACCTACACAAACAAATAAATCCTCGCAACCAACGCGATAAGGGGTTGTCAATCCCTACACGGTCACTTACGAGAGTGCGATCTGATAGATATGCTAAGATAATATTTTTGGTATTTTTATGATAAAGATGCAAAGTAAAATAAAAGGCAATAAAAATAACTAAGTGTTGGAAGATTAATGTGATGGAAAATAGACCTGGGGCCATAGGTTTCACTAGTGGCTTCTCTCAAGAGCATAAGTACTA
Source organism: Aegilops bicornis (assembly GCA_021605145.1). Classification (NCBI taxonomy): domain Eukaryota; kingdom Viridiplantae; phylum Streptophyta; class Magnoliopsida; order Poales; family Poaceae; genus Aegilops; species Aegilops bicornis. The sequence goes on along the minus strand of CM038675.1, from coordinate 455,891,566 downwards.
TGGTGGGTGAACAAATTATTGTTGAGCAATTGACAGAACTGAGCATAGTTATGAGAATATCTAGGTATGATCATGTATATAGGCATCACGTCCGAGACAAGTAGACCGACTCCTGCCTGCATCTACTACTATTACTCCACACATCAACCGCTATCCAGCATGCATCTAGAGTATTAAGTTCATAAGAACAGAGTAACGCTTTAAGCAAGATCACATTATGTAGGGGGATAAACTCATGCAATATGATATAAACCCCATCTTGTTATCCTCGATGGCAACAATACAATACGTGCCTTGCTGCCCCTCATCACACCGGGAAAGGACACCGCAAGATTGAACCCAAAGCTAAGCACTTCTCCCATTGCAAGAAAGATCAATCTAGTAGGCTAAACCAAACTGATAATTCAAGAGACTTGCAAACATAACCAATCATACATAAAATAATTCAGAGAAGATTCAAATATTGTTCATAGATAAACTTGATCATAAACCCACAATTCATCGGTCTCAACAAACACACCGCAAAAGAAGATTACATCGAATAGATCTCCACGAGAGACGGGAGAACATTGTATTGAGATCCAAAAGAGAGAAGAAGTCATCTAGCTAATACCTCTGGACCCGAAGGTCTGAGGTAAACTACTCACACATCATCGGAGAGGCTATGGTGTTGATCTAGAAGCCCTCCGTGATCGATGCCCCCTCCAGCGGAGCTCCGGAATAGGCCCCAAGATGGGATCTCACGTGTACAGAAGGTTGCGGTGGTGGAATTAGGTTTTTGGCTCCGTATCTGGTAGTTTGGGGGTACGTAGGTATATATAGGAGGAAGGAGGACGTCGGTGGAGCAACAGGGGGCCCACGAGGGTGGAGGGCGCGCCTACCTCGTGCCCTCTGGTTGATGTCTTGACGAGGGTCCAAGTCCTCTAGATCACGTTCGTTCAAAAATCACGTTCGAAGGTTTCATTCCGTTTGGATTCCGTTTGATATTCTTTTTCCGTGAAACTACGAAATAGGCAAAAAACAGCAATTACGAAATTTGGGTCTCCCGTTAATAGGTTAGTCCCAAAAATAATATAAAAGTGTATAGTAAAGCCCAATAATGTCCAAAACAGAATATAATATAGCATGGAACAATCAAAAATTATAGATACGTTGGAGACGTATCAAGCATCCCCAAGCTTAATTCATGCTCGTCCTCAAGTAGGTAAATGATAAAAATAGAATTTTTGATGTGGAATGCTACTTGGCATAATTTCAATATAATTCTTCTTATTGTGGCATGAATGTTTAGATTTGATATGATTCAAGATAAAAGTTTAATGTTGACATAAAAACAATAATACTTCAAGCATACTAACTAAGCAATTATGTCTTATCAAAATAACATAGCCAAAGCAAGTTATCCCTACAAAATCATATAGTCTGGCTATGGTCCATCTTCCCCACACAAAATATTTAAATCATGCACAACCCCGATGACAAGCCAAGCAATTGTTTCATACTTTTAGTGTTCTCAAACTTTTTCAATCTTTACGCAATACATGAGCGTGAGCCATGGACATAGCACTATATGTGGAATAGAATGGTGGTTGTGGAGAAGACAAAAAAAAGGAGAAGATAGTCTCACATCAACTAGGCATACAACGGGCTATGGAGATGCCCATTAATAGATATCAATGTGAGTGAGTAGGGATTGCCATGCAACGGATGCACTAGAGCTAGAAGTATATGAAAGTTCAACAAAAGAAACTAAGTGGGTGTGCATCCAACTCGCTTGCTCACGAAGACCTAGGGCATTTTGAGGAAGCCCACCATTGGAATATACAAGCCAAGTTCTATAATGAAAAATTTCCCACTAGTATATGAAAGTGATATCATAGGAGACTCTCTATCATGAAGATCACGGTGCTACTTTGAAGCACAAGTGTGGTAAAAGGATAGTAACATTGTCCCTTCTCTCTTTTTCTCTCATCATTTTTTTATTTGGGCCTTTTCTCTTTTTTATGGCCTCTTTTTTTTAGTCCGGAGTCTCATCCCAACTTGTGGGGGAATCATAGTCTCCATCATCCTTTCCTCACTTGGGACAATGCTCTAATAATGATGATCATCACACTTTTATTTACTTACAAATCATGAATTACAACTCAATACTTAGAACAAAATATGACTCTATATGAATGCCTCGGCAGTGTACCAGGATATGCAATGAATCAAGAGTGACATGTATGAAAGAATTATGAACGGTGGCTTTGCCACAAATACAATGTCAACTACATGATCATGCGAAGCAATATGACAATGATGGAGCGTGTCATAGTAACGGAACGGTGGTAAGTTGCATGGCAATATATCTCGGAATGGCTATGGAAATGCCATGATAGGTAGGTATGGTGGCTGTTTTGAGGAAGATATATGGTGGGTGTATGATACTGGCGAAAAGTGCGCAGTATTAGAGAGGCTAGCAACGGTGGAAGGAGGAAAAGTGTGTATAATCCATGGACTCAACATTAGTCATAAAGAACTCATATACTTATTGCAAAAATCTACAAGTTATCAAAGCAAAGTATTACGTGCATGCTCCTAGGGGGATAGATTGGTAGGAAAAGACCATCGCCGTCCCGGCCGCCACTCATAAGGAAGACAATCAATAAATAAATCATGCTCCGACTTCATCACATAACGGTTCACCATAATGCATGCTACGGGAATCACAAACTTTAACACAAGTATTTCTCAAATTCAAAACTACTCAACTAGCATGACTCTAATATCACCATCTTCATATCTCAAAATAATTATCAACCATCAAATTTCTCATGATATTAATTAAAGCAAATTGCCATGCTATTTTAAGACTCTCAAAATAATATAAGTGAAGCATGAGAGATCAATAGTTTCTATAAAACAAATCCACCACCGTGCTCTAAAAGATATAAGTGAAGCACATAGAATATTCTAATAAATTCACTATATAGCTCAAAAACTATAAGTGAAGCACATAGAATATTCTAATAAATTCCGAATCAAGTGTGACTCTCTCAAAAGGTGTGTACAGCAAGGACGTGTGGTAATCTAACAAATAAAGACTCAAATAATACAAGACGGTCCAAGCAAAACACATATCATGTGGTGAATAAAAATGTAGCTCCAAGTAAAGTTACCGATGGAAGTAGACGAAAGAGGGATGCCTTCCGGGGCATCCCCAAGCTTTGGCTTTTTTGTGTCCTTATATTATATTGGGGTGCCATGGGCATCCCCAAGCTTAGGCTCTTGCCACTCCTTGTTCCATAATCCATCAATCTTTTACCCAAAACTTGAAAACTTCACAACACAAAACTTAACAGAAAATCCCGTAAGCTCTGTTAGCGAAAGAAAACAAAAGACCACTTCAAGGTACTGTAATGAACTCATTCCTTATTTATATTGGTGTTAAACCTACTGTATTCCAAATTCTATATCGTTTATAAACTATTTTACTAGCCATAGATTCATCAAAATAAGCAAACAACACATGAAAAACTGAATCTGTCAAAAACAGAACAGTCTGTAGTAATATGTAACTAACGCAAACTTCTGGAACTCCAAAATTTCAGCCAAAATAGGACGACCTAGAAAATTTGTTTATTGATCAGAAGCAATTGGAATCAATATTTTATCACTTTCTGGTTATTTTTAACAAATTATTTTCGTGAACAGAAGGTTTCTGGAATTTACAGCAAGATCAAAAACTATCATCCAAGAAGATCCTACAGGTTTAACTTGGCACAAACACTAATTAAAACATAAAAACACATCTAATCAGAGGCTAGATCAAATATTTATTCCTAAACAGAAGAAAAAAAGCAAAAAACTAAAAATAAAATTGGGTTGCCTCCCAACAAGCGCTATCGTTTAACGCCCCTAGCTAGGCATAGATAATTTTAATGATGCTCGCATGAGAGACAAGAATTGAAGCACAAAGAGAGCATCATGAAACATGTGACAAACACATCTAAGTCTAACATACTTCCTATGCATAGGCATCTTATAGGCAAACAAATTATCATAGCAAGCAAAAACTAGCATATGCAAGGAAGCGGAAAGAAACAATAGCAATCTCAACATAACGAGAGGTAATTTATTATCATGAAAATTTCTAAGACCATGTTTTCCTCTCTCATAATAATTACATGTGGTATCATAAGCAAATTCAACAAAATATTTATGACATAAAATATTTTCAACACGATCCACATGTATGCAAAGTTGACACTCTTCCGAAATAGTGGGATTAACATTAACTAAAGTCATGACCTCTCCAAACCCACTTTTATCAAACATTTCATAAGATTGAATATTCTCCAAATATGTGGGATCTAAAGTTGACACTCTTCCAAACCCACTTTCAATATTATTGCAAACAATATTATCAATCTCATATTCATCATGGGGATTAAATAAATTTTCAAGATCATAAGAAGAATCAACCCAATCATGATCATTGCAACAAGTAGTAGACATAGAAAAACTGGCATCCCCAAGCTTAGGGTTTTGCATATTATTAGCACAATTGACATCAAAGAGAATTTATAGTAAAATCATTGAAATCATGCTTTTCATCGAGGGAACTATCAAGCATGGGTGCAATAGCAACAATCTCATTTTTAACATAAGGAACTATAGCAAATTCGTCTTCATAAATATTGGCATCATGGCCACAAGAATAGCAAGCATCATGTTCATCAAGGGATATTTCAACCAAATCATCGGAATCATCATTATCTGTAGATTCATGCATATCATTATTTTCTTCCAAAGCAACGGTCATTCTTTCAATAAATTCTTGGACATAGACATTATGAGCAAAGTTTTCATTGCAATATTTAAGTATGGCAGATTTTTCAGATTCGTTGAGAGTAAAATCATGCTGTTCAATCAGAGAAGCAACTTCATGAACACCCTTAAAAATGACAAATTCTTCAATTTGTTCGATATCATAGTAACTATAAACACCCTTTGCATAAGAAGATAAGATTTTATTATCATTGAACTCACATAGGTAGGTAAGGTGTTTTTTAGGGTTCTTAGAGCAACAAGTAAAATCACAAATTTCACAAAGATTCCAAGCATAGCATAGCAAACTATTTATATGATACCATAAGAGCTTCCCTTTTCGGACAAACGATCACGCACAAAATGAGCATGCTCATCTAAAGATTTCCCATCAACTAGGCTAGTTGGGGTTTCAAAGACGAGCGCGTAAGGATCGAAGATGATCCAAGTAGAACACTTTAAGTGGATCCATATTAATAGATTTTCAGCAAGCGAAGATGCAAGCATATAGAAGGCACAAGGAAACACAAACAAAGATACATACGGGAAGAAGGCGAACAAAAAAAAGAGAAGGCAAACAAAACGGCAAGGGTGAAGTGGGGGAGAGGAAAACGAGAGGCAAATGGCAAATAATGTAATGCGGGAGATAAGGGTTTGTGATGGGTACTTGGTAAGTGGACTTTTGCATACACTCCCCGGCAACGGCGTCAGAAATCGCTCGTTGTCGGGAGTCCAAATCTTGACTTGACCTTGCGTAAGCCTCCCCGGCAACAGCGCCAGAAATCCTTCTTGCTACCTCTTGAGCACTGTGTTGGGTTTCCCTTGAAGAGAAAGGGTGATGCAGCAAAGTAGCGTAAGTATTTCCCTCAGTTTTTGAGAACCAAGGTATCAATCCAGTAGGAGGCCACGCACGAGTCCCTCGCACCTACACAAACAAATAAATCCTCGCAACCAACGCGATAAGGGGTGGTCAATCCCTACACGGTCACTTACGAGAGTGAGATCTGATAGATATGATAAGATAATATTTTTGGTATTTTTATGATAAAGATGCAAAGTAAAATAGAAGGCAATAAAAATAACTAAGTGTTGGAAGATTAATATGATGGAAAATAGACTCGGGGGCCATAGGTTTCACTAGTGGCTTCTCTCAAGAGCATAAGTATTACGGTGGGCGAACAAATTACTGTTGAGCAATTGACAGAATTGAGCATAGTTATGAGAATATCTAGGTATGATCATGTATATAGGCATCACGTTCGAGACAAGTAGACCGACTCCTGCCTACATATACTACTATTACTCCACTCATCGACCGCTATCCAGCATGCATCTAGAGTATTAAGTTCATAAGAATAGAGTAACGCTTTAAGCAAGATGACATGATGTAGAGGGATAAACTCATGCAATATGATATAAACCCCATCTTGTTATCCTCGATGGCAACAATACAATACGTGCCTTGCTGCCCCTCATCACACCGGGAAAGGACACCGCAAGATTGAACCCAAAGCTAAGCACTTCTCCCATTGCAAGAAAGATCAATCTAGTAGGCCAAACCAAACTGATAATTCAAGAGACTTGCAAAGATAACCAATCATACATAAAAGAATTGAGAGAAGATTCAAATATTGTTCATAGATAAACTTGATCATAAACCCACAATTCATCGGTCTCAACAAACACACCGCAAAAAGAAGATTACATCAAATAGATCTCCACGAGAGAGGGAGAACATTGTATTGAGATCCAAAAAGAGAGAAGAAGCCATCTAGCTAATAACTATGAACCCGAAGGTCTGAGGTAAACTACTCACACATCATCGGAGAGGCTATGGTGTTGATGTAGAAGCCCTCCGTGATCGATGCCCCCTCCGGCGGAGCTCTGAAACAGGCCCCAAGATGGGATCTCACGTGTACAGAAGGTTGCGGTGGTGGAATTAGGTTTTTGGCTCCGTATCTGGTAGTTTGGGGGCACGTAGGTATATATAGGAGGAAGGAGGACGTCGGTGGAGCAACAGGGGGGCCACAAGGGTGGAGGGCGCGCCCTGGGGGGTAGGCGCGCTCCCTACCTCGTGCCCTCCTGGTTGATGTCTTGACGTAGGGTCCAAGTCCTCTGGATCACGTTCGTTCCGAAAATCACGTTCCCGAAGGTTCCATTCCGTTTGGACTCCGTTTGATATTCTTTTTCTATGAAACTCTGAAATAGGCAAAAAAACAGCAATTCTGGATTGGGCCTCCGGTTAATAGGTTAGTCCCAAAAATGATATAAAAGTGTATAATAAAGCCCAATAATGTCCAAAATAGAATATAATATAGCATGGAACAATAAAAAATTATAGAGACGTATCAGGGAACTAACCTTGTGCTTGGCAAGGAGGCCCGCCGTCAGGCCTCCCTCCGTCGCGAGGTACCAGCAGGCCTTGCGGCACTACCATAGCCGCAACATCCGCCCCCGGATCATCGAGGTCGGAGACCTCGTCCTGAGGCGGGTCCTCTCTAGGCAGGGCCTCCACAAGCTCTCGCCCATGTGGGAGGGCCCGTTCAGGGTGGCCCACATCTCCAGGCCAGGCGCCGCGCACCTAGAGACAAAGGATGAGGTCCCCGTGCAAAACGCCTAGAACATCCAGCACCTTCGCATGTTTTGCTCGTGACACTCTCACATAATAATGAGTGGGGATGTACCCGCCCCGGAGTCTGCCGGTGCGCTGTTCCACAGCCTCACGGGAGCTCCCACCCATGCCCAAGTGGAAGCCCTATGCTCCGCGCTGGAAAAACAGTCGAACAGCGACTATGCCCACGCCCAGGTAGAGGCCCCATGCTCCGCGCTGGTGGGAAGACTAGTGTAGGCGCCGGATGCACCAGCTTTTCCCTTTTTCTTGTAAACCGAGTTTGCCATTTCCCTGAATTAAGCTTGAAGTTTTTGTGTATTTGCTCAGAAAAGGGTTGGGGTTTTCTTGCGGTGTTTCCTTTCTTGGATTCCTTCTGAAAAAGCAACTGGTGTCTCCCTTCTGAGCGTCCCGTGAGCAGGGGTTGGGCACGGTGCTTGTGCTTGGGCCAGCCCCAGCGGCATTAAGGACCCAGGCAGCAACATTCACGGGTCTGCACCTGTGCACACCACCTCAATAGGTGATGAGGACATCAATACCATTGTTACACCCACAGCCCCTGCTGCTATACAAACCAAACCACTTACTAGAGCTCGCGCACGCCAATTGAATTACCAGGTACTTTCGTTTCTTGGTAATGATTCTAATGTTCATGAGAATATGATGCTGCCTAAATTGGATACATTTGTTTTGCTTACAAATGAAGGGCCTAGCTTGGACAAGAAAGATGAACCTTGGAACAAGTTCAAGCATGGAGATGATGGCATGCGCAAGGGGAACAAGAACAGAGTTACAAGTGATGATATCAGGGCTTTGAAGCCACCATAATGAGTACATGAAGCCTTGGACGAAATATACAAGATGGCACTTCATAAATTTCGTCTAGAGACTATTCTAGGTGCTGTGTCACCTTATTATTGGGCCAGGCCCATGTAATTTCAAAATACTTGAGTAAATGTTGTTTTTAGGGTCTATATGTGTGGGGAAACAAGAGTTAGGGTTGGTTTCGGACCCCTCCTCCAAGGGCCACGAAATTCCCCCCTCTTCCTCCATATATACAACCCTTATGGCATCGTTTAGACTTGGGGTTTTGTTTAGATTAAAAGTTCGCCATAGCTGCAACTTCGCGTACTTCGTTTGTGTTCAACGACCAGACCAAGACGTCACAGAACCCCACTTGATCAATGAAGCTTTCCTCTTTTATTCGCAATATCCAGATTGCAACTTCAGTTTCTTACTTGTTCTTCGTTTTCTTGCAGGAAATAGACCTTCATGGTCAGGTTGTTCATGCTCTGTCGTGGTCAATAACCTCTCGGAGTTGGTTTAGCGATTGCTAAGGCGTGACGTCCTCGCACGTTCGTAGTCGGATCGTCAAAGTCTACTCCATGAAAACCGATAGCCACCATCTCATCAAAAGACGGGACACCTTTGCCTCTATCACCAGGACTCTGGTTTCTAAGCCCTCGCGCAGCGCTCATGAGCGAGCCAACAGGCATGCGTTTCCCTCGACCTTTCGCCTCAGGGGTGGTCATCTCTTGGCCTTGCACGAGCATCGCGACCTGGCATACCAATGTCGATCAACCTTGGCTCGGGGGCTATGAACACAGAATAAGCAGAAAGGGAAGGCAGCCTAGGAAGGCACAAATATGGTTTGATACGTCATTAAGGAGTTTCCATCATCACCCTTTTTACATCCCTGTGGGATCATACTCAAGTATCCACGGGTAAACAGAAGGAAGGTGGCCTAGGGAGACTCGTTGTCATTGTCGCTGTCGTCAGTCCCATGCCCCTCGGCTTCATGCTTGTCTTCGTGGCCGTCAGGGGCAAACCGCGCAATCAAAGCATCCACATGGTCCTCTACCCACTCCCCCAGGGCGTCGCAAATCACCCTGGGGGGGGGGGGGCTATCACGGCCTCGAAGTTGAAGTCGGGATCGGAATGAAGGAGATGACTGAAGACGCATGTCGACGCCTGCGTGAGGAGGTCGCAGCTTTCTTCTTCCACGAGCTTTCCCACCTTCTTCGCGCCTCCCTCAAGCTGCTCCAGGGTCCTAGTGAATAGGTGAGGTAGCCAACATCGTCGAGCACGAGCGGGCTGGAGACGCTCTCCTTGCAGATGGAGTTCAGGGCACGACGAGCCCTCCGCTCGAGGTCTCAGAACATCTTGGAGTGCGTGTGCTGCAGCCCCTGAGCCTGGTTCGCCTCTGCCACTGCCCGTTCCACGAGCGAAGTGACATCCCCCACCTGCTGATAAAGGGATGCCAGCTCACCTTCGGCCGCAGCTTGGGCGTCTAGTGCACTCTTCTGACGCTTATCCACCTCGACCGGCTTCTTCTTAAGGCCGTTGATCTCGTCCTTCAGTTCTCTGCATCGTGCGTGGAAACGGGTCTTCTCAAGATTCAGTTTATGGTGGTGGTCCTTGATGAGCGCCCGACAGGCCCTTGTGATTCCCTCCTCGATCTTCGCTTGAACCCTCGCTCCCCGGGAGGCCAGGGAGGCACTGGCCCCTCCCTCGTGTAGGGCGAGTGAAGCTTCGGCGGCCATTACTTGGCGCTCCATCACCTCTAGACGCTCTTTTTCCAGACTCTTCTCAGATGACATCAGCGGCAACCTCTCCTCAAGAACCATGAGATCTGCCTCGCATGTCAGCAGCCCCTCCTCGAGGCAGAGAGGGCGGCTTTGCGCGCTCGGACCTGCTGCTCCATGGTGGCATTTGACACTAGGAGTTCAAGCTCTCAGGCCTCTGCCGCCTCACGTCGCCGGTCCGCAGCTTCGGCCTCTTCATGAGCGCGCTCATGCGCCTCCTTTGCCACAGTAGTAAGCCCCTCCTCTTTCAAGCGAGCGGACTCATGCTGCAGCTGGCTCAGCTTGACGGCGACTTCGCGTCAGTGCCACCCGCGCGCCAAGTGTTGATGCTCGTCCTCGAGATGCGCATCGACGTCATGGAGCTCCGCCTCAAGCTGGCCCACCGCACCCTTCGCGTCCTGAAGAAGATCGTGCCTGAAAGCCCCCCGAATGCTCGCGAGTGCCAGGGCCTGACCGGGGCAAGCCTCGCGCCCTCGCCTGAGGCCGAGGCACCGGCTGGCTTGGCCGCACTGGTCGGGTGCTGGAGGCCGAGCGACTCCCTGTTTGCCCCACCTACTCAGGGAGCTGAGCCCCAGGCATATGGCGCCCCATCGCTAGGAGCCGCTAGCCCGCGGCCATGTTGGATGCCAGAAAGCGCGGGCATGGTAAACGCTGGCCCAGCCCTCGCCAGCTCGACAATGACCTCGGCAGGGAGCGTCATGAAGGTAGGGAAGTGGCTCACCAGAGGCCCCTCCGGAGGAACCATGGCCGCCCCCGCTCGCGCCTGACCAACCCAGGTGAGTGCGAACTGTGAGACTGCACTTGGCCTCGCGCCCTCGATAGGCGAGGAGGGAGCCCCCCTTCGCCCATGCCTGGTCGGGACGACCTGGCCAAGCACGCCCGGGCGAGGTTCCACGCTCACGACGGGTTGCGAGAAAGCTGCCGCTTAGCTCGGTGGCTCCTCTGCTCCCTCGTATGAGGACCTGCAGGGAAGGAAAGGTTAGGGATGCTCGACGTACGAGGAGAAAAGGGGAGGGCAGGTTACTCACTCATATTTGGCCACCCACTTCCTCCTCTTTTGCGCCCTTAGTGGCGCACCGGTATAGCTCTCCTACTGGGCCCGCACCCTGGGCCTCGTCTGTTGGGGAACGTAGCATGCAATTTCAAAAAAATTCCTATGATCACGCAAGATCTATCTAGGAAAAGCATAGCAAGGAAAGGGGGAGAGTGTGTCCATGTACCCTCGTAGACCGAAAGCGGAAGCGTTAGGTTAACGTGGTTGATGTAGTCGAACGTCTTCACGATCCAACCGATCTAGTACCGAATGGACGGCACCTCCGAGTTCAGCACACGTTCAGCTCGATGATGTCCCTCAAACTCTTGATCCAGCAGAGGGTCGAGGGAGAGTATCGTCAGCACGACGGCATGGTGACGGTGATGGTGATGTGATCCGCGCAGGGCTTCGCCTAAGCACTATGACGCTATGACCGGAGGAGTAAACTGTGGAGAAGGGTACCGCACACGGCTAAGAGAATAAATGATGTGCTCTGGGTGCCCCCAGCCCCCGTATATCAAGGAGGGGAGGAGGAGGCCGGCCACCAAGGGGGCGTGATACGTCTCCAACGTATCTATAATTTTTGATTGCTCCATGCTACTTTATCTACTGTTTTGGACTATATTGGGCTTTATTTTCCACTTTTATATTACTTTTGGGACTAACCTATTAACCGGAGGCCCAGCCCGAAATTGCTGTTTTTTGCCTATTTCATGTTTCAAGAAAGCGGAATATCAAACGGAGTCCAAACGGAATGAAACCTTCGGGAACGTGATTTTCCAACCGAACGTGATCCAGGAGACTTGGACCCAACTCCAAGAAGTGCCAGAGGCGGTCACGAGGGTGGAGGGCGCGCCCCCTACCTCGTGGGCCCCCTGACGCTCCACCGACGTACTCCTTCCTCCTAATTCCACCGCCCTACCTTCCTGTATCCACGAGATCCCATCTTGGGGCCTATTACGGAGCTCCGCCGGAGGGGGCATCCACCACGGAGGGCTTCTACATCAACACCATAGCCCCTCCGATGAAGTGTGAGTAGTTTACTTCAGACCTTCGGGTCCATAGCTAGTAGCTAGATGGCTTCTTCTCTCTTTTTGGATCTCAATACAATGTTCTCCCCCTCTCTCGTGGAGATCTATTCGATGTAATCTTCTTTTTGCGGTGTGTTTGTTGAGAGCGATGAATTGTGGGTTTATGATCCAGCTTATCTATGAATAATATTTGATTCTTCTCTGAATTCTTTTATGTTTGACTGAGTTATCTTTGCAAGTCTCTTCGAATTATCCGTTTGGTTTGGCCAACTAGATTGGTAGTTCTTGCAATGGGAGAAGTGCTTAGCTTTGGGTTCAATCTTGCGGTGTCCTTACCCAAAGGATGTAAAGGGTTGCAAGGCACGCATCTTGTATTGTTGCCATCGAGGATAAAAAGATGGGATATTTATCATATTGCATGAATTTATTCCTCTACATCATGTCATCTTGCTTAAGGCGTTACTCTATTTTTAACTTAATACTCTAGATGCATGCTGGATAGCGGTCGATGAGTGGAGTAATAGTAGTAGAATCTTGAGAATCATTTCGATCTACTTGTTTTGGACGTGATGTCTATATACATGATCATACCTAGATAACCTCATAACTATGCTCAATTCTGTCAATTGCTCAACATTAATTTGTTCACCCACCATAGAATACTTATGCTCTTGAGAGAAGCCACTAGTGAAACCTATGGCCCCCGGGTCTATTCTCATCATATCAATCTACATCACTTTTATACTTGCTTTGTTTTTACTTTGCTTTTACTTTTCACTTTGCATCTTTATACCAAAATTACCAAAAATATTATCTCTATCAGATCTCACTCTCATAAGTGACCGTGAAGGGATTGACAACCCCTAATCGCGTTGGTTGCGAGTAGCTATCGTTTTGTGCAGTGCACGAGGGACTTGCGCGTGGCCTCCTACTGGATTGATACCTTGGTTCTCAAAAACTGAGGGAAATACTTACGCTACTGTGCTGCATCATCCTCTCCTCTTTGGGGAAAACCAACACAAGCTCAAGACGTAGCAAGAAGGATTTCTGGGGCCGTTGCCGGGGAAGCTTACGTGAAGTCAAGTGAAGATTTGGACTCCCGACAACGAGCCATTTCTAGCGCCGTTGCCGGGGAGTCTACGCAAAAGTCAACATACCAAGTACCCATCACAATCCCTATCTCTCGCATTACATTATTTGCCATTTGCCTCTCGTTTTCCTCTCCCCCACTTCACCCTTGCCGTTTTATTCGCCCTTCCTCCGTTCAATCTTGTGTTACCATGTGCCTTCTTTTTGCTTGCATCTTCTCTTGCTAAAATTTTATGGATCCTCATCCACTTGCTAATCTATTTAAGAGATCCAATTATTATGAACCTATTGCTAGTGAATTGAGTGCACTAGATTATCTTTATGAGGTTTTGCCTGAAATTCGTGAATCTAAAAATTGTGATGAAGTACTTTATGAAGCGATTCACGATAGATCTTTGAATAAAAAGCATGATTGCAATGATTTTACTATAAATTCTATTGATGTCAATTGTGCTAAAAATATGCAAAACCCTAAGCTTGGGGATGCTAGTTTTGCTATGTCCTCTACTTGTTGCAATGATCATGATTGGGGTGATTCTTCTTATGATCTTGAAAATTTATTTAATCCCCATGATGAATATGAGATTGATAATAGTGTTTGCAATAATATTGAAAGTGGGTTTGGAAGAGTGTCAACTTTAGATCCCACATATTTGGAGAATATTCATTCTTATGAAATTTTTGATAAAAGTGGGTTTGGAGAGGTCATGACTTTAGTTAATATTAATCCCACTATTTCGGAAGGGTGTCAACTTCGCATGCATGTGGATCGTGTTGAGAATATGTTATGTGATAGCTATATTGTTGAATTTTCTTATGATCCTACATGTAATTATTATGAGAGAGAAAAATATGGTTATAGAAATTTTCATGTTACTAAATTACCTCTCGTTATGTTAAGATTGTTATTGTTCCTTTCAGCTCCTTGCATATGCTAGTTTTTGCTTGCTACGATAATTTGTTTGCCTATAATATGCCTATGCATAGGAAGTATGTTAGACTTAAGTGTGTTGTCACATGTTTTATGATGCTCTCTTTGTGCCTCAATTCTTGTCTTTCTTGTGAGCATCATTAAATTTATCAATGTCTAGCTAGGGGCTTTAAACGATAGCGCTTGTTGGGAGGCAACCCAATTTTATTTTATTTTTGTTTTTGCTTCTGTTTAGGAATAAATAATCCATATAGCCTCTGTTTAGATGTGGTTTTATCTTTTATTTAGTGTTTGTGCCAAGTTAAACCTATTAGATCTTCTTGGGTGATAGTTATTTGATCTTGCTGTAATTTCCAGAATCTTTGCGCTCAGTGCCCGAATTGTTAAAAATAACCAGAACGTGATAAAATACTGATTCCAATTGCTGCTGATCAATAAACAAATTTTCCAGGTCTTCTAAGTTTGGTAGAATTTTTTGAGTTCCATAAGTTTGCGTTAGTTGCAGATTACTACAGACTGTTCTGTTTTTGACAGATTCTGTTTTCCGTGTGTTGTTTGCTTATTTTGATGAATCTATGGCTAGTAAAATAGTTTATAATCCATAGAGAAGTTGGAATACAGTAGGTTTAACACCAATATAAATAAATAATGAGTTAATTACAGTACCTTGAAGGAGTCTTTTGTTTTCTTTCTCTAACGGAGCTCACGAGATTTTTATTGAGTTTTGTGTTGTGAAGTTTTCAAGTTTTGGGTGAATTCTTTTGATGGATTATGGAACAAGGAGTGGAAATAGCCTAAGCTTGGGGATGCCCATGGCACCCCAAGATAATCCAAGGACACCAAAAAGTCAAAGCTTGGGGATGCCCCGGAAGGCATCCCCTATTTCGTCTACTTCCATCGGTAATTTACTTGGAGCTATATTTTTATTCACCACATGATATGTGTTCTGCTTGGAGCGTCTTGTATTATTTGTGTCTTTGCTTGTTAGTTTACCACAATCAACCTTGCTGTACACACCTTTTGAAAGAGCCATACATAAATTGGAATTTGTTAGAATACTCTATGTGCTTCACTTATATCTTTTGAGCTTGATAGTTTTGCTCATAGTGCTTCACTTATATCTTTTGAGCTTGATAAATTTTGCTCTAGTGCTTCACTTAAATCTTTTAGAGCACGGTGGTGGATTTGTTTTAAAGAAACCTGATCTCTCATGCTTCACTTAGATTATTTTGAGAGTCGTTAATAGCATGGTAATTTGCTTAATGGTAATATACTTAGTTCAAGATATGTGAAACTTTCTTTTTGAGTGAAGTAAACACTAAGATAAGTTTGATGCTTGATAATTGTTTTGAGATATGGAGGTAATAATATCAAAGTCGTGCTAGTTGATAATTGTGAATTTGAGAAATACTTGTGTTGAAGTTTGCAAGTCCCGTAGCATGCATGTATGGTTAAAGTTGTGTAACTAATTTGAAACATGAAGTGTACCTGGCTTGTGCATCCTTATGAGTGGCGGTCGGGGACGAGAGATGGTCTTTTCCTACCAATCTATCCCCCTAGGAGCATGCGTGCAGTACTTGATTTTTGATGGCTTCTAAATTTTTGCAATAAGTATATGAGTTCTTTTGACTAATGTTGAGTCCATGGATTATATGCACTTTTACCTTTCCGCCTTTGCTAGCCTCTTCAAGACTGCATTGCCCTTTCTCACCTTGAGAGTTGGTGCAAACTTCACGGTGCATCCAAACCCGTGATATGATACACTCTTTCACACATAAACCTCCTTATATCTTCCTCAAAACAGCCACCATACCTACCTATCATGGCATTTCCATAGCCATTCCGAGATATATTGCCATGCAACTTCCATCATCATTATTATGACATACATTACTTTTGTCATATTGCCATTGCATGATCATGTAGTTGACATCGTATTTGTGGCAAAGCCACCATGCATTATTTTCCATACATGTCACTCTTGATTCATTGCACCTTCCTTACATCACGGAGGCATTCATATAGAGTCATATTTTGTTCTAAGTTTGAGTTGTAATTGTTGAGTTGTAAGAAAAATAAAAGTGTGATGATCATCATTATTAGAGCATTGTCCCAAGTGAGGAAAGGATGATGGATACTATGATTCCCCCATAAGTCGGGATGAGACTCCGGACGAAAAAAAAGGGCAAGGCCAAAAAAAAGAAGGCCCCAAAAAAATGAGATAAAAAGAGAGAAGGGACAATGCTACTATCCTTTTACCACACTTGTGCTTCAAAGTAGCACCTTGTTCTTCATGTAGTGAGTCTCTTATATTGTGCTTCAAAGTAGCACTAAGATCTTCATGATAGGGAGTCTCTCATTTTGTCATTTTCATATACTAGTGGGAATTTTTCATTATAGAACTTGGCTTGTATATTCCAATGATGGGCTTCCTCAAAGTGCCCTAGGTCTTCGTGAGGAAGCAAGTTGGATGCACACCCACTTAGTTTCTTTTGTAGAGCTTTCATATACTTATAGCTCTAGTGCATCCGTTGCATGGCAATCCCTACTCCTCATGTTGACATCAATTGATGGGCATCTCCATAGCCCGTTGATTATCCTCGTCAATGTGAGACTTTCTCCTTTTTTGTCTTCTCCACACAATCCCCATCATCATATTCTATTCCACCCATAGTGCTATATCCATGGCTCGCGCTCATGTATTGCGTGAAGGTCGAAAAAGTTTGAGATTATTTAAGTATGAAAGAATTGCTTGGCTTGTCATCGGGGATATAGAAGTTGGGAACATCTTTGTGTGACGAAAATGAAGCATAGCCTAACTATATGATTTTGTAGGGATGAACTTTCTTTTGCCATGTTATTTTGAGAAGACATGATTGCTTTGATTAGTATGCTTGAAGTATTATTATTTATGTGTCAATATGAACTTTTGTCTTAAATCTTTCGGATCTGAATATTCATATCACAAGTAAGAAGATTTACATTGAAATTATGCCAAAGTATCACTACACATCAAAATTCTCTTTTATCATTTACCTACCTGAGGACGATCAGGAATTAAGCTTGGGGACTCGTGATACGTCTCCAACGTATCTATAATTTTTGATTTCTCCATGCTACTTTATCTACTGTTTTGGACTATATTGGGCTTTATTTTCCACTTTTATAGTACTTTTGGGACTAACCTATTAACCGGAGGCCCAGCCCAGAATTGTTGTTTTTTGCCTATTTCAGTGTTTTGAAGAAACGGAATATCAAACGGAGTCCAAACGGAATGAAACCTTCGGGAACGTGATTTTCCAACCGAAGGTGGACCAGGAGACTTGGACCCTACTCCAAGAAGTGCCAGAGGCGGTCATGAGGGTGGAGGGCGCCCCCCATGGGCGCGCCCCCCTACTTCGTGGGCCCCCTGACGCTCCACCGACATACTCCTTCCTCCTATATATACCTATGTATCCCCAAGCGATCAGAACAGGAGCCAAAAACCTAATTCCACCGCCGTACCTTGCTGTATCCACGAGATCCCATCTTGGGGCCTGTTAGAACTCACGAGGGGGGCATCCACCATGGAGGGCTTCTACATCAACACCATAGCCCCTCCGATGAAGTGTGAGTAGTTTACTTGACCTTGGGTCCATAGCTAGTAGCTAGATGGCTTCTTCTCTCTTTTTGGATCACAATACAATGTTCTCCCCCTCTCTCGTGGAGATCTATTCGATGTAATCTTCTTTTTGCGGTGTGTTTGTTGAGACCGATGAACTGTGGGTTTATGATCCAGCTTATCTATGAATAATATTTGATTCTCCTCTGAATTCTTTTATGTATGATTGAGTTATCTTTGCAAGTCTCTTCGAATTAACCGTTTGGTTTGGCCAACTAGATTGGTAGTTCTTGCAATGGGAGAAGTGCTTAGCTTTGGGTTCAATCTTATGTGTCCTTACCCAAAGGATGTAAAAGGGTTGCAAGGCACGTATTGTATTGTTGCCGTCGAGGATAACAAGATGGGGTATTTATCATTTTGCATGAATTTATTCCTCTACATCATGTCATCTTGCTTAAGGTGTTACTCTGTTTTTAACTTAATACTCTAGATGCATGCTGGATAGCGGTCGATGAGTGGAGTAATAGTAGTAGATGCAGAATTGTTTCGATCTACTTGTTTTGGACGTGATGCCTATATACATGATCATACCTAGATAACCTCATAACTATGCTCAATTCTGTCAATTGCTCAACAGTAATTTGTTCACCCACCGTAGAATACTTATGCTCTTGAGAGAAGCCACTAGTGAAACCTATGGCCCCCTGGTCTATTTTCATCATATCAATCTCTATCACTTTTATACTTGCTTTGCTTTTACTTTGCTTTTACTTTTCACTTTGCATCTTTATACCAAAAATACCAAATATATTATCTCTATCAGATCTCACTCTCGTAAGTGATCGTGAAGGGATTGACAACCCCTAATCGCGTTGGTTGCGAGTAGCTATCGTTTTGTGCAGGTACGAGGGACTTGCGCGTGGCCTCCTACTGGATTGATACCTTAGTTCTCAAAAACTGAGGGACATACTTACGCTACTGTGCTGCATCATCCTCTCCTCTTCGGGGAAAACCAACGCAAGCTCAAGACGTAGCAGGGCGCGACATGGGGTGAGTCCTACTAGGACTCCACTCCTAGTAGGATTCTCCCCTCCCCCCTTTTTCCTTTCTCATCGGAGGGTGGAAAGGAAGGAGAGGGAGAGGGAGAGGGAAAGGGGGTCGCGCCCCCTCCTCCTTGTCCATCTGGACTCCTTGGAGGGGGCGCGCCACCCCTTGCGTGCTCCCTCTCTCTCCCCTAAGGCCCATGTAGGCCCGATACTTCCCCGAGGGGTTTCGGTAACCCCTCGGTACTCTGAAATATACCCGAACCATTCCGGTGTCCGAATATCATCGTCCAATATATCAATCTTTACCTCTCGTCCATTTCGAGACTCCTCGTCATGTCTGTGATCTCATCCGGGACTCCGAACAAATTTCGGTCACCAAAACACATAACTCATAATACAAACCGTTATCGAACGTTAAGCGTGCGGACCCTACGGGTTCGAGAACTATGTAGACATGACCCATATACATCTCTGGTCAATAACCAATAGCGGAACCTGGATGCTCATATTGGTTCCTACATATTCTACAAAGACCTTTATCGGTCAAACCACAATAACAACATACATTATTCCCTTCGTCATCGGTATGTTACTTGCCTGAGATTCGATCATCGGTATCATCATACCTAGTTCAATCTCGTTACATTGTGACGTTTGATAGCACACAAGGTGTTCCTCCGGTATTTGGGAGTTGCATAATCTCATAGTCAGAGGAATATGTATAAGTCATAAAGAAAGCAATAGCAATAAAACTTAACGATCATTATGCTAAGCTAACAGATGGGTCTTGTCCATCACATCATTTTCTAATGATGTGATCCCGTTCATCAAATGAAAACACATGTCTATGGTCAGGAAACTTAACCATCTTTGATTAACGAGCTAGTCAAGTAGAGGAATACTAGGGACACTATGTTTTGTCTATGTATTCACACATGTACTAAGTTTTCGGTTAATACAATTCTAGCATGAATAATAAACATTTATCATGATATAAGGAAATATAAATAACAACTTTATTATTGCCTCTAGGGCATATTTCCTTTAGTCTCCCACTTGCACTGGAGTCAATAATCTAGATTACATAGTAATGATTCTAACACCCATGGAGTCTTGGTGTTGATCATGTTTTGCTCGTGGAAGAGGCTTAATCAACGGGTCTGCAACATTCAGATCTGGATGTATTTTGCAAATCTCCATGTCTCCCTCCTTGACTTGATCGCGGATGGAGTTGAAGCATCTCTTGATTTGTTTGGTTCTCTTGTGAAATCTGGATTCCTTCGCCAAGGCAATTGCTCCAGTATTGTCACAAAAGATTTTCATTGGACCCGATCCACTAGGTATTACACCTAGATCGGATATGAACTCCTTCATCCAGACTCCTCCATTTGCTGCTTCCGAAGCAGCTATGTACTCCACTTCACACGTAGATCCCGCCACGACACTCTGCTTGGAACTGCACCAACTAACAACTCCACCAATCTAATATAAATATGTATCCGGTTTGCGACTTAGAGTCATCCGGATCAGTGTCAAAGCTAGCATCGACGTAACCATTTATGGCGAGCTCTTTGTCACCCCCATAAATGATAAACATATCATTAGTCCTTTTTAGGTATTTCAGGATGTTCTTGACCGTTGTCCAGTGATCCACTCCTGGATTACTTCGGTACCTCCCTGCTAAACTTATAGCAAGGCACACATCAGGTCTTGTACACAACATTGCATACATGATAGAACCTATGGCTGAGGCATAGGGAATGACTTTCATTTTCTCTATATCTTCTGCAGTGATCGGGCATTTAGTCTGACTCAACTTCACACCTTGTAACACAGGCAAGAAACATTACTTTGACTGATCCATTTCGAACTTCTTCAAAACTTTATCAAGGTATGTGCTTTGTGAAAGTCCAATTAAGCGTCTTGATCTATCTCTATAGATCTTGATGCCCAATATATAAGCAGCTTCACCGAGGTCTTTCATTGAAAAATTCTTACTCAAGTATCCTTTTATGCTATCCAGAAATTTTGTATTATTTCCAATCAACAATATGTCATCCACATATAATATTAAAAATGCTACAGAGCTCCCATTCACTTTCTTTTAAATACAGGCTTGTCCAAAAGTCTATATAAAACCATATGCTTTGATCACACTATCAAAGTGTATATTCCAACCCCGAGAGGCTTGCACCAGTCCATAAATGGATCGCTGGAGCTTGCACACTTTGTTAGCACTTTTAGGATCGACAAAACCTTCTGGTTGCATCATATACAACTCTTCTTTAAGAAATCCATTAAGGAATGCAGTTTTGACATCCATTTGCAAATTTTCATAATCATAAAATGCAGCAATTCCTAACATTATCCGGACAGACTTAAGCATCGCTATGGGTGAGAAAGTCTCATCGTAGTCAACTCCTTGAACTTGTCGAAAACCTTTCGCAACAAGTCAAGATTTGTAGACAGTAACATTACCGTCAGTGTCAGTCTTCTTCTTGAAGATCCATTTATTTTATATGGCTTGCCGATCATTGGGAAAGTCAACCAAAGTCCACACTTTGTTCTCATACATGGATCCCATCTTAGATTTCATGGCCTCAAGCCATTTCGCGGAATCTGGGCTCATCATCCCTTCCTCATAGTTTCTAGGTTCTTCATGATCTAGTAACATGACTTCCAGAACAGGACTACCGTACCACCCTAGTGCGGACCATACTCGGGTTGACCTACGAGGTTCGGTAGTAACTTGATCTGAAGTTTCATGATCATCATCAGTAACTTCCTCACTAATTGGTGTAGGCATCACTTGAACTGATTTCTGTGATGAACCATTTTCCAATTCGAGAGAAGGTACAACTACCTCATCAAGTTCTACTTTCCTCCCACTCACTTCTTTCGAGAGAAACTCCTTCTCTAGAAAGGATCCATTCTTAGCAACAAATATCTTGCCTTCAGATCTGTGATAGAAGGTGTACCCAACAGTTTCTTTTGGGTATCCTATGAAGACATATTTCTCCGATTTGGGTTCGAGCTTATCAGGTTGAAGCTATTTCACATAAGCATCACAGCCCCAAACTTTAAGAAACGACAGCTTAGGTTTCTTGCTAAACCACTGTTCATATGGTGTCATCTCAATGGATTTAGATGGTGCCCTATTTAACGTGAATGCAGCTGTCTCTAAAGCATGACCCCAAAACTATAGTGGTAAATCGGTAAGAGACATCATAGATCGCACCATATTTAATAAAGTACGGTTACGACATTTGGACACACCATTACGTTGTGGTGTTCCAGGTGGCGTGAGTTGCGAAACTATTCCACATTGTTTCAAATGAAGACCAGACTTGTAACTCAAATATTCGCCTCCGCGATCAGATCGTAGAAACTTTATTTTCTTATTATGATGATTTTCCACTTCACTCTGAAATTCTTTGAACTTTTCAAATGTTTCAGACTTATGTTTCTTCAATTAGATATACCCATATCCGCTCAAATCATCTGTGAAGGTCAGAAAATAACGATACCGCCGCGAGACTCAACACTCATCGGACTGCATACATCAGTATGTATTATTTCCAATAAGTCAGTTGCTCGCTCCATTGTTACGGAGAATGGAGTGTTAGTCATCTTGCCCATGAGGCATGGTTCGCAAGTATCAAGTGATTCATAATCAAGTGGTTCCAAAAGCCCATCAGCATGGAGTTTCTTCATGCGCTTTAAACCAATATGACCTAAACGGCAGTGCCACAAATAAGTTGCACTATCATTATTAACTTTGCATCTTTAGGCTTCAATATTATGAATATGTGCATCACTACGATCGAGATTCAACAAAAATAGACCACTCATCAAGGGTGCATGACCATAAAAGATATTACTCATATAAATAGAACAACCATTATTCTCTTATTTAAATGAATAACCGCGGCATCAAACAATATCCAGATATAATGTTCATGCTCAACGCTGGCACCAAATAACAATTATTCAGGTCTAAAACTAATCCCGAAGGTAGATGTAGAGGTAGCGTGCTGACGGCGATCACATCGACCTTGGAACCATTTCCGACGCGCATCATCACCTCGTCCTTAGCCAATCTTTGTTTAATGCGTAGCCCCTGTTTCGAGTTACAAATATGAGCAACAGAACCAATATCAAATACCTAGGTGCTACTATGAGCATTAGTAAGGTACACATCAATAACATGTATATCAAATATACCTTTCACTTTGCCATCCTTCTTATCCACCAAATACTTGGGGCAGTTCCGCTTCTAGTGACAAATCCCTATTGCAGTAGAAGCACTCAGTTTCAGGCTTAGGTCTAGACTTGGGCTTCTTCCCTTGAGCAGCAACTTGCTTGTTGTTCTTCTTGAAGTTCCCCTTCTTCCCTATGCCCTTTTCCTTGAAAAGTGGTCTTGTTAACCATCAACACTTGATGCTCCTTCTTGATTTCTACCTCCGCGGCCTTATCGCGAAGAGCTCGGGAATTGTCTTTTCCATCCCTTGCATGTTATAATTCATTACAAAGCCTTTATAGCTTGGTGGCAGTGATTGAAGAACTCTGTCAATGACACTATCATCACGAAGATTAACTCCCAGCTGAGTTGATGAGGACATCAATACCATTGTTACACCCATAGTCCCTACTATTACATATAATGGACCAATTACTAGAGCTCGTGCACGCCAATTAAATTACCAGGTACTTTCGTTTCTTGGTAATGATTCTAATGTTCATGAGAATATGATGCTGCCTAAATTGGATACGTTTGTTTTGCTTACAAATGAAGGGCCTAGCTTGGAGAAGGATGAACATTGGAGCAAGAACAAGCATGGAGTTGATGGCATGTGCAAGGGGAACAAGAACGGAGTTACAAGTGATGATTTCGGGACTTTGAAGCCACCATAAGGAGTGAATGAAGCCTTGGACGCAATATACAAGATGCCACTTCATAAATTTCTACCAGAGGCTATTCTAGGTGTCACGTCACCTTATTATTGGGCCAGGCCCATGTAATTTCGAAATACATAAGTATAGGCTGTTTTTAGAGTCCGTATGTGTGGGGAAACAAGAGATAGGGTTGGTTTCGGACCCCTTCCCCAAGGGCCACGAAATTCCCACTCTTCCTCCATATATACAGCCCTTAGGGCACCGTTTAGACTTTGGGTTTTTGTTTAGATTAGAAGTTCGCCATAGCTGCAACTTTGCATACTTCGTTTGTGTTCAACGACCAGACAAAGGCGTCACAGAACCCCACCTTGATCAATAAAGCTTTCATCGTATATTTGCAATATCCAGATTGCAATCTCAGTTTCTTACTTGTTCTTCGTTTGCTCGCAGGAAACAGACCCTCGTGGTCAGGTTGATCGTGCTCCGGCGTGGTCGATAACCTCTCGGAGTTGGTTTAGTGATTCCTAAGGCGCGACGTCCTCGCACATTCGTAGTCGGGTCGTCAAAGTTGATTTCCAGCATAGCGATATCCATCATCTCATCGAAAGACGGGACACTTTGCCTCTATCAAGTGGTATCAGAGCCTAGCCTAGTACGGTCTTGTAACATCCCAAATTTTCAATTTGGAATGTTATACATAGAGCATCATTGCATATCATATTTTTCATTGAATTTTTGCTCAATCCTAGAAATTCTACACAACTCAAGGACCCACGGAGAGAGTTGGGGATTTCGTTATTTTCATATTTGAGTTTTCTCAAATTTTGAAAATAGGATCATTTGATTTTAATTATTTTATCTTCAATTATTTCTACTATCAAAATATGAGAGAGGGAATAAAATGACTTTCCCAAA
Source organism: Aegilops bicornis (assembly GCA_021605145.1). Taxonomy (NCBI): domain Eukaryota; kingdom Viridiplantae; phylum Streptophyta; class Magnoliopsida; order Poales; family Poaceae; genus Aegilops; species Aegilops bicornis. Next base: position 455,867,019 of record CM038675.1, on the reverse strand, counting down.
TTAAAGAAATAATGAAGATTTAATAATAAAATCAAATAAGATTTTATTTTGGAGTTTTTCGCCTTTTTATTTGAATTTAGTAAAAATGCTCGTTTTTCAAAATTGCATTTAGGCCCCAAATAAATGTTCATCTAGTCCGGCTTGATTTTAGAAGCCGGGGAAAATTTATTTCGGGATTTTGGAGTCCGTTTAGTATTTCTTTTGTTTTTTTTTCTGCGCGTAATAATTATTAAAAAAAAGCGAACCGCCTCAGGCGTGAAGCGGGACTCCGCTTCGGGCGCACTATATAGCGCCGCCCGGCGCCTCAGCTCGTGCGCCGCGCCCAAAACCCGGCCTGCGCCCACCTGGCAAAACCCTAACCCTAGCGAGATCCGCCCGCCGCCGCCGTTGCCGGACGCCGTCGCCGGACTCCGCCGCCGCCGCCGAGGTTCGCCGCCGCCTCGTTCCGCGTGCCGCCAGTTTTTTTTAGAACCGGGCGGTTTTTATTTCGTTTTTTTCAGTTTTTTTAGTTTCGTTTTTTTCAGTTTCGGTCTTTTTACGGTTTAGGTTAAATAGCGAACGCTCGTTCGTTAGTTCGTTTAACGAACGCGTTCGTCAGATTAGTTTAGTTAACGAACGTCCGTTCGTTAACCTGTTCGACGTTTTTTCTTTTTCTCAGATTTAATCCGCGATTTTTCTGATCGTGATTCTTGATCCGATTTTCGTTTTAGTATAACTTTTCGCTCGTTTATCGGAATCAGGCGATTCAAGCGCCTAGAGTTTCGTCTCGAAACCCTCTTTCTGAATAACCTACTTAAACAAGTTTTTCCTTTTGTAAATTTTGACTTAGATCTAGATTAGTAAAACGGAGTTGTTTCTTCCGCCGCTTGACTTTCGTTGCTTCGTTTGATTTGATTCTTTTTGCAAACCGGAGTTCTTAAGTTGAACTATCTGGTTAGATCTATTTGAGTTTTACCTGTGCATTAGATGAGTACTTATTGTATGCTTGTTTGTTTGTCTGCGATAGAATACCCGGAGTGCGCCGCCTGTTACTTCGAGTCTCTAGGTTTCGCGGATCATCAGCAAGGCAAGTAACACTTTGATCATACTTCTTCTCATACCCAGTTTTTATGCATTAGATCTATCCTCAAACACTTGCATGATTAGGATCTAATTAAATTGTGGGTTTTGGGAAGTAGATTGAGGTAATACCTACTACCTGTTTTATTATCAAACCCTTGGGAGTTACTTCTACGTTTGCTTATTATGCCATGCTATGCTAGTAGACGTGGATTGGGTGAGTGTATCCATGACAGATGTGAGATTGTTAATTAATGGTTTATTTAAGGTGGCAACTTAAACACACATCCGGGTGGATTGAGGCACTGGTTTCTATCAGGACTTGCTGTATTTCTTGGACCGCCACCCGGGCTCAAAGGGATCATGAGATTATTCAAACTAGAAACTTACGTGTGCAGCCACAAGCCATTATGGGCTCTGGCATAGTTGATTAAGTTGTGCGAACTCTTACGGGTAGACTAGCAGATGTAGGGGAAAGTAGGTGTACCGGTCTACCCACATGTAAGGTGCTAGTGCTTCTGAAAGACTATGTCTCGGTCATCCGTTTCTCAAACATCATGTAGTGCGAGAAATCCAACGGAGGCGATCGAGTCTTGTGGGGAAAAGTGCGCAAACCTCTGCAGGGTGTATAAACTAATCATGGTTAGCTGTGTCCCCGGTTATAGACAACTTGAGTATCTAGTACTTGGATATTATGTGAATCTCATCATGTTACTTCTAATTAATATTGTTGGGTTTTTAATGAGTACTTTTAATTGGGATTGAGAATGTTGTCAACCATTCTCAATGTTTAACAACCACCATGATAGTTAAATAAATTTATTCCTTTGCAGTAGGGAAAATTTGGCTTTACGCAAAATTGTAACCATAGAGCTTTCCACCACCAAATATGCATGTAGTATAGGCTTATTATTCCATTATTCTCTATGTGTTACATTGCCAGCATATTCCATGTGTTGACCCGTTTTCGGGCTGCAACGTTTCATGTTGCAGACTTTTCGCATTTACGACAGTAAGGTGCTTAGGTCGTGGTTCTATACTCAGTGATGCCGTTGGAGTTGATGGACTCGCTTATCTTCCAAGCCTTCCGCTGTTATTGTTATTAGATGGCCTTAAGCATATTTATTTTATTAAGCTTTCTCTTGAGACATTCGATTGTAATAAGTGTGTGATTGCTACTCTGTTATAAATCCTCCGAGTACTGTGTGGTGTCAGCATTACTGATCCAGGGATGACACGAGCACGAGATCGACTGTTTGAGGTCTGGTCGCTACAAAGATGGTATCGAGCACACCACTGTGAGAAACGACCATTAAGCTAAAGCCCTAGATCACTACTCTCTCTTTTCATTTCTAACTCCTCATCTTTTCTACTCTTTTAGGATGGCCAGGCGAGGATCAAGTTCACCCAGCCGGATGAAGATACACCCTTTGAATTTGTTGGGGAACGTAGTAATTTCAAAAAATTCCTACGCACACGCAAGATCATGGTGATGCATAGCAACGAGAGGGGAGAGTGTTGTCTCACGTACCCTCGTGAGACCGAAGCGGAAGCAATCACAACGTAGAGGAAGTAGTCGTCACGTTCTCCTCGCGATCCAACCGATCCAAGCACCGTTACTCGGCACCTCCGAGTTCTTGGCACACGACAGCTCGGTGGCGCTCCTCGGGCTCCGATCCGGCAAAGCTCGGGAGAGAGAGTTCCACAAGACGACGGCGTGGTGGACGATCTTGATGTTCTACTAACGCAGGCTTCGCCTAAGCACTTTGCTACTGATTTGACCGAGGTGGAATATGGTGGAGGGGGCACCGCTGCACGGCTAAGGAACGATCTCAAGGATCAACTTGTGTGTTCTAGGGTGCCCCCCGCCTCGTATATAAAGGAGCAAGGGGAGGCCGGCCGGCCCTAGGAGGTGCGCCAAGGGAGGGAGTCCTCCTCCTAGTGGGAGTAGGACTCCCCTTTCCTAGTCCAACTAGGAAGGAGGAAGGGGGAAGGAAAGAGAGGGAGAGGAAGAGGGAAAGGGGGCCGCGCCCCCCCCCTCCTTGTCCAATTCGGACTCCCCATGGGGGGGGCGCGCGCCACCTCCTGGCGCAGCCCTCTCTCTCCCCTCTTGGCCCAATAAGGCCCATTACTTCCCCGGGGGGTTCCGGTAACCCCTCCGGCACTCCGTCTTTCTCCGGAAACTTCCGGAACCTTTCCGTGTCCGAATATAGCCGTCCAATATATCAATCTTTATGTCTCGATCATTTCGAGACTCCTCGTCATGTCCGTGATCACATCCGGGACTCGAACTCCTTCGGTACATCAAAATACAAAAACTCATAATATAACCGTCATAGAAACATTATGCGTGCGGACCCTACGGTTCGAGAACAATGTAGACATGACCGATACACATCTCTGGTCAATAACCAATTGCGGGACCTGGATGCCCATATTGGTTCCTACATATTCTGAAGATCTTTATCGGTCAGACCACATAACAACATACGTTGTTCCCTTTGTCATCGGTATGTTACTTGCCCGAGATTCGATCGTCGGTATCCAATACCTAGTTCAATCTCATTCTTGGCAAGTCTCTTTACTCGTTCGTAATACATCATCTCACAACTAACTCATTAGTTGCAATGCTTGCAAGGCTTATGTGATGTGTATTACCGAGAAGGCCCAGAGATACCTCTCCGACAATCGGAGTGACAAAACCTAATCTTGATTCATGCCAACTCAACATATACTTTTGGAGACATCTCAGAGCACCTTTATAATCACCCGATTACGTTGTGACGTTTGGTAGCACACAAAATGTTCCTCCGTAAACGGGAGTTGTATAATCTCATAGTTGCGGGAACTTTGTATAAGTCATGAAGAAAGCATAAGCAACATACTAAACGATCAAGTGCTAAGCTAACGGAATGGGTCATGTCAATCACATCATTCTCCTAATGATGTGATCCCGTTAATCAAATGACAACTCATGTCTATGGTTAGGAAACATAACCATCTTTGATTTAACGAGCTAGTAAAGTAGAGGCATACTAGTGACACTCTGTTTGTCTATGTATTCACACATGTATTATGTTTCCGGTTAATACAATTCTAGCATGAATAATAAACATTTATCATGATATAAGGAAATAAATAATAACTTTATTATTGCCTCTAGGGCATATTTCCTTCATGGACGACACCTGAAGGAAGTCACTAAGTACCTGAACATAGGAATACCAAGCTTCACCAGGAACTACAATTCCACTTTACTCGAAGAAGAGCGCTGGAAGATTCAAGCTCAAGTTCCCGGAAGGACGTTTGCGCCAATCACGGAGCCCGTAGAGTGTGTTTTCAATGCACCAACACGAGTGCAGGAAGAGCATGGCAGCTCACATAACCATGGGACGCATTTGAGAAGTTTACAAAGAAGACCTCAAGGATACTATCTACCAGATTTGTGGGCGCCGAGATGAACAATGGGAGATAGTTGGCACTAAGAAGGATCGATCCATTGCAGCTTTCATCCAGAGTTAAACCAGCACATTCGGCGCCAGGAGAACCGGATGTCTTGCAGACATGATGGAGTTGAAGACAGCAAAAGCCAAGATTATCGAACTAGAAGGAGAACCGAAGGCCACTCGCAAGGACTACATGGAGGAGATTGTAGCTCTAGTGGGACAAAAGCAATGAAATATTGAAGAACTCATGGGAAATTCAGCACCGGAGGAGAAGATGAAGATTGCACCTGTCGAGAGAACTACAACATCATCGGCGACAATCGATTCCGATCCTAGTGATGATGATTTGAAGATGAAGTGGAGCGAGATATCATGGAGTCTTCATCGGAGCAGTTTTTCTAGTTGACCACCATAACAGTAGTAGATTTCCCCCATTATAATTAGTTTTAGTTCCAACACTTTGTAACGATAGATAGACTGTTGTATGCTTTTGTTTGAATTGATTGGAGTGATATTGTGTGATTTTGTCTCATGTGCATGTGGGTAGTGTTTCTCTCTAGACCTCATTCTATTCTTAACTCTCGTCTTTTCTATAAACCCTCAGATGCCTTAGACGCGACCCGGATTTGTTTTCCCTTGAGAGATCACTCAGTTGATTCAGCAGCAGAATGCCTTGATTCAAACATTGGTACAGAACCAAGGCAACAACAACAACAACAACAACCCACCACCACCACCTGTTGACCATTTGACCCGTTTCTTAAGGCTGAATCCGCCGGTGTTTTCCAGTAGCACCGAGCCGATTGTTGCAGATGATTGGCTCCGTAAGATAGGGAGGGAGTTGACCACTGCAGGATATACAGATGGAGAAAGGGTTAAATTTGCCGCACATCAGCTCAAAGGACCCGCAGCAACATGGTGGGAGAATTTTACAGCCACTTGCCCTGTAGACACTGTCACATGGGATCAGTTTCAGCAAGCTTTCCGTACTGCCCATGTTTCAGCAGGAGCTATGGCCATGAAGAAGCGTGAGTTTTGCAAGCCAAGGAGGACGGACAGTTTGCTAGTATGTAGATGATTTCAGTAAGTTAGCACGTTATGCCCCAGATGACGTTGCTACAGACGCAGCTAAGCAGGAGAAGTTTCTAGAAGGACTGAATGATGAGCTGAGCATGCAGTTGATGGTAGCCACCTTCAACAACTACCAGGAGTTAGTAGATCGTGCTCTTATGATTGAAGGGAAGTAGCAGCAGATTGACAATCGCAAGAGAAAGTATGGACATGGGAAGAATAACTCTGGAGCTCAGCAGAAACTTCGCTTTACCCCAAAGACATGAGGACAATTTCAGCATACCCATGGAGGAGGTAGCTCGCACAACCATAATGGCACCAAGAATGGGAACGGGAATGGAGGAACCAATGGACAAAACCGCACCAACCCGTCAACACCATCCAAGGTAGACCTGAGCCACATCACTTGTTTTAAGTGTCGCAAAACTAGGCATTATGCAAATGATTGTCTAGAAGGCCAAAATGGTAATGGCAATGGAAGCTCAGGAAAGAAGCCGAACCCTTTCAACAGAGGACAAGTGAACCACGTCACCGTGGAGGAGGTTGAAGCTCAGCCCGATGCAGTAATAGGTAAGTTTTTGGTTAAGTCATTTACTGCAGTTGTTCTTTTAATCTTTGGTGCATCGCATTCATACATATCAAGGGATTTGTGGATAAGTTTAGCCTGCCCACTAGAACTCTTAAGACACCCATGCTATTAAGCTCACCGGAGCGGAGTATCTGACCCGATCAAGGATGTTTTCAAGTGCCATTAAGTATAGGGAGGCATGTTTTCCCAACGGATTTAATTATATTGGAATCCCAAGGTTTGGATGTAATTCTTGGTATGGATTGGTTGTTGATGTATGGAGGAAACATCGATTGCGCCAGTAAGACAATTTTTCTTACGACACCAGAAGAAAGGAGAATCAAGTATGTATCACGGCATGAGCCGAGAAGGGCACATGTATATTCCTTATCAGGAGTTGTGCAGGAGGAAGTACCAGTGGTAAGGGATTTCCCCGACGTGTTTCCGGAAGAGTTGCCAGGCATGCCACCGGATAGAGACATTGAGTTTCTGATTGAACTCTTGCCGAACCTTTATGCGATATCTAAGAGACCGTATAGGATGCCAGCCCAAGATTTGGAGGAAATTAAGAAGCTGATTAAGGAGTTACTGGATAAAGGTTTTATTCGCCCAAGTTCTTCGCCTTGGGGATCACCAGTACTTCTAGTGGAGAAGAAGGATGGATCATTAAGAATGGTTGTTGATTATCGAGGATTGAATGAAGTGACCATCAAAAACAAGTACCCGTTGCCGATGATCAATGACTTGTTTGACCAATTGCAAGGAGCTAAGGTGTTTTCCAAGATCGATTTGTGATCAGGGTACCATCAGTTGAAGATTCGAGAGCAGGATATACCTAAGGCGGCTTTTACCACAGTGCGGGCTGTATGAGTATACCGTTATGTCATTTGGTTTGACTAACGCACCTGCCTATTTTATGAACATGATGAACACTTTGTTTATGGAGTTTTTGGATAAGTTCGTCGTGGTGTTCATTGATGATATTTTGGTTTACTCGAAGAATGAAGAGGAACATAAGGAGCATTTGCGTTTGGTACTCGAGAAGCTCAGAGAACACCAGTTATATGCCAAATTCAGCAAGTGTGAGTTTTGGTTGAAGGAAGTTGGATTTCTCGGACATGTTATATCCGGAGAAGGTATAGCAGTGGACCCCACTAAAGTTGCCACTGTGATAAACTGGGAAGCGCCTACAACAGTTGGAGAGATCCGGAGTTTCCTTGGACTCGCTGGATACTACCGGAGATTTATTGAGAATTTCTCAAGGATTGCGAAGCCTATGACAGAATTGTTGAAGAAGGATACCAAGTTCATTTGGACTGAGGAGTGTGAAGCTAGTTTCCAAGAGTTGAAGAAACGTTTGGTTACCTCACCAGTGTTAATTTTGCCAGATCGGACCAAGGATTATGAGGTGTATTGTGACGCTTCACGTAGAGGACTTGGAGCAGTGCTTATGCAGGAGGGAAGAGTTGTCTCGTATGCTTCACGACAGCTTAAGCCTCATGAGCTAAACTATGCCACGCATGATTTGGAGTTAGCAGCCGTAGTGCATGCGTTGAAAACATAGAGACATTTCCTCATTGGAAATCATTGTGAGGTGTATACGGATCACAAGAGTTTGAAGTACATCTTCACGCAGAAGGAGCTAAATCTCAGGCAGAGGAGATGGTTGGAGCTTATTAAAGATTACGATATGAGATTGCATTATCACCCCGGAAAGGCTAACGTTGTAGCAGACGCGTTGAGCCGTAAGAATCATGTTAACATCCTAATGACGGGAGAAATACCAAAGGAGTTAGCCGAGGATCTTCGAGAGCTATGTTTGGAAATAGTTCCAAGAGGCTATGTAGCAGCATTGGAGATTCAGTCAACTTTGATGGACAAAATCAGGGAAGCTCAGAAGACTGACAAAGAGATTGCCTCCATAAAGGAGAAAATGAGCGAAGGAAAGGCTAAGGGATTTCGTGAGGATGAGAACGATACCCTATGGTTTGAAGACCGTGTTTATGTGCCCAATGACCCGGAGATCAGGAAGTTGATCCTACAAGAGGCACATGATTCACCATATTCGATTCACCCAGGAAATACCAAGATGTATTTGGATTTGAAGAATACTTTCTGGTGGACCGGAATGAAGAAGGACATTGCAGAGTACGTAGCAGTTTGTGATGTATGTCAGAGGGTGAAGGCAGAACATCATAAGCCAGCATGATTGTTACAGCCATTGCCTATACCCGAATGGAAGTGGGATAAAGTAGGTATGGATTTCATCACGGGATTGCACAGGACTCGTTCAGGCTATGACTTGATTTGGGTTGTAGTCGATCGTTTGACGAAGGTAGCTCATTTCGTTCCAGTAAAGACTACCTACAGCAGTGCCAAATTGGCTAAGATATACATGACCAGGATTGTATGCTTACATGGAGTTCCGAGGAGTATCGTATCAGATAGAGGAACCCAATTCACCTCAAAGTTCTGGAAGCAGTTGCGAAACTTTGGGAACCAGTGGAGTTTAGCACAACTTTTCATCCACAGACAGATGGACAAACCGAGAGAGTCAACCAGATTTTGGAGGATATGCTTAGAGCTTGTGCTTTGGATTATGGATCAAGTTGGGATGACAACTTGCCGTATGCGGAGTTTTCTTATAACAACAGTTACCAAACCAGTCTGAAGATGGCACCTTTTGAAGCCTTGTACGGAAGGAGGTGCAGGACCCCGTTGTTGTGGGATGAAGTTGGGGACCGCCAGTTACTTGGACCGGATTTGATTAAGGAGTCTGAACGGAATGTAAAGTTAATTCGCGATAGGCTCAAGGTAGCCCAGTCAAGACAGAAGAGCTATGTAGACTCAAAACGCAAGGAGACAGAATACGAAACCGGAGACAGAGTTTATCTTCGAGTATCTCCGCTTTGAGGAGTTAAGCATTTTGGTGTTAAAGGAAAGTTAGCGCCCCGATTTGTAGGACCTTATCGTGTTTTGGAACGGATGGGAGAAGTTGCATACAAGTTGGAACTACCCGAAGGATTGTCAGGAGTTCATGATATGTTTCATGTTTCTCAGTTGAAGAAGTGTCACGCAGAGATGGCTGATATACCACTGAGAGATACTGTGCCACTAGAGGCGATTCAGTTGAATGATGATTTGACCTATGAGGAGAAACCAGTAAAGATTCTGGAGTATGCCGGTAGGAGTCACCCTTGACAAAGTCATTAAGTTTTGCAAAGTTCATGGAGCCACCACACCGAGGAAGAAGCCCCACAGGAGCGAGAGGAAGATTTGCTTAAGGACCACCCTCACCTATTTTCTAGCCAACCCGAATCTCGAGGGCGAGATTCATCTTAAGGGGGTAGGTTTGTAACATCCCAAAATTTCAATTTGGAATGTTATACATAGAGCATCATTGCATATCATATTTTTCGTTGCATTTTTGCTCGATCCTAGAAATTCTACACAACTCAAGGACCCACGGAGAGAGTTGGGGATTTCGTTCTTTTCATATTTGAGTTTTCTCAAATTTTGAAAATAGGATCATTTGATTTTAATTATTTTATCTTCAATTATTTCTACTATCAAAATATGAGAGAGGGAATAAAATGACTTTCCCAAATTAAAGAAATAATGAAGATTTAATAATAAAATCAAATAAGATTTTATTTTGGAGTTTTTCGCCTTTTTATTTGAATTTAGGAAAAATGCGCATTTTCCAAAATTGCATTTAGGCCCCAGATAAATGTTCATCTAGTCCGGCTTGATTTTAGAAGCCGGGGAAAATTTATTTCAGGATTTTTGGAGTCCGTTTAGTATTTATTTTGTTTTTTTTTCTGCGTGTAATTATTATTAAAAAAAGCGAACCGCCTCTGGGCCGTGCCCGAGCGGGACTCCTTCGAGGCGCACTATATAGCGCCGCCCGGCGCCCGCCAAGCCGCCGCCCGAGCCCGGCCGCCGCCAGTCGGCCACCGCCACCGGCCCACCACCGAAAACCCTAACCCTAGCCAGATCCTCTCCCCCCGCCGGGCTGCCGTCTGGACGCCGTCGTGAACCTCGCCGGACTCCGCCGCCCGCTGAGGCTCACCGCCCGCCTCGTTCGCGTGCCGCTTTTTTTTTTTAAACATTATTTTTATTTTGTTTTTTTAGTTTCGTTTTTTTAGTTTTGGTTTTTTTACGGTTTAGGTTAAATAGCGAACGTTCGTTCGTTAGTTCGTTTAACGAACGCGTTCGTCAGATTAGTTTAGTTAACGAACGTCCGTTCGTTAACCTGTTCGTCGTTTTTTCTTTTTCTCGGATTTAATCCGCGATTTTTCTGATCGCGATTGTTGATTCGATTTTCGTTTTAGTATAACTTTTCGCTCGTTTATCAGAATCAGGCGATTCAAGCGCCTAGAGTTTCGTCTCGAAACCCTCTTTTCGAATAACCTACTTAAAAAAGTTTTTGCTTCTGTAAAATTTGACTTATATCCAGATTAGTAAAACGGAGTTGTTTCTTCCGCCGTTTGACTTTCGTTGCTTCGTTTGATTTGATTCTTTTTGCAAACCGGAGTTCTTAAGTTGAACTATCTGGTTAGATCTATTTGAGTTTTACCTGTGCATTAGATGAGTACTTATTGTATGCTTGTTTGTTTGTCTGCGATAGAATACCCGGAGTACGCCGCCTGTTACTTCGAGTCTCTAGGTTTCGCGGATCATCAGCAAGGCAAGTAACACTTTGATCATACTTCTTCTCATACCCAGTTTTTATGCATTAGATCTATCCTCAAACACTTGCATGATTAGGATCTAATTAAATTGTGGGTTTTGGGAAGTAGATTGAGGTAGTACCTATTACCTGTTTTATTATCAAACCCTTGGGAGTTACTTCTACTTTTGCTTATTATGCCATGCTATGCTAGTAGACGTGGATTGGGTGAGTGTATCCATGACAGATGTGAGATTGTTAATTAATGGTTTATTTAAGGTGGCAACTTAAACACACATCTGGGTGGATTGAGGCACCTGGTTTCTATTAGGACTTGCCTGTATTTCTTCGGACCACCACCCAGGCTCAAAGGGATCATGAGATTATTCAAACTAGAAACTTCCGTGTGCAGCCACAAGCCATTATGGGCTCTGGCATAGTTGATTAAGTTGTGCGAACTCTTACGGGTAGACTAGCGGATGTAGGGGAAAGTAGGTGTACTGGGGTCTACCCACATGTAAGGTGCTAGTGCTTACGAAAGACTATGTCTCGGTCATCCGTTTCTCAAACATCATGTAGTGCGAGAAATCCAACGGAGGCGATCGAGTCTTGTGGGGAAAAGTGCGCAAACCTCTGCAGAGTGTACAAACTAATCATGGTTAGCCGTGTCCCCTGTTATGGACAACTTGAGTATCTAGTATAAGGTATCATGTGAATCTCATCATGTTACTTCTAATTAATATTGTTGGGTTTTTAAGGAGTACTTTTAATTGGGATTGAGAATGCTGTCAACCATTCTCAATGTTTAACAACCACCATGATAGTTAAATAAATTTATTCCTTTGCAGTAGGGAAAAATTGGCTTTACGCCAAACTGTAACCATAGAGCTTTCCACCAGCCAAATATGCATGTAGTATAGGCTTATTATTCCATTATTCTCTATGTGTTACATTGCCGATATTCCATGTCTTGACCCGTTTCGGGCTGCAACGTTTCATGTTGCGAGACTTTTCGCATTTACAGTAAGGTGCTTAGGTCGTGGTTCTATACTCAGTGATGCCGTTGGAGTTGATGGACTCGCTTATCTTCCAAGCCTTCCGTTGTTATCGTTATTAGATGGCCTTAAGCCATATTTATTTTATTAAGCTCTCTCTTGAGACATTCGATTGTAATAAGTGTGTGATTGCTACTCCGTTATAAATCCTTCGAGTACTGTGTGGTGTCAGCATTACTAATCCAGGGATGACACTGAGCATAGAGATCAGACTGTTTGAGGTCTGGTCGCTATAGGTCTAGCCTAGGACCAGCATAGTACCGTCGTTGAGTGTTTATTCAACTTTGCATCTCTGAATTGATTATTGCTTACCCTTTTTGCTACCATATTATAAGCCTTCCCAGCTCCACATACATCTACGTCGTGCGTTTGACTCTCCCTGGTAATCGCTCTATCCAAGCTTTGAGAGTTTTGACTACAACAGTTGCCGATCCCCGCCTGCTGCTGGGTAAGAACTGGTAAGAATTTGATATTTGCTTGACGGTTTTGTGACATCCACCACCACATCTTGTTAGTAGTCTGTAGGATCATATTCTTGTGTGTTTCTATTATGCTAACCATGCCAGGGATCACAAGCCATTTAGACCGACCGGGAGAACATGACGAATAAGGAGTTGCATGATAAATTTCAGCAAATGATGAGTGGACAGTGCAAGATGTGCTAAACAGATTTGAAGAGGCCATGGAGAAGATAGATGGCATGGAGAAGACGTTCGAAACAAAGCTCGATAACAAGTTTAATGAATTGCTCGCGCGTCTTCCACCACCACCACCGGCTGCACCTAACGAACCTCTACAACAACAACAACTACTACTACCTCCACGTCGCGAAACAGCCCTCCGCCGACCGTGTCCCTCTTGCGCTTGGCCAAACTGTTGGTGCTGTTGTTGATACTTTTGTGGCTCCTGCTGCTGATGCGGAGGAGGATGATTATGTGGGAGATTACGAGGATGAAGTTGATCAAAATCAGAACTACGTGCAACCACCAGCACCACAACCACCAGGTCGTCCACATGAAAATAATGGCAATGTTAGGGCTCCCCCTCAGGTACGAGATCATGACCATCTCCCTAAACTGAAATTGAATATTCCACCATTTGAGGGTAGATATGTTCCTGATATATATCTTACTTGGGAGTTAGAAACTGAACAATGATTTGCATGTTTACAATATCACGAGGAGAGACGTGTTCTGCCATTGCTGTTTGTGCTTTCACTAGCTTTGCGTGTGTTTGGTGGTGCGAACATTGTAGATTATATTCTATTCCAGCTACTTGGGCTGCTTTGAAAACTGCTATGCGTACTCGTTGGGTTCCACCATATTATCAACGTGAATTACTTCAAAAATTGCAGCGCTTAAGACAAGGAAAAAATTAGGTAGAAGAATATTATCAGGAATTACAAAGCGGCTTGATTAGATGTGGTATTGTTGAGGAGAATGAAGCTATGCTTGCACGTTTTACGGGTGGATTAAATAGAGAGATTCAGACCATTCTAGACTATAAGGATTATAATAATATCACTCGTTTATTCCATCTTGCTTGTAAAGCTGAACGTGAAGTGCAGGATCGACAGGCATTGGTGTGAATTAACTTTTCTGCAGGTCGACCTTCATCATGGACACCACGTGCATCATCTACTTCCACTGCACCATCACCTTCTTCAGGTGCCACCTCCAACCGTAATACAAGAAAGCAGACACAACCACCACTATCTGCCAAGAGCACACCTGCCGGGCCTGCACAGCTCTTCTTCTTCCATGGCGTCAGCAGGCACACAAGTGATATTACTTGTCGTCGTTGTAAGGGAAGAGGACATTTTGCGAGAGAATGCAAATCTCAGCGTGTGATGATTGCTCACGAGGATGGTGGGTATGAGTCCGCTAGTGACTATGATGAGGAGACTTTGGCTCTTATTACACATGAAGAACACGGTGGAGATGATTACGATCATGAGGCGCAATGCATGGCTGCCGAAGATCTTGTGAGGTATGAATGTTTAGTTGCTCAACGTGTTTTGAGTGTGCAGGTTATAGAAGTGAGCAAAATCAGAGGCATAATTTGTTCCATACAAAGGGAGTTGTGAAGGAACGTTCTATTCGCGTCATCATAGATGGAGGAGCTGCAACAACTTGGCTAGCATGGAGATGGTGGAGAAGCTATCTCTCACCACAAGACCACATCCACATCCTTACTACATCCAATGGTTCAACAACAGCGGCAAGGTTAAGGTAACACGTATTGTTCGTGTGCACTTTAGTATCTCTACATATGCTGATTATGTTGATTGTGATGTGGTACCTATGCAAGCATATTCCTTATTACTTGGTAGACCATGGCAATTTGATAAAAATACATACATCATGGTAGAAACAATCGGTATACTCTTGTTCATAAGGATAAAAATATTACTTTGCTTCCTATGACTCCACGATTCCATTTTGAAAGATGATATTAATAGAGCTAATAAAGCAAAACAGGAGAAAAAAAGAGTGAAAATCAGATTATGGCAAAAGAATTTGAGCAACAAATGAAGCCTAATAATAAACCATCTCTTGTTATACGAAATTAAATTGAAAAGTGCATGTTTACTTGCCACCAAATCTGATATTGATGAGCTAGATTTTAGCAAATCTATTTGCTATGCTTTTGTGTGCAAAGAGCCATTATTTTCATTTGAGGACGTGCCTTCCTCTTTGCCCCCTGCTGTCACTAACATTTTGCGGGGAGTTCGGCGACGTCTTCCCACAAGGCGTGCCACCGGATTACCATCTATTCGAGGGATTGAGCATCAAATTGACTTAATTCGGTGCATCGCTACCCAACCGTGCACCATACCGTACCAATCCAGAGGAGACGAAGGAGATTATGCGTCAAGTACAAGAGCTTCTCGACAAAGGTTATATACGCGAATCCCTTAGTCCTTGTGCTGTTCCTATTATTCTAGTGCCAAAAAAGGATGGTACATCGCGTATGTGTGTTGATTGTAGAGGCATTAATAATATTACTATTCATTATCGTCATCCTACTCCTAGGCTAGATGATATGCTTGATGAATTGAGTGGCTCTACAATTTTCTCCAAAGTTGATTTGCGTAGTGGATACCATCAAATTCGTATGAAATTGGGGGATGAATGGAAAACAACATTTAAAACTAAGTTTGGACTATATGAGTGGTTAGTCATGCCTTTTGGGTTAACTAATGCACCTAGTACTTTCATGAGATTAATGAACGAAGTTTTACGTGCTTTCATTGGACGATTTGTGGTCGTTTACTTTGATGACATATTGATTTATAGCAGATCTTTGGAGGAACATTTGGAACATTTGCGTGCTGTTTTTATTGCTCTACGTGATGCACGTTTGTTTGGTAACCTTGGGAAGTGCACCTTTTGCACCGACCGAGTGTCTTTTCTTGGCTATGTTGTTACTCCACAGGAATTGAAGTTGATAAAGCCAAGATTGAAGCTATTGAGAGTTGGCCACAGCCCAAAACGGTCACACTGGCGAGGAGTTTTCTTGGCCTTGCTTTGGATTCTATAGGCGTTTTGTGAGAGATTTCAGCACCATTGCTGCACCTCTCAATGAGCTTACAAAGAAGGATGTGCCTTTTGTTTGGGGTACCGCACGGAAGAAGCCTTCACGGTATTGAAAGATAAGTTGACACATGCTCCTTTACTCCAACTTCACGATTTTAATAAGACTTTTGAGCTTGAATGTGATGCTAGTGGAATTGGATTAGGAGGTGTGTTATTACAAGATGGCAAACCTGTTGCATACTTTTACGAAAAATTGAGTGGGCCTAGTCTGAATTATTCTACTTATGATAAAGAATTATATGCTCTTGTTCGGACTTTAGAGACATGGCAACATTATTTATGGCCCAAAGAATTTGTTATACATTCTGATCATGAAACTTTGAAACATATTAAAAGTCAAGCTAAACTGAATCGTAGACATGCTAAATGGGTTGAATTAATTGAGACTTTCCCTTATGTTATTAAACACAAGAAGGGTAAAGAAAATGTTATTGCCGATGCATTGTCTCGTAAGCTATACTATGCTTTCACAACTTGACTTCAAAATATTTGGTTTGGAGACCATCAAAGATCAATATGTGCATGATGCTGATTTTAATGGTGTATTGTAGAATTGTAAAGAAGGGAGAACATGGAACAAGTTAAATGCGTTAATGATGGATTTGTGTTTCGTGCTAACAAGCTATGCATTCCAGCTAGCTCTATTCGTCTTTTGTTGTTGCAGGAGGCGCATGGAGGGGGATTAATGGGACACTTTGGCATGAAGAAGACGGAGGACGTACTTGCTACACATTTCTTTTGGCCAAAGATGAGACGGGATGTTGAGAGTTTTATTGCTCGCTGCACTACATGTCAAAAAGCTAATTCACGACTCAATCCTCATGGTTTATATATGCCTTTGCCTGTACCTAGTGTTCCTTGGGAGGATATATCTATGGACTTTGTTTTAGGTTTACCTCGAACAAAGAAGGGGAGGGATAGCATATTTGTTGTCATGGATAGGTTCTCAAAAATGGCACACTTTGTACCATGTCATAAAAGCGATGATGCCGTTAATGTTGCTGATTTGTTCTTTCGTGAAATTATTTGCTTGCATGGTGTGCCCAATACTATTGTTTCAGATCGTGATACTAAATTTCTTAGCCACTTTTGGAGATGTTTATGGGCTAAGTTGGGGACTAAACCGCTTTTAGTACTACTTGTCACCCCCAAACCGATGGACAAACTGAAGTAGTCAATAGAACATTGTCTACTATGCTTAGGGTTGTTTTGAAGAATAATAAGAAAATGTGGGAAGAATGCTTGCCTCATATTGAATTTGCTTATAATCGTTCATTGCATTCTACTACTAAGATGTGCCCTTATACGAAATTGTGTATGGTTTCCTCCCTCGCACCTATTGATTTGTTGCCTCTTCCATCTTCGGAGAAGGTTAATTTTGATGCTAAAGAACGTGCTGAATTGATTTTAAAAATGCATGAGTTAACTAAGGAAAACATTGAGCGTATGAATGCTAAATATAAACTTCTTTGGAGATAAGGGTAGAAAACATGTTGTGTTTGCACTGGAGATCTTGTTTGGTTACATTTGCGTAAGGATAGGTTTCCTAATTTGCAAATCAAAGCTAATGCCACGTGTTGATGGTCCATTTAATATGTTAGAGAAAATAAATGATAATGCATATAAACTTGAGCTGCCTGCAGATTTTGGGGTTAGTCCCACTTTTAACATTGCAGATTTGAAGCCTTATTTGGGTGAGGAAGATGAGCTTCCGTCGAGGACGACTTCATTTCAAGAAGGGAGGATGATGAGGACATCAATACCATTGTTACACCCATAGACCCTACTATTACATATAATGGACCAATTACTAGAGCTCAAGACGCCAGCTTAAATTACTGTACTTCCGTTTCTTGGTAATGATTCTAATGTTCATGAGAATATGATGCTGCCTAAATTGGATACATTTGTTTTGCTTACAAATGAAGGGCCTAGCTTGGAGAAGGATGAACATTGGAGCAAGAACAAGCATGGAGTTGATGGCATGCACAAGGGGAACAAGAAAGGAGTTACAAGTGCTGATTTCAGGACTTTGAAGCCACCATAAGGAGTGAATGAAGCCTTGAACGAAATATACAAGATGCCACTTCATAAATTTCGTCCAGAGGCTATTCTAGGTGCTGCGTCACCTTATTATTGGGCCAGGCCCATGTAATTTTTGAAATACATAAGTATAGGCTGTTTTTAGAGTCCGTATGTGTGGGGAAACAAGAGATAGGGTTGGTTTCGGACCCCTTCCCCAAGGGCCACGAAATCCCCCCCCCCTCTTCCTCCATATATACAGCCCTTAGGGCACCGTTTAGACTTTGGGTTTTGTTTAGATTAAAAGTTCGCCATAGTTGCAACTTCGTATACTTCGTTTGTGTTCAACGACCAGACAAAGGCGTCACAGAACCCCACCTTGATCAATAAAGCTTTCATCTTATATTCGCAATATCCAGATTTCAATCTCAGTTTCTTGCTTGTTCTTTATTTGCTTGCAGGAAACAGACCCTCGTGGTCAGGTTGATCGTGCTCCGGCGTGGTCAATAACCTCTCGGAGTTGGTTTAGCGATTGCTAAGGCGCGACGTCCTCGCACGTTCGTAGTCGGGTCGTCAAAGTCGACTTCCAGCAAAGCGATATCCATCATCTCATCGAAAGACGGGACACCTTTGCCTCTATCATGAGTCAAGCGGTTATGGTACCCAGACATTCTGAGTATATGTTCACTGACAGAACTATTCTCCTCCATCTTGCAGCTATAGAACTTGTTGGAGACTTCATATCTCTCAACTCGGCATTTGCTTGAAATATTAACTTCAACTCCTGGAACATCTCATATGCTCCATGACGTTCAAAATGTCTTTGAAGTCCCGATTCTAAGCCGTAAAGCATGGCACACTGAACTATCGAGTAGTCATCAGCTTTAGTTTGCCAGACGTTCATAACATCCGGGGTTACTCCTGCAGCGGGCCTTGCACCTAGCAGTGCTTCTAGGACGTAATTCTTCTGTGCAGCAATGAGGATAATCCTCAAGTTACAGACCCAGTCCGTGTAGTTGCTACCATCATCTTTCAACTTAGCTTTCTCTAGGAATGCATTAAAATTGAAGGGAACGGTAGCACGGGCCATTGATCTACTACAACATAAATATGCAAAAACTATCAGGACTAAGTTCATGATAAATTAAAGTTCAATTAATCATATTACTTAAGAACTCCCACTTAGATAGACATCCCTCTAGTCATCTAAATGATCACATGATCCATATCAACTAAACCATGTCCGGTCATCACGTCAGATGGAGTAGTTTTCAATGGTGAACATATCTATGTTGATCATATCTATTATATGATTCGCGTTCGACCTTTCGGTCTCAGTGTTCCGAGGCCATATCTACATATGCTAGGCTCGTCAAGTTTAACCCGGGTATTCTGCATGTGCAAAACTGTCTTGCACCCGTTGTATGTGAACGTAGAGCTTATCACACCCGATCATCACGTGGTGTCTTGGCACGACGAACTGTCGCAACGGTGCATACTTAGGAGAACACTTATACATTGAAAATTAGTGAACGGGTCATCTTATAATGCTATCGCCGTATTAAGCAAAATAAGATGCATAAAAGATAAACATCACATGCAATCAAAATATGTGACATGATATGGCCATCATCATCTTGTGCCTTTGATCTCGATCTCCAAAGCACTGTCATGATCTCCATCGTCACCGGCTTGAGACCTTGATCTCCATCGTAGCGTAGTTGTCGTCTCGCCAGCTATTACTTCTACAACTATCGCTACCGCATAGTGATAAAGTAAAGCAATTACATGGCGATTGCATTTCATACAATAAAGCGAAAACCATAAGGCTCCTGCCACTTGTCGGTAACTTTTACAAAACATGATCATCTCATACAGTAACTTATATCACATCATGTCTTGACCATATCACATCACAACATGTCCTGCAAAAACAAGTTAGATGTCCTCTACTTTATTGTTGCAAGTTTTACGTGGCTGCTACTGGCTTCTAGCAAGAACTGTTCTTACCTACGCATCAAAACCACAACGATTTTTTGTCAAGTGTGTTGTTTTAACCTTCAACAAGGATCGGCCGTAGTCAAATTCGATTCAACTAAAGTTGGAGAAACAGACACCCGCCAGCGACCTTGATGCAAAACTAGTTGCATGTCTGTCGGTGGAACCGGTCTCATGAACGTGGTCATGTCAGGTTGGTCCAGGTTGCTTCATCCAACAATACCACCGAATCAAAATAAGATGTTGGTGGTAAGCAGTATGACTATTATCGCCCACAACTCTTTGTGTTCTACTCGTGCATATCATCTACGCATAGACATGGCTCGATGCCCTTTGTTGGGGAACGTAGCATGCAATTTCAAAAAAAACCTACGATCGCGCAAGATCTATCTAGGAGATGCATAGCAACGAGAGGGGGAGAGTGTGTCCATGTACCCTCGTAGACCGAAAGCACAAGCGTTAGGTTAACGCAGTTGATGTACTCAAACGTCTTCGTGATCCAACCGATCTAGTACCGAACGTACAACACCTCCGAGTTCAGCACACGTTCAGCTCGATGACATCCCTTGAACTCTTGATCTAGCAGAGGGTCGAGGGAGAGTTTCGTCAGCACGATGGCGTGGTGACGGTGATGGTGATGTGATCCGCGCAAGGCTTCGCCTAAGCACTACGACGCTATGACCGGAGGAGTAAACTGTGGAGGGGGGCACCACACATGGCTAAGAGAATAGCTGATGTGCTATGGGGTGCCCCTGCGCCTGTATATAAAGGAGGGGAGGAGGAGGCCGGCCACCAAGGGGCCGAATCATGGGGGGAGTCCTACTAGGAATCCACTCCTAGTAGGATTCGCCCCCCCCCTTTTCCTTTCTCATCGGAGGGGGAAAAGGAAGGAGTGGGAGAGGGAGAGGGAAAGGGGGTCGCGCCCCCTCCTCCTTGTCCAATTCAGATTCCCTTGGAGGGGGGCGCACCACCCTTGCGGAATCCCCTCTCTCTCCCCTAAGGCACATGTAGGCCCAATACTTCCCCGGGGGGTTCCGGTAACCCCTCGGTAATCCAAAATATACCCAAACCATCCGAAACCATTCCGGTGTCCGAATATCATCGTCCAATATATCAATATTTACCTCTCGACCATTTAGAGACTCCTCGTCATGTCCATGATCTCATTCGGGACTCTGGACAAACTTCGTTCACCAAAACACATAACTCATAATACAAATTGTTATCGAACGTTAAGCGTGCGGACCCTACGGGTTCGAGAACTATGTAGACATGACCGAGACACATCTTCGGTCAATAACCAATAGCGGAACACGGATGCTCATATTGGTTCCTACATATTCTCTGAAGATCTTTATCGGTCAAACCGCGATAACAACATATGTTATTCCCTTTGTCATCGGTATGTTACTTGCCCGAGATTCGATCGTCGGTATCATCATACCTAGTTCAATCTCGTTAAGCAAGTCTCTTTACTTGTTCCAGTGATGCATCATCCATAACTAACTCATTAGTCACATTGCTTGCAAGGCTTATATTAATGTGCATTCTTGAGAGGGCCGGAGATACCTCTCGAAACTCGGAGTGACAACTCCTAATCTTGATCTATGCCAACCCAACAAACACCTTCGGATACACCTGTAGAGCATCTTCATAATCACCCAGTTACATTGTGGCGTTTGATAGCACATAAGATGTTCCTCCGGTATTCGGGAGTTGCATAATCTCATATTCAGAGGAATATGTATAAGTCATGAAGAAAGCAATAGCAATAAAACTTAACGATCATTATGCTAAGCTAACAGATGGGTCTTGTCCATCACATCATTCTCTACTGATGTGATCTCGTTCATCAAATGACAACACATGTCTATGGTCAGGAAACTTAAGCATCTTTGATTAACGAGCTAGTCAAGTAGAGGCATACTAGGGACACTCTATTTTGTCTATGTATTCACACATGTACTAAGTTTCCGGCTAATACAATTCTAGCATGAATAATAAACATTTATCATGATATAAGGAAATATAAATAACAACTTTATTATTGCCTCTAGGGCATATTTCCTTCATCGTCGCCTCAGAGCTCTGCGAGCCACCCCCGGCCAAGGAGGATCTGTCGAAGTCTGGTGGCACGGCGACACGACGATGGGCGGCCTGGGGAGGTGCCTTACCGCCACCCTCCTTCGTCGCAGCCCAGGGGCCGCATTCACGAGGCTTGCCGGCATGGCAACCGCTAAAGAGGGGTTGTCTCGAGGCCCCACCTGGCCCTCGGGAACCAACCCCCATTGGTCAAAGGGCGGCATCCTCCTCGCGAGGGCCGCCTGGCTGGTGTAGTTGTACAGGGCGTACCCCTTCTCGGGGAGCTCGCCAGGCACCCCACTGGTCAGGACTCGGGCTATCTCGTCTAGCGTGTCAGAGGGTAGGTGGCCTGTTTGGAGGCGCATTGTATCTTCTGAGCCGGTGAAGTCCCACATGGGGCGAGAATAGCGCTAGTGGTGAGCGATGCGCCAGCGGAGGAATTCCTTCTCCACCATCACCGCTGTCACGCCCGTTGCCCTTAGGCCGGCCATTCTCACGATGACCTAGTTCAGCCTCGGGTCAGTGAGCTCCTCGTGTACCCATCCGGAGCTCGATGATGCTGGGAATGTGGGAATCTGTAGAAGAGGGCTATATTGAACCGCATCCACATACACCCACTGCCGCCAGAAGCCATCGGCTTCATGATTGATCTCCATGTCAATGCCATCACCCGCTGTCGAGGCCACGGCTTGGAGCGACACGCACCCGAAGCATTGGTTGGCGGCGGTCGACTACAAGCAGAAGAAGTGGCGGAGCAGCGCCACCTAGGGAGTTATGCCCACGAAGGCCTCGCATAGGAAGGCGAAGGCCGAGAGAAGAAGGATGGACTTCGGGTCCAGGTGCAGTGCGTTCACCTAGTACTGCGTGAGCACGGCATTGAAGAAGTCTGAAAATGGGGGGAGCAGGCCACAGAAGATCGCAGGAAGGTGAAGGGCGATTGTGGTGGCCTCCAGTTTTGCTCGGACCTGAGAGGCAGGCCAAACCCTTGTCCCCTTCTAGTCATTGGAGCTTGACGCGAGCATCGGGCGGATCTTGTCGAGCCCCTCGCGATTGAGCACAGTTGATCAGCCCAGGGCTAGCTCAGGCCCCGTATGAGGCTCCGCCGCTGCCGCCACGCCTTTCTCGCAGGAGCCATGAAGTCGTGGTGGGGGAGATCGATTCAGCAGCGACAAGGAGAGAGGCAATATCACTTGGGAAGGAAGGAACTGGGAAATGGGGACGGAAGGAGAGCAATGATAGCCCCGTAGCATGCGCCAGGCTTTATGTTAGCCTGTGCAGTTGCCGAGGCGTCGTGGGGAACTAGGGGCATCCGTGCCGCGTCGTGCGCCACGCGTCAAGCCTGGCCCGCAGGCGGTTGGGGCTCGCGTCGCTTTGCCCTCCCCTCTTTGCCATCGCTCCTAAGCTGTCAAGCGTGCCATGGGCCCGAGGGCTACTGCCGGCGTTCTAGGACCAGGGGTACCCAGACCCGTCTGCCTACGGCCCAACGCGTGGCTCCATTGATGGTCCGACGCAGCCCAACACCAAGAATTCACGAGCAAGGCCCTCGCGAGGGCCCCCGCCTCACGAGGCAAATTACATGAAGGCCTCCCGACGAGCGGCCCCCCAAGGCTGCCTACCGAGGAGCGGATATCTCTAGGCTTGCACCCACCTCGTGAGGCGCGCGATCATGTGAGCCATGACGACCAGGACTAGGAGGGTGCAGGAGAGGATAGTTTCCTCTTTGGTGCTAGAAGGACAAAGCCAGCACGCGGGTTCCCAAGGAATCCCCAAAGCTTACCTCTTCGGTGCAACAAGACTAAGACCACTGGCTCGGCAGGATGGAGGTCATCACCGAGCTCACGAGTGCGTCATCACCAGAAGCTTTGCAATCGAATACCACTTTTAGTTAGGATAGGGTGTACTCTTGTCCCCCCTCGAATTTGGCCGTTGTGGTATCCCTTCCCGCCTAAACCATGAGGGAAGAGGACCGGGGCCAGTATATATATAGGCTAGTCTCCACCATAGAGAGGGATCGGATCCATTCACCCTCTAGAGCCCTTGCGAGGAAGCTCACCCATTGTACTAGTTCATCTTCATCCTCCCGCGAGGCAATCCACCACAAAGCAGGAGTAGGATTTTACACCGCAAGGTGGCCCGAACATAGGTAAGCCACCGTGTATGATTCTTCTCCCTTCTCGCACAAGCACGACGGAGTATCGCCATGAGATAGCGAGCACTGAGCGGTAGCATAGCGAGGTTGTTCGTGCGCACCCCAGAGTTCGAACCTTTCTTGATGAGGACATCAATACCATTGTTACACCCACAACCCCTGCTGCTATACATACTGGACCAATTACTAGAGCTCGCGCACGCCAACTAAATTACCAGGTACTTTCGTTTCTTGGTAATGATTCTAATGTTCATGAGAATATGATGCTGCCTAAATTGGATACATTTGTTTTGCTTACAAATGAAGGGCCTAGCTTGGAGAAGGATGAACATTGGAGCAAGAACAAGCATGGAGATGATGGCATGTGCAAGGGGAACAAGAACGGAGTTACAAGTGATGATTTCAGGGCTTTGAAGCCACCATAACGGGTGCATGAAGCCTTGGACGAAATATACAAGATGCCACTTCATAAATTTTGTCCAGAGGCTATTCTAGGTATTGCGTCACCTTATTATTGGGCCAGGCCCATGTAATTTCGAAATACATAAATTTAGGCTATTTTTAGAGTCCGTATGTGTGGGGAAACAAGAGATAGGGTTGATTTCGGACCCCTCCACCAAGGGCCACGAAATCCCCCCCCCCCCCTCTTCCTCCATATATATAGCCCTTAGGGCACCGTTTAGACTTCGGGTTTTGTTTAGATTAAAGTTCGCCATAGCTGCAACTTCGCGTACTTCGTTTGTGTTCAACGACCAGACAAAGGCGTCACAGAACCCCACCTTGATCAATAAAGCTTTCATCTTATATTCGCAATATCCAGATTGCAATCTCAGTTTCTTGCTTGTTCTTCGTTTGCTCGCGAAGCAGACCGTCGTGGTCAGGTTGATCGTGCTCCAGCGTGGTCAATAATCTCTCGGAGTTGGTTTAGCGATTGCTAAGGCGCGACGTCCTCGTACGTTCGTAGTCGGATCGTCAAAGTCGATTTCCACCAAAGCGATATCCATCATCTCATCGAAAGACGGGACACCTTTGCCTCTATCATTTCTTGGGTCCGCGGAGCCCTGATTCCGACAATGGTTGATCTGTCGGAGGCCTCACTTCACAACATCATCCACTCCAGCTGCCTTGCCCTGGAGCGCTTGCTGCATGTTTTTGGAGAAGAAATCTGTATCCGTTGTCTCCAAATAAAGTCACCTCACCTTGTAAGCATTGGAATTTGTTTTAAAGGACAGGAGCTCATCACGAAGATGCCCCTTCACTTCAAAGGTTGCTCCTTGATTATTGTTATGCACTTTCGCAAATAACTGTGATCTCTCCGCATAAACTGGAGACCTTGGGTGTAATTCGTGATCCGTTCAAAGGTTAAAAGGTGGTGTTTGGCTCTACACTTGTTCAGGGTAGAGGCGGCTTGGATATGTCCTCTTTACACAATTTTTAAGTGGTAGAGGTGCTAGAATTGACCCTCATTCATAGGGTAGAGGCGGCTTGCAGTGGGCTAGCAATGATGATGAGAATGGATCAATGGAGGAGGGGTGGAGAGAAGAGCTAGGGCAACGAATTTTGCTCGACCCTCATCTTGGGAGTCATGATTGAATTAAGAGGTGGGGAAGATGATTCATGCTAGGAAATAAATAATTATGCCATCTGGTACCGACCTTGTCGATCAATTTGTTTCCGCCATACACTAAGGAAATAATTAGGATAGGAAGGGATGCTACAAACTAGAGGCCAAGTACCGGTCGGGGTGGTGTACAGGAAAGAGCAAAGCAAACTGATGGAAAATCTAGCAAAGATTTAATTTGTTGCTACAAATAATAAATATATATGTTGATGCGGTAGGATGCATGTGCTGGGGATTTGTAATGACATGGCATGCTGCATGGCATAGGTAGTGAAGTGAAATGTATGAATGTTGATTGTGAGGTGGATAGCTTGCATGTCAATAAAAATAAGATAGTGGGCATGAAGTATTTACATATTATAGATTTGTTTGTTTTTTTGGAAAAGGTTCTAAATTAGCCGGATGATTTGTTGGCTTTGCCAGCCGTGTCCGGTGTTGTCCGATCTCTGGCGATCATGTGGTGCGGCGTGTGTGTGCTCCCCATGAAGCTAGCCCACTATCGCCAAGTTCGTGATCGGTGTTAGCCCCTGTGACTACTTTTCTTAGGCGATCCTTTTTACACTTCACATAGCATGCTTGGTCAGGTAGCAAAACATGTGATGGTACAAATACTAGAATACTGTCCATCTTCTGGATGATTGATCGTGGGTGTTGGTTACATTTGGTACTAGAAATCTATAAAGTTGATGGAGTCCATGTTGTTAGGATGTAGCGCTACAAGTAACACATTGTGGCAATACCATCAATGGAGCCATGTCATCGTCTCAACACTGGCATGACCATGAAACACGTTGTCGCATCATCGTCGAAGCAGTTGGGCCTCTGTCGTAGCATCACCGCAGTTGTCGAAGCACGACGTCACTACATCGGCACGAATGTTTGAGGCACGCCATCGCGGCATCGCCACACTGGTGAAGCATGATGCCGTATCATCATCGCGACCATTGAAGTACCCTGCTACCCGTGAGCTGCATTGGAATTTTCCCCGAAGAGGAGAGGAGATGTAGCACAGTAGACAGAAGTATTTTCCTCAGTGAGAACCAAGATATCAATCCAGTAGGAGAATCTCGTAAAGCCTCGTGAACAACACCTGCACACACAAAAGCAAATACTTGCACCCAACACGGTCAAGAGGGTTTCCAATCCCCTTGAACTCGTTACTTGCAAGGATCAAATCTTGTATAGGTAGATAGATAAATTGAAAAACAAAATAAAAGATAAAAAATTGCAGCAAGGATATTTTTGGATTATATATATATGATAAAAGTAGACCGGGGCCATAGTTTTCATTAGAGGCTTCTCTCTCGAGCACATAGCATATGGTGGCTGAACAAATTACTGTTGGGCAATTGATAGAAAAGTGCATAGTTATGACGATATTCAAGGCAATGATCATGTATATAGGCATCACGTCCGAGACAAGTAGACCCACTCCTACCTGCATCTACTACTATTACTCCACCCATCGACCGATATCTAGCATGCATCTAGGGTATTAAGTTCATGAAATCGTAGTAACGCCTTAAGCAATATGACATGATGTAAACGAAGTAAACCCAATCAATAAAAATAAACCCTGTCGTTTTACCCTTAAGGGCAACAATACAAATATGTGTCTTGTCCCCTACTGTCACTGGGATATAGAGCACCGCAAGATTGAACCCATTATAAAGCACCTATCCCACTAAAGATAAATCAATCTAGTTGGGCAAACCAAACGGATAGAACGAAGAGAAATACAATGCTATAACAATCATGCATAATAAAGTTCAGAAAATACTCCATTACTTATCATAAATATTCAGATCATAAACCCACTCTTCATCAGATCCCAACAAACACACCACAAAAGAAGATTACATCAGATAGAACTCCAAGAACATCGAGGAGAACATTATACTGAAGATCAAAGAGAGAGAAGAAACCATCTAGGTACTACCTATGGATCCATAGGTCTGTGGTGTATAAGCCCTCCATTACTCCCGCATCATCAGAGGGCGGCAAGGATGATGTAGAAGCCCTCCATGATCGATACCGGCAGAGTACCGGAAAAGGCCTCCAGATGGGATCGCGGAAGAACAGAAACTTGCGGCGGCGAAAAAGGTGTTTTGGGTGGCTCTTTGTTGGTTTCCCGACTTTAGAGAATTCATAAAGGTGTAATTAGGTTATGCGGAGCATCCCACAATCATCCCCATGGACGCATCTACATCTCCTACGACTCCACTTGGACCAATGACAAGAGCTCGAGGAAAGGTTATCGAAGATAAGGTGAACTCGCTCCTATCCGAACTACCACTTTCTATACATGAGACATGGCTACTACCTCAAGCGGAAACACTATGTGTGATCAGGTATGTGGAGGAAAGCCACGGATCAGCTACACCCAATGGACAAGACGGCGAGGACGCCAACCAGGAAGGACAAGAAGAAGAGCTGCCGAAGAAGCTCCAGCCACCGGACGACCGGTCGGGACCGGACGTCTGGCGCCTGAAGCCCAACCTGCCCAAGTCCTAGGCTACCGCGAGTGGACGACCGGCCAGGACCGGATGACCGGCGTCACCTCCCAGTGAGCGGATGTTTGGCCCCCACCGGACGACCGGCGTCACCACCACCAAGCCGAAATTTGCGAAAGTTCGAAATCACCGGACGTCCGGCGCCACCTTCACAGAACAGAACTAGCGGAAGTCTGACGACACCTGACGTCCGGACGCCCATGAGCCACCGGACGACCGGTCCCCAGCGGACGTCCGGTACCTGTCTGCGCACAGTGTTCGGGCCCCAGGCCCATGTATCCTCTCTCTCACTTACCCCTTCGTGGACCTAGACTATATATACTCCTCCACCTCCTCCTAGCTAGGGTTAGCGTTGTGTTAGCTCATATGTGAGATAGAGCTTCGCTCATCCATTCGGATCTACTCCTCGAGAGAGACCGCGGCCCCTCTTCGGAGAAGATCCACTTGGATTCAAGACCTCCTTGCGGAAAAGATCATCAAGACCTCCTCACGGAGAAGGACCGGTTACCTCTTGTATCGTCCCTTGTTGACTTTGAATCGTGTATCTCCCCTTGTGTTCCAAGGATCTAGCACATGTGTAATAGAATCTTGTTGGCTCTAGTGATTCTCTCATGTTTTCCTCGTGTTTCCCCTCGTGTTCTTCGTGTTCCTCATTGGGATCCACTCCTTTCGTGAAAGATCGACCATCTAGGGTTCCACCCTACATCATCTTGGTATCATCAGCCACGTTGATCACAATTTCGGAGCCTCCCCTCTTCGTTTTCTAGCTTGATTTTGTTGTGTTCTTCCCTAATTCGAAAATTCCCCACAAAAATAGCCCCAAATCTCCACCAGTTCCATCCACAAAATCGCCTGGATTTGACCAATTTCGCCACTTCCACCCCAAACCCGTGTTGTTCATCCCGTGCCCGAAATCGCCCAGGCACCGGATGTCCGCTAGCTACCGAACGTCCGACGACCGGACGATCGCTCCACAAACGGACGTTTGTTGATCCCTGACGAAACTGAAAAGTTTTAGTTCGGCCACCACCACCTCTCCACCTCCCCTTCCGCATACGCACTCCAATATTCCCTCCACCTCCGCGTACGCAACCCGATACCACGTTTGCCTTCTGCAACCACCATAGCTCAACCGCCGCCACATTTTCACAACGGACTCGTCATCAACGGTAACCTCATCTTGGTATCGTGCTATCATCATACATTCTCGCAATTGCATTGATAACCACATAGCCCACTTTGTGTAGCTTACCCATCGAGACTAGCCTTTGAGTATTGCCGCAAGCGTAACTTGTGCACATTAGTGATCATACTTCCCATAGCATACATACCATATCATCGTGGTGCATATTTTGGTATCATCTCTTGTGTCACAAAGTTGTCATCGCATATATTCAATTGCTATCTTGGTTAAATGAAACATTGCATGAGAAAAGAGCTCAAACACAAAGAGCCCAACAAGCTTTTAAGCAAAGGGAAAGATAAGCAAAGAGCTTATAAGCAAGAACCATAGCATCATACAACATTAAGATTGTCATACTCGATCATCTTGGATCATATCATCGGAATACCATACATATAGCATAATTGGGATAGAAGTCGTTGCATTTTTGCTTAGTAGGTTGTGCACAAGTTTCGTATCCGCCTATTGTGCAATCGTGCTAGCGTCTCTCTAGTGTTGTGCAACAAGAGCATTTCCGTGGATTCCACATTTTGGCTCATTCCTTGGTTGCATGACCCCACTTATCTATTTGCGTGTGTGTTTCCATGTACCACATCTTGCTATTGGTCTACTTGTTGCATTTGCAAATTTGTGAATCTTTTCCAACATTATTGAAGCTCACCAACAATTGCATCAAATTTTGTGCCACCATCCTAACCAAGCTCCACCAAAAGCTTTTACTTGTGTAGGTGTGAGAAAGCAGGCAAGAATTGGTACCAATTGTGCTATTTCCATGTTCCACATTGGAGTGATCATTGATCCATCTTTGACATCGGTCAAGGTACATTTGGTATAAGTTCTTCTCTTTCTCCAACTCACATATTTCGTTTGGAATGATGGATAGGCCAAGTACTTATACCAACCCACTCTTCTTGGAGCAAGACGACGACATGTCATCCTACGTCACAAAGAGCCACCTCTTTGGTGCACAACGAGCTTTGCATCAAGATAAACAAGCAATGAGCGACCGCATCGACAACCTCGCCACCGACTTGCGACTCTCCGAGCAACGCACAAGAGACTACTTCGACAACAAGCTCGACGAACACAAGCACGAGAATGACGCGAGAATGGACGAGATTCGTGCCTTGTTGATCAACCGCTCTTATACCACTTCGTCCTACTCAAGAAGGAGCCCCTCAAGTCGACACTCTGACGACACTATCTCCGGCTCAAGTACCCCGACATCGAACACTCTTCGTCGTGCTGCGCGTCAAGACTGTCAAGCCAACCGCAATCCTCTACACGACACTGACTCTCAAGAGCATCGGCATCATCAAAACCAACCTACATTCGCGCAAGCACAAGAACGACAGCGCCAACGCCAATGAGAAGAAGAGGAACGAGCGCGACAAAACCAAGATGCACAAGATGCCGAGGCACACCGTCAAGAACAAGTACTACATGAAGCTCAAGCACTTGAGGCGCAACAAGCCCTCCGTGATTAAAGTCGAGTCGTAGCAACGCGCAACCGGCAAGCTCATGAACAACAAGAAGCACTTCGCGATGAAGTTCAAGAACGAATTTATCAATGACGTGCGCATGGTCAAGTTCCTCGTCAAGATCGACAAGCGCCTCCTCAAGCTAGACAAGAACATCAAGTTCATCGAGACCATGAAGACAATGGAAATCCTCCAAGACAAGAGCAACATGAGGTCGACAACCCTCCTCGCCAAGAGCAACATGAGATTGTCAATCCTCAACTACATGGGCTTCATCATCCTTGACCCCAACACAATGAAGAGCAACGATACGGTAAGCTAAAGTTCACCATGCCCAAGTTCACTGAAAGCAATTACAGAAGAGTACATATCATGGGCATTGAAGGTTGACAAAATCTTCCGCTTGCACAACTCTGAAGAAGAGAAGAAGATCGTGATGGCATCCCTTGAGTTCCAAGACTACGTCCTCATTTGGTGGGAACAAGTTCTTGAGCACCGTGGAGCAAGAGGTGAACCACCCATCACAACTTGGGCGCAAATGAAAGATGTCATGAGAGCACGTTTAGGTGCCTAACTACTTTTACAACCGCGACCTCTTCAAGAAACTCCAACTACTCAAGCAAGGAACCAAGAGCGTTGAAGAGTACTACAAGGAAATGGAGATTGCCATGATACGAGCCAATGTCACGGAAGATGATGAGCAAACTATGGCACGTTTCTTGAATGGACTCAATCATCCTATCAAGAAGATCGCCGACTTCCAACCATACTCGAACCTCATCGAGTTAGTGCATCAAGATACAAAAGCGGAACATCGAGTCCACAATGACTTCAAGTACGCCAAGTTCTCATCCAAGTCCTACGGCTTCTCCTACAACCAAGCTTCGATGACTCCAACACCTTCTACCTCAACCAAGCCATCTACAAGCAACGGCGACAAGAAAAGTTACAAGAAAACTTCGACTACCTCAAGTCATCCTCCTACTACAAGCAACTTCAAGCCGAGAGCTTCATCATCATCTACCCCAACCGATGAGACCATCAAGACAACTACCTTCAAATGCTTCACATGCGGCGCCGAGGCCACAAGTCCTTCGAGTGTACAAACAAGCGCACCATGATCCTCAACGATGACGGAACATACGACTCCATGAGTGAAGAGGAGATGGAAGCCCTTGAGAAAGTGGCCATGCACCAGCAAGTGAACAAAGATGAAGATGATCAAGTCTTTTGTGATGAAGATTCGAGCCCCGCTCTTGTCAACAGTAAGAAGACCAAAGATGCCATATATTCCACACCAAGGCCGGCATCAATGGAAGGTCCGTCAAGGTCATCATCGATGGAGGGAGTTGCCATAACTTAGCAAGTGAAGAACTATGCTCCAAGCTCCATGGTCAAGATGAAGCACCCGCACCCTACAAAGTTCAATGGCTAAGCGACAACGGCACCATCCAAGTCGAGCATAGGGTAGAAGTTTCCTTGAAGATCGGAGCTTACGAAGACACTTTGGAGTGTGATGTCCTTCGATGATCGTTTGCCACCTCCTTCTTGGAAGGCCATGGAAATTTGACCGAGGTGTCATCCACAATGGGCGCACAAACCACTATAGCTTCAAGATGAAAGGGAAGAAGTATGTGCTACCACCTATGTCTCTAAGCCAAGTGCTCACCGACAAGCAAGCCACCCATCGTGGAGAGAATAGTGAGAGAGCGAACCACCACAAAGAGAGTGAGCGCCACAAGCCCAAATTGAGTGCCTCCACGATGAGCGACAAGAAAAACTTAGTCCTATTTGCCACCAAACGTGAGATGAGAGAAGTGTGTGAGAACCCATCAAGTGTCCTACACTATGTCCTATTGTGCAAGGATGAGGCACCAAAACTAACACCTCTCACAATCTTCCTTTGGTGCTATCTTCTTTATTGCAGGAATTCCAAGATGTTTTTCCCGACGAGCTACCTTCGGGTCTACCTCCACTACGAGGCATCGAACATCGCATCGACCTCATCCTTGGAGCACCTCTCCCCGACAAGGCCCATACCGCGTCAACCCCAAAGAAACCAAAGAAATACAAAGGCAAGTAAAGCATCTCATAGACCATGGACATGTGCGTGAAAGTTTGAGCCCTTGTGCCGTCCCGATCATTCTTGTGCCAAAAAGAGACGGTAGCTTTCGCATGTGTTCCGATTGTAGACCTATCAATGCTATCACCATTCGCTATAGGTACCCCATTCCACGCCTTGATGATATGCTAGATGAACTTAGCGGTGCCACTATTTTTCCAAAATTGACCTTAAAAGTGGTTACTATCAAATACGCATACAAGAGGGTGATGAATGGAAAACCACTTTCAAAACAAAGTTTGTCTTGTATGAATGGTTAGTCATGCCTATGGGTTTATCGGAAGCACCCGGTACTTTCATGCGTCTTATGCATTATTTGTTTCGCCCTTATATTGGTGAATTTGTTGTTGTCTACTTCGATGATATCCTTGTGTTTAGCAAATCTCTCAAAGAGTATGTCACCCACCTTCGAACCGTGCTACAAACTCTTCAAAAAGAGCGTATCTATGCTAATATGGAAAAATGCCTCTTTGGTGTTGATAAGCTTGTTTTCTTGGGCTTTGTAGTATCTTCTAAGGGTGTTCATGTTGATGAATCTAAGATCAATGCTATTCAAACTTGGCCCCAACCAACCAATTTGCAACAACTGCGTAGTTTCCTTGGTTTAGCCGGTTTCTACCGTAGATTTGTGAAGGATTCTAGCACAATTGCATCTCCTTTACATGCTTGAGCAAGAAGAATGCACCCTCTGTTTGGGGACCATCTCAAGATACTGCATTCAGTGAGCTTAAGAATTTGCTTACTCATGCTCCCGTGCTTGCATTACCCAACTTTGACAAACCTTTTGAAATTCATTGCGATGGTAGTGGTAATGGCATAGGAGGTGTGTTAACGCAAGAGAAGCGCCCCATAGCATACTTTAGCGAAAAAATTTCCGGAGCGCAACTCAACTACCCCATCTATCACAAAGAGCTATATGCTTTAGTGCGAGTTTTGCGTGAATGGGAACATTATCTCCGCCCTCATGAATTTATCATCCATACCGATCATGAAACACTTAAATACCTTAAAGGTCAAACTAAGTTGAACAAGCGTCATGCTAAGTGGAGTGAATTTATAGAGTCATTTCCTTATGTCATCAAGTATAAAGGTAAGGAAAATGTTGTGGCGGATGTGCTTTCCCGTATATGCATGCTTGTTACTCAACTTGAATTGAGTGTCATTGGCTTTGAGCACATAAAAGACTTGTATGCGCATGACCCTACTTTTGCTATTCCTTATGCAAAGTGCTTGACGCATCCATCTTGGGAACGCATTACATCAACGATGGTTATCTTATGAGAGCTAACAAACTTTGCATCCCCTAGTCTTCTCTTCGTTTGTTGATTTTGCAAGAATCTCATGGAGGAGGCCTAATCGGACACTTTGGATGCGACAAGACACTTGCTACGCTCTCCAAGAACTATTTTTGGCCCAAGATGTTCCGCGATGTCAACCGCTTCACCAACCGATGATCTACATGTCGCAAAGCTAAGTCTAAAGCTCAATCTCATGGCCTATATATGCCTCTTCCAATTTCGTACCAACCATGGGAAGATATTAGCATGGATTTTGTGCTTGGTTTGCCTAGAACTAGAAATGGCAAGGATTCGGTTTTTGTTGTTTTGGACCAATTCTCCAAAATGGCTCATTTCATTCCTTGCAACAAGATAAACGATGCTTCACATGTTGCCAATCTCTTTTGTAGGGAAATCTTGCGACTTCATGGAGTGCCAAAGACGATTGTCTCGGACCGCAACGTCAAGTTCTTGAGTTACTTTTGGAAGACTTTATGCGCCAGACTCAGAATCAAGCTACTATTCTCCACGGCATACCATCCACAAACCGAAGGCCAAACGGAGTTCACGAACCGTACACTCTCCACTCTACTACGCGTGTTGATAAAGAAGAACATCAAGGAGTGGGAGGAGTGCCTACCTATCGCCGAGTACGCCTAAAACCGTGCAAGACATTCGACTACCAGCAAGTTCCCTTTCGAGGTTGTCTACGGTTTCAACCCGTTGTCCCCATTGGACATTCTTCCTCTTCCTCTACCACTCCAAGAGAGCATCAACATGGACGCGAGCACCCGAGTGAGCTACCCCAAGAAGATGCATGAAGATACAAGGCACACAATCGAGCGCCAAGTACAACATGGTGATGAAGATTTTGATCCGAGGTCGGATCTTTCCCAAGGGAGGGGAGATGATGTGGAGCATCCCACAATCATCCCCATGGATGCATCTACATCTCCTACGACTCCACTTGGACCAATGACAAGAGATCAAGCAAAGGCTATCGAAGATAAGGTGAACTCGCTCCTATCCAAACTACCACTTTCTATACATGAGACATGGCTACTACCTCAAGCGGAAACACTATGTGTGATCAGGTATGTGGAGGAAGGCCACGGATTAGCTACACCCAATGGACAAGACGGAGAGGACACCAACCGGGAAGGACAATAAGAAGAGATGACGAAGAAGCTCCAGCCACCGGACGACCGGTCGTGACTGGACGTCCGGCGCGTGAAGCCCAACCTGCCCAAGTCCCAGGCTACAGCGAGCGGACGACCGGCCAGGACCGGACGACTGGTGTCACCTCCCAGTGAGCGGACGTACGGCCCCCACCGGACGACCGGCGTCGCCACCACCGAGCTGAAATTAGCGGATGTCCGAAGTCACCGGACGTGCGGCGCCGCCTTCACAGAACATAACTAGTGAAAGTCCGACGACACCGGATGTCCGGACGCCCACAAGCCACCGGACGAACGGTCCACAGCGGACGTCCGGTACCTGTCTGCGCACAGTGTTTGGGCCCGAGGCCCATGTATCTCTCTCTCACTTACCCCTTCGTGGACCTAGACTATATATCTTCCTGCACCTCCTCCTAGCTAGGGTTAGCGTTGTGTTAGCTCATATGTGAGATAGAGCTTCGCTCATCCATTCGGATCTCCTCCTCGAGAGTGACCGCGGCCCTCTTCGGAGAAGATCCACTTGGATTTAAGACCTCCTCGCGGAGAAGAACATCAAGACCTCCTCACGGAGAAGGACCGGTTACCTCTTGTATCGTCCCTTGTTGACTTTGAATCGTGTGTCCCCCCTTGTGTTTCGAGGATCTAGCACATGTGTAATCAAATCTTGTTGGTCTAAGTGATTCTCTCGTGTTTCCCCTCGTGTTCTCGTGTTCCTCGTTGGGATCCGCTCCTTTCGTGAAAGATCGGCCATCTAGGGTTCCATCCTACATCATTAGGTCAGGCGTAACCAGGAGGGGCCCACAAGGCAATAGGGCGCCCCCCCCCCCCCCAGGGAGAAACCCTATTGCCTTGTCGTCTCCTTGCTTGCCGTCTAGTCTCCTCCTGATAGAGGCGAAGGTGTCTCGTCTTTCGATGAGATGGTGGCTATTGTTTATGGTGGAGTAGACTTTGACGATCCGACTACGAACGTGCGAGGACGTCGCGCCTTAGCAATCGCTAAACCAACTCTGAGAGGTTATTGACCACGCCGGAGCACGATCAACCTGACCACGAGGGTCTATTTCCTGCAAGCAAATGAAGAACAAGCAAGAAACTGAAATTGCAATCTGGATATTGCGAATTAAAGAGGAAAGCTTTATTGATCAAGTGGGGTTCTGTGACACCTTGGTCTGGTCGTTGAACACAAACGAAGTACGCGAAGTTGCAGCTATGGCAAACTTTTAATCTAAACAAAACCCAAATTCTAAACGATGCCCTAAGGGTTGTATATATGGAGCAAGGGGGGAATTTCGTGGCCCTTGGAGGAGGGGTCCGAAACCAACCCTAACTCTTGTTTCCCCACACATACAGACTCTAAAAATAGCCTATACTCAAGTATTTCGAAATTACACGGGCTTGGCCCAATAATAGTGATGCAGCACCTATAATAGCCTCTAGATGAAATTTATGAAGTGGCATCTTGTATATTTCGTCCATGCCCTTGTAGGTCATCATGGAGGCTTCCAAGTGCTCAAATATGCACTAGAAATGCCATTCTGGATCCCTTCGCACGTGCATTCATCTCCATGCTTGATCCTGCTCCAGTGTTTGTCCCTCTTGTCCATGCTAGGACCTTCATTAGTAATCAACACAAATGTATCCAATTTAGGCAGCAGCATATTCTCATGAACATTAGATTTTTCACTAAGAAACGAAAGTACCTGGTAATTCAATTGGTGTCTTGTGAGCTCTAGTAATTGGTCCAGTATGTATAGCGATGAGGGGCTGTGGGTGTAACAATGGTATTGATGTCCTCATCATCCTCCCCTTCTTGAAATGAAGTCGTCCTTGACGGAAGATCATCTTCCTCACCCAAATAAGGCTTCAAATATGCAATGTTAAAAGTGGGACTAACCCCAAAATCTGCAGGCATATGCACTATCATTTATTTTCTCTAACACCATAAAAGGACCATCAACATGTGGCACTAGCTTTGATTTGCACAAATTAGGAAATCTATCCTTACGCAAATGTAACCAAACAAGATCTCTAAGTGCAAACACAACACGTTTTCTACCCTTATCTACAGCAAGTTTATATTTATCATTCATATGCTCAATGTTCTCCTTAGTTAACTCATGCATTTTTAAGATCAATTCAGCATGTTGTTTAGCATCAAAATTAACCTTCTGCAAAGATGGAAGAGGCAACAAATCAATAGGTGCACGAGGTATAAAACCATACACAATATCAAAAGGGCACATCTTAGTAGTAGAATGCAGCGAACGATTATAAGCAAATTCAATATGAGGCAAGCATTTTTCCCACATTTTCTTATTATTCTTCCAAACATCCCTAAGCATAGTAGACAATGTTCTATTGACTACTTAAGTTTGTCCATCAGTTTGGGGGTGGCATGTAGTAATAAAAAGCAGTTTAGTCCCCAACTTAGCCCATAAACATCTCCATAAGTGGCTAAGAAATTTAGTATCATGATCTAAAACAATTTTATTTGGCACACATGCAAGCGAATAATTTCATGAAAGAACAAATCGGCAACATTAGCAGCATCATCGCTTTTATGACATGGTATGAAGTGTGCCATTTTCGAAAATCTATCCACGGCAACAAATATGCTATCCCTCCCCTTCTTTGTTTGAGGTAATCCTAAAACAAAATGCATAGATATATCCTCCCAAGGAACACTAGGTACAGGCAAAGGCATGTATAAACCATGAGGATTGAGTCGTGACTTAGCTTTTTGACATGTAGTGCAACGAGCAACAAAACGCTCAATCTCCCATCTCATCTTTGGCCAAAAGAAATGTGTAGCAAGTATATCCTCTGTCTTCTTCACACCAAAGTGTCCCATTAATCCTCCTTCATGTGCCTCCTACAACAACAAAAGACGGACGGAGCTAGCTGGAATGCATAGCTTGTTAGCACGAAACACAAATCCATCATTAACGACGAACTTGTTCCATGTTCTCCCTTTTTTACAATTCTGCAATACATCTTTAAATTCAGCATCATGCACATATTGGTATTTGATGGTCTCCAAACCAAATATTTAAAAGTCAAGTTGTGAAAGCATAGTATAACGACGAGACAATGCATCAATAATAACATTTTCTTTACCCTTCTTGTGTTTAATGACATAAGGGAAAGTCTCAATGAATTCAACCCATTTAGCATGTCCATGGTTCAGTTTTGCTTGACCCTTAATGTGTTTCAGAGATTAATGTATATTCTTTGGGCCATAAATAATGTTGCCATGTTTCTAAGGTCTGAACAAGGGCATATAATTCTTTATCATAAGTAGAATAGTTCAGACTAGGCCCACTCAATTTTTCAAAAAGTATGCAACGGGTTCGCCATCTTGTAATGACACACCTCCTAGTCCAATTCCACTAGCATCACATTCAAGCTCAAAAGTCTTATTAAAATCAGGAAGTCGGAAGAAAGGCTTCTTCCTGTGTGGTACCCCAAACAAAAGGCACATCCTTCTTTGGAAGCTCAGTTGGAGGTGCAGCAATGGTGCTAAAATCTCTCACAAAACGCCTATAGAAACCAGCGATTCCAAGAAAACTCCTCACTTGTGTGACCGTTTTGGGCTGCGGACAACTCTCAATAGCTTCAATCTTGGCTTTATCAACTTCAATTCCCTGTGGAGTAACAACATAGCCAAGAAAAGATACCCGGTCGGTGCAAAAGGTGCATTTCCCAAGGTTACCAAACAAACGTGCATCACGTAGAGCAATAAAAACAGCACATAAATGTTCCAAATGTTCTTCCAAAGATTTGCTATAAATCAGTATATCATCAAAATAGACTACCAAAAATCGTCCAATGAAAGCACGTAAAACTTCATTCATTAATCTCATGAAAGTACTAGGTGCATTAGTTAACCCAAAAGGCATGACTAACCACTCATATAAACCAAACTTAGTTTTAAATGTTGTTTTCCATTCATCTCCCAATTTCATACGAATTTGATGGTATCCACAACGCAAATCAGCTTTGGAGAATATTGTAGAGCCACTCAATTCATAAAGCATTGTGACGCCCCCGATTTAATCGTACACTAATCATGCACGCAAATGTGTACGATCAAGATCAGGGACTCACGGGAAGATATCACAACACAACTCTACAAATAAAATAAGTCATACGAGCATCATAATACAAGCCAGGGACTCGAGGGCTCGAATACAAGTGCGTTTCGATCATAGGCGAGTCGTGGAAGCTTAACAAAATCGAGAATGAGACATAAGTTAAACAAGGTGCCATAAGATGGCTAGCACAAAGCGGGATACAGATCGAAGAAGCGCGGGCCTCCTGCACAGGATCCTCCTAAACTACTCACAGTGGTCGCCGGGGCTGCACGTAGTAGTAGGCACCTCCGGTGTAGTAGTCGTCATCGACGGTGGCGTTTGGCTCACAGGCTCCATCGTGCAGTTGCAGCAATCGAGTAGAGGTAGGGGGGAAAAGGGGAACAAGGCAACCGTGAGTACTCATCCAAAGTACTCAAGCAAGGAACTACACTACATATGCATGGATATATGTGTAAAGGGCCATATCGGTGGGTGAGCTGAGAATGCCGAGAATAAGAGGGGATAGCTAGCCTTAGCGAAGACTACGCCACGGTCACTGTCTTGCAACAGTAGAAGAGGCGGTATGAAGTCCTCCAAGTAACATCACATAGCAATAATCCTACCGGCGATCCCTCCTCATATCCACGAGAGAGCGACCACCGGTTGTATCGGCACTTGGAAGGGTGTGTTTTATCAAGTATCCGGTTCTAGTTGTCATAAGGTCAAGGTACAACTCCAAGTCGTCACATTACCGAAGATCACAGCTATTCGAATAGATTAACTTCCTGCGGTGCACCATCTTACCCAAAGACGCTTGATCCCATTTGGCGGACACACTTTCTGGGTCATGCCCGCCGCGGAAGATCAACACGTCGCAGCCCCACCTAGGCACAACAGAGAGGCCAAAGACGCCGGTTCAAACCTAAGCGACAGTGGGGCCCATCGCCCATAGCACACCTGCACGTTAAGTAGGGCGGCCGGAAGCGACCTAGCCTAGCGTGCGTTCCACCAATCCGGCTGGCCGCCCGTCCCGACGTCTGAAGTGCTTGGTGATACCACGGCCGGGATACCCATAACTACTCCAGCGTAGATGGTTAGTGCGTATAAGCTCATAGCCAACTCAGATCAAATACCAAGATCTCGTTAAGCGTGTTAAGTATCATGAACGCCCGAGCAGGCCAGCCCACCTCTCTCCTAGGCGGTCTCAACCTGCCACATCGCTCATACAAAGATCCATCCAGAGGGCCGTCGGGACAAAGGTCCTTTCAGCCCCAATCCGTGAATCACTCATGGTGCTCCACAAGCCGACCCGACTTTAGTCACCACATGTATCATGTATAAGTATAAGTATATACCCGTGATCACGGCCCGATAGTATATACGGCAATGACGGACAAGAATGTAGGGCCACAGATGAAAATACTAGCATCCTATACTAAGCATATAGGATTGCGGTAAAGGTAACAATGATAGTAACAAGGACAGGCTATGCATCGAGGATAGGTATAATGTAGAAAGCGATAACATGCTACACTACTCTAATGCAAGCAATATAGAGTAGAATAGGCGATATCTGGTGATCAAGGGGGCTTGCTGGTTGCTCTGGCAAGAGAGAGGGTCGTCGACACCGTAGTCAACCATGGGGGTACGGCAGCCCTCGGGGTCTACCGGAAAAAAGTAACGGAGGGGAACATAATAAATAACAGAGCAATCAAAGCATAACATGACAATGCGGTGCTAGAGGTGATCTAACGAGGGATAGGTGATACCGGTGAAGGGGAAAACATCCGGGAAAATATCCCCGGTGTTTAGCGTTTCGAGCGGAGAGGGCGGAGGGGAAAGTTGCGAGTTCGATAGGTTAGGGGGTGTGGCGGACGAGCAATTGCGTATCCGAAATCGTCTCGTCGTTGTGAGCAACCTTCATGTACAAAGTTTTTTCATCCGAGCTACGGTTTATTTTATATTAATTTTAAAAGATTTAAATTATTTTTAGGATTAACAGAATTAATTTAATTCAAAAATCGTTTTATGACGTCAGCCTGATGTCAGTATGACGTCATTAGTCAACTGTGGACTTTGACTAGTCAACAGACCACTGGGTCCCACATGTCATACACTGATTAACTAACTAATTAATTAATTAGTTTAATTAAACATGTTGATTAGGTTAAGTTGATTAAGCTAGATTAATTAATTAATTAATATATCGTTAACTCCTTTTATTACATTTTGTTTTTCATAGTTTTAGGGGCGTGGGCCCCATTTGTTTGTGACCAGAGTTCAGCAGGCGGGTTCCTGGCGCCCGAGTCTTGGCGAGGCAAGCAGGCAGCGTGAGGCGAGGCAACCCGGGCGATTCTGGGCGCCCGATGGGGCAAGCCGAGCGCCTCGGCAAGACCAATGGCCTTGGGCCGGGTGCGGTGAGGCACCGGTCGGGTGGCCTTGTGAGCCAAGCCGTGGGCAGTGGCCTGATCGGGGACAGCGATAAGGCAACAGGCGAGGCGGACGGCGAGTGCAACGAGCGGCAGCGGAGGCCATGGACACGACCGGCCGGTCGGGAACGAGGCGCGAGATGCGCCACAGGCGAGGTGAGCGCGGTCGGATCCGTTCGGTGCGGTGGTCATGAGCATCGTGGCGGCGGAGAGGAGAAGAGGAGGCCGAGGGCCTCACCGTACGGTGTAGGGGCTAGGCAGCGGGTGTCGGGGACGACGTGTCGTGGAGGAAGCCGACCGGCGAGGAGGTCCGGCGAGGTCCTCGGGCGGCTGTGCAGGCTCCGGGCGGCGTCCGTGGAGCTCCAGGCGGCGGTGAATCGAGGACGAGGCGGTGGCGTCTGGTCGGGCCAAGGCCGGAGCTCGCAGAGATCGGGAGAAGGGGAGGCGAGGAGGACGGCGGTGGGGCGGCGGGGATGCCTGATCCAGATCGGGATCGAGGAGAAGCGACGTGGGTGGGGAGTGGGAGGCAGGGGTTAGGTTTTCCCGGGTGGGGGATATGGAGGAAGTGGGGCGCCATTGGCTGGCCGGCTCGCCCAGTGTCCAGCTGGCCCGAAGCCCAGAACGGGGCGAAGGGCTTTTCCTTTTACTTTCTTTTGGTTTTGTTTTGTTTTTCTTCCTTTTTTTTATATTTACTCTTCATGTTTTATTTTAGTTACATTTATTTTAGTTTTAGCAAAATATACACTTAGCACCTAAATTAGTATTTCAACTTAGTCCACGGTCACAAAAAGGTTTAACCCCCAAATAAAATAGTTTTGTATTTTATAAAATTCAAAAGGCATTTATCTAGTTGTTTTAGCTCTTGCTTAAACCAATTTAGTGCATTCAAACATTTTATAAAAGTGTGGTTTCTTCACCTTAATTGCATGTGCATTATTTGCCACCGTTTGGACTTTTTAGTTTTGACATTTGAAAACTTTACTAGTTTGACTTTATTTTATATTTGAATTTGAATAGTTTTCAAACTAACGCGAGATTAGCAACAGTAATCAAGGTGACGTGGCATCATTAGTATTGGTTACTCTAGCTTGATTATCCGGGCGTCACAATTCTCCTCCACTACAAGAAATCTCGTCCCGAGATTTAAGAGGTGGTATAAGGGGGAAATTTGTGGTTGTGAAAATTCTAACGGACCTTCTCGGTCTTGGTTGCTCTTCTCAAAGAGGTTGATCCATAAAGTTGATGTCTTCATACCTCGTCTTCAGGTCATCATGATGAAGTCGTCATCCTTCCTTTGGAGTCTTCATTGTACGTATGAAGGAAAAGGGGTATCTGCGGAAAAAAAGAAAAAAAACGGACCTCTGAAAGGTCGACTATCTGGTTGATAACATCGGGAAGGTGGCGGGAAGTAACTCTCGAATCGAAACTTAAGAAAATATCATGAGCAGAGTAAGGAGGTACCATGAGAAGTTTCAATCCGATAGGCAAGCGTTCAATGCCTATCAGAATGTGAAGGGATTGAGCAACGAGAATAAGTATTGCGTCGATGCCGAATAGATCACTTGGCAAGGGCCCGTAAGTTACATAAGAAGTCGGTAGCGAGGAATAACTTTGGAAATTGGGGGTGTACAGGAGAGTCGAGTTTCGATCTGTGGAACTGTGGGTTATGGGCCCACCATGTGGTTGAAAGTAGGAAGAGGCGACATCTTGCAGTCCACGATAGTAAGGCGTGTGAGAGGGTAGCCTATCGATTATGTCGGCAACAATATCGATACCAAGGCGGGGACAAAGAGAACCATTTTCTGCTTTCGTTGAGCGAGGCGGACCAATAGGCAAGGTTCTCGTCCATCGGTGGCTACCGAATGTCGACAACAATAGTAACCAGGTCTTCTTGTGAGTTGTACAACGAGGTGTTTGCACAAGCGATGGATCATTACTGCTTAGAACATATAGATCATAGAAAAGGTTCAAACAAACCAATGGAAGGAAAATATGATCATCAGTTAACGAGAACAATGGAAAGGAAAAATATGTTTAAACACATATTTCAAGGGTATATCCTTCCCAAGGACAAGCGAGCAAGATATCCATGACAGGATATAAAGTAGAAAACCATTTAGGTAAGGGGAGGAATCTCACGGTATTACCCATACAACGGGTTAGGATAAATGATAAATAAAATTTAGCATCGTGCTTCAAATGTTCTGTTGCAAATCGGAATTACCATTGACATGCTTAGAGATAGCATTGACATGGTCTTGGTGAAGATCAGACTTTGGAAACACGAAGGATCCATCGAGAATAACTTGTAGAATAAGCCTTACAATTTCCTCAAGGATGAGCGGATAACCTTGCTTTGAAAAGGAATCTATAATGATAGGTCCTCCGGCCGGGGGTGCTAGGCATGACATCATGTTACGGGTCATCAAAGGATCAACATCATAACTCTTGGAAAGTTGTCCCAACCATCATATCTGACCGAGATTCAGATCCGATTGGTGTCATGATACCTCGGACTCGGGATGTCAGAAGAAAAGGTGCAACACAAATAGGCGAAATGACATTTCAAAATTCTCGTGAAATGAACTACGGGAGCGGGTTCTTGAAGCAATAGTTCATCCTTAAACCAAGGAGGGATGAGAAGGTATTGATGGGCTCGGCGACAATTCATCGAGAATTCCAAAGCGGATGGATTTCCATGATAATGTGAACAAGAAGATGACATTTGTCGACTCAAATGGTATAATGTTGTATGCTCGAGGAAAACATACACAATTAAACATTGGTTGAAAGGTGCACCCGAAATATGGGTTGGGTTGCCGACCAACGTCGGAATGGTGATTCAATAATCAATAGTCTAAGAATTTCACTTCAAAGCAAGAGGCTTGCTAGAAGTTTTGAATTCTAC
Source organism: Aegilops bicornis (assembly GCA_021605145.1). Taxonomy (NCBI): domain Eukaryota; kingdom Viridiplantae; phylum Streptophyta; class Magnoliopsida; order Poales; family Poaceae; genus Aegilops; species Aegilops bicornis. The sequence continues at coordinate 455,822,513 of CM038675.1, read as the reverse complement.
GTCATAGCTCAATTGTCGGTATTCGGTTGAAAACAATACGGGGCCAAGGAATGAGCGAAGATGGCAAGAAGTATTATGATATCAAGAATTCTTAAGAGGTGGTGAAATTCTCACCACATCCTTGACAAAAGGAGATGGTAATACTTAGAGGTAAGGAAGATCAAGCTGGCTGGGTAGCGAGGGATCTCAAGGTTTACACAAAACACGAACAAGTTGTGTTGAGCGGAAGGCAATAAAGTGGTCGATGAGAAGGATGGTATTACCCATCATGAATTCAATTGAATTCTGGAAGAGCTCATAAAGTTGATGATGATCACGACACAATTGTCGAGAGATTTCATGCAGATGTAGTCAATCAAATGACGACATCAAGTCAAAGGAATGATGAAGCAAGAGGTTATTGGAACCACGATTCTGACACAAACTCGAACTCAAGCTTGTTGTTTAAGGTGAAAGGGTATGACGAGGAAAATCGACATAAGCAGCTATAAATCGCAAATTGGTGCTCACGAGAATAAGGACCAGGTAGCACAGTTAGAATCATCACGACAATGATATAGCCAAACAGGCTAGGAATGGCGTGACCGGATCTAAACTTCGTACTTATAGAAGCTTACTGAAGAGTTGTTGAACCGTAGTGCAGACTTGGTTCAGTTATCGGGGTCCTTGAGTGTTTAATAACTTAGAGCCCGTGAAAATTTGAATCAGTGGAAAGGTAGCACTTGATGAAGAACTCATAAGAAGTTATGCAGTTCCATGATAATCTCGAGATACCAGGGGGGTAATACTCGATGATGAGATCAAAGTAGAGGTTGGACCGGGTATTTCTCTCTGAAGACAAGTGCTAAAACTTGCACGAGAAATGGTATTTAAAAGAGAACATGGTCGGAACCACGATTTCAAAATGCGGATCCACGATATAAGATGAACTTATACCAAAGGAATAATTATTTAAGAGAAGCTTTAATGATAAGATCTACATCGTGTCCATGGGCATGAGCATAAGGTTCAAGGTCGACTCCCACTTCTCCAATGCATACCCTTTCATTCACTTCTCGCTTTCGATGAAGTTATAGCGTTGAAATTTTATCTGGCAAAATACCAGAAGAGTATGACTCGTGAAAACTTTCAAGTTCACACATATTAAGGAGGGCATAGGTTCAACCCATCAAGGCATCTTAAGGCGTATACCATCAACTTCAGGGTAAATAACTCAAGCTCGGAGGTAGAGCATGGTTGACAAAGCAGAGGATACAATTTACCAAAGGCATTATGTATCGGGGAAGGTCTCACAAAGTTATTGAATATGAAGGATCTTGTGGATAAAATCCAACAATGGACACGATGGCCCACAAGAGTGCAGCGTGAGCATCGATTACTTAACTAGAGGAAGAAGAATGCAAGGAGATCAGATTATAGAAACAATGACTAACTCAATTGTCAAATGCAAAGGAATTATGATTTCCAAATCAAGGGATCGAAGCAATGCTCGATTAGGGGTGGATAAGTTGAATAGCCTTAGGGTACAATCAAAGACAATTGGATTGGTCGAGAACCAATTCCAGTTAAAAGAATGGCAGCTCGGTAGGAAAAGTAATTTATAAGGATCAATGATGATTGCGTGTATTAAGAAACATATTGAGTCAACAGACTCAAAATGATAATGACAAGGAATGTCAATATGACTACGAGACTTATGGGATTAACCATAATGCAAGCAAGCAAGAATTTCAAGAGCCAAAGGCCCCAAAGGATTTTAGGAAGATCGAATATTATTTTGAAGACTTTTGTGAAACACATGAACAAGCGGGGATGAGCGGATACTCGACAAGTGTGAGGATTTATTTGAAGGGGTATTCATGTGGCAAAGAAGCGCTAGGCAAGAGGCACAAAGTATTCTCGGAACAATAGGGAAAACTTGAGGTATCTTGTAATAACAAGATCAATGGGGATGATCATATGAATGGCAAGTGTAAGTAGTTATCCATACGGATTTATCGGTGGTCAGGAATAGCAAAAGTGATGGGCACAAAGTCTCGAGAGAACATCGAGAGTATCTTCGAATCTTACGATGTAGCGGCGATCCTCTGCAGTAAGGGGCTCTCCGGGTGGATGCGATCACGAGATCCTAATCTTAGAGTTAGCAAATTCATTTAACCCGAATAGTAGAGAGATCAGAGTCCCAGAGTATAGGTCGAGGAGTAAAAGATCCTACTACCACCCAATGGCGACGTGTGTGCCCATAAGACACACAGCCATGTTAGTAAAAGTTTTGCAATGTCTAGACTCGACTTCGCCAAGGAGTTGGAAGGGGATTCCTACAGGCAGTTGGCTCACGATACCAACTTGACGCCCCGATTTAATCGTACACTAATCATGCACGCAAATGTATGCGATCAAGATCGAGGACTCACGGAAGATATCACAACACAACTCTACAAATAAAATAAGTCATCACGAGCATCATAATACAAGCCGGGGCCTCGAGGGCTCGAATACAAGTGCTCGATCATAGGCGAGTCGTGAAGCAACAAAATCTGGGTGCAGACATAAGTTAAACAAGGTGCCATAAGATGGCTAGCACAAACTGGGATCTGAGATCGAAAGAAGCGCGGGCCTCTGCACAGGATCCTCCTAAACTACTCACAGTGCGTCGTCGGGCTGCTGCGTAGTAGTAGGCACCTCCGGTGTAGTAGTCGTCATCGACGGTGGCGTTTAGCTCTGGGCTCCATCGTGCAGTTGCGACAATCGAGTAGAGGTAGGGGAAAAAGGGGAACAAGGCAACCGTGAGTACTCATCCAAAGTACTGCAAGCAAGGAACTACACTACATATGCATGGATATATGTGTAAAGGGCCATATCGGTGAATTTGAACTGCAGAATGCGAGAATAAGAGGGGATAGCTAGTTTTAGCGAAGACTAAACCACGGTCACTGTCTTGCAACAGGTAGAAGAGGGTGGTATGAAGTCCTCCAAGTAACATCACATAGCAATAATCCTACCCGGCGATCCCTCCTCATATCCACGAGAGAAGGCGACCACGGTTGTATCGGCACTTGGAAGGGTGTGTTTTATCAAGTATCCGGTTCTTGTTGTCATAAGGTCAAGGTACAACTCCAAGTCGTCACATTACGAAGATCACGGCTATTCGAATAGATTAACTTCCTGCGAGGGGTGCACCATCTTACCCAAAGACGCTTGATCCCATTTGGCGGACACACTTTCTGGGTCATGCCCGACGCGGAAGATCAACACGTCACAGCCCACCTAGGCACAACAGAGAGGCCCGGCCGCGGTCTAAACCTAAGCGCACAGTTCCGGGCCCATCGCCCATAGCACACTGCATGTTGCGAGGCGCGGAAGCAACCTAGCCTAGCAGTGCGCTCCGGTCCAATCCGGCGCGCTCCGTCGGCCGACGTCTGAAGTGCCGGTGATACCACGGCCGGGATACCCATAACTACTCCAGCGTAGATGGTTAGTGCGTATAAGCTCGTAGCCAACTCAGATCAAATACCAAGATCTCGTTAAGCGTGTTAAGTATCCACGAGCGCCCGAGCAGGCCGAGCCCACCTCTCTCCTAGGCGGTCTCAACCTGCCTGTCGCTCGCCACAAAGATCCATCCAGAGGGCCGTCGGGACAAAGGTCCTTTCATTTAATCCGTGAATCACTCGCGGGTGCTCCACAAGCCGACCCGACTTTAGTCACCACATGTATCATGTATAAGTATAAGTATATACCCGTGATCACGGCCCGATAGTATAGCACGGCAGACGGACAAGAATGTAGGGCCACAGATGAAAATACTAGCATCCTATACTAAGCATATAGGATTGCAGGTAAAGGTAACAACAGTAGTAACAAGGACAGGCTATGCATCAGGATAGGTATAACAGAAAGCAGTAACATGCTACACTACTCTCATGCAAGCAATATAGAGTAGAATAGGCGATATCTGGTGATCAAGGGGGGGGGGCTTGCCTGGTTGCTCTGGCAAGAGAGAGGGGTCGTCGACACCGTAGTCGACCACAGGGGGGGTACCGGCAGCGGCCTCGGGGTCTACCGGAAAAAGTAACGGAGGGGGAACATAATAAATAACCGAGCAATCAAAGCATAACATGACAATGCGGTGCTAGAGGTGATCTAACGCAGGATAGGTGATACCGGTGAAGGGAAAACATCAGGAAAATATCCCGGTGTTTAGCGTTTTCAGCGAGAGGGCGGAGGGGAAAGTTGCGAGTTCGATAGGTTAGGGGGGTGTGGCGGACGAACGGACTGCGTATCCGAAATCGTCTCGTCGTTCTGAGCAACCTTCATGTACAAAGTTTTTTCATCCGAGCTACGGTTTATTTTATATTAATTTTAAAAGATTTAAATTATTTTTAGGATTAACAGAATTAATTTAATTCAAAAATCGTTTTATGACGTCGACTGATGTCGATGACGTCACTAGTCAGCTGTGGACTTTGACTAGTCATGCAGACCACTTTGGGTCCCACATGTCATACACTGATTAACTAACTAATTAATTAATTAGTTTAATTAAACACGTTGATTAGGTTAAGTTGATTAAGCTAGATTAATTAATTAATTAATATATCGTTAACTCCTTTTATTACATTTTTGTTTTTCATAGTTTTAGGGACGTGGGTGGTCTGTGACCCGAGGTTGGCCAGGCGGGTTCACAGGCGCTCGGTGCGGCCGAGGCAAGCAGGCGTGAGGCGAGGCAACCGGGCGATTCTGAGGCGCCCGATGGGAGGCAAGCCAGGCCCAGCCTCGGCAAGACCGGCCAGCGCTGCAGGTCTTGATGGGCGCCCGATCGAGAGGTGGCGTGAGCCAAGCCGTGGGCCAGTGGCATGATGGGAGACAGCGATAAAGGCAAGCGAGAGCGGACGGCGAGTGCAAGCGGCAGCAGAGGCCATGGACACGCTTGGCCGGTCGGGAACGAGGCGAGATGCACGGCCGCAGGCGAGGTGGCGGTCGGATCCGTTCGGTGCGGTGGTCGCGGAGCATCGGCGGCGGAGAGGAGAAGAGGAGGCCGAGGCCTCACCGTCTGATGTAGGGGCTAAGCGTGAGTGTCGAGGAGGGCGTCGGGACGGCAGCGTCGTGGAGGAAGCCGACCGGCGAGGAGGTCCGGCGAGGTCCTCGGGCGGCTGTGCGGGCTCCGGGCGGCGTCTGTGGAGCTCCAGGCGGCGGTGAATCGAGGACGAGGCGGTGGCGTCTGGTGGGCGCTGGCGTCGAGCTCGCAGATCGGGAGAAGGGGAGGCGAGGAGGACGACGGTGGGGCGGCGGGATGCCTGATCCAGATCGGGATCGGGGAGGCGAACGTGGGTGGGGAGTGGGAGGCGGGTTAGGTTTTCCCGGGTGGGGATATGGAGGAAGTGGGCGCCATTTGGCCATTCCAGCTAACCAGTGTCGGTGGACGAAGCCCGATGAAGGAGGAAGGGCTTTTCCTTTTACTTTCTTTTGGTTTTGTTTTGTTTTTCTTCCTTTTTTTATATTTACTCTTTCATGTTTTATTTTAGTTACATTTATTTTAGTTTTAGCAAAATATACACTTAGCACCTAAATTAGTATTTCAACTTAGTCCACGGTCACAAAAAGGTTTAACCCCCAAATAAAATAGTTTGTATTTTATAAAATTCAAAAGGCATTTATCTAGTTGTTTTAGCTCTTTGCTTAAACCAATTTAGTGCATTCAAACATTTTATAAAAGTGTGGTTTCTTCACCTTAATTGCATGTGCATTATTTGCCACCGTTTGGACTTTTTAGTTTTGACATTTGAAAACTTTACTAGTTTGACTTTATTTTATATTTGAATTTGAATAGTTTTCAAACTAATGCGAGATTAGCAACAGTAATCAAGGTGACGTGGCATCATTAGTAGGGGTTACTCTAGCTTGATTATCCGGGCGTCACAAGCATATCATCTAGCCTAGGAATAGGATGACGATAACGAATAGTAATATTATTAATGCCTCTACAATACATACGTGACGTACCATCCTTTTTTTGCACTAGTATAATAGGAACAACAAAAGGACTAAGAGATTTGCATATATAACCTTTGTCGAGCAGCTCCTGTACTTGACGCATAATCTCCTTCGTCTCCAGTGGATTGGTACGGTATGGCGCACGGTTTGGCAGCGAAGCACCGGGAATTAAGTCAATCTGTTGCTCAATCCCTCGAATAGGTGGTAATCCCAGTGGCACGTCTTGTGGAAAGATGTCAGCGAACTCCTGCAAAGTGTTAGTGACAACAGGAGGCAAAGAGGAAGGCACGTCCTCAAATCAAAATAATGCCTCCTTGCACACAAAACCATAGCAAACTGATTTGCTGAAATCTAGCTCATCAATATCATATTTGGTGGCAAGTAAACATGCACTTTTTAATTTAATATCAGAAGCAACACTAGATGGTTTATTATTAGGCTTCATTTGTTGCACAAATTCTTTTGCCACAATCTGCACTCTTATTTTTCTCCTGTTTTGCTTTGTTAGACCTATTAATATCATCTTTCAAAATGGAATCAGGAGACATAGGAAGCAAAGTAATATGTTTATCCTTATGAACAAGAGTATACTGGTTGTTTCAACCATGGTGTACAGAACTTTTATCAAATTGACATCGTCTAGCAAGCAATAAGGAACATGCTTGCATGGCTACCACATCGCAATCAACATCTATGTAGAGATACTAAAATGCATAGGAACAGTACGTGTTACCTTAACCTTGCCGCTGTTGTTGAACCATTGGATGAAGTAAGGATGTGGATGTGGTCTTGTGGTGAGAGATAGCTTCTCCACCATCTCCATGCTGGCCAAATTGTTGCAGCTCCCTCCATCTATGATGATGCAAACAGAACGTTCCTTCACAACTCCCTTTGTATGGAACAAATTATGCCTCTAGTTTTGCTCAGCTTATGTGACCTGCATACTCAAAACACGTTGAGCAACTAAACTTTCATACCTGTCAGCATCTTCAGCAGCCATGTATTGTGTCTCATAATCAGAATCATCTCCACCGTGTTCTTCACTTGTAATAAGAGCCAAAGTCTCCTCATCATAGTCACTAGCAAACTCATATCCACCATCCTCAGTAGCAATCGTCACACGCTTAGATGGGCATTCTCTCGCATAATGACCTCCACCCTTGCAACGACGATAAATAATATCATGTGTTTGCCCTGCTGATGCCATGGATGAAGAAGAGCTCTGTGCAGGCCCAGAAGGTGTGCTCTTGGCAGGTAGTGGTGGTTGTGCTTGCTTTCTTGTATCACGGCTAGAGGTGGCAGCTGACGGAGGTGCCGGTTCAGCAGAATGTGTGGAAGTAGAGGAGGCACACGGTGTCCATGATGAAGGTCGACCTACAGAAAAGTTAGTCCGCTCCAATGCCCGTCGATCCTACACTTCACGTTCAGCTTTGCAAGCAAGATGGAATAAACGAGTGATATTATTATACTCCTTATACTCTAAAATGGTCTGAATCTCTCAATTTAATCCACCCATAAAACGTGCAAGCATAGGTTTGTTATCCTCAACAATACCACATCTAATCATGCCAGTTCGCAACTCCTGATAATATTCCTCTACAGAATTTTTTCCTTGTCTTAACACTGCAATTTCTGAAGTAATTCACGTTGATAATATGGTGGAACCCAACGAGTACGCATATCATTTTTCAAAGCGGCCCAAGTAGCTGGAATAGGATATAATCTGCAATGTTCAGAACACCAAACACATGCAAAACTAGTGAAAGCACAAACAGCAGCAGCAACACGTCTTTCCTCGGGATATTGTAAACATGTAAAACGTTGTTCAGTTTCTAACTCCCAAGTAAGATATAATATCAGGAAAATATCTACCCTTGAATGGTGGAATAATAAATTTTAGTTTAGGAAGATGTTCATGATCTCGTACCTGAGGTGGTGGTGCAGGACTACCATTGCGATTATTCGCATGTGGACGACCTGGTGGTGGTGTTGGTGGTTGCATGTAGTTCTGATTTTGATCAACCTCATCCTTATAATCGCCCACGTAATCGTCCTCCTCCGCAGTAGCAGGAGCCACAAAAGCATCAATAGCAGTAGCAGCGGCACCTAAAGTTTGGCCAGGCTCAAGAGGAACACGGCTAGCTCGGCGTAGGGCCATTTTCGTGATGTGGAGGTGGTTGTTGTTGTTGTTGCAATGGTACAGCAGGGGCAGTAGGTGGAGGTAGACGCGCAAGAATTTTAGCGAACTTGGCATCCAACTTGTTGTCAATTGTCTTCTCAATGTCATCAATCCTTGCTAAATCCTTGCCAAAACTAGCCATCGCGTCTTCTACCTGTTGACCCAACATTTCCTGCAATTTATCATAGAGCTCCTTGTTCGTCATGTTCTCCCAGTACAGCTCATCCGCTTGTGATCCTGGCATGGTTAGCAGCAAGAGAAAAACACAATAATATGATCCTACAGACTGCTAGGAAGTGGCGGTTGTGTTGTGGAAAGTCACAAATCCGTCAAGCGAATCTCAAATTCTTACCAGTTCTTACCAAGCAGCAGGTGGTGATCAGCAACCATTGTAGTCAAAACTCTCAAACTTGGATAGAGCAATTATCAGGGAGAGTCAAACGCACGACGTAGATGTATGTGGAGCTGGGAAGGCTTATAATATGATAGCAAAAAGGGTCAGCAATAATCAATTCAGAGATGCAAAGTTGAATAAACGCTCAACGACGGTACTGTGCTGGTCCTAGGCTAGACCGTACTAGAGACGCGAGCCTAGAACACTAACAAAATCATGGCGCGGCACGTAAACAAGGGAAAGAACACTCTGGAATTATTTTTTTGCTCTTTTTTTGCGCTCCTTATTTTTTTCGAAAGTCACTATAATGGCGAGTGTCTCAAAACTCTTCCCAAGTCAAGATAACAGGATAGGCACGAAATTTTTTTGACTATTTTTTTCGGAAATCAGAGCAGCAGTGACAAAAAAGTGCGACAAAAAATCACTATGATGGCAAGTGTCTCAAAACGCTCCCTGGAACCTAAAACAGGATAGGGAAAAAATATTTTTGACTGCTGAAATTTTGGCCTAAAAACTGCCCGGGGGTCTCCAGACTTTCTTTTTTCGAAACCTACTCAGGCAAGGAAATACGAATCGGAAAATAGATGGATCTCGAAAACTCTCGGATTGGTGGTAGGATATGGCAGCGGTGGTGGTATATGGCAGGTGTGGTGGTATATGGATACGGATTGGTGGTGGTATATGGTACAGATTGGTGGTGGTATATGGATACGGATCGGTGGTGGTATATCGATACGGGTCGGTGGTGGTATATGGATTCCGAGCAGTGGTGGTAGATGGCAGGGGCGATGATGATGTTGCGACGATGGCGTGACAACTTATGACCAGAACTCGAAACTCTAAAATACTAGACACAAAGACCAGCAACTTGACACGACGATGCAACCGCAAATTCAACAAAGCAAAATACTGAAAAGACTATGCAAAGGTTCAGACTGGTTTGGATATGAGGAACTAACCCTAAAAAAAATTTGTGGCTTTTTCATGGACTGTAGGTATGAAGAACAGACTCGATCTAAACTACGAAAAACTATAAAATCTCACCGAGCAACCTGGAAATCTGATACCACTTGATAGAGGCAAAGGTGTCTCGTCTTTCGATGAGATGGTGGCTATCATTTATGGTGGAGTAGACTTTGACAATCTGACTATGAACATGCAAGGACGTCACGCCTTAGCAATCGCTAAACCAACTCCGAGAGGTTATTGACCACGCCGGAGCACGATCAACCTGACCACGAAGGTCTATTTCCTACAAGCAAACGAAGAACAAGCAAGAAACTGAAATTGCAATCTGGATATTGCGAGATAAAGAGGAAAGCTTTATTGATCAAGTGGGGTTCTTTGACGCCTTGGTCTGGTCGTTGAACACAAACGAAGTACGCGAAGTTGCAGCTATGGTACACTTTTAATCTAAACAAAACTCGAAGTCTAAACGATGCCCTAAGAGCTGTATATATTGAGGAAGAGGGGGGAATTTCATGGCCCTTGGAGGAGGGGTCCGAAACCAACCCTAACTCTTGTTTCCCCACACATACGGACTCTAAAAACAGCCTTTACTCAAGTATTTTGAAATTACATGGGCTCTAGCCCAATAATAAGGTGATGCAGCACCTATAGTAGCCTCCGGGCAAAATTTATAAAGTGGCATCTTGTTTATTTCGTCCATGTCCTTGTTGGTCATCACGGAGGCTTCAAAGTGCTCAAATATGCACTAGAAACGCCATTCTGGATCCCTTCGCGCGCGCGTTCATCTCCATGCTTGATCCTTCTCCAGTGTTCATCCCTCTTGTCCATGCTAGGCCCTTCATTAGTAATCGACACAAATATATCCAATTTAGGTACCATCATATTCTTATGAACATCAGAATTTTCACCAAGAAACGAAAGTACCTGGTAATTCATTGGTGTACGCGAGCTCTAGTAATTGGTCCAGTATGTATAGCAGCAGGGGCTCTGGGTGTAACAATGGTATTGATTTCGTCATCACCCCAAAGCTTCTAAGGTCTTTCTTGTCCAGAGAAAAGTCGTCAAAAAGTTTCGTAGCGTTTGGATTCCATTTGATACTAATTTCCTGGAAAACCAAAGAACAGCAACTGGCACTAGGCATTGGGTTAATAGTTTAGTCCCAAAAAATGATATAAACTAGCACAAACATTTATATGAAACATTCAAGATTGATATTATAATATCATGGAACAATCAAAAATTATAGATACGTTGGAGATGTATCAAGTATCCCAAGCTTAATTCCTGCTCATCCTCGAGTAGGTAAATGATAAAAACATAATTTTTGATGTGGAATGCTACCTGAGATGTTTATCATGCAACCTTTCTTCTAGGGTATGAATATTAAGATCCGAATTATTCGGAGCAATAGTCTATGATATGATATAAAGACATTAATACTCAGGCATACCAACATACAATCATGACTTTCAAAATAAAAATGCTAAGAAACGCTATCCCTACAAAATCATATAATTTTGTCATGCTCTATTTTCTTCACACAATGTATTAATCATGTACAACTCCGATGACAAGTCGAGCAATTGGTTTATAGTTTTTAACGCGCTTCAGCTTTTTCAACCCCCACACAATACATGAGCGTGAGCCATGAATATAGCACTATGGGTGGAATAGAATGCGGTGATAGAGATTAATAACGGGAAGTCAAAAAAGGAAGATAGTCTCACATCGACGCGGCTAATCAACGGGCTATCGAGATGCCCACCAATTGATGCCATGCAAGGAGTATGAATTGTCATACAACGAATACACTAAGAGTTATAAGTGTATGAAGGCTGAAACTGAAAATTAAGTGGGCGTGCATTCAACTTGCTTGCTCATGAAGACCTCGGGCATTTGAGGAAGCCCGTCATCAAAACAAACAAATGTTCTATAATGAAATATCCCACTAGTATATGAAAGTGACAACATGGGAGACTCTCTATATGAAAAACATGGTATTACTTTATAGCACAAGTGTGGAAAAAAGGTAGTAACATTGCCCCTTCTCTTTTTTTCTTTCATTTTTTTATTTTTCTCTCATTTTTCCGTTAGGCTTATTTTTTTATTTCCTCACTGGGACAATGTTTATCACGCTACTATTTACTTACAACTCGATAAAACTGAAACATATGACTCTATATGAATGTCTCTGACAATGATGATGAACGGTGGTTGAGCGTCTCTGGCAATGATGATGAACGGTGGCTGAGCCACAAATACTATGTGAGCTATATGATCATGCAAAGCAATATAACAATGAAGGCGTATGTCTACTACAAACGATAATTTTTTGTAGGTGTATGTCTACTACAAACGATAATTTTTTGTAAGCAGTATTATATTTTGAATAAATGAAGCCTCTTGTATGAGGATCTTGATTCACGGAAGTTCGTTGTCCCAAATTAGATACTACCCAGATGCAAGTTCGTAGAACCGATACAATTAAGGGAAAAGGTAACCCAATTCAGGCCAATAAGCTTATGTAATGTGCTATATAAAATAATTGAAAAAATGGTGGCTTCTCGTTTGAAGATCTTTTTGCCTGATATTATCAGCCCTACTCAGAGTGCTTTCATGCCTGGCAGATTGATCACTGATAATATTCTTGTTGCTTACGAATTCTTTCACACAATCAAAAATAAAAGAGAAGGTAGGGAAGGTTTGTGCGCTATTAAACTTGATATGGACAAGGCTTGTGACAGAGTAGAGTGGCCCTTCCTGAAAGAAATTATGTTGAGATTGGGCTTCCGTCAAGAATGGGTGAATTTTATTATGCAGTGCATCCCAATAGTCGAATATAGAGTTAGTATTAATACGGAGGAAAGTGAGAGCTTCAAGCCTACAAGGGGATTAAGACAGGGTGACCCGTTGTCACCATACCTTTTCTTGTTGTGCACTGAAGGTTTGAATGCCCTATTGTCACATGCGGAGGAAAATGGAAAAATCTCAGGTGTAAGAATTTGTAGACACGCCCCATCGATAACTAATCTTCTCTTTGCAGATGATTCCTTAATTCTTATGAAAGCTAACAAACAAAGTGGAGAAGCTCTGAAAGTTGTGCTTGATCTATATTGTGAGGCATCGGGACAATTAATTAGCATTAAAAAACCCAGGATTTTTTTCAGTCCTAACACGAAGGTGGAGATTAGAGCACAACTTTGCACAACACTAAATATAATGACGGAGGCCCTTAGTGATAAATATTTGGGTTTGCCAGCAAATGTTGGGTTAGATAAAACATATTGTTTCCAATTTTTAATTGAACATATTGTCAAAAGAATTAGTGGCTGGAAGGAAAAATTACTGTCTACTGGGGGAAAGCAAATCATGCTCAAGGCTGTGATCCAAGCCATACCCACCTATGTAATGTCGGTCTTTAAAATTTCTATAAAAAATACAAAGGAATCATCGACGCGATAGCGCATTTCTAGTGGGGAGATGAGGAGAATCAGAGGAGAATGCACTGGATGGCCTAGTGGATATTTTGTGTACCAAAAAATCAAGGAGGGATGGGATTTCGTGATATTCGCTGTTTCAATTTGGCATTGTTAGCCAAACAAGCATGGCGTCTTTTGGATAATCCTGATTCTTTATGTGCTTCTATCCTAAGGGCAAAATATTACCCCCATGGCGATCTGTTAAATGCTAAACTTAAGAAAGGTTCTTCCTTTACATGGCAAAGCATCATGACAGGCATAAATACTCTGAAACATGGTTATATTTGGCGTGTGGGAAACGGACATAACATTAATATTTGGGAAGATGTGTCGATCCCAAACTATGCCCCTAGGAAAATTGTAACGCCTAAGGGAGGTAACATGTTAACTAAGGTAGGTGATCTCACTGATCCTGTCTATAATACTTGGGATGAATACTTGATTAGGCAAACTATGTGGCCGATCGATGTACAAAGGATTCTCTCAATTCCCCTACCGCAATATGATATGCAAGACTTCGTTGCCTGGAATTATACGAAAAATGGAATATTCTCAGTTAGATCAACCTACTATGTGGAGTGAATCACCAGTATGGAAGTAAATTGGAACACTTTAATGGTATGGGGCGAAACATAGTTAATCCTATTTGGAGTAAGATGTGGAAATTAGCCATATCCGGCATATGGCGTACGCTACATGGTACTATCCCTGGCAGAGTTACACTAGCTAATAGACATATGAAGGTTTCACCCATCTGCCCAATTTGCTCCGAGGGCTTAGAAGATACAAAACATATGTTGTTCTGGTGTACTAAAGCAAAGGAGGTTTGAAAAAGGCTAGGACTAGATGATATCATTGAAAAAGCTTGCGAGATTGATCATGCGGAAAAGGCGGTGCTGGAGTACCTACTACTCTTACCAGATCAAGATTTGTGGATATTAGGTTGCCACAATGTACGTGAGATGATTGCTATCTTAGCATGGTACCTATGATGGGAAAGACGAAAAATACAAAATGTAACACAGATTTTAATGGGAATCCTTGCCCTTACCATAAATTTTGTTAATGCATTATCTCCCAAGGCGTCTGTGAAGGAGAGTTGGTCTTGCCCTCCAAGAGGTTCTGTTAAACTCAGTGTTGATGCTTCCTTTGATCACGACCATCTTAGGGGCACAATGAGAGCAGTGCTTAAAGATGACAGAGGCGGATTTATTGCTGGTGCGCCGATATGCTGATGGTGGAGGCTAGAGCTCTCAAATTTGGTCTAACATTGGTGCAAAGGGCGGTATGCAATCGCATTATCATAAATTCAGATAATATGGAGGTAATTGACTATTGACTATAAATGATGGAGGGCAGTCAGCGGGTGCGGCGGCAGCAATCTTCGATGACTGTTTTCATTATACATGTGATTTCGTTACTGCTAAATTTAAGCACTATAATAGGGAAGCAAATAAAGTAGCTCATGAGCTTGCTAGATTAGCTAGATTTTCTTTGACTTCTAATTGGTTTGAGGAGACTTTAAATGAAATTGTAATGTTCCTCACAAACGATGTTCTACTTATTACAAATGAATAAAGTTGGGAGTTTGTTTTTAAAAAAAAGGTGTAACAAACGTAGAACTGTACAAATACAAATTTAAGGATACCAATTGAATGAAATGTCTACATTTCATCACCTTAATAAAATGATAATCTTCAAATCTAGAACCGCAGAGCAAAACAAACCATCATGGATCAACAATGTTAAAGATATGAAATTAAACACGGATCATCTGGTTATAAAATAGTGTAGAGAAGATATGTTTCAAGTGATACAATAGTACTCATACTTGTCACGCTAAATGATGGAAACTTTTCTGATACAGGCAAAACTTTGGGTTGTCTAGATCTCCAAAGAGCCGAGAAGGAAAAGACAGGAAATCTAGAGACCAGCCCTTTTCTTCAAGTGTTGCTTGAAATCCATGATATCGCCTTCCCACCTAGTCACCGCCTGGTTCTCACAGACCCAGATCTCTTGAGCAACCTGATTGATCAGCCTGAAGTCATGGCTCACCAGGACCAACCCCCCGTCCCATTCCTTCAGTGCCTCAGCAAGTGAGTCAATGGTCTCAATGTCAAGATGATTTGTCGGCTCATCAAGCAACAGCATCTGTGGCTGCCTAAATGCTAGCCAAGCAAAAATGACACGGGCCTTCTGCCCATCAGACAGGTTTTTCATTGGCATCACCTGTGCCTTTCCTGACAGGCCAAACTTGCCAATTGCAGCTCTCATCTTCTCCTCTTCATTCCCAGGGTACTCCCTCATCATGTACTGCAGGGCCGGCATGTCCAGGTCCAGCTTCTCAGTGAGATGTTGATGGAATTGTGCAATGCGTAGGTGGTTGTGGCGTCTGACCATGCCATCCAACGGAGATAGGTCACCTGTCATGAGCTTCAGAAGTGTGCTCTTACCTGCCCCATTGGGACCGACCAGTGCAACTCTTGAGTCAAGGTCAACACCGAAGTCAAGGTTCTTGTAGATGAGATTATCCGGAGTGTAACCAAATGTCACATCAGCAAACTGCAGCACTGGTGGTGGGAGTTTGCCAACATCTGTAAAGCGGAAAACAAGAACCCTGTCATTGACAACCTTCTCAGCAAGACCACCACGCTCCATCTTTGCAAGAGTCTTCTCTTTGCTCTGAGCCTGACGAGCAAGCTTCGCAGATCCATGACCAAATCGTGCAATGTACTCCTTCATATTAGCTATCTGTTCCTGTTCCCATTTGTACTGCTTCATTTGATTCTCTTCAAGCTCAGAGCGAGTTTGAACATACTGGTCATAATTTCCAGTATATAACTTGAGGGTCTTGTTCTGCATGTGGATGATGTTAGTGCACACTCCATTTAGAAAATCTTGGGAATGCGAGATAACAACAAGTATACGCTCAAAATTCTTTAATTTCTCTTCCAGCCAGACACAAGCCTCGAGATCTGCAAACAAAGGCAAAAAAAATCAGGTCGCTTTCAAAAGTAAGCACAACTGACCACCAAGCTATGCAGGAAAGTCCACTAGAACCTCTTATGTAAGAGAAACAAGATTACGTATAGTAGTACCATATAACTTTGTGAGGTAGAAGGATGTGTGTCACATTAGCCAAAGATTTAGTTTTGCTAAAGTACATCTAGATGTGCCATAAGTATTGCACATCTAAGTCATTGATCTTACGTGGAGATTTGTGTGGGTATTTTCTTTTTACTTTTCTTTTTCTTTCTATGCCTGATTTAGTCACTTAGATGTGCAATAACTAGGACACATCTAGATGTGCCCTAGACACACACCCAAAGATTTTATATCGAAGAAAAATGTTAACGGTAGTCAAGCAATACAGAAAAAAACACATCATTTCAACTTAAAATACATGTTCAAGTGCAGTTTTCATTTGTTTCATACTCACCAAGATGGTTGGTTGGCTCATCAAGCAAAAGGATGGTCGGGTTCATGAACAGCGCCCTTGCCAATGCAATCCTCATACGCCAACCCCCAGAAAAATCTCTTGTTGGCTTTGCTTGCATTTGCTTGTCAAAACCTAGACCAAACAATATCTCAGCAGCACGCTTTTCAGCAGTTGATGCATCCATTGCTTCTAACCGCTCATATACAAGATCCAAAGCTTCACCGCCACCATCATCCTAAATAGTGAGCAGCAAGTGTAAGCAATTATATTGACCCGGATGAAATGCAGACAATGGGCAAATAAAAAGATAGAAGTTCAATAGCTAACCTGTGCAGCCAAAATTTCAGCTTCCTTTTCCAACTTCACTCTTTCTTCATCACAACAGATAACAGCTTGCAGCGCAGACATGTCAGAAGCCTCAATCTCACGCGTAAGATGATGTATGTCCATGTGTTCAGGAATGGGGAGTTCCCTGCAGCCTATTGCGGTGAGAAGGGTAGATTTCCCACAACCATTTAAGCCGAGCAAACCATACCGCCTGAGGTTAAATAAAAACATCAATTAAGTGCTCCAGAAGGATACATAGTTGTAATGAAATGAAAATAAACGGATGTATAAACTACCTCCCGTAGTTAAGCTCCAATTCTGAATCCACAATAAGGTCATGTCCATGAAATGTTAATGAAAGGGACTCAATCTGCAACATACAAATACTATATTAGGAAATCAACAGATTATTAAAGTAATCAACTGGTATGAAGGAGGGACGGAGATGATGCTAGATCAGATATTCGCATTGAAGAACTTTGTAGGCATGGCCCCACATTCCAGCATATTTGGCATATCAACTTGAGTATTATTTCTTGTTTACATATACATAATATTGGTACGAGATAGGTTCCAGTATACAACGGACCAGGAAAGTGGCTAATACAACCACACTGTTCCACGTCGAGAAGAGATGAATGGGTCATATATAAAGAGCCAAGAAATCACAAGTGATTTAACATGGATCCAGCAATCTGTTTTTCGCTCAATATAGGTATATTATACTCTTGTGTTCTATCACTGGGGGTGGAACTAATCCGTGCGGCGAGAGAAGAAAAAAAAGGTTTGCAACGATGGATGAATAGCAACAAGAAGAAAAAGGGGATCGGATCTCAACGTACGTGGATATCACGGGAGAGCGGATGCGAAGCCAGGACCCCGGTACATGTCCGATCTGATAAGTTAAGGGCCGCTATGCCATTGGCGGCCTTATCGGCCGCTGACGACGCCGACGAGGACGAGGCAGCGGCGCTGGACTTGGCTCCCCTCTTGGCGGCGGCGGCGGCCTTCTTCTGCGCGGCTTTCTTCTTGCTGGCATCGGACACCATGGTAGGAGATCGGGATCGGGATGGTTAGATAGCTCGAGGGTTGGGGATTGGTTGCTGGAGGCGGCGATTTGCGCAACCCTACGATACACGATTTCTATTCCCCTCCCAGCGAGCGGTGGCGGCGGCTTGTGTGTGGAGAGAGGAGTTGGGGTGGAGAAGACAAGTGCTACTTGTATTGCCTCCTCCTCCGCTCACTACTGGTGGGCTGGTCAACTTACTCGGACCGGGCCGTGGAGCATGCTGGGCTGTTATCTGGGCTTCTCTTCCATTTCCGCGGGCGGGATAGCCTAGGATTATATACCTAATCTAAAATACCTACACCTAAAAAAAAGTAATCTAAAACACCTATCCCTCAAAAAAACCTAAACTATGATACCTTGTCTAAAAAAACTAATCTTTATATCAAGAAAAACTTAATCTATAATACCACCCCCTCAAAAAAAGGCTAGCAATCAGCCGGATGATCCCGCGTCGGGATCAGCCGCCTCGTTGGTCGCTCGATTAGCATGATCATGGCCGTTAATTTCAACTCGTCCTTTTTCATTCCATGCCTCGCAGCCACATGCACACTTGCATTCTCATCGCCGACTTCCAGCAACATGCGTCCTCAGCTAGTAGTGGCATGCAGCAGCGTGCACCTTTGCAACTCAAAATTAACAGTCGTCGTTGCAA
Organism: Aegilops bicornis; assembly: GCA_021605145.1. Lineage (NCBI taxonomy): Eukaryota > Viridiplantae > Streptophyta > Magnoliopsida > Poales > Poaceae > Aegilops > Aegilops bicornis. The sequence goes on along the minus strand of CM038675.1, from coordinate 455,804,014 downwards.
CGACAGAGTTGCTCCAAAGGTCAGTGATCGAGTGGTTGTTGTCTACAAGGTCTGACACATCTCATACGATGTTGCGATGGTGATTTGGTTGCTACAAGCGCAACTCTGAGGCCGCGGCCAGTGCTGCAATGCTGGATGGCAGTCTTTGCAACACCCAACTGCTTCAACGGCCGCAACAATGCTACAAGGCGACTGCTTCAACAGCCGCGACAATGTTACAAGGCGTGATGCGATGGCCACGGAGATGGCACGACCACATGCTTCGAACGCCCATGACGTGCTTCAACGGCCGTTAGGATGTTGCGATGGCATCCCCGCTATTTCGATGATGTTGCGGCAGCCTCGGTGTTAGGACCACGACATGCTTCAAACGCCCTTGATGTGCTTCGACGGCCGCGACGATACTGCGATGGTATCACTGGTGCTTTGATGATGTTGCGATAGCCCCGGCATTGGGACGACGATATGCTTCAGACGCTCTTGATGTGCTTTGACATTCGTGACGATGCTGCGATAGCATCCCAGGTGCTTCGATGATGTTGCGACGGCCGCGGCGTTGGCACGACGGCATTCTTCGAACACCCGTGGTGTGCTTCGGCGGCTATGACGATGCTGCGACGGCATGCTTCGACGACCTTGGTGATGCTTTGGCATGTTGCGACAGTCGCGGCTATGGCACAACGACATGCTTCTAACGCTCGTGGGGTGCTTCAATGGCCATGATGATGTTGCAACGACAAGCTTCGACAGTCGCAGGGACATGCTTCTAATGCTGCGGGTTGTGATACGTCTCCAACGTATCTATAATTTTTTATTGTTTCATTCTATTATAGTATCAATCTTGAATGTTTTATATAAATTTTTGTGCTATTTTATATCATTTTTGGGGACTAACCTATTAACCCAGTGCCTAGTGCCAGTTGTTGTTTTTTGCTTGTTTTTTGTTTTCCAGGAAATCAGTACCAAGCGGAGTCCAAACGCTACAAAACTTTTTGACAATTTTTTCTGTACAAGAGAGACCCTATAAGCTTTAGGAGGAGACCAGACGGCAAGAGAGGAGACGGCAAGGCAACAGGGCGTCATGTTGCCTTGTAGGCCTCTTGTGGCTCCGTGTGACCTAATTCCACCTCTATAAATTCTCTAAAATCGGGAAACCAACATAGAGCCAGCCAAAGCGCCTTTTCTGTCGCCGCAAGTTTATATTCTTTCGCAATGCCATCTGGAGGCCTTTTTTGATACTCTGTCGAAATCGATCAGGAGGGCTTCTACATCATCCTTGCTGCCCTCCAATGACGCGTGAGTAGTTCACCACAGACATATGGGTCCATAGCTAGTAGCTAGATGGCTTCTTCTCTCTCTTTGATCTTCAATACAATGTTCTCCTCGATGTTCTTGGAGCTCTATACAATGTAATCTTATTTTGCAGTGTGTTTGTTGGCATCCGATGAATTGTGGGTTTTGATCTGGAGTCTTTTCTGAACTTTTTTATGCATGATTTTTATAGCATTGTATTTCTCTCCGATCTATCCATTTGGTTTGGCCAACTAGATTGATTTATATTTAGTGGGAGAGGTGCTTTGAATGGGTTCAATCTTGCGGTGCTCTATATACTAGTGACAGTAGGGGACAAGACACATATTTGTATTGTTGCCATTAAGGGTAAAACAATGGGGTTTATTCATATTGATTGGGTTTACTTTGTCTACATCATGTCATCTTGCTTAAGGCGTTACTCCGTTTTTCATGAACTTAATACCCTAGATGCATGCTGGATAGTGGTCGGTGGGTGGAGTAAGAGCAAGTCTAGTAGAGCCCTCAAACCCTCAAACCCCTAAAAATAACTGCTTTTTACGGTTTTAAATCGAAAAAAGCCGTAGACTAGAACCCCTAAACCCTTAAACCCAGAAAAAATAGAGGTCCAACCCTTAAACATTTTCACAACTTTGTAGAAGTGAGGGTTGGGAGGAAAACTCCCCCAACCCGCACTCCTCTTCCACCTCGCGGGAGGAAGTTTCATCCCGGCTTCTCCCCGCCTCCTTCCGCCGCCTCGCCTCGCCTTGGCCATGGAGGCCTCTGCTGGCCGTCGCGCCCGCCCTGACTCGGGCCCGCCCTGCCCCCTCACCCGCCGCCGGCGTGGCCGGCGTGGTGGTGGCGACCTGTCGGGGCCAAGCGGCGGGCCTCAGACCGCCTCCCGACTCCCGCCCGACTCCGCCACGGCCCTCGTCCCGCCTCGGCGCCCCGCCCGCGCCCCAAGAAGAGCCGGCCGAAGGTGGGCTCCCGTGGGCCGCGCGGGGCTTCCTCCAAGGTCGCCGGCTCGTCCCCGGTCGTGAAGAAGCCGCGGAAGAAGCCCGCGGCCCCGCCCGCCGCCGTCGCCGAACCTCCTCCCGCTGCGCACGAGGTGTTCGAGGAAATGGAAATCCCATCCTCGTTCATGGAACTCCTCCAAAACGCGGAGGTGGACCTTGGGGCTCCGCCTCTAGAACCCTTTAGGGTTGGTGACGACTTGGAGGAAGATGAGGAGGATGAAGGGGATGACGAGGAGAAGGTGGCCGAGATAGGGGAGGAGGCATTCACCGCCGCTTCCCGCCCACACGCGCGGTCGACAAACTACACCGAGGCGGAAGATATCCTCTTGGTTCGTGCTTGGGCAGCTGTGGGGATGGATGCAAGCACCGGCACCGATCAACCCGGTAAACGGTATTGGCAAAGGATCGAGGACAACTATTGTAGGATCAAGCCGAAGAATGGTGGGTTTATCTCTCGCAGTTTTCGGTCGCTTCAAGGCCGGTGGGAGTTGATGAAGCCCGCTTGTGCTCGTTGGAGTGCGGCCATGGACCGAGTGAGGGATGCACCACCTAGTGGAACCGTGGAGAGTGACTATGTGAGTACATATCTCTTCACTATTTTGATTATGTGTGTGTACTATGCTATTGGTGGGTTCTTATGTGATTATGTGTGGTTGATAGGAGACAATTGTCGGCATGAGGTACAAGGAGATGGCCGCTTCCAAGGGCAAACAATTCCCATTTAAGCATTGGGCAATTCTTCAAACCTTTGACAAGTGGAAGTTGAGGGATCAAGAGACCGCACCCAAGAAGTCGGCAATGCTTAGGATGGATGATAGTGAAGATGAGGAGGAGAGGAACTTGGGCAAGCCCGAGGGAACCAAGAAGGGCAAGCTAAGGGTGAAGATGGAAGGAGAGGCGTCAAGCCTAAGGGAGAAGATGGAGCACATGATGAAGGCAAGAGAGGAATTGACAACAAAGACATTGGAGACGAAGCTTCTTATCACCGAGAAGAAGAAAGAGGTCAAGCTTGCACAAGCTGAAGCAAAGCGTGAAGAAGCAAAGCGCAAGGCCGACTTGGAGGAGAGGATGATCAAGCTCAAAGAGGCAAAGGTATGGAAAGAACTCATGGTGGAAGAGAAGGAGCACATGATGATGTCCACGAAGGACATGGATGAAGACCAATTGCAATGGTGGAAGGACTACAAGGAGGACATCGCGGAGAGGAAGAGGATGTTCCGTGGTGCGTCCTCTACTTTTCGAGGTGACACTCCGATGAGTAGTTGTGGCGATGGCGGTGTGGACAACTCCACCGGCGCCTATGGAGATGCTTGATGGAGCCCGCATGTGGTCTAGGAGATGGCGCCGAGGTGCAACTTTTTGGTGATGGTGCCGATGAGAGGGGGAAGATGATGATTTTGTGATGTAAACTATTAAACCATGCATCAATGATTGTCATTTGGTTTTTTTTTATTTAGAGGTTGATTGTGTTCTTGTAGTCATAAATTATGAGATGTCAAATGATAGATTTAAAGGTTGGGGTTGAGGAGGGTTTGGTTTGAGGGTTCTAGTCTTTGCCCCTGTTTTCAACCCTTAAAAGTGTCAAAAACTGGCACTTCTCAACCCTTAAAACTGCTTTAAGGCAAAAGAAAAAAATATGTATAATGATATTTTTAAATTGAAATTATTTCTTTTCTCGCTATGAGATCGTGTTAAAACTTGGTTTTCATCCTTGCCTCAAAATAGTGTTGATTCTTGGGATAAGTGTAAGGATGCTTTTATTGCCAAGTATTTTCCTCCCGCTAAAATTATTTCTCTTAGAAATCAAATTATGAGTTTTAGGCAACTTGAGCATGAACATGTTGCACAATATTTGGACAGAATGAAATTAATGATAAGAAATTATCCCACTCATGGTTTAGGTTTATGGATGATTATGCAAAATTTCTATGCGGGACTAAACTTTGTTTCTAGAAATCTTCTAGACTATGCTGCAGGTGGTACTTTTATGGAAATCACATTGGGAGAAGCTACAAAATTTCTTGATAATATAATGGCAAATTACTCTCAATTACACACCGAAAGAGCTCCAACTGGTAAGAAGGTAAATTCTGACAAAGAAATTACTACTTTGAGTGACAAATGGATGCTCTTATGAAATTGGTTGCTAATAAAAATGCTCATGATCCTAATGATGTGCCATTATCTACTTTGACTGAGCAAAATAATGATGTCGTTGATATGAATTTTTTCTCTAGAAATAATTTCAATAGCAATGCTTATAGAGGTAATTTTAATCCTAGACTGTATCCCAAAAATTCCTCTAATAATTATGGCAATTCCTATGGAAATAATAACAATAATAATATAATAGGATACCTATTGATCTTGAGATCAATATTAAAGGATTCATTAATTCTCAAAAGATTTTTAATGCCATGTAGAAGAAAAATTGAATAAAGTTGATGATATGACTAGGAACATGGATATAATTGCTCATGATGTGGAAACTCTTGAATCTAAAAATTCACCACCTAAGAATGGTACTAATGAGTCTATTAAAGCTATCTATGTTTCCATTAGAGAAAGTAAAGAGAGAACCACTAGGTTGAGAGCTAAGCGAGTAGAAAAGGCTATTCCGCCCGAATTTTACCGTAATCATGATGAAGACATTAAAATGATTGGTGTCTCACCCATTGAATCTTTGTTTAGTAATATGAAACTTGATGAAAAAGGTACTGGAGATGAGTCGACTTTAGCTAGAAGGCGTCCCAATTGTTCGGAGGGTGATGATCTTAATGACAAAAATAATAAAAGTGGGTTTGGAGAGGTCAAGACTTTAAGTAGTGATGTGCTCGGTACTTTGGATTACAAGGGCTTTAATTATGATAGTTATACTTTAACTGAGTGTATTTCCTTGTTGCAATCCATGATAAATTCACCCAATGCTTACGAACAAAATAAAGCTTTTACTAAACATATCGTAGAAGCTATGATGAAAGCTCATCAAGTAGAGTAGGAGGTTTCAATACCTAGGAAACTACATGATGAATGGGAACTTACTATTAAAGTAAAGATTAAAGATTATGAATGTAATACTCTATGTGATTTAGGTTCTAGCGTTTCTACTATACCAAAATCTTTATGTGATGTGCTAGGTGATGCGGAGCATCCGACGATCATCCCCATGTACACTATGACTACTCCCCAAGCCCCAAGTGGACATACGACGAGACCTCAAGCATACGCCATTAGACACAAGGTGACCCCGCTCCTAAATGCTTCCCCTTTCCATTCATGCGAGACATGGTTGCTACCTCATGCAAACACACTACATGTGCTTAGGAACCGAGGAGACAACCATGGAGATGCTCGAAGCATAGGACAAGTCCACACGGAAGCGGATCAAGAAGTGCCTCAAGTGGAGTCGCCGCAGAGCTACAACGGTCGAACATCCGGCAGGAGCCCGGACATCCGGCGCCACCAACCAGAAGAAGACCAGAGAGAGACAGACGCCAGGCGACTCTACAGCGGCCGGACATCCGGCGCCCCGCGACGGGCCGGACATCCGGCGCCTGCCCAAAAATCCAGCGCACGCTATCCAGAGAGCAGAAGAATCGTCCATTCCAGCCCGGACATCCGGCCCGAGGCCCGGACATCCGGCCCCCAGCCCGGACATCCGGCACCTGCCTGTGCGCAGAGAACGGGCCAAGGTCCCATGTATCCCCCCTTTCCACTTACCCCTTTGTGGGCTAACCCTATATATAGACCCCCTCCTCCTCCTAGTTAGGGTTAGCAAAGGATTAGCTCATTTAGAGATAGAGATTTGCTCATCCATATCGGATCCACTCCACAAGAGAGATCGCGGCCTCTACGGGGAAGATCCACCTTGGATTCAAGACCCCTCACGGGAAGATCCCCTCGTGTATTCAAGACCTCCTCACGGAGAAGAACCGGTTACCCTTTGTATCGTCCTTTGTTGATTGTGGATCTTGTATCCCCTCCCGTGTTTCGAGGATCTAGCACATGTGTGATTGTTCTTGTTGGTTTGAGTGATTCTCTCGTGTTTCCCCTCGTGTTCTTCGTGTTCTTAGTTGGGATCCGCTCCTTTCGTGAAAGATCAGACGTATATGATTCCACCCTACATCATCTTGGATCAGATGCAGCTTGTCTCATGATATCTTGGTATCATGAGCCACGTTGATCACGATTTTGGAGCCTCCCCTCTTTGTTTTCTAGCCTAGTTTTGTTGATTTTGTACCAAATTCAAAAATTCCCCACAAAAATAGCCCCCCAATTTTTTTGATTTGTTGGTTTGATGATGTTTTGTTGGATTTGATCCATGGATTCATGGTGTCTTGAGTAGATCTAGCTTTTCCCCAAGTTTCCCCACTTTCCATCCACAAAATCCGTCAATTTTTGCCCCCGAAATCATCAATTTCCGCCCCCAAAATCATCAAGTTCATCCTCGGATTTGGAGCCCGGACGTCCGGCCCGTAGCCCCGGACATCCGGCCCATAGCCCGTACATCCGGCTCCTGGAGCGCAATTTCACGCACGGTTCTGGACATCAGGTCCCGGAAATCCGGCCCCGACCCCGGATGTCCGACCCCTGGAGCATCAGCCTCCCGTGTTTCACCATTTTGCCCATAACTTTCACATCCGGAGTCCGATTTTTGTGTTCTTTAGCTCGTTGAGTAGCTATTGACATCCTCTATCCATCTAGATAGGTTTCAACACCATTTGACTCCATCAAATATTTGTCACTTTGGCATCTTTTCCTAGGGCTTCCAGCATAACTTCCGCAAAACCAACATAGCCTTCCGCAACCTAACCCATTTGTTCCCCTTAGCATCTGTGGTTGTTTGAGTTGTGATTCGAGTCTCCTAAGGTGTTTAGGCTGCTTAGGGATGGTTGCTTCTTCATCAACCACCACCTTAACTTCCGCATGGGCTTACCCACCATACACTTACGCCAACCCAACTTAACGCAATTTTGTTTGTGTTGTGAGTTGTGTCTCGTAAGGTGTTTCGGCTACTTAGGGACCGTGCTTCCAACTCCGACGCCGTGTATAATCCACCACCTTACTCTCCACTTCCGCATTGCGTACTCAAAACCCATTGAGCTTCCGCAAAACCACCACCGCATTCCCGCTACCACCATTTGACATTTGACATTTGACATTTTGAGTTCGCGGTTTTTCTGTTTCCTAAGTGTTTTGGCTACTTAGGGACGAGTCTCCATCATCTTCGTATCTACATCAAGAACACCGCCACTCATCATCACCACGAGGTCATCATCGACATTGACCACTTCACCATCATCCGTCCGTGGCTTACAAACGAGATACCCTCGGACGGTAACCTCCATATCATCTTGGTATCGTGGTATCCCTCCATTGTATATCCCCCTTGCAATTGCATTGTTAACCCCTAGCCCATTTTGCATCACTTGCCTATCGAGACTAGCCATTTGAGTATTGCCGGCAACGTTACTTGTGCACATTAGTGATCATCGATCTATACCTTCCATTGCATACATACGATACCATATTGGTATCATATCAGCTCTTGTGTCACAAGATTGTTCCCGCATATACACAATTGCTATCTTGGTTTGTGCATTTCGCATAGTGGCTATCCAAAAAAAAGAGAAAAAAATAGAATAAGTTTTTAAGCAGAAAAAAGAGTGAACAAAGAGCTTGTAAGCAATAGCCATAGCATCATACCACATTGCATAAGATTGTCATATCCGATCATCTTGGAGCAAACACCGGGAACCATATATACATAGCATAATTGGGATAGAAGTCGTTGCATTTTTGTCTCCTATAGGTTGTGCACCAGTGTCGTATCCGCCTATTGAGGAATCGTGCTAGCGTCTCTCTAGAGTTGTGTAACAAGAGCATTTTCCGTGGATTCCACATTTTGTGCTCATTCCTTGGTTGCACGACCCCATTTATCTATCCGTGTGTGTGTTTCCGTGTGCCATTCTTTGCTATTAGTCTACTTGTTTCACTTGCGAATTTGTGAATCTCTTTCAACATTATTGACTCTTGCTAACATTTTGCATCAAATTTTTGTGCCACTATCCTCACCGAGCTCCACCATAAGCCTTATTTGTGTAGGTGTGAGAAATTGACAAGATTGGTACCAATTGTGCTATTTCCTTGTTACATCATTGAGTGATCATTGATCCATCTTCAACATCGGTCAAGGTACATTTGGTATAGTTATTCTCTTTCTCCCACTCATATTTGCTCGAGTTTTGTGATGGATAGGCAAGGCATTTCATCTCCGGTCTTCGACAACAACGACGGCGCGAACAACTACATCACCAAAGCGTCCATCTTCGATCTACAACAACAAATGCAAGGCGCACATTCTACCTTGCGAGAGCGCACCGAGAACCTTTCCGTCGACATTCGTCACTCCGAAGCAAGGAAAATGGACTACATCGACAACAAGCTTTCCGCACAAAAGGAGGAGCAAGATGCAAGGATGGAGGAGATTCGGACTTTGTTGGCCAAACGTTCTTCCCCTTCGTCATCCTCAAGGCGAAGGCGAGCAAGTCGACCATCTTCGGAGCGCCTAAGCGATACAAGCGCAAGTCGTCCACGTCCACATCTCCATGGCGACCACCATCACATTCGTGATCCACATCGTCATGAAGGGCAAGTCACCTCCAAGCATCATGTGCACGGCGACGATGTACGACATCTACTACGAGCTCAAGTGCAACAACGACATCATCATCATGAAGATGCTCGACAAGCGCCTACATACAAGTCCCAACAAGCTCTACATCAAGCTACGTCCAAGCTTCATGAGCAAAAGAAAAGACCGTGAGACGAGCACCACCAAGACGGAGCTACGGCTACCACCACCACTTCGGCATCTTTGCCAAGTGCTATCAAGGCATCTTCGCCTTTGGACGTATGGCATCTTCACCTACTTCCCACGAGTTCGCCTACATCGACATCTTCAACAACGAGGCGACCACCTACAAGCGAGGGCAACACTTCCATCTTCGGAAGCCCCTCAAGGAAGATGGCCAAGCATGGGAATTTCCCTTCAGTCATGGAGACGAGCTACGAGGTGCCACATCATATGGGCCTCCAACAACAAGACGGTGACAAGACGGTAGAGCTAGGGCAATACCCTTCTACTACGGCGACGAGCATGAACCTCTTCAACAACATGAAGACGGCGCCCATATTGGACTTATACTCCGAGTCAAGCTAAGTGAGCACACATGAGACCCTCTCTTTGGTCTTGGAGGAGAGTGATGATGTGCCATCTTCGGCCTTCATCCACGGGTACGATTACGACATGATTGAGCATGGAGACATTTGCACCAACATCTCTCCGACACCCACATATGAAGAGGTGCCCCAATTGCCATGTGAGGAGAGCCACTACCCCATGAGTGAGATGAGTGACTCCACCATATATGACATTGAGTGCATTTCCTATGAGAGGATGAGTGTGACCACCACTAGCCCCATACATGAGAGCATGCCACACATCCTATGTGAGGTTGAGAGCCATTTGAGTGACTCCACCAACCATACGAGCGAGAGCATCAAGAGAGAGTGAGTGAGCCACAACACTTAGTGAGTGAGGTGGTTGACACGGCATGTGAGGCCACTATGATTTCTAACAACTTAACCTCTACTCCGAGTGTGTTTTCTTTGGTGTTAGGTCTTCTACATGACGACATGCCTACCCTCGATGAGTCCATCCCTCCAATGGAAAAACCGATGGCCATGGTGGAAGACGATGCACGACCCACATGGTTCCATCAAGATGAAGATGATCACAACTTGATCTTCGACACCTCACAGACAACACATGAGCGATGCTCCAAAGGTAACATAGGTGATGGTGCTTCTCTTGTCCCACTAGTGGACTATCTTACCAATGATTGCTTGCATGATGTTGACACACCTATTCCCATGCTTCATGCTAGTGCAACTTCCTCATGTCATGACTTACCAATTTATGATGAATGTGATGATGAGCATGTTGAGTTGCCTAGTTGTGATGCTATGCTCCATAGGATATCATGTGAAAGTTCTATTGGTCACTTCATGTTTGACAATCCATTGAACTTATCATATGCTATGAGCGAGATCTCCCATATTGCTTCATTTCAATCTCAACATAGTAACTATGCATGCCCCATTAAAATAAATCCCATTTGCACTTATGGCATAGATGACGAGATGATGGTCATTGGCTTTTGTTTTTCATGTGATGATATTGCCATGATTCCTTTACATGATTTGCGCAATTCACCTACTATGTCATGCCATGATCACATAGAACCAAATATGCTTTGTTCTGGATGTTGTCAATATTCTCCATGTGATGTTTCAACTAATGCTCATGAGGAGACCCCCATAGTTTCCTCATACATATTAGGAGATCTTGATGCATTCCATACTTTGCATGATTCCCATAATTGCTTGCACCATATGCATACCATTCATAACAATGCTCTAGATATCACTAGTGATGCATTACACAATTTGAGTCTCCATTATGCTATACATAATAACAAACCTCTCATGATGGATGACATGTTTCTATATCACACATCTCATTTATTTGAGCATTGGATATTTTGTGCTAACCAACACAGGCACGTATGCATCATGATGGATGATGTGTAAATATACCACGCACACACAATTTTCCCTTTGTCTTTGTTTCCATTGCTATTTACATAGGACTTCTTACCAATACAATGATAATACCTTCTTCATATCTTGCTCTCATGCTTGTGCTATGTCATGTGAATTATTCATGCACACTATTTGCACCCATGACATGCTTGCCATGATTCCTCCTAGTACATTGCATCTTCGCACTACTAGCTTGCTTGACTTGATCTCTATGATTTCTTGCTTTGTCGCATCACCCATGTTCCATTCTTACTCGCTTTCTTGGGTTGATGACATATATATTCATGCCTCCCACATGATATATCTTGATCTTTGTCACTTGTCTCCATTAGTTGCACCTCTCATATGCCATTGTAGTGAGTGAACCCATGCTATGCTTATTGATCGTGGAGACTTGGACATATTACTTGTGATGCATGCTTGCTTGTTTAAGCCTATTGTCTTTGGTTATAGTTGCATCATATGCTTTCATACCATACCACACCTTGTCCTTTCTTATGATAAGAATGATGAAAACACTTGTTGGATATCTCGCCCCTCGAATGATAGGTCTTGCATTTGCACTAACCTCATTTGTTTTTCTGAGTGTTTGTCATGTTCTTTCATTTTGAAGGATTCACAAGGCGGTACCATAAAGAGACATTTTGGTTATGTGAAGGCGTACATGATGTGCGACACCAACATTTTTGACATCCTCCTAAAGGTGAACTCCTTCCCTTTGAGCCATCCTCAATTAAGCATATTGGATGGGTCATTCTTTCATTGTTGTTTCCTTCTTGTTGTCTACATGATACATCTTGCGAACGGAGGACCAACATTGGAGATGGACCCTATGGACCTTCAAGTTGAGGAATGCTCGGACTTAGCGGATTCACCACCAGACCACCACTACTACCACGACATTGAGCTATGGTACAACACCACCCATAACAAATTTGCATCTTATGCATGGATTGACTCACATTATGATTGCCTTGTTGCATCTTCCATTTCTATGCCATCCATGATATATGAGCTTGTACACTTCCTTAGCAAATTTGTTGTGATCTTTCTTGATGGCTTATTCATACATTATGATCATATTGCCTACCATCAATTGCATGATCTCATACTCACATTGAGCACCAATTGCCATATTCATGCTATTGATAAACCGTCTCACTATGACATCATTTTGCACCGTGGTTGCATTGATCACATTCACAATACATTTGTGTGAACAATGAATGCTTTTTCTCCCATGAATGCTTTGCATATCATTCTATACCATCTTGATAAGCTTCACGCGCTTTGTCACGAACAATCTTGCCGAACGGACTCATACTTACTTAATGGACACTTTGTGTGCGCTAACCATTGTATTTCCAAGTGTCATTTGTGTTTGCTCTTTTTGCATGTGTACCACTCCGAAGACACCTTGGAGTACTTGGATTGCGCCATGCCTTCCACTTCGTCCAACTACAAGTCCGTCCACGACAACTGTTTCCATGGTGATGAGGTTTCCGATCCGTGGTCGGATCTTTCCCAACGGAGGGGAGATGATACAGAGCATCCGACGATCATCCCCATGTACACTATGACTACTCCCCAAGCCCCAAGTGGACATACGACGAGACCTCAAGCATACGCCATTGCACACAAGGTGAACCCGCTCCTAAATGCTTCCCCTTTCCATTCATGCGAGACATGGTTGCTACCTCATGCAAAGACACTACATGTGCTTAGGAACCGAGGAGACAACCATGGAGATGCTCGAAGCACAGGACAAGTCCACATAGAAGTGGATCAAGAAGTGCCTCAAGTGGAGTCGCCGTGGAGCTAGAGCGGCCGGACATCCGGCAGGAGCCCGGACATCCGGCGCCACCAACCAGAAGAAGACCAGAGAGAGACAGACGCCAGGCGACTCTACAGCGGCCGGACATCCGGCCGACCCCCGGACTTCCGGCACCCCGCGACGGGCCGGACATTCGACGCTTGCCCGGAAATCCGGCGCCCGCTATCCAGAGAGCAGAAGAATCGACCACTCCAGCCCGGACATCCGGCCCGAGGCCCGGACATCCTGCTCTTCGTGAGCCGCCGGACATCCGGCCCCCAGCCCGGACATCCGGCACCTGCCTGTGCGCAGAGAACGGTCCAAGGTCCCATCTATCCCCCCTTTCCACTTACCCCTTCGTGGGCTAACACTATATATAGACCCCCTCCTCCTCCTAGTTAGGGTTAGCAAAGGATTAGCTCATTTAGAGATAGAGCTTTGCTCATCCATATCGGATCTACTCCACGAGAGAGACCGCGGCCTCTACGGAGAAGATCCACCTTGGATTCAAGACCCCTCACGGGAAGATCCCCTCGTGGATTCAAGACCTCCTCACGGAGAAGAATCGGTTACCCTTTGTATCGTCCTTTGTTGATCGTGGATCTTGTATCTCCTCTCGTGTTTCGATGATCTAGCACATGTGTGATTGTTCTTGTTGATTTGAGTGATTCTCTCGTGTTTTCCCTCATGTTTCCCCTTGTGTTCTTCGTGTTCTTAGTTGGGATCTGCTCCTTTAGTGAAAGATCAGTCGTATAGGGTTCCACCCTACATAACTAGGCCTTGTTTATATGGATGAATGTTCCCTTAATTCGCACTTAGCGGATTTAACTATTAAGAAACCATTGGTAGAATAAATGATGTGATTATTCTTGCTAATAGAAATTATGTGCCTGTGGATTTCATTGTGCTTGATATTGAATGCAATCCGTCTTGTCCTATTATATTTGGTAGGCCTTTCCTATGAACCATAGGTGTTATTATTGATATGAAAGAAGGAAACACAAGGTTCCAATTTCCATTAAAGAAATAAATGGAACACTTCCCTGAAAGAGATTAAGCCACCATATGAATCTATTATGAGGGTGACCTATGGGATGAAAACTAAGGATGACAATAATTGAAACTACGCATTACGTCTAACTAGGGGCGTAAAACAATAGCACTTGTTGGGAGGCAACGCAATAATTATCTTATTTTCTTGTTTTCTTTTCTGTTTTTTAGTGTTCACACAATTATGCTACTATTATGATTGTGTTTTTATGTTTTAGTTAGTGTTTGTGCCAAGTAAAGCCTTTGGGATGATTTGGTTGATAGTTGACTTGATTATGTGAAAAAACAAAAACTTTTGCGCCCAGTTCTGGATTTTTTAAAATTCACTAGAATGGGATAAAATTCTGAATTTATTACAAATGATTGATATACAAATTTTCCACGTTGTCCTAATTGTGAAGAATTCTTGGAGTTACATAAGTATTGCGTTTGTTCAGATTACAGACTGCTCTATTTTAGACAGATTCTGTTTTGGTTGCATAGTTTGCTTGTTTTAATGATGCTATGGATTATATTGGGGGGTATAAGTCATGGAGAAGTTAGAATACAGTAGGTATTATGCAATAATAAAATATGAATGGGTTCATAACAGTACCTAGAGTTTATGATTTGCTTGTTATACTAACATATATCACGAGTTTCTATTGAGTTTTGTGTGGTGAAGTTTCCAAGTTTTGGGTGATATCACGATGGATGAAGGAATAAGTGAAGGAAATATGCCCTAGAGGCAATAATAAAGTTGTTATTTATATTTCCTTGTATCATGATAAATGATTATTATTCATGCTAGAATTGTATTAACCGGAAACTTAGTACATGTGTGAATACATCGACAAAACAGAATGTCCCTAGTATGCCTCTACTTGACTAGCTCGTTAATCAAAGATGGCTAAGTTTCCTGACCATAGACATGTGTTGTCATTTGACGAACATGATCACATCATTAGTAGAATGATGTGATGGATAAGACCCATCTGTTAGCTTAGCATGTTGATCGTTCAGTTTTATTGCTATTGCTTTCTTCATGACTTATACATATTCCTTTGACTATGAGATTATGCAACTCCGGAATACCGGAGGAACACCTTGTCTGCTATCAAATGTCACAACGTAACTGGGTGACTATAAAGATGCTCTACATGTGTCTCCGAAGGTGTTTGTTGAGTTGGCATAGATCGAGATTAGGATTTGTCACTCCGTGTATCGAAGAGGTATCTCTGGGCCCTCTCGGTAGTGCACATCACTATAAGCCTTGAAAGCAATGTGACTAATGAGTTAGTTATGGGATGATGCATTACGGAATGAGTAAAGAGACTTGCCGGTAACAAGATTGAACTAGGTATGATGATACCGACGATCGAATCTCGAGAAAGTAACATGTCGATGACAAACGGAATGACGTATGTTGTTTTGCGGTTTGACCGATAAAGATCTTCGTAGAATATGTAGGAGCCAATATGAGCATCCAGGTTCCGCTATTGGTTATTGGTCAAAGATGAGTCTCGGTCATGTCTACATAGTTCTCGAACCCTTAGGGTCCACACGCTTAACGTTCGATGACGATTATGTGATTTGATGATCGAAGTTTGTTCGGAGTCCTGGATGAGATCACGGACATGAAGAGGAGTCTCGAAATGGTCGAGACGTAAATATTGATATATTGGAAGGTTATGTTTGGACACCGGAATGGTTTCGGAAAGGTTCGGACATTTTCCGGAGTATCGAGGGTTACCGGAACCCCCCCGGGGAGTTAATGGGCCTTCATGGGCCCTAGTGGAGAGAGGAGGCGGCGGCCAGGTGGAGGCGCATGCCCCCAAGCCCAAACCTAATTGGACTAGGGTTGGGGGGGGCCTTTCCTTCTTCTCCTCCACCTCTTTCCCCTTCCCCCCTTCTCCGGAAAGGAAAGGAGGGGGGGGGGAAATCCTACTTGGACCGGGAGTCCAAGTAGGACTCCCCCTCGGCGCGCCCCCCCTTGGGCCGGCCACCTCTCCTCCCCCCTTGATATACATGGGAGGGAGGCACCCCAAAGACACACCAAGTCTTCCCTTAGCCGTGTGTGATGCCCCCCTCCATAGTTACACACCTCGGTCATATCGTCGTAGTGCTTAGGCGAAGCCCTACACCGGTAACATCATCATCACCGTCGCCACGCCGTCGTGCTGACGGAACTCTCCCTCGTCCTCAACTGGAACAAGAGCTCGAGGCACGTCATCGAGCTGAACGTGTGCTGAACGCGGAGGTGCCGTACGTTCGGTGCTTGGATCGGTTGGATCACGAAGACGTTCGACTACATCAACCGCGTTACTAAATGCTTCCACTTTCGGTCTACGAGGTTACGTGGACACACTCTCCCCGCTCGTTGCTATGCTTCTCCTAGATAGATCTTGCATGTTTGTAGGAATTTTTTGAAATACTACGGTCCCCAACAGTTGAAAGGTTCGATATAGTTGACTAGAGGGGGGGGGTGAATAGGCAACTAACAATTTTTAGCTTTTCTTTACCAATTTAAACTTTGCATCAAAGTAGGTTGTCTAGATATGCAACTAGGTGAGCAATCTATATGATGCAACAACAACAAGCACACGAGCAAGCAAGGGATATATCATATAAGCTTGCACAAGTAAATGCGCGAGATAACCAAGAGTGGAGCCGGTGAAGACGAGGATGTGTTACCGAAGTTCCTTCCCTTTGAGGGGAATGCGTCTCCGTTGGAGCGGTGTGGAGGCACAATGCTCCCAAGAAGCCACTAGGGCCACCGTATTCTCCTCACGCCCTCACACAATGCGATATGCCGTGATTCCACTATTGGTGCCCTTGGAGGCGGACCGAACCTTTACAAACAAGGTTGGGGCAATCTCCACAACTTAATTGGAGGCTCCCAAGCGACACCACGAAGCTTCACCACAATGGACTATGGCTCATGTGACCTCAACCATCTAGGGTGCTCAAACACCCAAGAGTAACAAGATCCGCAAGGGATTAGTGGGGGGAATCAAATTTCTCTTGGTGGAAGTGTAGATCGGGGCCTTCTCAACCAACCCCGAGCAAATCAACAAGTTTGATTGGCTAGGGAGAGAGATCGGGCGAAAATGGAGCTTGGAGCAACAATGGAGCTTAGGGTTGGAAGAGGTAGTCAACTAGAGGAAGAAGACACCCCTTATATAGTGGAGAACCAAATCCAACCGTTATCCACTTAACCAGCCCGCGACCTGCGGTACTATCGCCCCTGACAAGCGGTACTACCGCAAGGCCACACGGTACTACCGCGAGTGACCGCGGTACTCTGCCTCTGGCGGGGAACTAGGTCAGCTGAAGCAGGTGAGGGCGTGATCTTGCCGCGGTAGCGGTACTACCGCTCCCCCTTGCGGTACTACCGCAAGGCAGGAATGGCCTAGCCTGGGAAGGGCGCGGATGAATAAAAATACATCCGTGCCTACTTCCGCTGAAAATCAATCGATGCAAAAATCCGACACGGTACTACCGCACAGGGCATGCGGTACTACAGGAGCGGATGTAAAAATTACATCCGCCCTACTTCCGCTCATGTAAGCTGTGCGAGCAGGACTCACGGTACTACAGCGCGCGTAGGCGGTCCTGCAGCGTAAGGGCGCAGACGTAAAAAATTACGTCCGCCCCTACAACTGCGTCTTGGTGAGTGCAGTGCGAGGCCACGGTAGTACGGCTCCGTAGGAGCGGTACTACCGCGGGCGCCTACGGTACTACCGCAAAGGCTTGCGGTACTACCGCAGGGGCCTGCGGTACTACCGCTCCGTAGAGCAGTACTACCGCATGCCCCAGAACAGCAACACTTAGGAATCCTTCTTTTTGCATAGAAATGAGGTAAACGGAGAATGCTCCAAAGTGCAAGGGGAAAGGTGGTGTAGAGGAAGAACACGTGTACGTGATGATTCCACCTGAACCTTTCCGAAGCGGACCCCCTCTTAATAGTACGACTTTCCTACGACTCAAATCCACCGAAAAGAAACGTAGAAAAACGCCGTCTTCACTAGTCTTCGAGGTGCACCAAAACGTCTTGTGCCTAGCGATGAAACGTCTGAGAAACTCAAGGCACACGATTAGTCCGCAAAAGCATTGTCATCAATCACCAAAACACCTTAGGGATAAATATGCCCTTACAATCTCCCCCTTTTTGGTGGATTGATGACAATACGGGATTTGCACAAAGGGAAATAATATAGAGCATAAGCAAACCCCTTATCTCTAAAATATAGACGAGCTCCCCCTAGATATGTGCAATCTAGATAGGTGCTTTGGACTGCACGACACACATACTAGGATCAACACTCCCCCTATATTTTATAGACAAGGCATATCTTGCAAAAATAAGACTAACTCTAAGCAAGATAGCAAACTAGATCATAACATAAATATCACAATATATCATAAGCTCACTAAGAAACGATAGAGTGCATATGTCTTACACCATACGAAGGATAAGTCTCACAAGCGCAAACCAAACCAAAGCAAACGAGGTTCAACTGAACAAACGCAAACGAAACACCACGATAAAACGACTCGCAAATCCTACACTCTCTCCCCCTTTGGCATCGAGACGCCAAAAAGGCAGAGAGGACACCTACACACAAGGGGTGGCTCAAGCAGAGTAATCACTCCAACGCTCCTTGTCAGACTCGGCAGCGGGGACGGTCTCCTCGATGTCCTCCTCAGAATCAGTCCACTTGAAGCCTTGCTTAGCCATCCACTCAGCCTCTGGAGTGATGACCTCCTCAGAACCGCTAGAGATGTCCTCTCCAAAGACCCTCATAATCTTCTTGTCGCGACGTCGACTCTCCTTGGAAGCAACGTGAGTCATGTACTGCCCCTTTGCCTGCATGCAGAACAAAGTCTTCATCTTGTCCTTCAGCTTCTTGGCCCACGAGGGCTAAGAGGAGCGAGGGGCAAACCCAGCAGCACGATCCTCACCAGCATCCTCCGCCTCAGCCTCCTCCCCATCAACAACCCTCTGAGCAGCAGTCGCCTCAGAACGAGTAATAGTGTTGGCTCACTTGGGCTTGACACGGAGACTGATGGACTCATGACGAATCCAGTCTGGAGCAAGGAACTCATCACCGGAGAACAGCTTCTCCCAAGTCTTGGAGATCAGCGAAGCAGTGCGGTCCATAGATGGGTACCTTGTGGTTGAACACCGCGAACCGAAGCTCACACCACATGATATGTGAGACATCAAGTGGTTGAGACTGAGACACATGCGCCTCCTCGCACAGGAGCATCATATCCACCAGATAGGCATGTACCTTGTCCTTGTCACCAATGCGAGGGAAAAGAGACTTGCGGAAGATGCGACACATGATGTCCAGAAATGGGCACCCACGTCGTCTTGCCACTGGGAAGTGTCTTCGCAACATAATACTGCTGGAGCCTGTTCTTGCTGGCTGACTCGGGGTTGGCATGAGGGCGAACACCAACGGGTGTGTTGAGCCCCTCATCAGGCACGTGGAGCAAATCCATGAAGTCCTTCCAGGTAGCAGTCAACTGACGTCCATTGGTCATCCAGGTCATCCTTCGATCCTCCCCAGAGTGAAAGTGAACTGAGGCAAAGAACTGACAAATAATCTCAGGGTCATAGTCCAGGTGGAAGGAGATCACATGTTCAATGCCAAACTGCTCCACCAAGTCGTAGCCTCTCCAAAGTAAGCATGGTGCTTGTCCTGCCTCATGTGATTCATGTCAATCCACTTGACATCTACATAGGTGTTTTGCTTGGCCTTGATCACATCCAGGTAGATGAGAGTCTCCTGCTTGGTCCAAAACAGGTCATTGCCTCTGAAGATAGCACGGGTATTCACATACGGGTTGATCTGCCTTCGAGGGATAAACTCAGAAAGAGGTATCTCATCCATGCACTTTGCGGGTTCCTTGTACTTGCTAGCGGAGGACTTGACATTGCGCTTGGGGGCACTGGAGCCCTCTGGAGCTTCATCTTGATTGCGCAGATGCTTGGAGCCAGTGTCACGACTGGGATTAGAAGGGCGAGTAGGAGCACCGGAGCCACCAGCTAAGACACAAAGCAAAAAGCACACACAAAAAGCGAGAAGAATCAATGCAAAGACCTCAGCAAGACAAGGGAAACAAGTAGAAAGCATACGTGGTAATTGCCAAGAAGAAGATTGTAACATCCCAAATTTTCAATTTGGAATGTTATACATAGGTCATCCATGCATATCATATTTTATTGCATCTTCGTTCCGCAATCCTCGAAATCCTAAGCAACTCAAGGACCCTCGGAGAGAGTTGGCGATTTTCCGGTTTTCATATTTGATTTTTATGAAATAGCGAAACGAGGATTTTTGATTTTAATTATTTTTCTCTCCGAAAAATATTTCATAATAAAATAAATGAGGGAAGATAATATGACTTCTCCAAAACAATTGAAATATTGGAGGAAAAATGTTAAAATCATTTGTTTGGTTTTATTTGATTTTTATTTGCGTTAGAAAAATTGCACGTTTTCAAAAATTGCATTTTAGGGCCAAGAAAATGTTCATCTCGTTCTAAATATTTCATTTAGACGGTGAAAATTTGTTTTGGCATTTTTAGTTTTTTATTTTATTTTATAGGATTTTTTTCTG
Organism: Aegilops bicornis; assembly: GCA_021605145.1. Lineage (NCBI taxonomy): Eukaryota > Viridiplantae > Streptophyta > Magnoliopsida > Poales > Poaceae > Aegilops > Aegilops bicornis. The sequence continues at coordinate 455,783,567 of CM038675.1, read as the reverse complement.
TCGGCGGAACTATTATTTAAAAAAGTTTCCTCAGCACTGGGCCTAAGGCCCAGTGAGCAGTTGACCGGCCGACGCCTCCATGCCACATGTGGCCCGGGCCGACTGGACCGAGAGCCGAGGACTCCGCCTCCGCCGCGCCTTGCTCCCTCCTCCAAGTCGCCCCCTCTCTTAAATACCCCGCCACCCCGCCGCAGACCACCACCACCACCACCAACACCCGCCATCGCCGCCTCGAGCTCAGCCGCCACCGTGCCTCCCGCCGCCGCCAGAGCCGCCATGAGCCGCCAGCCGCGCCGCCACCCCGCCACCCCACGCCGCCATCGCGGAACCAGCCGGAGCCGAGCCGAGGTAGCCGCCCCAGTTTTCTAAGAAAAAAACCGTTCGATTTTTTTAGAAAACCCTACTTTTAGTTTTTTTAAATAGATCGGTTTTTCTCCGGTTTATTTATTTAGCGAGCGTTCGCTCGTTCGTTCGTTTTAACGAACGCGTTCTTCATTTAGATCCAGATGACGAATGTTTGTTTGTTAGTCTGTTTGTCAATTTTTCTTTTTCTCAGATTTATTCCGCGATTTTTCTGATCGCGATTTCTGATCCGATCTTAGTTTCTGTTTATCTTTTCGCTCGTTAGTCGGAATCAGGCAATTCAAGCGCCCAGATCTTCGTCTCGAGACCCTCTTTCCGCTTAAACAACTTAAACAAGATTTTGATACTGTAAAATTTGACCCTAGTTCAGATTAGTAAACGGATCTTGTTTCTTTCGCCGTTTGAGTTTTGTTGCTCCGTTTGGGTTGATTCTTTTTGCGAACCGGAGTTCTTAAGTTGAACTTTCTGGTCAACCTCTTTTAGTTGAAGTTTTGCTTGTGCATCTTTGCTTGTTGCTTATGTATGCTATTGTTTGCTTGCGATAGAATTCCCGTAGTGCGAAGCGTGTTACTATGAGTCTCTAGGATTCGCGGATCGTCAGCAAGGCAAGTAACACTTTGATCATACTCTTTTCATACCCAGTTTTTATGCATTAGCTCAATCCTCAAACATTGCATGGTTAGGATGTCATTAACTTGTGGGTTGGGAAGTAGTAGTTGAGGTAGAACCTATTGCCCTGTTACTATCAAACCCTTGGGAGTTACTTCTACGTGTTGCTTATGTTGCTATGCTATGCTCGTAGACGTGGTTTGGTTTGAGTGAATCCATGACAGATGTGAGATTGTTAATTAATGGTTTAATTTAAGGTGGCAACTTTAATACACATCTGGGTGGATTGAGGCACTTGGGGAACCCAGTGTTGTCTGTTTTATTTTTGGAAATCCTGGTACCCGTGTGATCTTCCTATGGACCGCCACCTGTGCTCAAAGGTAATCGAGATTATTCATGCTAGAAACTTCCGTGTGCAGCCACAAGCTACTATGGGCTCTAGCATAGTTGAGTAAGTTACGTGAAGGCTGTTGAAGAGGTAGATCAAGAGGGTAGTGGGTTTTGTAGGTTTGGTATGGTCTACCGGAGTAGATAGTTAATGTTTACGAAAGATCGTGTCTCGGTCATCCGCTTTCTCAAACACCATGTAGTGCGAGAAATCAACGGAGGCGATTGAGTCTTGTGGGGAAAAGTGCGCAGACCTCTGCAGAGTGTACAATCTAATCATGGTTAGCCGTGTCCCCGGTTATGGACAATTTTGAGTATCTAGTACTTAAGTTATCACATGCATCTCATCACTCCTAATTAATATTGTTGGGTTGTTAACTATTTTAATTGGGATTGAGTTGGGGTTATACCTTCTCAATGTTTCAACCACCATGATAGTTAAAATAAAATCTATTCCTTTGTTGTAGGGAAAAATTGGCTTTTCGCAAAACTATAACCATAGAGCTTTCCACCAGCCAAATATGCATGTAGTGATAGTATTATTCTGTTCCTGCTCTATTGTGTTATATTGCCAGCATATTCCATGTGCTGACCCGTTCTCGGTACGCAACGTATTATGTTGCGAGACTTTTAGAACGAGGAGTAAGGTTCGTTAGGTCGTTGCCGTGACTCGGCTATGCCGTTGGAGTTGATGGACTCACTTTATCTTCCAAGCCTTCCGCTGTTATCGCATTAGATGGCCTTAAGCCATATTATTATAATAAGTTCTCTTTTGAGACATTCGATGTAATAAGTGTGTGATTGCATAAATCCTTCGAGTACTATGTGTGTCAGCATTACTGATCCAGGGATGACACTGAAGCATAGAGCTTGACCATCTGAGGTCGGGTCGCTACAAGATGGTATCAGAGCACACGCTGAGTGTAGGACACGACCACTAAGATAAACCATAGGTCACTCTTCTCTACTCAAAACATACTCCACTCCTTTATTCCACTCTTTAGGATGACGGAGATGAAGAACAAGTTTGCACAACCGGATGAAGACACACCTTTTGGACGCCACTTGAAGGAAGTCACTAAGTACTTGAATATTGGAATACCAAACTTCACCGGGACATACAATGCCACCTTACCAGAAGAGGAGCGCTGGATGATTCAAGTACAAGTTCCAGGGAGGACGTTCTCGCCAACTTCTAAACCCATAGAATTTTCTTTCGAAGCACCCACCTGGAGTCTAGGCAAGAGCATGGCAGCCCACATTACCATGGGACGCATTGGAGGAGTCTACAATAGGGAGCTTAAGGACACCATCTATCAAATATGTGGGCGCCGAGACGAGCAATGGGAAGTAATCAGCACCAAGAAGGATAGATCCATTGCAGCTTTCATCCAGGAGCTAAACCAACACATTCGACGTCAAGAGAACCGGGGACAAAGCGCAGACATGATGGAGTTGAAGAAGGCGAAGACCAGGATCATCGAGTTGGATGAAGAACTCAAGTTTACACGCGATGGATATGAGGAGGAAATCAAGACACTCTTTGGAGAAAAACGGCGACCTAGTTAAGAAGATCGGAGTATTCATGGGAGGACCAACAGGAAGAAGAAGACGATGACCCCACTTGCGGGACAACTACATCATCATCGCATTTACACCGATTCCGGCCCAAGTGATGATGACTACGAAGACGAAGTCGGAGCAGACATCATGGAGTCTTCCACCGATCAAAATTTCTAGATGACCACCATATATTAGTAGTATTTTCCCCATGTATCTAATAGTAGTTGAGCACTTTTGCGATAGTCCTAGACCGTTTGTATGCCCTTGCTTGATTGATTGAGTGAAATGATTGTGTTTGCCTCATGTGCATATGGGTAGTGTTTTCTCATTATACCCTTTTTCTATTCTAATCTCTTCCATCTAAACCCATCAGATGCCTCCGAGACGTGACACCGGTTTTGTTTTTCCACCGGAGCTCACCTGGGCTTGATCCAAAGCAGTAATGCTTTGATGCAATTGCTAGTTCAGAACTGTGGCAACAACAACAACAATAACCCACCGCCATTGGACAATTTAGCCCGCTTCGAGGTTACAAATTACCGGTGTTTTCCAAAGAGCACCGAGCCAATAGTTCTTGATGATTGGCTACGCCATATTGGAAGGAGTTAACCACCGCAGGATGCACATATCTGAGAAGGCGACTTTGCCGCACATCAATTGGATGGACCAAAGCCGCATGGTGGGAGAATTGCATGACTACTTTTCCTATAGCCAACGTCACTTGGGACCCGGTTTGACAAGCTTTTCACACGGCCCATGTCTCAACCGGAGCCATGCAGATGAAGAAGCACGAGTTTCGCAACTTACGCCAGGGAACCATATCAGTAGCTCAAGACGTGGATGATTTTAGCAAGTTATCACGCTATGCCCCGATGATGTGGCCACAGATGCACAAGCAGGAGAAGTTTATGGAAGGGCTGAATGATGAGATGAGCATGCAGTTGATGGTGGCAACTTTCAACAACTACCAGGAGTTGGTAGACAAAGCCCTTATGATTGAAGGGAAGCAACAGCAGATTGAGAGCCGTAAGAGGAAGTATGGACAAGGGAAGTATAATTCAGGAGCTCAACAGAAGCCCCGCTTAACCCCGAACTCGGGAGGACTTGTTCATAACCATAGAGGTCACAACCACACCGGAGGAGGATCGCATAACCACAATGGTGCTAAGAATGGAAATGGGAACGGAGTTAATACCAATCAGAATCGCTCCAACCCAGCTACACCTGCCAAAAGAGACCTAAGTCAAGTTACTTGCTTTAAGTGCAGGAAGATAGGGCACTATGCCAATGATTGCCCTGAAGGAAGGAATGGAAACGGAAATGGGAGCGTTGGGAAGAAGCCCAATCCATTCAACAAAGGACAAGTGAACCATGTTAACGTGGAGGAGGTTGAAGAGCAGCCGGACGCGGTAATAGGTAAGTTTTTGGTTAAGTCATTTACCGCTCTTGTTCTTTTCGATACTGGTGCATCACATTCATACATATCAAGGGGATTTGTGGATAAGTTTAAGCTACCAACCCAAGCCCTTAGGACCCCTCTTTTAGTGAGCTCGCCTAGAGCAGAATACGTGGCTAGCCGATGGTGCAACCAGATACCCCTAAGCATTGGCACACATGTTTTTCCGTCTGACCTAATTATCTTGTAGTCGCAAGGATTGGATGTGATATTAGGTATGGATTGGATGTCAAAGTATGGAGGAAGCATTGACTGTGCTATCAAATCAATTTATCTTACCACCCCGGAGGGAAAAAGGATTAAGTATGTATCTAGGCATGTGCCTAGGAGGAGCCAAGTGAATGCCCTCATGGGAGTTATTCAGGAGGAAGTGCCAGTAGTAAAGGATTTTCCGGATGTTTTCCCAGAGGAGTTACCAGGCATGCCACCGGATCGAGAAATCGAGTTTTTGATAGAGTTATTGCCAGGTACAGGGCCAATTTCCAAGAGACCCTATCGGATGCCCGCAAATGATTTGGAGGAAATTAAGAAACAGATCAAGGAGTTGTTGGAGAAAGTTTACATTCGAAGGAGTTCATCACCTTGGGGAGCCCCAGTGCTTTTGGTTGAGAAGAAGGATAAATCCCTAAGGATGGTTGTTGATTACCGAGCCTTGAATGAAGTAACGATAAAGAACAAGTATCCACTACCGATGATCAATGATATGTTTGATCAGCTGCAAGGAGCAAAGGTATTTTCGAAGATTGATCTACGATCGGGATACCATCAGTTGAAGATTCGAGAGAAGGATATACCAAAGACAGCGTTCACCACGCGGTATGGATTATACGAGTATATGGTCATGTCGTTTGGACTGACTAACGCCCTTGCCTATTTCATGAGTATGATGAACAAGGTGTTCATGGAGTATTTGAACAAGTTTGTTGTGGTGTTTATTGATGACATTATGGTATACTCGAAGAACAAAGAGGAGCACAAGGAGCACTTGCGTTTAGTTCTCGAGAAACCTGTGTGGAACACCAGTTATACGCCAAGTTCAGCAAGTGCGAATTTTGGTTGAAGGAAGTTGGATTTCTTGGGCATGTTATATTAGGAGAAGGTATAGCAGTGGACCCCAGCAAGGTTCAGTCCGTCACTGAATGGTTGGCACCCACTTCAGTTGGCGAGATCCACAATTTCCTTGGACTCGCAGGATATTATTGGATATTCATTGAGAATTTTTCCAAGATTGCTAAGCCAATGACTGAATTGCTGAAGAAGGATACTAAGTTTAAATGGACAGAAGATTGCGAGGCAAGTTTTCAGGAGTTGAAGAAACGTTTGACTACAGCCCCAGTGCTAACATTGCGGATATACATAAGGAGTTTCAAGTGTATTGTGACGCCTCACGCAGGACTTGGATGTGTGCTTATGCAGGATCGAAGGTTGTTTCAGTATGCCTCACGACAACTAAAACCCCATGAGTTGAACTATGCCACGCATGATTTGGAGTTAGCAACCGTAGTGCATGCATTGAAGACCGGAGACATTACCTTATTGGGAACCATTGTGATGTGTACACGGATCATAAGAGTTTGAAGTACATTTTCACTAAAAGGAGTTGAACCTTAGGCAGAGGAGATGGTTGGAACTTATAAAGGATTATGACATGAAGTCGCACTATCATCCGTGAAAGGCCAATGTCGAAAGTGACGCTTTGAGCCAGAAGAGTTACGCTAATATCCTTGAAAGTAAGGGATTGTCGAAGGAGTTAGCTGAAGATATCATGGAACTTCGGTTGGAGATTGTTCCAAGAGGTTTCTTTGCAACAATGGAAGTTCAGTCTACATTATTGGACAAGATTCGAGAAGCTCAGATGGAAGACAAAGAGATTGCCGAGATAAAGGAGAAGATGAGCAAAGGAAAGGCCAAAGGTTTTCGTGAGGATGAGCACGACACCTTATGGTTTGAGGACCGCGTTTATGTGCCCAATAACCCAGAGATCAGGAAGTTAATACTTCAGGAGGCTCATGACTCACCATACTCGATACACCCCGGAAACACCAAGATGTACTTGGATTTGAAAGAGCGTTTTTGGTGGACTGGTATGAAGAAGGATATTGCCGAGTATGTAGCCGTATGTGATGTATGTCAGAGAGTGAAGGCAGAACATCGAAGCGGCCAGGATGTACTGACCTATGCCGATACCCGAATGGAAGTGGGATAAACTTGGCATGGACTTTATCATCGGACTACCGGTGACCAAGGCAGGATATGACTCAATATGGGTAGTAGTGGATCGCTTGACCAAACTGGCTCACTTCATCCCAGTGAAAACAACTTATAGAAGTGCAAAGTTGGCCAAGATATATATGTCTAGGATCGTATGTTTGCATGGAGTTCCGAGGACCATCGTATCAGATAGAGGAACACAGTTTATTTCCAAGTTTTGGCATCAGTTACACCAGACCTTGGGTACGAGATTGGAGTTTAGTACAACATTTCACCCGCAGACAGATGGACAGACTGAGAGAGTCAACCAGATTCCGGAGGACATGTTGAGAGCCTGTGCGCTAGATTATGGATCTAGTTGGGATGACAATTTGCCTTACGCAGAGTTCTCCTACAACAATAGCTACCAGGCCAGTTTGAAGATGGCACCGTTCGAAGCTCTGTATGGACGCAGATGCAGAACACCACAGATGTGGGATGAGGTAGGAGACCGTCAGTTGTTTGGACCATACCTGATCAAGGAGTCTGAAGAGAAAGTTAAGCTGATTCGAGATAGACTGAAGATCGCTCAGTCTAGGCAGAAGAGTTATGCAGACACAAAACGCAAGGAGGTAACCTATGAAATTGGAGACAGAGCATATCTGTGAGTATCACCCTTGCGAGGAGTGAAACATTTTGGAGTTAAAGGAAAATTAGCTCCGAGATTTGTAGGACCGTACCGTGTTTTGGAACGGATGGGAGAAGTTGCCTACAAGCTGGAGTTACCTGAAGGATTGTCAGGAGTTCACGATGTGTTCCACGTCTCACAGCTTGAAGAAGTGTCATCTGAGATGGCCGATATACCATTAAGAGATACAAGACTCGGAGGCGATTCGGTTGGACAAGAATTTGACTTATGAGGAGAAGCCAAGAAGATTCTTGACTTTGCCACCGAGTCACCCGCAAAGAAGGTTATTAAGTTTTGCAAAGTTCAGTGGAGCCACCATACCGAGGAGGAAGCCACCTGGGAACGAGAGGATGATATTCACAAAGACCACCCGCACCTATTTTCTAGCCAACCCGAATCTCGAGGACGAGATTCATCTTAAGGGGGGTAGATTTGTAACATCCCAAATTTTCAATTTGGAATGTTATACATAGGTCATCCATGCATATCATATTTTATTGCATCTTCGTTCCACAATCCTCGAAATCCTAAGCAACTCAAGGACCCTCAGAGAGAGTTGGGGATTTTCCGGTTTTCATATTTGATTTTTATCAAATAGCGAAAACGAGGATTTTTTATTTTAATTATTATTCTCTCCGAAAATTATTTCATAATAAAATAAATGAGGGGAGATAATATGACTTCTCCAAAACAATTGAAATATTGGAGGAAAAATGTTAAAACCATTTGTTGGGCTTTATTTGATTTTTATTTGTGTTAGAAAAATTGCACATTTTCAAAAATTGCATTTTAGGGCCAAGAAAATGTTCATCTCGTTCTAAATATTTCATTTAGATGGTGAAAATTTGTTTTGTCATTTTTAGATTTTTATTTTATTTTATAGGATTTTTTTTCTGTCGGCGGAACTATTTAAAAAAGTTTCCCAGCTTGGTAGCCTAAGGCCAGGCGGCAGTAGCCGCCGCCTCCCGTGCTTTCAGGCCTTGCCGACTCGGGCCGAGTCCGAGCGGACTCCGCCTCCGGCGCCTTGCCCCTCCTCCAAGTCGCCGCCTCTCTTAAATACCCCGCCACCCCGCCGCCACACCACCACCACCACCACCCGCCACCGCCGCCCGAGGCAGCTGGAGCCGCCGCCCGAGCCCAGCCGCCGCGCGCCTCCCGCCCGCCGCCAGGAGCCGCCGCCGCCGCCTCCGCCGCCGCCGCCGCCACCCCGCCACCCCGCCCATGTGTGAACCCGCCGGAGCCCCGCCGGAGCCGAGCCGAGGTAGCTGCCCCGCCGCCCCGGTTTTCTGAGAAAAAAACCGTTTGTTTTTTTAGAAAACCCTTGTTTTTGTTTTTTTAAATAGATCGGTTTTTCTCCGGTTTATTTATTTAGCGAGTGTTCGCTCGTTCGTTCGTTTTAACGAACGCGTTCTTCGTTTAGATCCAGATAACGAACGTTCGTTCGTTAGTCTGTTCGTCAATTTTTCTTTTTCTCGGTTTTATTCTGCGATTTTTCTAATCGCGATTTCTGATCCGATCTTAGTTTTTGTTTATCTTTTCGCTCGTTAGTCGGAATCAGGCGATTCAAACGCCCAGATCTTCGTCTCGAGACCCTCTTTCTGCTTAAACAACTTAAACAAGATTTTGATACTGTAAAATTTGACCCTAGTTCAGATTAGTAAACGGATCTTGTTTCTTTCGCCGTTTGAGTTTCGTTGTTCGCTTTGGTTTGATTCTTTTTGCGAACCGGAGTTCTTAAGTTGAACTTTCTGGTCAACCTCTTTTAGTTGAAGTTTTGCTTGTGCATCTTTGCTTGTTGCTTATGTATGCTATTGTTTGCTTGCGATAGAATTCTCGGAGTGCGAAGCGTGTTACTACGAGTCTCTAGGATTCATGGATCGTCAAAGAAGGAAAGTAACACTTTGATCATACTCTTTTCATACCCAGTTTTTATGCATTAGCTCAATCATCAAACATTGCATGGTTAGGATGTCATTAACTTGTGGGTTGGGAAGTAGTAGTTGAGGTAGAACCTATTGCCATGTTACTATCAAACCCTTGGGAGTTACTTCTACGTGTTGCTTATGTTGCTATGCTATGCTCGTAGACGTGGTTGGGTTTGAGTGAATCCATGACAGATGTGAGATTGTTAATAAATGGTTTAATTTAAGGTGGCAACTTTAATACACATCTGGGTGCATTGAGGCACCTGGGGAACCCAAAGGTTGTCTGCTTTTATTTTGGAAATCCTGTGGTACCCGTGTGATCTTCCTATGGACCGCCACCTGTGCTCAAAGGGAATCGAGATTATTCATGCTAGAAACTTCCATGTGCAGCCACAAGCTACTATGGGCTCTAGCATAGTTGAGTAAGTTACGTGAAGCTCTTGAAGATGTAGATCAGCCAGGTAGTGGGTTTTGTAGGTTTGGTATGGTCTACCCGAGTAGAGAGTTAATGTTTACGAAAGATCGTGTCTCGGTCATCCGCTTTCTCAAACACCATGTAGTGCGAGAAATCAACGGAGGCGATCGAGTCTTATGTTGAAAAGTGCGCAAACCTCTTCAGAGTGTACAATATAATAATGGTTAGCCGTGTCCCCGGTTATGGACAATTTGAGTATCTAGTACTTGAGTTATCACATGTATCTCATCACTCCTAATTAATATCGTTGGGTTGTTAACTCCATTAATTGGGATTGAGTTGGGGTTATACCTTCTCAATGTTTCAACCACCGTGATAGTTAAATTAAAATCTATTCCTTTGTTGTAGGAAAAAAATGGCTTTTCGCAAAACTATAACCATAGAGCTTTCCACCAGCCAAATATGCATGTAGTGATAACACTATTCTGTTATTGCTCTATTGTGTTATATTGCCAGCATATTCCATGTGCTGACCCATTCTCGGGCTGCAACGTATTATGTTGCAGACTTTTCAGACGAGGAGTAAGGTTCGTTAGGTCGTTACTGTGCAGCTCAGCTATGTTATTGGAGTTGATGGACTCACTTTATCTTCCAAGCCTTCCGCTGTTATCGCATTAGATGGCCTTAAGCCATATTATTGTAATAAGTTCTCTTTTGAGACATTCGATGTAGTAAGTGTGTGATTGCTACTCTGTTATATATCCTTCGAAATCGTGTGTGTCAAAGATTATCGATCCAGGGATGACACTGAAGCACAGAGACTTGACCATCTGAGGTCGGGTCGCTACAAAGATTGGACAACAACGGTAGTACTGCCAGTCCACGCGGTACTAAAATTTTAGTACCGCTCCTAGTCGCGGTAGTACCGCGTGAAGGCACGGTAGTACTGGGGCTCGGAGCGGTAGTAGGACCTTAGTACCACGGCTCGTGCAGTAGTACCGCACATGACGGGCGATAGTACCGCACGGCGTCAGATCCGAACCACTTTGAATCTGAGAACAACCGCGAAAATGAGGCGGTACTACGGTTGATCAAATCTACCACGGGACAACATATCAAGTATAATTTCTACGCAACACTACTCTCCTACATCTTGCATAGATTTGGCCTAAAATCTCAAGAACACATGCATCTCCCCAAAAACCTAGAGGCAAAGGAACGAGCAAAAGAGAGAGGGATTTGGGGAGAAACCTTGTTCCATGGCAAGAGGAAGTGGTGGGGAACGATCCCACCGGTCGGAATCCGAGGAGAGCGGCCGGAGATGGAGATCCGGCGAGGGTCTCCGGCGTCGTTCTTGAGCAGGAGAGAGAGAGGCGGCGGGGAGAGAAACAGACGAATGGGTATGGGGGAGTTGGAACTCCCCCTTCCCGGGTCTTAACCCCACGCCAAGATTGCCGTCGGTATGTAGTACCGCATCTCATCGCAGTAGTACCGGCGGAAGTACCGCATCAAGCGGTAGTACCGCTCCAAAGCGGCAAGAAAAATTATCGCCACTGGGTGCATAAGTACCGTGCGCTCCATATGCGGTAGTACCATGGCGGGCCGCGGTAGTACCGTGAGCTCAAGAAGATGCATGTTTCAGACGAAAGAGAACATGTCTTTGCAAGGAAACTTCAAGCGAAAAAGACACCACAAGAACACGCACAACACAAAGAAGGAAAAGCAAGAGACAACAAGGACGAACCACGAGACACAACCTCTTCAAGGAGAGGGCGGTGGCCGGAGCCACCTATGTTTGAGTCAATTGGTATGGCACCGCGAAGAATTATCCTTGGGCCCATGACCAAAACTCGTCTTTGAAGCACAAGTACCATTAAAAAATGGCTAATGTGAAAGAGTGGATCAATTTATGCATAATGGGGGGAGGGAGAGTTCATTGAGATAACAACACTCCCCCTATGTCCATGCCTACATCTAAACTAGACAACAAGTTGAGTAGGGTGGGGTGTGCAAGGGTTCAAGCAACATTACTCGAATCAATGATATTTAGCGCATGCCTTAACTCGCGAAATCTTGCTTCATCCAAAGGCTTCGTGAAAATATCTGCAAGGTTATCATGAGTATTGACATAGTTGAGCTCGATCTCCCCTCGCCTAATGTGATCCCGGATGAAGTGATACCGGATCTCAATATGCTTCGCCTTGAAGTGTTGCACCGGGTTGAGAGAAATCTTGATGGCACTTTCATTATCACACCAAAGAGGCACTTTGTCACAAGTGACACCGTAATCCTTTAAAGTTTGCCTTATCCAAAGAATTTGTGCACAACAACTGCCGGCGGCCACATACTCCGCTTCGGTGGACGAGAGAGACACACAACTTTGCTTCTTGGAAGACCAACTCACCAAAGAGCAACCAAGAAATCTGCACCCTCCGGAAGTGGACTTCCTATCCACTTTGTCTCCCGCCCAATCGGAGTCCGAATACCCTACAAGCTTGAAGTTTGCTCCTCTTGGGTACCATAAGCCAAAGTTTGGGGTATGAGCCAAATATCGAAAGATTCGCTTGACGGCCACAAAGTGGCTTTCCTTAGGTGCGGCTTGAAACCGTGCACAAATTCCCACACTCAACATGATATCCAGTCTAGATGAACAAAGGTAAAGCAAGGATCCAATCATGGAACGATATACCTTTTGATCCATCGCTTTACCATTGGGATCAATGTCAAGTTGGCACTTGGTGGGCATTGGAGTGGAAGCCGGCTTGACATCACTTAGCTTGAATCTCTTGAGCATGTCTTGAGTGTATTTGTCTTGGTTGATGAAGGTTCCTTCTCTTCTTTGCTTCACTTCAAACCCGAGAAAGAACTTCAACTCTCCCATGGAAGTCATCTTGAACTTTGAGGTCATGAGAGCGGCAAATTCCTCATTGAAAGCTTTGTTAGGGGAACCAAAGATAATATCATCAACATATAGTTGGCACACAAACAACTCCCCTTTGACCTTGTTAGTAAAAAGAGTGGGGTCGATTAGCCCAACTTCAAATCCACGGTCTTGTAACAACTCGGTAAGGTGGTCAAACCACGCACGTGGGGCTTGTTTAAGGCCATAGAGTGCCTTATCGAGTTGATACACATGATCGAGAACGTAGGATCCTCGAACCCGGGGGGTTGCTTGATATATACCAACTCATTAATAGGACCATTAAGGAAAGCACTTTTCACATCCATTTGTTGCAACTTAAAGTTGTGATTAGAAGCATAAGCAATCAACAAACGAATGGATTCAAGGCGAGCAATGGGAGCAAAGGTTTCACCGTAGTCGGTACCCTCGACTTGGGAGTAGCCTTGTGCCACCAACCTAGCCTTGTTGCGAACAATGGTCCCATGAGAATCTTGCTTGTTCTTGAATATCCACTTGGTTCCAATGACATTGTGGTTCCCCGTTGGCCTTGGCACCAATCTCCACACCTTGTTGTACTCGAAGTTGTTGAGTTCTTCATGCATGGAATTAAGCCAATCAAGATCTTCTAGTGCCTCATATACCTTTTGGGATTCAACACAAGATACAAACACGTGATGTTCACAATAGTTTGCCAATTGTCTACGAGTGCTTACCCCCTTTTGAATGCTCCCAAGCACATTCTTCATGAGATGACCCTTGGTGGAGAGCTTGGAAGCAATCTTGGCAGTACGACGCTCCAATTCCTCCTCGGGGGTGGGACGAGGAGCGGTCACTTGATCATCTTGAGCGCCGTCTTGAGCTTGATCTTGATCTTGGGGAGGCTCTTGATCTTAAACTCGCTCGGAGGAGAGAACTTGACCTTGGGCATCACTTGATGTTACAACACCATCTTGAGATTGATCTTGCCCTTGGACTTGTTCTTGAGGTTGAGGGCCTTCATTTTGTTCTTGACGTGCAGGGCCTTGGGTTGGTGATGGCTCCATTTGAGTGGAGCATTGTCCTTCTCCTTCCGCCACAAGGGGTTCCTCAATGGGTAGGATAAAACCAACTCCCATTCTTCTTATGGCTTGGGGAGGAATTTCATCACCTACATCACAAGTGCCACTTTGCTCCACTTGGGAGCCGTTATTCTCATCAAACTCCATGTTACACATCTCCTCAATAAGTCCTGTGGATTTATTGAGGACACGGTAAGCATGAGAGTTTGTAGCATAACCAACAAATATGCCCTCATAAGCTCTAGTCTCAAATTTAGACAACCGAACACCTTTCTTGAGAATGAAACACTTACACCCGAACACCCGAAAGTACTTGAGGTTGGGCTTGTTACCGGTGAGTATCTCATATGGAGTCTTGTTCAAGCCCTTGCGGAGGTACAACCGATTGGATGCATGACACGCGGTGTTGATGGCTTCGGCCCAAAAGTTGTATGGAGACTTGAACTCCGCCATCACGGTCCTTGCCGCATCCATCAACGTCCGGTTCTTCCTCTCCACTACACCATTTTGTTGAGGGGTGTATGGTGCGGAATATTGATGCTTGATCCCCTCATCACTAAGAAACTCATCCAAGGTGTAGTTCTTGAACTCGGTGCCGTTGTCGCTTCTTATAGTCAAGATCTTTGCATTATGTTGACGTTGGGCTTCATTAGCAAAGTCAATGACGGTTTGTTGGGTCTCGCTCTTCCTCTTGAAGAAATATACCCATGTGTATCTTGAATAGTCATCCACAATCACCAAGCAATACTTTCTACCCCCAAGACTATCAAAGGATGGAGGCCCAAAGAGATCCAAGTGAAGGAGCTCCAAAGGCCTCTTCGAGTAAATGATAGTCGTGGGAGGGTGAGCCTTCTCATGTAGCTTTCCTTCGATACAAGCACTGCAAGCATGATCTTTAGCAAAACTAACAATTGTTAGTCCACGAACGTGGTCCCCCTTGAGAAGACTTTGCAAAGATCTCATATTGACATGGGCTAGACAGCGACGCCAAAGCCATCCCATGTCAACTTTAGCCATTAGGCATGTCGCGGTCTTAGTGGGTCGCTCCGAAAAGTTAATCACATATAGACTGTTCTCGACATGCCCAACAAAGGCTACTTTAATAGTCTTGCTCCACAAGAGGGCCACGTTATCAATATCAAAGGAAGTGGCAAAGCCCATAATTGCAAGTTGACGAACAGAAAGTAAATTGTATGCAAGAGACTCAACAAGCATGACCTTCTCGATTGTGAGATCATGAGAAATGACAACCTTGCCGAGTCCCAATACCTTAGAAGACGAGGGATCACCCCACTCGACATTGGTGGGCATAGATGGAATCTTGTGCACGTCCACCACCAAGTCCTTGCTTCCGGTCATATGATTTGCAGCTCCACTATCGAGCAACCATGATCCCCACCCAAGCAAACACCTACAAGAGATCAATGCTTGGTTTTAGGTACCCATTTTGTAATGGGTCCTTTGATGTTAGTGACAAGGGTCTTAGGAACCCAAATAGACCATTCAATGTACTCATAAGGAGAACCAACAAACTTGGCATAAACATGCCCATCACTAGCACGACACAACACATAAGAGGGGTTAAAGTCGCCGGCTTTGTTGGAAGGAGTGGCATTGCTTCTTCTTCTCCTTGAGTGCACCCTCTCCCTCCTTCACAAAATTTTGCTTGAGAGGA
The DNA here is from genome assembly GCA_021605145.1 of Aegilops bicornis. NCBI lineage: Eukaryota > Viridiplantae > Streptophyta > Magnoliopsida > Poales > Poaceae > Aegilops > Aegilops bicornis. The sequence continues at coordinate 455,768,336 of CM038675.1, read as the reverse complement.
GGAGGTCGTTTGGTCTTGTCATTCTTCTTCTTATTCTTGGGCTTAAAAGCAACCCAATCCCCTCCTTATAACAACTTCCTTTTGATTACTCAAAAGGTCGAGAGATTCTTCTCACCTTGTATGCACGACACAAGGCCTTTCTCAAGTTGTTCGCTCAACATAGCATTCTCCTCAACAAGATGCACATGCTCACAACACGGGTTATTAGCATTTGCATTATCGATTAACACCATATGAGGAAAGGTGGCTTTCTCCTTGGTTAGCTTCACTTGGAGTTGATCATGAGACTCCTTGAGGCTAGCATGAACACTTTTCAAGACCTTGTGAGCCTTGTCAAGTATATCAAACTCCTCCTTGAGTCTAGCAAGATCAACCCCAAGTTTGGCCTTCTCGGAATTTAGCACATGAGATACAACAAGAGCATGATCAAGATCTTTCTTTAATTTAGCATGATCATCGTTGTGTGACTCCTCAAGAGCCAAACAAAGACCACGCTCTTCTTCAAGAGCATTGGGAAGATCCGAAATCTCATCGGCATAGTCACGACTATGCCCCTCCATCTTAGAGATGGTATCTTCGCGAGCCTCGATCATGTCATTGGCTTCACCAAGTTGTTCCAAGAGAGCAACGGCTTCTTGGGTTTACCTTTGAGTTTGTTCATAAAGACTCAAACTCATTCTCCTCCACACTAGATCCCTCATGTTCACAATGCAATCCGTCAAAGAAGGATGATTAATGATGGTAGTTTTGATGTTGGGGGTTACCTTGTTGGTGGCTTTAGCCATGAGGCACTTGGCGGTGATGCTCTCATTGGGTGAGTCGAAGAGTGATACCCGTGGAGTCATCGCAATGGAAACCGAGGCCATGGCAACCGACTCACCATCTTCATCATCATCTTCATCCTCATTGTACTCTTCTTGTACCACCAATGCCTTGGGAGGAGTCTTCTTGGTGAAGTTGTTCTTGTTGGGGAAAGACTTGGCTTTGTCCTTTCAAATGAGCTTGCCACCATTGTCTTCCCTCTTCTCATAAGGGCACTCCGCAACAAAGTGGCTCACATTGCCACAATTATAGCAAGTCCTCACACGTTGCTTGACCCTTGCGCCACTTGAATTGTTCTTTTTGAAGTTGGGCCTTGAGTTCTTCTTGCTCCAAAATTGCCTTGAGGCAAGAGCCATGTGTTCATGATAGGCATACTTTGTATCTTCGGGGTTGCTCTCCTCTTCTTCCTCTTCGTCCTCCTCCTCCACATTAACCTTGGCCTTTAGTGTAAGGTTGGGCTTCTTTACTCGTTGAGACCGTAGCACTGCATTGCCGGCGGTCTTGTCCAAGATGCTCATAGCAACGAACTCATCCAACACTTCACTTGAGGACAAGGTGTGGAAGTCCGACCTTTGACTTAACCATTTAAGGACATGGCTTTGTGGTAAGGCATCATTGCCTTGAGAAATTTGCGCTTGATCCAATTGTCATCCGTGTCCTTGTTTCCATGATCTCGGAGTGAAACCGCGAGTTTGGTTACCCTCCGATAAAGCTCACGAGGTTCTTCATCTTCTTTCATTGCAAACTCATCGGATTCATCTTGCAGCACTTCATAGTTTGAGCGTTTTATGATTGCACTTCCCTGGTAGAGAGAAACAACTTGGTGCCAAGCATCTTTGGCCATGGGGTAGGGCCGGAGATGAGGAAGATCTTCAGGTGGAATGGCTTCTTGGATGATGAAGAGAGCATTCTCATTGAATTGATTGTCCACGGCTTCTCTAGGAGTGAAGTTGCTTCGGTCATGCGGATAGAACCCTTCTTCAATGATTCTCCAAAGATTAGTATTCACATGATTTAAATGACGCTTAAAGTGATAGACCCAAGAATCAAAGTCCACATTCTTCTCAATCTTAGGGGCAGGGCCGACATGATTCAAATGAGTGGAAGGAAGAGGTCCACCATAGATAAGTGGAGGTTCCACATGGGCAAAGATGATGGTGCCATTTTTACCACTAGAAGAAGGAGCTTTCTCGCTAGTAGCTTCCCCCTTGTCTGAGTTAGCATCCGTCACCTTGTTAGCGGGATCACCCACTTTCAACGGTGTGGCGGAAAGTTTAAGCCCTTCTATGAACTTATTAAACATGCTTTCAACCTCGGTCGTCATGGAGGTCTTCAATGTGTCCAAAGCCACATTGAATTCCTCACGAGACCGTGGTTCCCCATCGTCAGAGAGCGAGAATGGATTCGCACCGAGTGCTCCTCCGCACCGCTCACGGTGTCAACCATACTCTTCGGACGGTAAAGTCCTTAATAAAGAGACGAGGCTCTGATACCAATTGAAAGGATTGATATAGTTGACTAGAGGGGGGTGAATAGGCAACTAACAATTTTTAGCTTTTCTTTACCAATTTAAACTTTGCATCAAAGTAGGTTGTCTAGATATGCAACTAGGTGAGCAACCTATATGATGCAACAACAACAAGCGCACGAGCAAGCAAGGGATATAACACAAATAAGCTTGCACAAGTAAAGGCACGAGATAACCAAGAGTGGAGCCGGTGAAGACGAGGATGTGTTACCGAAGTTCCTTCCCTTTAAGGGGAAGTACGTCTCCATTGGAGCGGTGTGGAGGCACAATGCTCCCCAAGAAGCCACTAGGGCCACCGTATTCTCCTCATGCCCTCACACAATGCGAGATGCCGTGATTCCACTATTGGTGCCCTTGGAGGCGGCGACCGAACTTTACAAACAAGGTTGGGGCAATCTCCACAACTTAATTGGAGGCTCCCAACGACACCATGAAGCTTCACCACAATGGACTATGGCTCCGCGGTGAGCTCAACCATCTAGGGTTCTCAAACACCCAAGAGTAACAAGATCCGCAAGGGATTAGTGGGGGGAATCAAATTTCTCTTGGTGGAAGTGTAGATCGGGGCCTTCTCAACCAATGCCGAGCAAATCAACAAGTTTGATTGGCTAGGGAGAGATCGGGCGAAAATGGAGCTTGGAGCAACAATGGAGCTTAGGGTTGGAAGAGGTAGTCAACTAGAGGAAGAAGACACCCTTATATAGTGGAGAACCAAATCCAACCGTTATCCACTTAACCAGCCCATGACCATGCGGTACTACCGCCTCGACAAGCGGTACTACCGCTGCTACTGGCAGGAACTAGGTCAGCTCAAGACAGAGGCCGAGGCGATGCATCTGCCACAGTGCGGTACTACTGCTCCCCCTTGCGGTACTACTGCAAGGCAGGAATGGCCTAGCCTGGGAAGGGCGCGGATGAATAAAAATACATCCGTGCCTACTTCCGCTAAAAATCAATCAATGTAAAAATCCGACACGGTACTACCACACATGGCATGCGGTACTACCGCGCAGGGAGTGGATTTAAAAAATTACATCCGCCTTACTTCATTATGTAATCGTTGCATCAGACTCACTTGATTATCACGCATGGGGCGGTAGATTATCAGAGGGCGCGGACGTAAAAATTACGTCCGCCTACAGCCACACGAAAGCAATGAGTTCGGTTCGAGGCTACCAGGTAGTACGGTTCAGAGGAGCGGTACTATCATGAAGCGCCACGGTATTATCAAGAAAGGCTTGCGGTACTACCGCAGGGGCTTGTGGTACTACCGCTCCGTAGAGCAGTACTACTGCATGCCCCAGAAGAGCAACACTTAGGAATCCTTCTTTTTGCATAGAAATGAGGTAAATGGAGAATGCTCCAAAGTGCAAGGGGAAAGGTGGTGTAGAGGAAGAAAACGTGTACGTGATGATTCCACCCGAACCTTTCCGAAGCGGACCCCCTCTTAATAGTATGGCTTTCCTACGACTCAAATCCACCGAAAAGAAACGTAGAAAAACTCCATCTTCACTAGTCTTCGAGGGGCACCAAAACGTCTTGTGCCTAGCGATGAAACGTCTGAGAAACTCAAGGCACATGGTTAGTACGCAAAAGCATTGTCATCAATCATCAAAACACCTTAGGGATAAATATGCCCTTACAACAGTGGTATCAGAGCCAGGTCTATGCGTAGATGTTATATGCACGAGTAGAACACAATGAGTTGTGGGCGATAATAGTCATATTGCTTACCAGCAACATCTTACTTTGATTCGGCGGTATTGTTGGATGAAGCGACACAAACCAACATTACATGACCACGTTCATGAGACTGGTTCTATCGACTTGCTTCGCACACAGGTGGCTAGCGGGTGTCTGTTTCTCCAACTTTAGTTGAATCGAGTTTGACTACGCCCGGTCCTTGTTGAAGGTTAAAATATCACACTTGACGAAAAATCATGGTGGTTTTGATGCGTAGGTAAGAACGGTTCTTGCTAGAAGCCCATAACATCCACGTAAAACTTGCAACAACAAAGTAGAGGACGTCTAACTTGTTTTTGCAGGGCTTGCTGTGATGTGATATGGTCAAGACGTGATGAGATATAAATTGTTGTATGAGATGATCATGTTTTGTAACAGTTATCTAAGAATCGGCAGGAACCATATGGTTGTCGCTTTATTGTATGAAATGCAATCGCCATGTAATTGCTTTACTTTATCACTAAGCGGTAGCGATAGTCGTAGAAGCAATAGTTGACGCGACGACAACGATGCTGCGATGGAGATCAAGGTGTCAAGCCGGTGATGATGGTGATCATGACGGTGCTTTGGAGATGGAGATCAAAGGCACAAGATGATGATGGCCATATCATATCACTTATTTTGATTGCATGTGATGTTTATCCTTTATGCATCTTATTTTGCTTAGTACGACAGTAGCATTATAAGATGATCTCCCACTAAATTTTAAGGTATAAGTGTTCTCCCTGAGTATGCACCGTTGCTACAGTTTGTCGTGCCGAGACACCACGTGATGATCGGGTGTGATAAGCTCTACGTTCACATATAACGGGTGCAAGCCAGTTTTGCACACGCAGAATACTCGGGTTAAACTTGATGAGCCCAGCATACGTAGATATGGCCTCGGAACACTGAGACCGAAAAGTCGAGCGTGAATCATATAGTAGATATGTAACATCCCAAAATTGGAATGTTATATTAAATAGATAGTTCAGATTGTTTGCTTGATTATGATGAGTGAAATTTGAAACTTTTTGAAAGTTAAATGAGAGGGAATAAAAGGACTTTCCCAAACTTTCATTTTGCATTTATGATCTCCGTGAATTCAAATTCTTTTCAAATACAAATCCCTAGAGAGAAGATGACATGACTTCTTCCATTTAAATAAATGAAAAGGGTTTTTGAAAATATTTGAATTTCATTTGGAAATATTTTCCAACTCAGAAACTTTATGCAACTCAATGATTTTCACGAGAGAAGATAAAATGACTTCTTCAAATTATATGAAATATGAGTTGGAAGTTTCAAAGATTTCAAATTTAAAGCCCCTTTGAAATTATTTTCAATTTGGAGTTATTTGGGTTTTATTCAAACTATTGTTCTTCAAAAATAAAATATATGGAAATTAGGGTAAAATGATTCCCTACATAAAATTGGAGAGAAATAAATTTGAAATCATTTTGGTATTTTTAAAATGATTTTTATGAGGTTTTATTGCAACAGTAGCACTCTTTGCTTTATTTAAATTTTTGTGTATTTAAAACATAAAAGAGGCTAGCTAACTCACCTCCAGGAGGCTCCCCCGATTCGGTCTTCGTCGGCCGTCCGATCTGGCCATCTAGGATGTCTGAGCCGTCGGATCTTTACCTCGTTAGACCCGATTTCACCTCGCGGTGGTTCTTGTCATCCAATGATCGGTGGGCTCGCCAGGTTTATTGGCTGGGTCGATCGATCTCGGGTGGAAAAGGCTTTTGCCCAATCCTCAAGACGTGCTCGGCTCCCAATCTCGGTCGCGGGTTGCTGCCACAGCCCCACACCCGCACCAACCCTAGCTCGCACACATCTCCCCTCCTCCTCGACAATGCCCGCACCTCCTCCCTCGTTCCTGCTTTCGTCCGGGATAGGCCGCGCCGCATCCCTTCCCCCTTCCTCCTCCTTCCTCCTTCCCATCGGGCGCCGACGAGGGGCCTCTCAGATGGACGGCCGGGCTTCAAACCAGGGGTAGAGAAGGTGGAGGGCCAAGAAGCCCGGTGGGGTGGAGCAGCTGGGGGCCAAGAAAGCCGGCGGCGGCCGGGCGGCCATGGAGAGGGCCGATGCGGCGGGCCGTGGGCGGTGGCGGCCAAGGCCAGGAGGACGAGGTTGCATCCATCGGCGAGAAGCGGCCGATCCACTGCTGCCGCCACCGCTCACATCCTTCCCTAATTTCTTTGGTTTCTCGATCAGCAGAAGAAGCAGCGTTTGCATGGACGCGGCGGCGCGACGGCTTCTGTGCACGGATCCCTTCGTCCGCCTCCATCCTCCACCTCTCCGGTCGCCTTACTGCAACGGTGAGCTCTCCCTTTCCCCGACTACTCTCCTCTCTCATATCACATCGATCGAATCGGACCCTGATTTCTTTTTACATTGAGCATTGCAGCTCCTTCCTACCTTCCATGGACGAGAGCTCGACGGAGACACCGGCCCAGCCCGACCATGGCCACGACTACCCCACGCACAAGGTCCCTTCTCGCCCCGCACCTTCTTCCATGGTTCAAGACGCTACATACACCGGCCGCTGTTGTTTGTCAAATTCATTCCACTGAAGCCATCTACTGGCCCACCAACCCGCCTGTAAAGGTAGTTATTGTGAATTGATGTTCGTGACCGAGGCCGAGGCTAGAGGCGAGGGCACGCAGGTCGGCGGCATGTGCTGAGGAGAGATGAGGAAGGCGGCGGTGGCTGCGGTGTACACGAGAGCGAGGTGTCCTGCCCGTAAAGGTAGTTACAAGTGAATTGATGTTCATATGAACTTCAATGCTGTGGACGCTTTTATTAGATCTGAGTTGCAATCCTCAATTTTTTAGGTTTGAGTAGCAATGCTCCTGCTCTACTAGCTATGACATTTTCCATGTTTTTTCTTCTAATATCGTATAGCCTCCATGCTTATGGGTTCAACTTGACAAGCTTTTTTCATCTTACATCCTGTTTTAAGCTCTGTTGATGGTTGATTTTTGCCATGTTTATGGAGGGTGAGGACGCCAAGTACTAGGAGAAGGATCAGTTTAGCAAGTACAGGCTGTAATTCTCTCATGATTATGGGTAGATGCCTCCTTTATTTAGTTACTAGAGTTGTTCACTATTGAATATGCAAATTCAGCATCCTTTATATAATGGGATCTTATGAACTTTTTTTGAAGGTTGCTGAGAAGCGCAACCTTTTGATCTTCGAGAACCGCAAGTTTGCTGACATTGAAAACACATTCATTATGCAAGACGAATGGTGAGAAATGTGCTATTCCCTATCCTTCCATTCTATTTGCATATTCGCGTAGTGTGCTTAGTTTTTTTCCTTTCAAGATGAATATTCTACACATGAGAGCAATATACTTGGTATTATTGATGCTCATATAATTCCTAGACCTGGAATTGTTGATGGCTTGAGGCTTAAAGTATGTTATGTGTTGCATACCTAATAAATATTAGCAAGTTAATGTTGCAGCTTGATGATCTTTGTGATAACTTCTCCTTTTTCTGTTTGTTAATATCCACTTGGAACTGAGCAGCCATGATCCGTATTTCCTAATGTACTCGCATAGTTAGATATCATATTATATATTTTTCCTTACTTGAAATTTCTGCTATGTAAAGCTAGGTTGTCTTTGATTTGTTGTGTGTTAGGTATTGAACAGACTGGCTTGTTTGGCTAACCTTCCTTTCCTTTTATTTTGCAGGCTCTAGAATCACTAAGGTTGCTCCTTCTCTATTCCTTTGCTCCTTCCGCCGTGAGGTGCAGGTGCCGCTCCGCAAGGTGCTCGAGCTCCCCGAGGTCTACATGAGCGCCTGCAGGTGGGACGAGCTGCCCTACGCGCGCGTGGCGTCCACGGCCATGCGCCAGTACAAGGAGGCGTCCTGGATGTGCTTCTTTCTTCTGGTAATCCACGCTTTTTAGCTTTTTTTTGCATTTCTTATGAGTTTTATGATGTCACGCCTCTACAATTGATGGTATGTGCTTTCTTTTGCTTGGTTAATTTTGGTGTGTGTTTTCTGGCGCTAGATCATGGGGTCGGTGACGGCGGCCGGAAGCCAGGAGGGCTGGCCGAGGAAGAGGGTGAGGACGTGGGATTGAAGAGGGTATGTTCCTGGTTTCATCACCACACTAATTAGCCATTTATCTACTGATATTTTATCACGTCTGTGTTGAGGATGTCTTTACATGCAAATCACAGTTTCCCACACTTAGCTATGCTGTTTTGTCATGTTTTCTCCAGGTTCCTATGCATATTGTTCATTGCAAGGGTAAAGCATTGTCAGCACTGTATTGATGTCGTCAAGTCATGTAGACTAATTGCAGAACAAATCTATACTTTCATTGGGACTAAAAGTGAAAACGATAATTGGGACCAAAACTATGCATTTCTATGAAGTAATAAATATGCAAAAGGATTATCCATGGGATGGAGCAGAGGCAGGCGTGGGCATAAGGAGCAAAGAAGGGCAGAATGATGCTCGCTTGCCGAGCGTTGGCCCTCGGATGAATTCGACGCCTGAGTTGAGCTAACGAGCCCCATGGTTGGTATCTCCTCTTACCTCCAGATCCACTATTGCTCATTCCCCTCCTCTCCATATTTCTTTCTTCTTGCTTGAAAGTCTCTTCCATGTAGATCATTGCAAAGTAGTTTATGGCTTAGTATATCACTGTAGGTTCCTTACACCGTCCAAATTCAGTGTTTCTGTATTTTTGTCGATGCAAGCCTATTCTTCGACTATAAAATAGCAGGGATTTCTTTTCTTATCAATTCTAATCCCTTTGTGATGAATTGCAGGTTTGCTATCAATCTCTCAAAAAGGAAAAACAACATTACTTTGTTCTTGGGAGAAACTTCACGTAGAGTTGCTACCTTGACAGAGATAAATATGCGATCAAGGATATATTCAGTGGTTTTTCAGGAAAATACTTGGAGGATATTTTTGCAGGTTCATCTCTTGCATTATTGCTTTATCATGGTGTATTCGTCCCTTATCCAAGAAAGGGCCTTCTTCATGTTTGCAGATAGTTTGGTGCTCTCATGGTTATTTTGTTGAGATTGTCCTTCATTTCATTATTTGGGAACCATCTCCTGCAGCTCGACTCTTGTCTAGCTGCTGCCCTTATGGTGATTGATTAATGGTGTATGTTTTTCTATTAGTTTCTCTGTATGCCAATGTCTGAATTATATCTTGGCGTTGTACATTTGGCAGGCCTTGGATTCCCTGAGATGCGCTATTCGTAGGCATGCATTTTCTAATAAAATTATGGCAATCAATTTGAACAAGTAATTTATCTAGCTACAACAACCTATTGTTTATGTTCCTTGCTTTCGCAAATAGTAGTTTATAGTCTATATCCGCCAAATATTTACACATTAGCTGAGCCAAGTAAGATGCCATACTTTAGTGATGGGTTTGTTATCGTTTCATGTTGGTTAGCCATGATAAATCTAATTTCTCGAGTAGTAGATGATTCATGTCAGGTTTCTTTTAGAGATCGAAATATGGGTTGACTCTGAAATAACTAGTATGGCGTCGATTCGGCATAGGTAGTAGAAAGCATACTAATCCCATTTACATACTACGCAAAACTGAATGGCCTTCTAAAGCTCTGAAACTACTATTTGTTGTGTAATATGTATCCCCTTTTCATACTTTGTATATGCTTTCTCCTTAGTAGGCAAAAGTACATGAGAACGATGGTCTACAGTATATGAATTGCACTAAAATATATGCAGGTTTTGTGCCAGACTAACTGTCACTATTGTATTTCAGGTGCTTCTTACGTAACTTCGTATATTTTGTCGGCTCTTCTCATTTCCCATAAACCACTTAGTCTGCAGGTCTCCCACTACTTTAGTGATCTAAGCGCTCTTATATTTCTTTACAGATGGAGTACTGTCTTTAGAGGTTTTGTCCAAACTACTTGCTCTCTGACTTGCCTTTTGAAACAAAGTTTTCCTAGGATTGCCTTTTTACATATGGTTAAGCTCAATATGGCTACCTATGTACACATATGAAGGTTCTTTTTGGACTATTCAAATCTTGTGGAGAAATTTCCAATTTGTTGCCTTGCTATGGTGTGCCATCGCCATGTTTTTTTCAGGAAAATGGAATGTGCAAGCTTCTTCCTTGATTAGTCAAATACTAGCTTTGTCTTAAAGACAGTCCCCATCTATGTCCCGGGTCTTCTTTTGTATGAATTTCATATTCATTGGAATATGAGAATACACTGTCATGATGGACAAGTCCACCAACGCATTTCCATGGGATTTAGAAAAATATATGTGAACTTGCATACATTTTCTAAATTTCTGTCTTTTCTCATCCATGCTCCCCGGTAGACAAATAGTAGGTTGAATGTAAGTGAATATTCATTTGTGTTCAAATCTCTATGAAGTGTGCATCGTGCTTCTATTTTTTGCAATATGTTTCAGAGTATGTGATTTAATTTTCCTGCTTTCACTTTGTTACATTATTATGTACTTCATTCTTAGCTTTGCTTTTGGAAGCAATATACAAGTTGTAATTACCATAAAGATCCGAACCGGTAACTCGACCTTGACCAAGCAACAATCCACTTACATTGCTTTATTTCCCTCATAAACACACTCGAGTTGGGAGAAGAAAAGGATGTGAAGAAAAAGATAGATAGTATTCTGCTCTGAAGCTAAAACTTTTTTGGGAATTTAAATACACGAGGATCTAAATTGTTAACGTAAGTACTTGCTGAACAAAAGATTACAGAAAAATACACATATTTTCTGCGCAACATGGTTTTTGAAGGACTTTGTGATGTCAAATTTGAATGTGTGTTCATCTCATTGTAGAAGACAAGCCACCATTATTTTTTATTAAAAGGAGTTAAATTTGTTATAATATGTGCTCGCCCACAACTAAAATAACTAAACCGTGGATTTTATTTTCAACGAAAACATGGTTTTAGCGGGTCTCTGCGCCATTTGGCGCAACGGGTCAACTAGTTTTATTTGACGTTAGAAAAATGTTCATGTTGTAGAAAATCGTCTTCCGAAAATTTTGATATATTATATGCCTACATAATTTTTTTTTCATTTTTTCATTTTATTTTTTTCTTTGTTTGTGTTTAAAAAAAAGGATCCGCGTGCCGACTGGGCCGGCCCAGCCAAAGCCAGGCCACGGCCCAGCTCCGCCTTCCCCAAGCTCGGGACGAAGTCCCGAGCCAGTACGCGCCGCCGCCGTCCCATGGCCGGACTCCGCGCCGCCCTTGCCCCTTCCGCACGCCATCGCCCCTCCCTCTTATAAATTTGGCCCGCTCCAGCCCCTCTCTCCTCTTCCCCGCCTCTCGCCGCGCCGCTGCACCTCCCGCATCTCGCCGCTGCCGCTTCTTTGCCGTCATTGCTTTCGCCGCCGTCTTGCATCGCCTAAGCGCCGCCGCTTGCCAGCGCCCGCCCCATGCAGCCATCGCCCGCACCTGGCCGGAGCCGCCGCCGCCGTTTGCCCGACCTCGCCGGAGTTTGGATTGACCGGAGTGTGACGAGTAGAACTATCAGGAGTTATGAGTGCGAATCATCTTCATCAACAGTACGAGGCAAGTTCACACTTTGATCATATCCCTTCATTACCCAGTTTTTATGAATTAGTCTTATCCCTCAAACATTTCATGGTTAGGATTTGATAACATTTGGGTATTGGGAAGTAGTTGATGAGGTAGGAACCTATTGTCTTGCATTCAAACCTTGGGAGTTACTTTTACGTTATGCTCATACTGCTATGCTATGCTCGTAGACGTGGATTGGTTTGAGAGAATTCATGAAAGATGCGAGAGATTATTGTTAACGAAGGTTTAACTTAAGGTGGCTACTTTAATACACATATGGGTGGATTGGTAGGGGCACCCTAGGGATATACTAGTGGACTTGCCCGGACACCTGGGGATATACCAGTGTTGTCCTAGGAGATCCCGGGGTTATACCGTGTGATCCTCCTATGGTCCGCCACCCAGGCTCAAAGGGATCATAAGATTGTTCATGCTAGAAACTTCCGTGTGCAGCCACAAGCTATTATGGGCTCTAGCATAGTTGAGTATGTTGCATGACCTCTTCCAGTGGTAGGCTAGCAGATGTAGGGGATGTAGGTTGGTACTGTTTACCCGGGGTTAGAGTTAATGCTTCTGAAAGACTGTGTCTCGGTCATCCGTTTCTCAAACACCATGTAGTGCGAGAAATCCAACGTAGGAGATCGAGTCTTATGGGGAAAAGTGCGCAAACCTCTGCAGAGTGTACAAACTAATCATTATTAGCCGTGTCCCCGGTTATGGACATTTTGAGTATCTGGTTCTTGGATTATCATGTTGATCTCATCACTCTAAATTAATTTGTTGGGTTGTTAATGATTACTTTTAATTGGGATTGAGATGGGGGTACCATTCTCAATGTTTCAACCACCATGATAGTTAAATAAAATATATTCCTTTGTTGTAGGAAAAAACTGGCTGTTCTCAAAAACATTATAACCATAGAGCCTCCACCAGCCATATATGCATGTAGTGATAGTTATTATTCATCATTATCCTATGGTGTGAATTTGCCAGTACATTCAATGTACTGACCCTTTGTGGCTGCAACGTCTCATGTTGCAGGAATTCTTACGACAAGTAAGTGATACGTTAGGGTTACGATTTCTACACTCAACTTTGCCGTTGATGTTCGGAATCCCCAACCTTATTGTTACTTCTGCTATATGGATTGAGGTAATAGTATTTACATTACTTTATACATGTGATTTACCTCTGTTATAAATCCTCAAGTACTGTGTGTATCAGCATACCGATCCAGGGATGGCACTTAAGCACAGAGACTTGACCGTCTGAGGTCAGGTCGCTACAAGATGGTATCAGAGCACATGTTGACTGTAGGACGTGACCCCTAGAAACTGGCAAACCCATAGGAAAGATTTTTCTCTACAAACTTCATTTTCAAAAGATCTTTTACCTCTCTTCTCTTCTGAGCTTATTCAAATATTCCCTTTTAGTGAGACTATACTCCTTTCCCCTTTTGACCACACGAAGATTCGGCTGATGAGACCACTCCAAGAAGGACAAGATATCAGACAACTAAGACCACTTCGGAATGAAGAGGATTTTACTGTGCATTATAGTAATGGAAACTACGACGGTTGAAGACTCCGAAGATTAGGAGAATGTGAAGGCTCTGAAGAATTTCCAGATTTGTATGACCTAGGAAGGCTACCCTTATGGAACTTGTCAGACCATTGAAGCTGTCAATACCCGAGATCAAGGTGTGCCAGAGAAAGACCGGAACATGGAGAGTTAAGAACTCAAAGTTTTGTCAGGAAAACCCTAAGGCAGGAGATATCAACTATGGAATGATAGCTCATGGAAATAACAAGAGCAGAAACACGGCTATCCATGATGTTATTGCCCGCTTATGCTATTGTCACCGTGCTGAGTTAAGCATGCATTTCTTCGGAAGGATTGGATGGTAGAAGGCTGATGGAGCACCTATCAGCAAGGGATGAAGTTTTAACCTTAGTTGATGTATCACCAGGATCTGGAGTGTTACATCAAGAAGTTTAGGATGGACCTGCAAGAAACCGTATTTGATAAGGAAGCATTTCGTGAAGAACTCAGGACCGAGAAACTGAAAGTAGCCAAGCTGGAGGAGCAAAACCTCGAGATACCGGAGATTCGTCAGGAACTGAAGGACAGTGGGACCATGATTCATGCTAAGGATGTTGAAACCCATAAGTTTGGAATGCAACTCCAGAATATTAAAGGATGTCACGAGAGACTTCGCGTCAATAGAAATGGCCTGGCAGAAGAATTTGAGAAGGACAAGCACGATCGGAAGAAAGCCATCGGAGACATGAACAAGACTTGAAGAGTTTGGTGACTTTGAAGATTTATTGACCTTTAAAAGACCAAACCCCTGTCATACACTTACGTTAGATGCGACGTTTGTGAGCTGTCATTTGTTTTTTGTTTTTTCGACAGCCACAATAAAATCTGTCTTTTCAAAACTATTGTTTACAATTGTGTGTATCCCTCTCTATCTCTCTTATCTCACCCCAAACCCATGGACCCAATAGAGGATGAATGGAGATGAACTCATGTTTCCTGGACTGATAAGTCAATTGGAGACGGACGGATGGGTTCAGAACATGGAGGATCACATGAAGAATAACCCTATAGTCGGAAAGGATATGACCCAGCATGCTCTTCAGTGTTTTGAAAGAGGTGCCGCTACTTGGTGGAGGATGTACCAAACCCTCAATGAATGGCAAGGAGCAACCACTTGGAAAGAATTTAAGTTGACTTTGCCAAAGACTCGGTTTGTGTCCCAGAAATTGAAGCCTTATGGAAAGGATATGAAGAAAACTGGTGCATGCAAGCTTTGTGGAAAAATAGGACACGACCATAAAGAACACAAGGATGAATGCCCTCATTGTGAAGAAAGTCACCCAGCTGAAGAATGCCCAACTAGGCAGATCACTTGTTTCTTGTGTGAAGGGACTACCCACTACCCTGCTCAGTGTCACATTTATCCCATGGTACAAAGAACCATCCAGCAGAAGAAAGAAGTAATGAAAGGAGCCCTCATGGAAGAACCTGTGATGAAGGAAGAGGTGGATGACACACCCGAAGAAGACCCAATTAAACTATGCACTAAGTCATGCTATTCATGTGGAGAAGAGGGACACATCTCCCACAATTGTCTGAATGGGGATCTAGTAGAATTCCTGACAGAGGAAGTAGAGTATGACCCACAGGAAATAGAAGCCTTGATTGGAATGGAAAAGTTCAGGAAGAGAAGTAGATTGGATACCAGGAAGGACCTGAGTCATATCACCTGTTTCAGGTGCAAGGAGTCAGGGCACTACTTCAGCAGTTGCCCAAAAAGGAAGCCGAGGACCCAAGGAGGCTATGTAATCACAAGGAAACCTTGAGACTTGTCAGGAGTAATATGTTTTCGTTGTAAACGAAGCAGGGCACTTTGCCATAGATTGTCCCAAGGAGAAGGAGACTTGTGATAATTAGTTGTGTCTATGAGAAGTATAGTAGTAGTAGTAGGGAGAACATTTCTTTATTATTGAGGTGCTGAGTTGAGGCATGTAATGGAAATGCAGGAGATTGTAATAATTTGAGAATCAATAAAGCATCATTGGTACTGATTTGGATTTTATGAGTTGTTACTCTATGAAGAAAGATTTTGACCATTTTCGAGGATATGAGAAATATGGTCTATGGAAGAAGAGGTGCATTTTAAGGGTGGTAGAACCCTATGAGGACCCTTGACCCCTGGAAAAGATAATGATATTCCACGGAGTGGACGTTGGACAAGATAAGTACGATTTTTACCTCGATATGTGGGATACCCCCAAAAATATGAAGGGATGAAGTACTATTGGATATAAAGGGGGTAGAATGTTGGTAATATGAAGTAATTGTAACTCCATGATGAGTTTGAGTAATCCCGTCTCACTTGGTACCAATAGAAGGAAGAGAGACAGTACAATTGGATGAACTTAAGAATGCTAGGAAGCTGGATGTTGGAATAATGATCAGTTGCCCTGATAATGAATTTAAGGTTTATAAGTGATGAGATGGGCCATAACCCACATGCCCCAGGACCTGCCAAGAAGCAAGCACATTCTTGCTGAAGGAAAAACCCTGGAAGAGGATATGCCTTTATCAATAGACGATCTTATAGGAGTTTACGCAAACCTGGGAGATGTGAAGGAACGATAGATGTTTGTTTGGCTTGCAGAATCAATGGATTTATCCGAACTTGGTTCGTTGACAAGAGAAATTCTGCAATGCTTGTGAGGATGACCGAGTGTTAGAATGCGAGATTCGCTAAACCATATACAAGGAAATGATTTGGGTGCGGGATGGATTGATCGCCATACCGACTTACTCTTATTCGCCTTCCTGTATGGGATGGTAAATCTGAGTGACTTGCCTATAGTAGAGAGACGATGATCAAAACCTTGTTTAAACCTTAGAATGGTATGACAATCTTCCCTTATACAAGGCGGTTGTTGCCAACCGTAGGTTATACGGTGAGGATGAAGCCCAGACCCATTTTCTGCAGGAGAAACCATAAATTGCTGACCTCCATGAGATATCGATAGTTGTTTAGTATTGGCGCCAGACCCGTCAGCTCAGAAGACCCAGTCACAAAAGAACCTTACTAAGATGAAATGGACACAAGAATTTAGGAAAAAGGTTATGCCACTACCGGAAGAGCCCAGAGAAGGATTTTTTCCCGAAGATCTGAGAAGATCGACACTGCCAACAAAAAGGATGGAGTATATAAGTTTTGATGGAACCGTAACCATGCTTCTAAGGGTGGTAGCGCCAGAGACCCTAGAGACGATCGATGGATTTTGAGAAGACCCCCAAACCTAACCTATTTCTTTCTAGCCTCTCCGAATCTCGAGGGCGAGATTCATTTTAAGGGTGGTAGGTTTGTAACATCCCAAAATTGGAATGTTATATTAAATAGATAGTTTGGATTGTTTGCTTGATTGTGATGAGTGAAATTGAGTGAAATTCGAAACTTTTTGAAAGTTAAATGAGAGGGAATAAAAGGACTTTCACAAACTTTTATTTTGCATTTATGATCTCCGTGAATTCAAATTCTTTTCAAATACAAATCCCTAGAGAGAAGATGACATGACTTCTTCCATTTAAATAAATGAGAAGGGTTTTTGAAAATATTTGAATTTCATTTGGAAATATTTTCCAACTCAGAAACTTTATGCAACTCAATGATTTTCACGAGAGAAGATAAAATGACTTCTTAAAATTATATGAAATATGAGTTGGAAGTTTTAAATATTTCAAATTTAAAGCCCCTTTGAAATTATTTTCAATTTGGAGTTATTTGGGTTTTATTCAAATAACTTTTCTTCAAAAATAAAAGATATGGAAATTAGAGTAAAATGATTCCCCACAATAGAAATAAATTTGAAATCATTTTGGTATTTTTAAAATGATTTTTGTGAGGTTTTATTGCAACAGTAGCACTCTTTGCTTTATTTAAAATTTTGTGTATTTTATTTGACGTTAGAAAAATGTTCATGTTGTAGAAAATCATTTCTGAAAATTTTGATATATTATATGCCTATATACTATTTTCTTTTCATTTTTTCATTTTATTTTTTTCTTTGTGCGTGTTTAAAAAAAGAGGATCCGCGTGCCGACTGGGCCGACCAGTAAAGCACGGCCACGGCTTCGCCTTCCCAAGCTCGGGGCCGAAGTCCTGGCGAATCTGCACGCCGTCGTCCCATGGCCGGACTCCGCGCCGCCCTTGCCCCTTCCGCACGCCATCGCCCCTCCCTCTTATAAATTTGGCCCGCTCCAGCCCCTCTCTCCTCTTCCCCGCCTCTCGCCCGGCCTTGCACCTCCGCATCTCACTTGCTGCCGCTTCTTTGCCGCCCATTGTGACATCGCCTAAGCGCCGGCCTTGACCCAGTGCCCCACCCCACGCAGCCGCCACTCGCACCTCGCTAGTGCCACCGCCGCCGTCTGCCCAACCTCGCCAGAGTTTGGATTGACCCGAGTGTGACGAGTAGAACTATCGGGAGTTATGAGTGCGAATCATCTTCATCAACAGTACGAGGCAAGTTCACACTTTGATCATATCCCTTCATTACCCAGTTTTATGCATTAGTCTTATCCCTCAAACATTGCATGATTAGGAATTGATAACATTTGGGTATTGGGAAGTAGTTGATGAGGTAGGAACTTATTGTCTTGTATTCAAACCTTGGGAGTTACTTTTACGTTATGCTCATACTGCTATGCTATGCTCGTAGACGTGGATTAGTTTGAGAGAATTCATGAAAGATGTGAGAGATTATTGTTAACTAAGGTTTAACTTAAGGTGGCTACTTTAATACACATCTGAGTGGATTGGTAGGGGCACCCTGGGGATATACAAGTGGACTTGCCCGGACACCTGGGGATATACCAGTGTTGTCCTAGGAGATCCCGAGGTTATACCGTGTGATCCTCCTATGGTCCGCCACCCAGGCTCAAAGGGATCATAAAATTATTCATGCTAGAAACTTCCGTGTGCAGTCACAAGCTATTATGGACTCTAGCATAGTTGAGTATGTTGCATGACCTCTTCCAGTGGTAGGCTAGCAGATGTAGGGGATGTAGGTTGGTACTGTCTACCCGGGGTTAGAGTTAATGCTTCTGAAAGACTGTGCCTCGGTCATTCATTTCTTCAACGCCATGTAGTATGAGAAATCCAACGGAGGAGATCGAGTCTTGTGGGGAAAAGTGCGCAAACCTCTGCAGAGTGTACAAACTAATCATGATTAGCCGTGTGCCCGGTTATGGACATTTTGAGTATCTGGTTCTTGGATTATCATGTTGATCTCATCACTCTAAATTAATTTGTCGGGATGTTAATGATTACTTTTAATTGGGACTGAGATGGGGGTACCATTCTCAATGTTTCAACCGCCATGATAGTTAAATAAAGTATATTCCTATGTTGTAGGGAAAAACTAGCTTTTCGCAAAAACATTATAACCATAGAGCCTCCACCAGCCATGTATGCATGTAGTGATAGTTATTATTCATCATTATCCTATGGTGTGAATTTGCCAGTACATTCAATGTACTGACCCTTTGTGGCTGCAACGTCTCATGTTGCAGGAATTCTTACGACGAGTAAGTGATACGTTAGGGTTACGATTTCTACACTCAACTTTGCCGTTGGTGTTGATGGGAATCCACAACCTTATTGTTACTTCCGCTATATGGATTGAGGTAATAGTATTTACGTTACTTTATACATGTGATTTACCTCTGTTATAAATCCACAAGTACTGTGTGTGTCAGCATACCGATCCAGGGATGACACTTAAGCACAGAGACTTGACCCTCTGAGGTCGGGTCGCTACAAGATATGATCAACATAGTGATGTTCACCATTGAAAACTACTCCATCACATGTGATGATCGGACATGGTTTAGTTGATATGGATCACGTGATCATTTAGATGACTAGAGGGATGTCTATCTAAGTGGGAGTTCTTAAGTAATATGATTAACTGAACTTTAATTTATCATGAACTTAGTCCTGATAATATTTGCATATCTATGTTGTAGATCAATAGCTTGTGATGTAGCTCCCCGTTTATTTTTTGATATGTTCCTAGAGAAAAATAAGTTGAAAGATGATAGTAGCAATGATGAGGACTGGGTCCGTGATCTGAGGGCTATCATCATTGCTGCACAGAAGAATTATGTCCTTGATGCACCGCTAGGTGACGGACCTATTGCAAGAGTAGATACAGACGTTATGAACGTTTGGCAAAGCTCGATATGATGACTACTTGATAGTTTAGTGCACCATGATTTACGGCTTAGAACCGGGACTTCGAAAACGTTTTCAACGCCATGGAGCATATAAGATGTTCCAAGAGCTGAAATTGGTATTTCAGACTCATGCCCGAGTCGAGAGGTATGAGACCTCTGACAAGTATTTTGCCTACAAGATGGACGAGAATAGCTGAACTAGTGAGCATGCGCTCAGAATGTCTCGGTACTACAATCGCTTGAATCAAGTGGGAGTTAATCTTCCAGATAAGATAGTGATTGACAGAGTTCTCTAGTCACTATCACCAAGTTACTAGAACTTCGTGATGAACTATAATATGCAAGGGATAACGGAACGATTCCCGACTCCTCGCGATCTTTGAAGTCGTGAAGGTAGAAATCAAGAAAAAGCATCAGGTGTTGATGGTTGACAAGACCACTAGTTTCAAGTAGAAGGGCAAGGGAAAGAAAGGGAACTTCAAAAAGAATGGCAAGCAAGTTGTTACTCCCGTGAAGAAGCCCAAGCTAGACCTAAGCCTGAAACTAAGTGCTTCTACCGCAAAGGGAATGGTCACTGGAAGCGGAACTACCCCAAATATTTGGCGGATAAGAAGGATGGCAAAGTGAAAGGTATATTTGATATACATGTTATTGATGTGTACCTTACTAATGCTCGTAGTAGCGCCTGGGTATTTGATACTGGTTCTATTGCTCATATTTGCAACTCGAAACAGGGGCTACGGATTAAGTGAAGATTGTCTAAGGACGAGGTGATGATGCACGTGGGAAATGGTTCCAAAGTCGATGTGATCGTCGTCGGCACGCTACCTCTACATCTACCTTCGGGATTAGTTTTAGACCTGAATAATTGTTATTTGGTGCCAACGTTAAGCATGAACATTATATCTGGATCTTGTTTGATGCAAGACGGTTATTCATTTAAATCGAGAATAATGGTTGTTCTATTTATATGAGTAATATCTTTTATGGTCATGCACCCTTGATGAGTGGTCTATTTTTGTTGAATCTCGATTGTAGTGATACACATATTCATAATATTGAAGTCAAAAGATGCAAGGTTAATAATGATAGTGCAACTTATTTGTGGCACTGCCGTTTAGGTCATATTGATGTTAAGCGCATGAAGAAAGTCCATGTTGATGGACTTTTGGAATCACTTGATTATGAATCACTTGATGCTTGCGAACCATGCCTCATGGGCAACATGACTAAGACTCCATTCTCCGGAACAATGAAGCGAGCAACAGACTTGTTGGAAATAATACATACTGATGTATGCGGTCTGATGAGTGTTGAGGCTCGCGGCGGGTATCGTTATTTTCTGACCTTCACAGATGATTTGAGAAGATATGGGTATATCTACTTGATGAAACATAAGTCTGAAACATTGGAAAAGTTCAAAGAATTTTAGAGTGAAGTAGAAAATCATCGTAACAAGAAAATAAAGTTTCTACGATCTGATCGTGGAGGTGAATATTTGAGTTATGAGTTTGGTCTTCATTTGAAACAATGTGGAATAGTTTCGCAACTCATGCCACCTGGAACACCACAATGTAATGGTGTGTTTGAACGTCATATTCACACTTTATTAGATATGGTGCGATCTATGATGTCTCTTACTGATTTACCGCTACCGTTTTGGGGTTATGCTTTAGAGATGGCTGCATTCACGTTAAATAGGGCACCATCTAAATCCGTTGAGGTGACACCATATGAACTGTGGTTTGGTAAGAAACCCAAGTTGTCATTTCTTAAAGTTTGGGGTTACGATGCTTATGTGAAAAAGCTTCAGCTTGATAAGCTCAAATCCAAATCAGAGAAGTGTGTCTTCATAGGATACCCTAAAGAAACTGTTGGGTACACCTTCTATCACAGATCCGAAGGCAAGATCTTTGTTGCTAAGAATGGATCCTTTCTAGAGAAGGAGTTTCTCTCGAAAGAAGTGAGTGGGAGGAAAGTAGAACTTGATGTGGTAATTGTACCTCTCCCGAATTGGAAAGTAGTTCATCACAGAAATCAGTTCGAGTGATTCCTACACCAATTAGTGAGGAAGCTAATGATGACGATCATGAAACTTCAAATCAAGTTACTACTGAACCTCGTAGGTCAAGCAGAGTAAGATCCGCACTAGAATGGTACGGTAATCCTGTTCTGGAGGTCATGTTACTTGACCATGACGAACCTACGAACTATGAGGAAGCGATGATGAGCCCAGATTCTGCGAAATGGCTTGAAGCCATGAAATCTGAGATGGGATCCATGTATGAGAATTAAGTATGGACTTTGGTTGACATGCCCGATGATCGGCAAGCCATAGAGAATAAATGGATCTTCAAGAAGAAGACTGACGCTGATGGTAATGTTACTGTCTACAAAGCTCGACTTGTTGCGGAAGGTTTTTGACAAGTTCAAGGAGTTGACTACAATGAGACCTTCTCACCCGTAGCGATGTTTAAGTCTGTCTGAATCATGTTAGCAATTGCCGCATTTTACGATTATGAAATTTGGCAATGGATGTCAAAACTGCATTCCTTAATGGATATATGAAAGAAGAGTTGTATATGATGCAACCAGAAGGTTTTGTCGATCCAAAAGGTGCTAACAAAGTGTGCAAGCTCCAGTGATCCATTTATGGACTGGTGCAAGCCTCTCAGAGTTGGAATATACGCTTTGACGGTGTGATCAAAGCATATGGTTTTATCTGCACTTTTGGAGAAGCCTGTATTTACAAGAAAGTGAGTGGGAGCTCTGTAGCATTTCGATATTATATGTGGATGACATATTGTTGATCGGAAATGATCTTGAATTCTGAATAGCATAAAAGGATACTTGAATACGAAATTTTCAATGGAAGACATCGGTGAAGCTGCTTATATATTGGGCATCAAGATCTACAGAGATAGATCAAGACGCTTAATTGGACTTTGACAAAGCACATACCTTGATAAAGTTTTGAAGAAGTTCAAAATGGATCAGTCAAAGAAAGGGTTCTTGCCTGTGTTACAAGGTGTGAAGTTGAGTAAAGACTCAAAACCCGACCACGACAGAAAATAGAAAGAGAATGAAAAGTCATTCCCTATGCCTCAGTCATAGGTTCTCTAAAGTATGCTATGCTATGTACTAGACCTATTGTGTACCTCACCATGAGTTTGGCAAGAGGGTACAATAGTGATCCAGGAGTGGATCACCGGACAGCGGTCAAAATTATCCTTAGTGGAATAAGGACATGTTTCTCGATTATTGAGGTGACCAAAGTTCATCGTAAAGGGTTACGTCGATGCAAGCTTTGACACTGATCCAGATGACTCTAAGTCTCAATTTGGATACATATTGAAAGTGGGAGCGATTAGCTAGAGTAGCTCCATACAGAGCATTGTAGACATAGAAAATTAGCAAAATACATACGACTCTGAATGTGGCAGACCCGTTGACTAAAATTCTCTCAAAGCAAAACATAATCACTCTAGTAAACCCTTTGGGTATTAGTCACATGGAGATGTGAACTAATCACATAAAGATGTGAACTATTCACTGGTGCGCGTCGGTCCTAAACAAACGGTTTTTTACCCCTTTCCGCGACGGCATTTGGAACCGGCACCAAGTGAGTGTGTGCGATAGGGTGTCCTTCCCACACGACCCAAAAATCATCGGGGATAGGCCCTCTTGGGACCCAGGCTGGGGCCATGTGCGATCAGGTGAGGCATCGAAACCCAATCATTTCCGTAGGTATGTACATCCCACACGGTAATCCGAGAAAATCATTTCCGTAGGTATGTACATCCCACACGGTAATCTGAGAAAATCATTTCCGTAGGTATGTACATCCCACACGGTGAATCCCAGAAAAACATTTCCGTTCGTATGTATATCACACACAGTCAATCCAAGGAATACGTTTCCGTTCTTATGTACATCCCACACAGTCAATCCAGGGAAAACGTTTCCATTCGGACATAAATCCCACACAGTTTTATGTGTAGGCTCGTGTGTGAAAGGTGTAACTATCACAGACGGTCTTCCTTGGTTAACTGTTTGCTTTTATCAACTATATCACACACGATTTGATGAACAAAACTATGTGGCATTGGGCTATCAACGCAAGCGCTTTTACTGCTAGAACCGTTTGCAAAGGTCCATGACACATTTAGCAGATTTATTGGTTTACAATTAATAATTACAGTATTACGCAAATTCACATTTCATATCGAACAGCTATTTGCCAATTTCATATCAGGCACATAAATATATTATAACATCACAGTACGGTAGCTACATGAAAACAAAGACAAGACAACATATAGCTAGTTCAACTTCATAAGAACAATATATTCATTTCCGTAATCGAGATCATCCAGGCTCGTCTTATCCACCTCTGCTTTCAGTTCAGTAAGAACCCCATTTGCACGGGCCAACTGGGAAAGTACCTCCTTCGCCAACACCATCTTAGCAAAGTCTGATTTAAAAATCTGAGCTCATTCTCCACCTTTAACTTTTTATCCCGCATCTTGAAATATGCTTCAGCGTTGAAAAGACTTTCTGTAAGCCTATGTGTGTTCACTTCCTCATACATGCTCCAGAGCTTCGTTTGGCACATCTTCAAAGACTCTGGCCACTCTTAATCAACCCACTCCAAGTAAGAACACTTCCGTTCATCCTATAATATTTAAAACTAGATCAGTAACAATTGTAGGGGAAATGGGTTTATAGCAATATAGAAAATCACCAATGCTTATTTTGAAAAACTGAAGAAACATGTTAATTATGACATATCTTCTCAAAAGGATCAATGTGCAAATGAAATAACTGGTACCAAGACAACAACCAAATTCTGGAACATTAGAAGCTATAATTAACTACAATGACGCTACAAGTTCTTACTCATGTACAATAAATAACAAATTGAACATTTTATGAGGAAGGTAAATATAACTGCAACAACATAGCGACAGTGTTTGGATGACAGCAAATTGATACTAACAGGTGTGTACATGCACAAATTTAGTAACATAGAACTAATAGCACTAAGGTCGTCCACTATGTATGCCTCTTACGGCCTTCAAATTTTTTCCTACGTTTAACGTGCACTAATATAACTGTCATGTGAAAATTTGGTAAATTTCAGGGGTCATTTGACCTTTTAAAGACATTTAAGTGATTTTCTAACCATTTATTGACTGTAATTCAAATTTGAACTACATCTACATGCAACGCCTAACCATAACGGTTTGAAAAATAATATTTTTGTGTACTTGTGTGCGAGTTAATTCCATGTGCAGTAAATTAGAAGGAATTTTCAAACATATTGGTGTCAAGGCATGGGCACATGCATGGAGTGCATGCCATGTCATTTTAATTCCAAAAATAAAAAATGATCGAAAAAACCTGAAACCTTGCTTGATTTAATGTCATGCCACCAAGATGATGTGGTAAAGAAATTGGCATGTTTGACGAAAGTTTGGACACACACCCCTCACAAACCGGAGTAACTCGCTAGAAGGTTCGTGGTTCCGAGAGGGAACAATGCATGTTTGATGACGAACGGGAGATAGCTTCCTCTTACAACCTTGAAATTTTTTCTACGTCTAACGTGCAGTACTACAACTTTAATGTGAAAATTTGGAAAATTCTAGGGGTCATTTGACCTTACAAAGACATTTAAAGTGATTTTCTAACCATTTAATGACCGTAATTCAAATTTGAACTACATCTACATGCAACGCCTAACCAAAACGGTTTGAAAAATCATATCTGTGTACTTGTGTACGAGTTAATTCCATGTGCAGTAAATTAGAAAGAATTTTCAAACATATTGGTCGCACGACATGGACACATGCATACATATGCATGGAGTGACATGGCATTTTAATTCAAAAAAAAATAAATAGAAAAATGATCAGAAACACATGAAACCTTGGTTGATGTAATCTCAGCCACCAAGATGATGTGGTAAAGAAATTGACACGTTTGACGAATGTTTGGACACACGCCCCTCACAAACCGGAGCAACTCACTAGAAGGTTCATGGTTCCGAGAGGGAACAATGCATGTTTGATGACGAACGGGAGATAGCTTCCTCTTACGGCCTTCAATTTTTTTCCTACGTTTAACGTCCAACTGTCATGTGAAAATTTGGTAAATTTCAGGGGTCATTTGACCTTATAAAGACATTTAAGTGATTTTCTAACCATTTAATGACCGTAATTCAAATTTGAACTACATCTACATACAACGCCTAACCAAAACGGTTTGAAAAATCATATTTTTGTTTACTTGTGTGCGAGTTAATTCCATGTGTAGTAAATTCGAAGGAATTTTCAAACATATTGGTGTCAAGGCATGGGCACGTGCATGGAGTGCATGCCATGGCATTTAATTCCAAAAAAAATTAAAAAATGATCAGAAAAACATGGAACCTTGCTTGATTTAATGTCATGCCCTGTTTGACGAAAGTTTGGACACACACCCCTCACAAACCGGAGCAACTCACTAGAAGATTCGTGGTTCCGAGAGACAACAATGCATGTTTGCTGACAGACGGGAGATAGCTTCCTCTTACGGCCTTCAAATTTTTTCCTACGTTTAACGTGCACTAATACAACTGTCATGTGAAAATTTGAAAATTTTCAGGGGTCATTTGACCTTTTAAAGACATTTAAGTTATTTTATAACCATTTAATGACCATAATTCAAATTTGAACTACATCTACATGCAAGCTCAT
Source organism: Aegilops bicornis (assembly GCA_021605145.1). Taxonomy (NCBI): domain Eukaryota; kingdom Viridiplantae; phylum Streptophyta; class Magnoliopsida; order Poales; family Poaceae; genus Aegilops; species Aegilops bicornis. Next base: position 455,742,175 of record CM038675.1, on the reverse strand, counting down.
CCTCCGCTGTTCCATCGCCGTTCCCATCTTTTGGGATGTCCACCTTGTATATGTTGTATGAAGAGGTGGCCTTCCAGTGCCCTGTAGGCGCTGGTTCTTGGTCGTCTCCAACATCATCGTCCATACCGTCGATGTCTTCGGAGTCAAAGTCGAGCATGTCGGTTAAATCATTGACAGTGGCTACAAAGTGGGTGGTGGGTGGGCGTTGAATTTCTTCGTCGTCCGCATCCCAACCTTCCTGACCGTAGTCCGCCAGGCTCTCTGATAAAGAGAGAGACTTTAGTGAATTCAGGATGTCGCCAAAGGGCGAGTCTTTGAAAGATGTCCGCGACAGTTGAACTCCATGACCGGCGCCAATCGGATTCGATTGGCCGGGCGTGGAGGTTCGGAGTCCGGAGAGGTGTCCGCACCTTGGAGTCACGGATTCGCAGCGACAGGGATGGTGTTCGGCTCAATCGCCGTAGAGATCGTAGCCCCCGAGGCGGTGTCCAGCCACTCGTCCTCGATCGGCGGAGTCAGCTCCGAGCTAAGGGTCGGAGCGGACGCTGGTACGGCCTCCAGGGCACTGTTCGGCGGCAGAGCTAGATCGTGCCCATCAAGACAGTGCGGTGCGCTTGGCTGTGGCTTGAATCCGTCGAAGATTAAGTCTCCGCGGATGTCGGCCGTGTAGTACAAACTCCCAAATCTGACCTGATGGCTTGGCGAAGCTTTCGATCTGCTTCCAGATGGCCAAGTGAATTGCCCAGATGCAAAGCCGCCGAATCACGAAGATCTGTCCGAGGAGAAAAGTCTCACCCTGGACCGCGTCGTTGTTGATGATCAAGGAGCCATCGGGCCTAAGGATGATGACACAGAGGAACTCTCAATGAAAGCACCAATGTCGGTGTCAAACCGCGGATCTCGGGTAGGGGGTCCCGAATCAAGGCGTCTAGGCGGATTGTAACAGGAGACAAGGGACACGATGTTTTTACCTGTGTTCGGCCCTCTCGATGGAGGTAAAACCCTACTCCGCTTGATTAATATTGATGATATGGGTAGTACAAGAGTGGATCTACCACGAGATCGAGAGGCTAAACCCTAGAAGCTAGCCTATGGTATGATTGTTGTTCGTCCCAAGGACTAAAACCCTCCGGTTTATATAGACACCGGATAGGGTTAGGGTTACACAGAGTCGGTTACAATGGTAGGAGATCTATATATCCGTATCGCCAAGCTTGCCTTCCATGCCAAGGAAAGTCCCATCCGGAGACGGGACGAAGTCTTGAATCTCGTATCTTCATAGTCCAGGAGTCCGGCTAACGGTGATAGTTCGGCTATCCGGACACCCCCTAATCCAGGACTCCCTCAGCGGCCTTCCTGAATTTTCCAGTGCTCCTTTAAAGAAACAATTCAACTAGCGACCCCTAAGTCCCAAGGAGGAAGACAGTGTGGAAATAAAAAGGTTGGTTAGCAAGGTCAGATTGCTAGCCCATACTGAGCTTTCAATAATCAAGGGGCTATTGCAATAAAGAGGTGCGTCCAACCTCTCCAATCCAGAGTAACTCCCTTATGGTGTTACAACGGAGAAGATGACGCGACCCGTTACAGATGTAAGGGTCCGGATACCCCTGCTGAACTGGCCACAATCTTGGCCGATCTGTATAAGGGTCAAAAAGAAGATTTCCTCCGCTTAAACTGTCGGGAAGGCTATTACATCTACAACCCTATTGAATGGGTAAGACTTCGATTATCCGTGTTGCTTTATTGCTGTCATGGCATGCTAATCCAATTTGTTCTGTGTTAAAACAGTCATGGCGGAAGATGATCGAGGAGTTCAATGTCCTGCTCCACAGCCAGAGGATCATGATCGTGAGGGAGACCCTGGCTTTCGCGAGGATCCGGATATATACATAGAGTTTGATGATGGGGTATTTTATCAAGCGAGCCTTGACGGCTCAGAAGTGGCTATCACCGCAGACTACCCCCACCTCTATCCCTTCTGCATCGTAAGTATCCGGAGGGCTATGAAAAGGGAAACCCTACTTGTACCTTTGTCCATTATACTGACCCAGACTTTAATAGGATCGGTGCTCGACAGACTGTACCTCCTCAAGGGCGGCCCCTACGCAGGGTAGTCGTTCAAAATGAAAGGGGATCAGAAGCACTGCAGAAACCTCATCATCTTCCAAGAGGTATGTCCGCTCAATACATGCCTGGGCATGAGTCCGGATTTTTTAAAGTCTCTCTTTATCCTTGATGTCAGGAGAAACACGCGGCAGATGGTGGGAAAACGCTTTGTTAGCCGAATGTCCGCCAATCCAGTGTCGGACTCGTCAACTAGGATGAGAACCGATGCAATGCCCGTTCCGTCGCCTCATGAGGATTCAGACGACGTATATGTCACGAATTTCGAAGTGGAGACCGTGATGAATCACCGTCGGTTGAAAGAGGGAATGCACGCTCCGGCCTTTTCCGAGCAAGATTTTTCTGCACGCAGCTCGGTGGATGCATATATCCAAGCCGCCCGACACGGTTGCCGGAGTCACTCAGTTGTTCTCAAAGGATGTACAGGTACAAGTTTATGCAATTTTAATAGTAGTATGCCAGTAGCCCCCCAGACTTGAAGCGGTGAGGCAAACCGATTTAAGGATCGATATGACCCGCAGGTTCTCAAAGAGAAGAACACTATGCTATCCCAGGAGCTGAAGATAAATCAGACGCAGCTAAATGCCATCACCGCCGAACTGGCGGAAATGAAAAAAAATTCAATGAGCGCGTCCGGGAAGAAAAAACATGAGCATCAAAAAGACAAACAATCCGAAAAGATAGAGAGCTTAAAGGCTCAGTTATCGGCCGCTCAGAAAGAAAATGAGAAGCTGAAGGGCGGCATGTTCGGTATGTCTTCCTTTCTTTTTTTGTTTAAAACCACACTAGGGGCTCATGTTTAATACATAATTTGGAACGTCATGACTCTGTTGCTGCAGGTCTGTTAACTGGCCAGCTGGAAAAAGAAGTATCCGAATTTCAAGGCGACGTGCTGAAGGAACTATCCGTGGTACATGCTCGGGTCCGGAAAGCCATGAAGAGCATGGTGAAGGCATTATGGCCCTCTGATACCCCTCCAGACAGTATGGAGGGCTTGGCAAACCTGTTCAAAGGTGCCCGGCGCCGGTTTGAGCTATGGAAGACATCCGCCTGTTGTGAAGGTGCACGAGAAACTTGGGCCATGGTGAAAACACGGTTCACCAAGCTAGATCCAAATCATATGGCTCGTGTGGGACCACAGGGACCAGACGGGAAAGAAATTCTAGTGAATTTGGTGTATGACCAAGTAATCATAGCTGCTAAGTATTCGCAGGAAGATTGTAGGTTAGACAGTCTTATAGATGGAATAGATAAGGAATAGGTATTTGATTTAATGTATTAATGTACGTTATGATCGACCTATACCTTTATCCGAACATGTGAAAAGTTTTTCATCGCAGGCTTTCGTCTTTAACCTCCAAACCAAAGTGGTGGAGTGTTTCCGGATACTATTTGGAATGGAAAGAAGCATTCACTATGTCCGGAAACCAGGAAACCCGGTCATTATGCTCGAACAGACAAAAACTTTAGTTCGGGATGTATGTTATATTACATATGTAAGAAACATCTTCCAAGGAGAATAGTTCCGTTAAGGGTTCCTTTCCTTGGGGTGTCATGCTGTAATTATGCATGCCATGGCTTTGGTCCGCAGCACGGAAAAAAGCTGTCATATATGTTTGAAGAGTTACAAAAATGTAACAATCTGTCGTTTGATTGCCGACCAATTATTCTCTTAAGAACGCTTGCTTTCAGCTTCACCCGTCTAAGGTACAGGTCCAAATTACCCGGTTGTAACAATCACAGAGGTGCTCCCTTTACGCCCTAGCCAAACAGATCGGGAACATAGAGCATAAACACATGAGCAAGGCAACCAAGCTTGGCAAAAACTTAAGTCATAGAGGTGCATATAGTGGCAAAAAGAGTGTATCTGAGAAAACGACGTATACATTGTGAGCTCCAGGCTCTGAATAATAATACGCTTCTGTTAAAGAAGCCCCCAGGTGTCGTGGGGTATATACATTTTTGGATGTGCACCCCGTAAGTGTTCAGCTTATCCGAACATACCCTGGGAATCGTACAAAAACTAGAAAATAGATAGAAATGAAGAGGAGAACAAAAAAGGGGACATGACCAAACTTATGCGTAGAATCATCGGAGGCGAGCAGCGTTCCATGGGTTCGGCTCTATGCGATTATCCGATGCATTACGAAGGTGATAGGCCCCGCCTGTGAGAACTTCATCTATGATAAAGGGGCCCTCCCATTTTGGTTTGAGCTTGTCCTTCTTCTTCTCCGGGAGGCGTAGAACGAGCTCGCCGACATTATAAGTCTTGGCCCGCACTTCCCTGCTTTGGTATCTCCGAGCCTGGTGTTGATAGAATGCGAAACGGGCTTTTGCAACATCGCGCTCCTCCTCCAGGCCGTCCAGGTCGTCTTGCCAATCGAGCTCGGCTTTCTCTCTCTTCATACATGCGCAATCGAGGTGAGTCATGTATAATGTTGCAGGGCAAGACAGCATCTGCGCCGTACACCATAAAAAAGGGTGCGTATCTGGTCGTGCGATTGGGCGTGGTCCGCAGTCCCCAGAGTACGGAATCAAGTTCCTCGACCCAGTGTTTATCTGACTCCCGTAGGGATCGCAATAGTCTAGGTTTGATGCCGCTCATTATCAGGCCATTGGCCCGTTCGACCTGACCGTTTGTTTGAGGGTGATACACGGAGGCATAATCAAGCTTAATGCCCAGGTTAGCACACCAATTTTTCATCTCATCGGCTATGAAGTTAGAGCCATTGTCAGTAATGATGCTATGTGGAACACCATAACGGTGTACAACACCGGAAATAAAGTCGATCACCAGCCCAGCTTCAGCCGTTTTTACTGGTTTGGCCTCTGTCCACTTAGTGAATTTATCTGCCATAACCAACAAATATTTATTCTTGTGGCTGCCCCCTTTAAGGGGTCCGACCATATCTAGCCCCCAGACCACGAAAGGCCAAGTAATGCGGATTGTTCAGAGGGCAGTGGGCGGCATATGACTTTGATTGGCGAAAAGCTGACATCCAACACATCACTGTACAAGGGCATGTGCATCTGCTCGGGCCGTTGGCCAAAAGAAACATGTACGGAAGGCCTTGCTTACAAGGGCCCGAGCTGCGGCATGATGGCCACCGAGACCAGCATGTATTTTAGCCAAGAGCTGTCGTCCCTCCTCTTCGAGGATACATCTTTGAAGAACTCCACTAGTACTTTTCTTGTAGAGTTCTCCTTCATGAACTTTGTAGGCTTTAGAGCGTCGAACTATGCGAGAGGCCTCATTCTGGTCATCAGGGAACTCCTGCCTATTAAGGTAGGCCAGGAAGGGTTCGGTCCATGGAGCAATGACAACCATGATTACATGGTCGGAAGGTGTCATTTCGGTGCCCGAGCCCCCGATGATATCAGAATTGTGTTCGACTTCCGGGGGTATGATCGGCGCCGGACTAGTATTTCCGCTCTCATCCTGCCATACCACGGGTGGCTTGAAGAGCCTTTCCACAAAGGTGTTAGGTGGGACGAGGTCACATATAGTGCCCATTCGAGCAAGTATGTCCGCTGCTTGATTACTTTTCTCGGGCAACGTGATGGAACTCGAGCTGATATTTTGAGTATGGTGTTTCGGTATGCCGCCATCTTTGGATCTTTTGCGTCGAATTCTCCATTTATTTGCGATATTGCGAGGTTCGAATCCCCATGCACCTCTAGGCGTTTTATGCCCATAGAAACAGCCATTCGGAGACCATGCAGTAGTGCCTCATATTCGACCGTGTTGTTGGAGTCCGTATACATGATTTGTAATACGTAGCGGACTGTGTTCCCTATAGGGGATGTTAGGATAACACCAGCCCCCAATCCGTCTAACATTTTAGAGCCGTCGAAGTACATCACCCAGTTGGAGTATGTGCTGTACTCTTTAGGGAGTTCGACTTCTGTCCATTTGGCGACAAAGTCGGCCAACACCTGAGATTTAATAGCTCGGTGTGGCTTGTATGTTATTTCAAATGGTAAGAGCTTGATGGCCCATTTGGCTATGCGGCCGGTGGCGTCCCGATAATTTATGATGTCATTGAGTGGTACTTCGGACGCCATCGTGATCGAACACTCTTGAAAGTAGTGCAACAGCTTCTGGGATGCCATGAAGACCGTATAAGCTATCTTTTGATAGTGTGGGTATCGAGATTTGCATGGTATAAGGACCGTCGATACATAGTACACTAGTTTCTGGAGTGGGAATTTGTGTCCCTCTTCCTCTCGTTCGATGACGAGTACAACGGTCACCACCTGGTGAGTCACAGATATGTAGAGCAACATAGGTTCACCAACACTTGGTGCGGAAAGGATTGGGTTGCTTGCTAACAAAGTTTTTATTTCTTCCAATCCGGCTATAGCCGCATCCGTCCATTCAAAGTGGTCGGTGCGTCAGAGCAGTCAATAAAGTGGCAACACCCTTTCTCCTAATCTGGAGATAAAGCGGCTCAAGGCTGCCATGCACCCAACTAGTTTTTAGAACTGTTTCAAGTCTGTTGGCATTGCCAATTGTGACAAGGCTCGGATTTTGGCTGGGTTCGCTTCAATTCCTTTATTAGAAACAATGAACCCGAGTAGTTTTCCGGCTGGAACGCTGAAAATGCATTTTTTCCGGATTGAGCATATGTCATATGTTTGGAGGTTGTCAAATCTGAGGCGTAGATCGTCCACCAATGATCCGACATGTTTAGTCTTGATGACTACATCATCTACGTATGCCTCCACTATCTTGCCAATTTTCTTTTCCAGACATGTTTGAATCATGTGTTGGTAAGTGGCGCCAGCATTTTTGAGTCCGAAAGGCATAGTGTTGAAGCAGAAAGGTCCATACGAGGTAATGAATGCCGTTGCGGCCTGGTCGGATTCCTTCATATTATTTGATGGTATCCGGAGTATGCGTCAAGTCAAACACAGTGAGTCGTGTCCTGCGGTCACGTCAATGATTTGTCAATGCGGGGCAGTGGGAAGGGGTCCTTAGGGCAAGCCTTATTGAGGTCCTTGAAATCGACACAAAGGCGCCAGGATGTATCCTTCTTCGGCACCATGACCAGGTTCGCTAGCCAGTCCGGGTGTTTGATCTCTCTGATGAACCCGGCTTCAAGTAGTTTGGCTAGCTCCTCTCCCATAGCTTGTCGTTTGGGTTCAAAAAATCATCGCAGTGTTTGCTTGACTGGTTTGAACCCCTTTATTATGTTGAGGCTATGTTCGGCCAGTCTGCGTGGGATTCCTGGCAGATCTGAAGGATGCCAGGCAAAGATGTCCCTATTTTCGCGCAGGAATGCTCTAAGGTGACGTCGACCGTCCAATCCAGCTGTGCTCCAATGGAGGCTATCTTGTTAGGATCCGTCGGGTGCACTTGAAATTTGACTATTTCGTCCGCTGGCTTGAAATAAGTGGACTTGGGCCTCTTATCGAGGATTACATCGTCTTTGTCCATTGTGGAACATAGAGTGGTTAGTTCCTTGGCCGCGAGGGCCTCAGATAGTGCCTTGAGGGCCAAGGATGCGGTTTTGTTTTCAGCGCGGAGTGCTATATCCGAATCACTGGTGATAGTGATAACTCCGTTGGGCCCTGGCATTTTGAGCTTCATGTACCCGTAGTGGGGTATGGCTTGAACGTGTGTGAACGCGTCTCGCCCCAACAGGGCGTGATATCCACTATTGAAAGGTGCCACGTGGAAGAGCAACTCTTTGGACCTGTAGTTCTCCGGCATGCCGAATACTACATCAAGTTTAATTTCCCCGAGCATCATGCTTCTCGACTAGGGATAATGCCTCAAAAGGTGGTACTGCTTTGCTCGATGCGACTCTTGTCCATTAGCATTTTATTGAGCGTGTCTTCGTAGATGAGGTTCAGTCAGCTTGCGCCGTCCATGAGCACTTTGATGAGTCTAAATCCATCCATAATTGGGTTTAAGACCAAGGCGGCTGGTGCTCGGACTGATCGGGCCCTTGGTTCGTCGTCGGCAGTAAAAGTTATTGCCGCATCGTTCCAAGGATTTATTGCGACTACTTGGTTAACTTCGGCAAGGTCGCGGAGCGCCCTTTTGCGCCAATTATTCGAAGAAAAGGTCTCAAAGACCATAAAGACATTGAGATTGTCATCCTCCGAAGAGTGCTTCTCTGGGATAGTGTTGGTGAGGATGGCCTCGCCGCTCTTAGCCACCTGCCAGAGTACCCAACATGCCCGAAGGCTATGTGTTGGTTCGGTATTCGACGTCGTGTGTATCTGACAGAGCTTGTCGAGCAATTCGTTGAGGACAGTTCTATGTCCCATGAAGGGCTTGATTTTCCTGTCAATAGGATGATGATCGGGTGCCCCGTAAGGGTGCATCCTTTTTTTCCGTCCGGTGGGCTGCTTAAAGGCAGGAGGCTCCCACCGGGTTGTCTAGGCTTTCTAGGCGCTTTCCATTGCGCAGTACTTCTGTACTATCTGTGCCAAATCTACAAAGTGCAGTATGCGGAGACGGTTGAGGGCATTGAGGATTCCCTCGTCCGTACAGTTGCGGCAAAAAACTGAAACTGCATCGTCGTCACAACAATCTTTAATCTTGTTTTTAACAAGGAGGAACCCAGCCCAGAAGTGATGGACCGTTTCCTGAGGTTGCTGCCGTACATACATTAGGTCACATACGTCTGGAGGACCTACATTGCTTGGGGAATATTGCTTGTGGTGGGTGGGCGGGCTGAAATCCGAACCCTGACTCACTATTGGATCCGGAGTTTGAAGAATCTCCGAGGTCACCAGTTCAGGATCAGTAAGGTCCGGAAGACTTCCGGACATAATGCCCGATCCTGTGTTCAGAGGACATGAGGTCTCTTCTGAGGAAGGGTATCCAACTCGCAAGGCTCAGAAATCCGAACATAGCTGGTGCTTAATTTAGGGGGAGAGGCGTTCTCAGCTCGTTCCTCAACGACCGCTACCAGGTGGGTGACCGGTGGGGACTTGATTTCCCTCTGATCGGGTTTAAGCCCAATCCGACCATAGTCTGTTGCGAACCCCAGGGTGGTGATGCAATCTAGCAGCTCGTTCAAGGATGAGACATCAGTTGGATCCATCTTTTTGGAGTGTTCCAGGCTGACATGGGGATGATGTTTGGCGATTGTGGGGGCTGCCGTTTGCTTGACGACCGAGCGAGCGCCCATGGTAAAACCACCGAGATGGAGGATCTGTCTTGGAGTTAAGGCCCCTCCAGAAGTAATATCGTCATTGGTGACAAGGCGAGCCATCAATCCTTTTGTTGACAACACAAAGGAACTCTCAATGAAAGCACCAATGTCGGTGTCAAAACCGGCCGATCTCGGGTAGGGGGTCCGGAACTATGCGTCTGAGGATCGAAGGTAACATGAGACAAAGGGGACACAATGTTTACCCCGGTTCAGGCCCTCTTAATGGAGGTAAAACCCTACTTCCTGCTTGATTGTCTTTGATGTGTATAGGGGTTACAAGAGTTGATCTACCTCGAGATCGCAATGGCTAAACCCTAAAAGCCTAGCCTATATGAATTCTGATGATCTCAACAGACTGAACCCTCCGGTTTATATATACACCGGAGGGGTACAGAGGTGGTTCACAAGGGAAGGAAACAATACATCTGGACTCCAATCTTGCCCTCCACGCATCTAGGAGTCCTATCCGAACACGGGGAATAATCTTTCGCTCTATCTTCACGGCCCATCAGCCCGACCCATGCTTGAATAGACCGGACACCTGACGACCCCCGAATCCAGGTCTCCCTCATTGAGCAGCATGTTTAAGTAGAGATTGCAGCAGGTAGAAGGGGTGTTACACCACTGCATAGAGGGGGAGAGAGTTGGTGTTGACGGTAGCAAGATTGTTGATGTAGATTGCCGTCACGATCCTAGCCCCGGCGGCACTCCGGCGCCACCGGGAGAGAGAGCCCCCCTCCTTCTTCTTCCTTGGCCTCCCCCCTAGATGGGAGGAGAGTTCCCCCTCTGGTCCATGGCCTCCATGGAGGCGGAGGGGCGGGAGCCCCTCCGATATTGGATCTCCCTCTCTGTTCTCTTCTGTTTCGCGTTCCAAGATCTTACCAAAAACCGTTTCTTATATTCCGGGAGATCTGTAACTCCGATTGCGCTGAGATTTTAACACGATTTTTTTACGGATATAAGCTTCGTTGCACCTGAAGTAGTGCCCCAACCGACGTATGAGGTGAGCACAACCCACCACCATGCGCCTGGATCCGGGGTCACACCCTGGTGTCTTGTGGTGTGTGTGGGCCTTTGTTTGCGGTGATTCCAACTCCCAAAAATCACATATATTCCAAAATAATTCTCCGTAAAGTTTTATTGCATTTGGACTTCGTTTGATATGGATTTTCTGCGATACAAAAACATGCAACAAACAGGAACTGGCACTGGGCACTGGATCAATAGGTTAGTCCAATAAATCATATAAAAAGTTGCCAAAAATATGTGACAGTTGTATAATATTGGCATGAAACAATCAAAAATTATAGATACGACAGAGACGTATCAGCATCCCCAAGCTTAATTCCTGCTCGTCCTCAAGTAGATAAATGATAAAAAAGATAATTTTTGATGTGGAATGTTACCTAGCATAAACTTGATCATATATCTAATCATGGCATGAATATTAAGACATAAGTGATTCAAAGCAATAGTCTATAATTTGACATAAAGACATCAATACTCAGGCATCTCAACAAACAATCATGTCTTTCATAATATCAACGCTAAAGAAAGCTAATCCCTACAAAATCATATAGTCTTGTCATGCTCTGTCTTCTTAACACAAAGTATTTATCATGCACAACCCCGGTGCCAAGCTGAGTAATTGGTTCATACTTTTTAACGCGCTTCAACTTTTTCAACCCTCACGCAATACATGAGCGCGAGCCATGGATATAGCACTACGGGTGGAATAGAGTATGATGATAGGGGTAAATATAGAGAAGACAAAGAAGTAAGAAAATCTCACACCGACGCGGCTAACCAACGGGCTATGGAGATGCTCATCAATTGATATCAACGTGAGGAGTAGGGATTGCCATGCAACGAATGCACTAAGAGCTATAAGTGTATGAAAGTTCAATATGAAACTAAGTGGGTGTGCATCTAATCCTATAGTGAAAAATTCCCACTAGTATATGAAAGTGACAACATAGGAGAATCTCCATATGAAAAACATGGTGCTACTTTGAAGCACAAGTGTGGTAAAGGATGCTAACAATGCCCCTTCTCTCTTTGTTTATTTTTTTCTTTTTCTTTTTATTTACTTTCTTTATTTTTCTTTCTTTTCTTTCTTTTCTATTTTTTTTTCTTTTTTTCTTTTTTCTCTCTCTCATTGTCTAGAGTCTCATCCCGACTTGTGGGGAATCATCATCCTTTCCTCACTGGGGCACTGTTCTAAAATTGAATAATGATGATTATCACACTTCTATTTACTTATAACTTAGAAGAAATAAAAATTATAACTCGATACCTATGACAAATTATGACTCTATATGAATGCCTCTGGCAATGTACCAGGATGTGCAATGATCTAGCGTAACATGTATAAAAAATGATGCATGGTGGCTGAGCCACAACTACTATATCAGCTATATGATCATGCAAAGCAATATGACAATGAATGCTCAAGTCATCAAAGGAAAGCAGTGGAAATTGCATGGCAATATATCTCGGAATGGCCATGGAAAAGCCATAATAGGTAGGTATGGTGGCTGTTTTGAGAAAGATATAATAAGGCTTATGTGTGATAGAGCGTATCATATCACGGGGTTTGGATGCACCTGCGAAGTTTGCACCGACTCTCGAGGTGAGGAAGGGCAATGCACGGTACCGTAGAGGCTAGCAAATTGCGAAAAGGTAAGAGTATGTATAATCCATGGACTCACATTAGTCATAAAGAACTCATATACTTATTGCAAAAGTTTATTAGCCCACAAAGAAAAGTACTACTACGCATGCCCCTAGGGGGATAGATTGGTAGAAAAAGACCATCGCTCGTCCCCGACCGCCACTCGTAAGGAAGACAATCAATAATAAATCATGCTCCAACTTCATTGCATAACGATAGACTATACATGCATGCGTCAGGAATCACAAACCTTAACACCAATATTCTTACTAACCACAACCGTTTACTAGTACCTCCCACATATTCCATCTCTATATCGCAAAACTATTGCAAGGAATCAAACATATCATATTCAGTGATCCATAAGTTTTATGTAGGATTTTATGACTAACCATGCAATTGACCAATTCCTGTTGAATCTCTAAATAGATATAAGTGAAGCATGAGAGTTTAATTCTTTCTACAAAATATCATGTTCTAACAAATATAAGTGAAGTAAAAGAGCATTCTTCAAATAATGGTTTTCTATGTGAAGAGAAACATGCAATCCAAACTTCAAAAGATATAAGTGAAGCACATGAAGTATTCTATAAAGCCATACTCAAAAGATATAAGCGAAGTGCAATGAGTATTCTATAAATCAACCATGGACGATATCATACCAGCATGGTGCATAAAATAAAAAGGAAAAAACTAAATGCAAAAGACGCTCCAAGATTTGCACATGTCACATGAACGAAACGAAGACGAAAACATATCGATACTTGTTGAAAAAAGATGGGATGCCTTTCGGGGCATCCCCAAGCTTAGACGCTTGAGTCTCCTTGAATATTTACTTGGGGTGCCTTGGGCATCACCAAGCTTGAGCTCTTGCCTCTCCTCCTTCTCCTTATATCGAGACCTCCTCGATCTTTGATCACTTCATCCACACAAAACTCAATAGAAAGCTCAGTAAGATCCGTTAGTATAATAAAGCAAACACTAGTATAAGTATTGTTGCAAACCAATTCATATTTTGTTTTTTTTTCATTATAGCTACTGTAATATAACTTCCTCATGGCTTATTCCACCAATATAATCGATAGTTTCATCAAACAAGCAAAATAATGCATCAAAAACAGAATCTGTCTTAAACAGGACAGTTTGTAGTAATCTGAACATTCACCATACTTCTGGTACTCCAAAAATTCTAAAACAATTAGGACAAAATAAAAAAAATTGTATAGCAAGACTTTGCAAAATGTTTCATAAACTTTCGATGTTCAAGTAAAAAATGTAAAATCTCGCACTACAACCAAAGTTTCTGTTTTTGCACCGCACATACCAACAAGCAATCTAATCATCCTAAAGACAAGTCTTGGCACATTATTTTTATAATACAATGGATTTGTACAAGGGGATAATTATTTTTGTTGAAATTTTTCTGCAATTCAAGATTCACAAATTTTCCATGGGCATGAACAAAGTTCAAGGCATGCTCCCGCTTCCACGGTGCTCGTCTATCTCACTTTCACTTTTCTTTTTGTGAAGTTTTAAGTTCCCCTCTATATTTTTTTGTTTTAAAACTTTACAAAAGCACTCAACAAAAATAAATGACTCTCTAAAACTTCCGGGTTGTCTCCCTGGCTGTGCTTTCTTTAAAGCCATTAAGCTAGGCATAAAGTGCTCAAGTAATGGGTCCACCTGGATTCCAAGGTATATCAAAGCCAATTTTAATTAACAATGATTTGGCATTTAGTAGTGAGAACAAAGAAACATATATCATGCAATGACAAAGTCTAACTCTCTTCCTATGCATCGGCATGTCATACAAGAACAATTCATGAACATCAAGTAAAGGCCAATACATAGCATAAGAAGTTTCTTGCAATTCTTTAGTGTTGGAAACATAAAGAGGTGGAGATGTAGTTCCTCTCTCATAATAATTGAAATTAGGAGCAGCAAGCACATGCATATTATACTCATCAAAATTATCATGTGTAGTGGTAGAACGCAACCCATCAATGTAATCCTTAATAAGTGCAAACTTCTCCAATATAGTGTAGTTTGGAGAATTCAAAAAGATAATAGGACTGTCATGTGTGGGTGCAATAGCAACAATGTCACTCTTAATATAAGGAACTATAGCAAGTTCATCTCCATAAGCATAATTTAAATTTGCATCAGGGCCACAAGCATAGCAAGCATCATAAAAAATGGATATTTCAAAAGAATCAATGGGATAGCAATTATCATGGAATTCATCCTTCGGTAAGAACAAAGTGAAATTAAACAATGTATGAGTTGAAGAGTTACTCTCATTAGAAAGTGGGCACGGGTGATAAATCCGCTCTTCCTCCTTTTATTCTTTGCTCTCCTCATAATCTTTTTCATCCAATGAGCTCACAGTTTCATCAATTTCTTCTTCCAAAGACTCCTGCAAAATATTATTCTCTTCTTGGACAGCGGAGACTCTCTCAATAAATGCATCAATATCGTAATTGTATTTATAATTATCATAGAAATATTTAAGGATAGCAAAATTTTCAGGTCTATAAACCGAATCATAAAAATCTTCAAACTATTCAAACAAAGATTCAATTTCATAAGCACCCTTAAAAGCAACAAATTCGTCTATTCGTTCTACATCATAGTAATCATATATACCATTAGCATAAGAAGCTAAGGTTTCATTATCATTAATTTCACATGAAAAGGGAAGATGTGGAGCATTCATCCTAGAGCAACAAGTATAATCATATCTCAAGCATAGATCCCGAGCATACCAATGCAAAATATGAATTTGATCCCATAACAATTTCCCTTTATGAGTCAAGCGATAATTCCTAAAGTATTCACGTTGATCCAACATTACTCCCATTATATAGTTGAATGGGGTTTTCTCAGGATTATCAAAGTAGTTCATAATATCTTTCACATAACGAGCATCGAGGGTTTTAGGAGGTTCCCCATCTCCTTGAGTAGCAAGTACAACTAATTTTTTTGGTGTTTCGTGTTCCATATCCATAACTAAAGATAAAGAACAACTTAAAACAGGAAATAAAAACTACTTAGTGATAAAGCAAACAAGCACACACGAGAATATTCACCCCACGCTATTACTCCCCGGCAACGGCGCGAGAAAAGGTCTTGATAACCCACAAGTATAGGGGATCGTTTTGTAGCCTTGTTCGATAAATAAGAGTGTCGAACCCAACGAGGAGCTAAAGGTAGAACAAATATCCCCTCAAGTTCTATCGACCACCGATACAACTCTACGCACACTTGACGTTTTCTTTACCTAAAACAAGTATGAAACTATTTTGCAAGAATAAAACTACGAGTACTTTGCGGGAATAAAACTATGGATAAATTGCAAGGTAATAAAAGTGGATAGCTTTTGTCAACAAGAAAGTCATTTTTCCCTAGGCAATCAATAACAAGTACCGGTAATCATTCTTGTAATTTTATATGAGGGAGAGGCATGAGATAACATACTTCCTCTACTTGGATCATATGCACTTATGATTGGACCCCTAGCAAGCATCCGCAACTATTAAAGATCATTAAGGCCGTGAAACAAACCATAGCATTAAGTATCAAGTTGATAGAGGCAAAGGTGTCCCGATGTTTCGATGAGATGGTGGCTATCGTTTCTGTGGGAGTCGACCTTGACGATCCGACTACGAACGTGCGAGACGTCGCGCCTTAGCAATCGCTAAACCAACTTCCGAGGGTTATTGACCACGCCGGAGCACGATCAACGACCACGAGGGCCTGTTTCCTGCGAGCAAACGAAGAACAAGCAAGAAAGCGAGATTGCAATCTGAATATTGCGAATATAAGATGAAAGCTTTATTGATCAAGGTGGGGTTACGTGGACGCCTTTGTCCGGTCGTTGAACACAAACGGCACGCGAAGTTGCAGCTATGGCGAACTTTTAATCTAAACAAAACCCAAAGTCTAAACGACGCCCTAAGGGCTGTATATATGGAGAAAGAGGAGGGAATTTCGTGGCCCTTGAGGGAGGGGTCCGAAACCAACCATAACTCTTGTTTCCCCACACATACGGACTCTAAAAAAACAGCCTACACTTAAGTATTTCGAAATTACATGGGCCTGGCCCAATAATAAGGTGACGCAGCACCTAGAATAGCCTATGGACGAATATTATGAAGTGGCATCTTGTATATTTCGTCCAAGGCCTCATGCTCTCATTAGGGTGGCTTCAAAGTCCCGGAATCATCACTTGTAACTCCGTTCTTGTTTCCCTATGCATGCCAACATCTCCATGCTTGAACTTGCTCCAAAGTTCATCTTTCTTGTCCATGGTAGGCCCTTCATTTGTAAGCAAAACAAATGTATCCAATTTAGGCGGCATCATATTCTCATGAACATTGGAATCGTTACCAAGAAACGAAAGTACACGATAATTCAATTGGCGTCGCGAGCTCTAGTAATTGGTCCATTATGTATAGCAGCGGGGTTGTGGGTGTAACAATGGTATTGATGTCCTCATCATCCTCCCCTTCTTGAAATGAAGTCGTCCTCGACGGAAACTCATCTTCCTCACCCAAATAAGGCTTCAAATCTGCAATGTTAAAAGTGGGACTAACCCCAAAATCTGCAGGCAGCTCAAGTTTATATGCATTATCATTTATTTTCTCTAACACCTTAAATGGACCATCAAGACGTGGCATTAGCTTTGATTTGCGCAAATTAGGAAACCTATCCTTACGCAAATGTAACCAAACAAGATCTCCGGTGCAAAAGACAACATGTTTTCTACCCTTATCTCCAGCAAGTTTATATTTAGCATTCATTTGCTCAATGTTTTCCTTAGTTAACTCATGCATTTTTAAAATCAATTCAGCACGTTCTTTAGCATCAAAATTAACCTTCTCCGAAGATGGAAGAGGCAACAAATCAATAGGTGCACGAGGTAGGAAGCCATACACAATTTCAAAAGGGCGCATCTTAGTAGTAGAATGCAACGAACGATTATAAGCAAATTCAATATGAGGCAAGCATTCTTCCCACATTTTCTTATTATTCTTCAAAACAGCCCTAAGCATAGTAGACAATGTTCTATTGACTACTTAGGTTTGTACATCGGTTTGGGGGTGACAAGTAGTACTAAAAAGCAGTTTAGTCCCCAACTTAGCCCATAAACATCTCCAAAAGTGGCTAAGAAATTTAGTATCACGATCTGAAACAATAGTATTTGGCACACCATGCAAGCGAATAATTTCACGAAAGAACAAATCAGCAACATTAACAAAGATCATCGCTTTTATGACATGGTATAAAGTGTGCTATTTTCGAGAATCTATCCACGACAACAAAAATGCTATCCCTCCCCTTCTTTGTTCGAGGTAAACCTAAAACAAAGTCCATAGATATATCCTCCCAAGGAACACTAGGTGCGAGGCAAAGGCATATATAAACCATGAGGATTGAGTCGTGACTTAGCTTTTTGACATGTAGTGCAATGAGCAACAAAACGCTCAACATCCCGTCTCATCTTTGGCCAAAAGAAATGTGTAGCAAGTATATCCTCCGTCTTCTTCACGCCAAAGTGTCCCATTAATCCTCCTCCATGCGCCTCCTGCAACAACAAAAGGCAAACAGAGCTAGCGAGAATGCATAGCTTGTTAGCACGGAATACAAAACCATCCTTAATAACGAACTTGTTCCATGTTCTTCCTTCTTTACAATTCTGCATTACATCTTTAAAATCAGCATCATGCACATATTGATCTTTGATGGTCTCCAAACCAAATATTTTGAAGTCAAGTTGTGAAAGCATAGTATAGCGACGAGACAAAGCATCAGCAATAACATTTTCTTTACCCTTCTTGTGTTTAATGACATAAGGGAAAGTCTCAATGAATTCAACCCATTTAGCATGTCTACGATTCAGTTTAGCTTGACTTTTAATATGTTTCAAAGATTCATGATCGGAATGTATAACAAATTCTTTGGGCCATAAATAATGTTGCCATGTCTCTAAAGTCGAACAAGAGCATATAATTCTTTGTCATAAGTAGAATAGTTCAGACTAGGCCCACTCAATTTTTTCGTAAAAGTATGCAACAGGTTTGCCATCTTGTAATAACACACCTCCTAATCCAATTCCACTAGCATCACATTCAAGCTCAAAAGTCTTATTAAAGTCGAGGAAGTTGGAGTAAAGGAGCATGTGTCAACTTATCTTTCAATACCGTGAAGGCTTCTTCCTGTGCGGTACCCCAAACAAAAGGCACATCCTTCTTTGTAAGTTCATTGAGAGGTGCAGCAATGGTGCTAAAGTCTCTCACAAAGCGCCTATAGAAACCAGCGAGTCCAAGAAAACTCCTCACTTGTGTGACCGTTTTGGGCTGCGGCCAACTCTTAATAGCTTCAATCTTGGCTTTATCAACTTCAATTCCTGTGGTGTAACAACATAGCCAAGAAAAGATACTAAATTCGGTGCAAAAGGTGCACTTCCCAAGGTTACCAAACAAGCGTGCATCACGTAGAGCATTAAAAACAGCACGTAAATGTTCCAAATGTTCTTCCAAAGATTTGCTATAAATCAGTATATCATCAAAATAGACTACCACAAATCGTCCAATGAAAGCACGTAAAACTTCGTTCATTAGTCTCATGAAAGTACTAGGTGCATTAGTTAACCCAAAAGGCATGACTAACCACTCATATAAACCAAACTTAGTTTTAAATGTTGTTTTCCATTCATCTCCCAATTTCATACGAATTTGATGGTATCCACTACGCAAATCAACTTTAGAGAATATTGTAGAGCCACTCAATTCATCAAGCATATCATCTAGCCTAGGAATAGGATGACGATAACGAATAGTAATATTATTAATGCCTCTACAATCAACACACAAACGCCGACGTACCATCCTTTTTAGGCACTAGTATAATAGGAACAGCACAAGGACTAAGAGATTCGCATATATAACCTTTGTCGAGTAGCACATGTACTTGACGCATAATCTCCTTCGTCTCCTCTGCAGTGGTACGGTATGGTGCACGGTTGGGTAGCGATGCACCGGGAATTAAGTCAATTTGATGCTCAATCCCTCAAATAGGTGGTAATCCCGGTGGCACGTCTTGTGGGAAGACGTCGTGAACTCTGCAAAATGTTAGTGACAGCAGGGGCAAAGAGGAAGGCACGTCCTCGAATGAAAATAATGCCTCTTTGCACACAAAAGCATAGCAAGCAGATTTGCTAGAATCTAGCTCCTCAATATCGATTTGGTGGCAAGTAAACATGCACTTTTGGTTTAATTTGAAGCAACATTAGATGGTTTATTATTAGGCTTCATTTGTTGCTCAAATTCTTTTGCCACAATCTGATTTTCACTCTTATTTTTCTCCTGTTTTGCTTTATTAGCTCTATTAATATCATCTTTCAAAATTGAATCAGGAGTCATAGGAAGCAAAGTAATATTTTTATCCTTGTGAACAAGAGTATACTGATTGTTTCTACCATGGTGTACAGAATTTTTATCAAATTGCCATGGTCTACCAAGTAATAAGGAACATGCTTGCATAGGTACCACATCACAATCAACATAATCAGCATATGTAGAGATACTAAAATACACACGAACAAAGACGTGTTACCTTAACCTTGCCGCTGTTGTTGAACCATTGGATGTAGTAAGGATGTGGATGTGGTCTTGTGGTGAGAGAAAGCTTCTCCACCATATCCATGCTAGCCAAGTTGTTGCAGCTCCCTCCATCTATGATGACCTTGAATAGAACGTTCCTTCACAACTCCCTTTGTATGGAACAAGTTATGCCTCTGATTTTGCTCAGCTTGTGTAACCTGCACACTCAAAACACGTTGAGCAACTAAACATTCATACTGTCACATCTTCACAGCCATGTATTGCGTCTCATGATCGTAATCATCTCCACCATGTTCTTCATGTGTAATAAGAGCCAAAGTCTCTTCATCATAGTCACTAAGCGGACTCATACCCACCATCCTCGGTAGCAATCATCACAGCTGAGATTGGCATTCTCGGCAAAATGTCCTCTTCCCTTACAATGACGACAAATAATATCACTTGTGTGCCTGTTGACGCCATGGAAGAAGAAGAGCTGTGTAGGCCCAAAGAAAGTGCGCTCTTGGCGAGATAGTGGTGGTTGTGCACGCTTTCTTGTATCACGGTTGGAGGTGGCAGCCGGCGGAGGTGTCGGTGTAGTAGAACGTGTGGAAGTAGATGATGCACGTGGTGTCCATGATGAAGGTCGACCTGCAGAAAAGTTAGTCCGGCGCCAACGCTGTCGATCCTGCACTTCACGTTCAGCTTTACAAGCAAGATGGAATAATCGAGTGATATTAGTATAATCCTTGTAGTCTAGAATGGTCTGAATATCTCTATTTAATCCACCCGTAAAGCGTGCAAGCATAGCTTCATTCTCCTCAACAATACCACATCTAATCAAGCCAGTTTGTAATTCTGATAATATTCTTCTACCGAATTTTTCCTTGTCTTAAGCGCTGCAATTTTTGAAGTAATTCACGTTGATAATATGGTGGAACCCAACGAGCACGCATAGCAGTTTTCAAAGCAGCCCAAGTAATGGAACAGGATATAATCTACAATGTTGAGACCACCAAACACATGCAAAGCTAGTGAAAGCACAAACAAAGAATGAACACGTCTCTCCTCGGGATATTGTAAACATGTAAATCGTTGTTCAGTTTCTAACTCCCAAGTAAGATATATATCAGGAACATATCTACCCTCAAATGGTGGAATATTCAACTTCAATTTAGGGAGATGATCATGATCTCGCACTGAGGGGAGCCCTAACATTGCCATTATTTGCATGTGGACGACCGGTGGTTGTGGTCTTTGGTGGTTGTGGTCTTTGGTGGTTGCACGTAGTTACGAAGTTGATCAACCTCATCCTCGTACTCTCTCACATAATCATCCTCCCCACATCGCCAGCAGGAGCCACGTAAGTATCAAAAGCAAGCACCAAAGCAGCTTGGCCAGTGAAGAGGGACACGGCTCTTCGGCGGAGGGTTGCTTCAGCGATGTGGAGGTAGTCGTTGTTGTTGTTGTAGAGGTGCATTAGGTGCAGCCGGTGGTGGTGGTGGTAGACGCCAGCGAGCAATTCATTAAACTTGTTATCGAGCTTTGTTTCAACGCCTTCTCAATGCCATCTATCTTCTCCATGGCCTCTTCAAATCTATTTAGAACATCTTCCACCGCCCACTCATCATTTGTTGAAACTTATCATGTAGCGCTTTGTTTGTCATGTTCTCCCGGTCGGTCTAAATGGCTTGTGATCCTGCCATGGTTAGCAGCAATAGAAACACACAAGAATATGATTGACGGACTACTAGGAAGTGGTGGTGGTGGTGTGGTGGACGATCACAAATCCGTCAAGCAAATCTCAAATTCTTACCAGTTCTTACCCAAAGAAGAAAGGTGATCGGCAACCGATGTAGTCAAAACTCTCAAAGCTTGGATAGAGCGATTACTGAGGAGAGTCAAACGCATACGATGTAGATGTATGTGGAGCTGGGAAGGCTTATAATATGGTAGCAAAAGGGTCAGCAATAATCAATTCAGAGATGCAAAGTTGAATAAACGCTCAACGACAGTCTTGTCTTGGTCCTAGGCTAGACCGTGCTAGAGACGCGAGCCTAGAACACTAACAAAATCACGGCGCTGCACGGAAACAACGGAAAAGCACACTCTGGAATTTTTTTTTCGCTCTCTTTTTTTTTTGCGCTGCTCTTTTTTTTTGCGAAAAATCACTATAATGGTGAGTGTCTCAAAACTCTTCCCACGTCAAACTGACAGGATGGGCACGAAATTTTTTCGACCAATTTTTTTTTTCGACTGCCCGGACCCAAAACCTGGAAACAGGTCAAAAAAAAACTTTCTATAACGGCGACTGTCTCAATACGCTTAGAAACACCTAAAAATAGGATAGCCAGAAAATTTTTCGACAAGTGCGTTTTCAGAAAATTTTGGGCCTAAACGGAGGGTGGTTTCCAGACTCTTTTTTTTCCGAAACCTACGCAGGCAAGGAAACACGAATCGGAATTTAGATGGATCTCGAAAACAAACCTAATATGAGAAGAACTCGGATTGGTGGTGGATATATGGTGGTGGTATATGGCAGCGGTGGTGGTATATGGATACGGATTGGTGGTGGTATATGGATACGGATTGGTGGTGGTATATGGATACGGATTGGTGGTGGTATATGGATACGGATTCAGAGCGGTGGCGGATAAGCAATGGTGGTAGATGGCAAGGCGATGATGGTGGTGCGGCGGCGTGAAAACTTATGACCGTAACTTCGAAACTCTAAAAGACTAGACGCTAAGACCAGCAACTAGACACGACGATGCAACCGCAAATTCAACAAAGCAAAACCCTAAAAAGATTATGCAAAGGCTCGATTGGTTCGGATATGATGAACTAACCCTAATTTTTGTGTGGCTTTTTCGTGGACTTTAGGTACGAAGAAACGGACTCGATCTAATCTCTGAAAAACTGTAAAATCTCACCGAGCAACCCGAAAATCTGATACCACTTGATAGAGGCAAAGGTGTCCCGATGTTTCGATGAGATGGTGGCTATCGTTTACGTGGGAGTCGACCTTGACGATCCGACCACGTGACGCGGCGAGACGCCGCCTTTAGCAATCGCTAAACCAACTTCCGAGGGTTATTGACCACGCCGAGCACGCATCAACGACCACGAGGGCCTGTTTCACGTGAGCAAACGAAGAACAAGCAAGAAACTAAGATTGCAATCTGGATATTGTGAATATAAGAGGAAAGCTTTATTAATGAAGGTGGGGTTACGAGGCGCCTTGGTGCAGTCGTTGAACACAAACGGCACGCTGGTTGCAGCTATGGCGAACTTTTGATCTAAACAAAACCCAAAGTCTAAACGACGCCCTAAGGGCTGTATATATGGAGAAAGAGGAGGGAATTTCGTGGCCCTTGAGGGAGGGTCCGAAACCAACCCTAACTCTTGTTTCCCCACACATACGGACTCTAAAACAGCCTACACTTAAGTATTTCGAAATTACATGGGCTGGCCCAATATTAAGGTGACGCAACACCTAGAATAGCCTATGGACAAATATTATGAAGTGGCATCTTGTATATTTCGTCCAAGGCCTCATGCTCTCATTAGGGTGGCTTCAAAGTCCTGGAATCATCACTTGTAACTCCGTTCTTGTTCCCCTTAGCATGCCAACATCTCCATGCTTGAACTTGCTCCAAGGTTCATCTTTCTTGTCCATGGTAGGCCCTTCATTTGTAAGCAAAACAAATGTATCCAATTTAGGCAGCATCATATTCTCATGAACATTGGAATCGTTACCAAGAAACGAAAGTACCTGATAATTCAATTGGCGTGCGCGAGCTCTAGTAATTGGTCCAGTATGTATAGCAGCAGGGGTTGTGGGTGTAACAATGGTATTGATGTCCTCATCACCCAAGGAGGTAATCGAGCACCACCTTGCTGTCTGCCCACATGCCCGACCCGTTAAGCAGAAAGTCCGAAAGCAAGACTTGGAGTGGCAGCAGTTCATTGCCGAGGAGATCGAGAAACTAGAGGCAACTGGTCAGGTCAGAGAAGTACTACATCCAACATGGTTAGCAAATCCTATGGTGGTACACAAGGCTAATGGGAAATGGAGGTTGTGCATAGATTTCACAGATCTGAACAAGGCATGCCCGAAGGACCCATTTCCCTTGCTGTGCATCGACCAGATTGTGGATTCCACCTCCGGATGTGACCTGCTTTGTTATCTGGATGCATACTCTGGATACCACCAAATCTTCATGTCCAAGGAGGACGAAGAGAAGACCTCGTTCATCACCCCATGTGGCACATACTGCTTTGTGCGACTGCCTTTCGGGTTGAAGAGCACCGGATCCACTTTTGCAAGGGCAGTCCAGCTTGGTTTTGAGTCACAGTTGCACAGAAACATTGGAGCTTACATGGATGATATTGTGGTCAAAACCAAGGACAGATCAACCATCATCCAGGACTTAGAAGAGACGTTTGCTAATCTGCGCAAGATCAACTTGAAGCTGAACCCGGAGAAGTGTGTGTTTGGCGTTCCTTCTGGCAAGCTACTTGGCTTCTTTGTGTCCCATCACGGGATAGAGGCCAACCCCGATAAGATCAAGGCCATCGAGCAGATTCAGGCACCTAAGACAGTTAAGGATGTGAGGCATTTGACTTGGTGTGTTGCCGCGCTTAGCAGGTTCATCTCCAAGTCTGCCGAGTGTGCCTTGCCGTTCTTCAAAATCTTGAAGAAGGCATGACCCATGGAGTGGACTCTAGAGGCAGACGTTGCACTACAAGATTTGAAGACGTACTTGTCCTGTGTGCCCACTTTGGTTGCTCCCAAACCACAAGAGCCGTTGCTGCTATACCTAGCGACAACTAATCAAGTGGTTAGTGCAGCACTAGTAGTGCAGCACTAGTAGTGCAGCCGGAAGTAGAAGAAGCGGCAACCATAGACAGTGTCCCTTCCGGGGAGGAAAGTGAGCATACCCCGGCAAAGTCAAACGCAGATCAAGACAGAGAGGAGCAAAGCAGCGGAGGTAGACCTAAGGTTGCGTCAAGGAAGAAGGTGGTGCAGCGCCGAGTGTACTTCGTCATCTCCCTGTTGCAGGGGGCTAGATCCAGGTACTCTGGCGTGCAAAAGTTGATTTTTGGCCTTGTCATGGCCTCAAGGAAACTGCGCCACTACTTCCAAGCCCACGAGGTCACGGTTGTCACCCGTTTTCCTTTGCAAGGGATACTCCGAAACCCTGAGGCTACCGGCAGGATAGTGGAGTGGGCATTTGAGTTATCCAGCTTTGGTTTGAAGTTTGAGAGCACATCAACAATCCAGAGCAGAGCATTTGCAGAGTTTACTATGGAATGGATGCCAACTCCTGATGAAGAAGTATTGGAGACAATTATCCCCGGCAAGGAAGCAACCCAAGAATGGATCATGTATTTCGATGGTGCTTTCTCCTGCAAGGCGCAGGGGCTGGCGTGCTTCTCATTGCTCCCACTGGAGAACACCTGAAGTACGTCATCCAGATGCATTTTCCTCGGGAGAAGGCAACCAATAATATTGTAGAGTTCGAAGGGCTCCTTGCCGAGCTCAGGATTACAACAGAGTTGGGAATCAAGACGTTGATCATCCGCGGAGATTCACAGCTTGTGGTGAGACAAGTCAACAAGGATTACCAAAGTCCATTGATGGAGGCATACATCGAGGAAGTAAGAAAGTTGGAGGAGCGCTTTGACGGATTGCAAACAAAGCATGTACCCCGTGCAGAAAATAGCATTGCTGATCATCTATCAAAGTGTGCTGCGCAAAAGCTCCCTGTGGAACTAGGGACCTTTGTTCCCCATCTGACTCAGCCCTCCATATCCCCGGCAACAATGGCCCAGAAGAGGAGGAACCTGGACTTCGGCAAGCCTCTCCCGGTAGAACCTCTAGAGGCTCCCGGCAGAGAACCTGGAGGGAACAACTCCCCTTCGGTCGCTGAGCTATCCCCTCCCGCCAGACCACCGGTCCTCGCGGTCGAAGGGTGTGCTCCCACGAAGGAGGAGGTGTCGTTAGTCCTCGTTACCGAGCCTCAAGCTCCAACTTGGGCGCGACACATAGTCCGTTTCCTCCAAACTGGGGAACTTCCCAAAGAGCAAGAAGAAGCTAAAAGAGTAGCCCGGAGGGCCAGTATGTATTAGTTCGTTGATGACACATTGTACAGAAGGAGGCCCAACGGTGTGAAATTGAAGTGCATCTGCCGGGAAGAAGGAAAGGAACTGCTGGCGGAGATACACAAAGGCATGTGCGGCTCCCAATTGGATCAAGGGCCTTGGTTGGGAAAGCTTTCCGGCAAGGATTTTATTGGCCCACAGCCCTCCAAGATGTGGTCGAGCTAGTCACTAAGTGTGAAGCATGCCAGTTCCATTCCAAGAATATCCACCTGCCTACCCAAGCTCTTTAGACAATCCCTTTGTCATGGCGTTTTCGGTATGGGGCCTCGATATCCTCGGCCCTTTCCCCCGTTTTACCGGGGCCTTTGAATTCTTGTTCATTGCAATCGACAAGTTTACAAAGTGGCCAGAAGTAGAGCCCGTGAGAAAGATGACTGCTCAGTCAGCTATCAAGTTCTTGAAAGGATTGGTGTGCTGCTTTGGAGTTCCTGCCCGGATCATCACTAACAATGGCACCCAATTCACGAGCCACACCTTCATGCAATACGTTCATGCCCTCAAAAGCAAGGTCTCATTCGCCTCTGTTGCTCATCCAAGGAGCAACGAGCAAGCTGAAACGCTGAAGTGTTGCGAGGACTCAAGACGAGAACCTTCGATAAGCTGCAGAAGTGTGCAGGCGGTGGATCAATGAGTTCCCTCAGAAGGACACCAAATTGAGCTACTGGGCAGACTCCCTTCTCCCTAGTCTATGGGGCAAAAGCAGTTATCCCCACGGAACTCATTTACGGGTCACCTCGAGTACTCGCCTACGATGAAGTAGCACAGGAACAACACCGGCGTGATGATAATGTGCTACTCGAGGAGAACCGCCCCTGGGCTGCTATGCGTGCCGCATGCTACCAGCAAGCCCTACATCACTATCACAGCCGCAGGGTTCATGCCCGGAGTTTTGAGGAAGGCGACCTTGTCCTTAGGCGCGTTCAGTCTGCCAAGGGTACAAACAAGTTGACGCCAAAGTGGGAAGGCCCTTACCGGGTAGTACGAGTCACCAGACCTGGCGTAGTGCATCTGGAGACCGGAGATGCCATTAAGTTACAAAACTCATAGAACATTGAGCATCTCCGCAAGTTCTACCCGTAAGGCACGGCTCTCGGGCCCTGCCCGGCAGCCATCCTTTTGTATAGGCCTTGCCTAAGTTGCATGTAACCCGTTGTACAAAGCCAGGCGCAGACCCTGAGCAACAGAGAAATAAATGATGCGCTGGGGGGAACAAATTGCATGCATGCATAAGCATATCATGAGGATTGCACGTTCATGTAGATAAGATCGCATGTGGCACCATTTTCATCTGCATAAAACTGTAGGCTCCAACCATGGACTTGGTCCCGAAGAGGAGAAGAGAAGACGTGCCTATGTTGCGATCCCCCGGCAAGCCAAACAAATAATTTCTCTCTCTTATCCATATGCGTTCTATGAGTAGAGACTTGTGCTTAAGAAAACCTCGCCACCTTCAAAACTTAGGTGCTCCCATCCCTTGACTCGAACGTTGCTTCGGTCGGGATGGTTGTAGTGGCCTTTGACGAGAAGGTTGTGGGGGGGGGGGCTGGTCCCTCTTTACGTTTTGTGCCTAGCAGGCCTAGCTCCGTGACAGCAAACTGAGGGTACCGGCAGGATAGCCTGCCGGTGAAAACTTGTTTACTTAAACGTATAGAGGCATCCCACCTCTGCATGGATGACGCGACTTGAAGCTACGTCGGTATTTCCCCAAAGAGGAAGGGATGATGCAGCATAGTGGCAGTAGGTATTTCCCTCAGTTATGAGACCAAGGTTATCGAACCAGTAGGAGAACCAAGCAACACAACGTAAACAGCCCCTGCACACAAATAACAAACACTCGCAACCCGATGTGTAAAAGGGGTTGTCAATCCCTCCCGTGTAGCGGCGCCCCAAGATAGGCAAACATACGTGAAATAAATATTCGTAGATTGATAGTTCGAATGCCAAATAACATAAATAAGAATAAAACGCAGCAAGATATTTTTGCATTTTTGGTTTAATAGATCTGAAACTAAAAGCAAAGGAAAAGTATATCGTGAAGGCAAATAATATGAGAAAGAGACCCAGGGGCCGTAGGTTTCACTAGTGGCTTCTCTCGAGAAAAATAGCAAACGGTGGGTAAACAAATTACTATTGGGCAATTGGCAGAACTTCAAATAATCATGACTATATATAGGCAATGATCATTACATAGGCATCGGCCAAGATTAGTAGACCGACTCCTGCCTGCATCTACTACTATTACTCCACACATCGATTGCTATCCAGCATGCATCTAGTGTTTTAAGTTCATGGGGAAACAGAGTAATACAATAAGGACGATGACATGATGTAGACAAGATCTATCTATGTAGAGATAGACCCCATCATTTTATCCTTAGTAGCAACGATACATACGTAGCGGTTCCCCTTCTGTCACTGGGATCAAGCACCGTAAGATCGAACCCACTACAAGGCACCTCTTCCCATTGCAAGATAAATAGATCAAGTTGGCCAAACAAAACCCAAATATCGGAGAAGAAATACAAGGATATAAGCAATCATGCATATAAGAGACCAAAGAAACTCAAATAACTTTCATGGATATAAAAAGATAGATCTGATCATAAACTCAAAGTTCATCTGATCCCAACAAACACATCGCAAAAAGAGTTACATCATATGGATTTCCAAGAGACCAATGTATTGAGAATCAAACGAGAGATAGCAAGCCATCTAGCTACTAACTACGGACCCGAAGGTCTATAAAGAACTACTTATGCATCATCGGAGAGGCACCAATGGAATTGGTGAACCCCTCCGTGATGGTGTCTAGATTGGATCTGGTGGTTCTGGACTCTGCGGCAGCTGGAATTGATTTTCGTCGACTCCCCTAGGTTTATGGAATATTGGGGTATTTGTAGAGAAAAGAGGCGGTCCGTGGGCACCCGAGGTGGGCACAACCCACCCGGGCGCGCTTGGGCCTCCTGGTGCGTCCTGGTGGGTTGTGCTCCCCTCAGAGCACCCCCCAGGTGCTGCCTTGGCCCATTGGGTGTCTTCTGGTCCATAAAAA
Organism: Aegilops bicornis; assembly: GCA_021605145.1. Taxonomy (NCBI): domain Eukaryota; kingdom Viridiplantae; phylum Streptophyta; class Magnoliopsida; order Poales; family Poaceae; genus Aegilops; species Aegilops bicornis. The sequence continues at coordinate 455,713,384 of CM038675.1, read as the reverse complement.
ATCTCCGTTAAGTTTTGTTGCATTTGGACTCCATTTGGTATTGATTTCCTGCGATGTAAAAAACATGCAGAAAACAGCAATTGAAACTTGGCACTATGTAATAGGTTAGTACCAAAAATGATATAAAATGATTATAAAACATCCAAGATTGATAATATAACAGCATGGAACAATAAAAAATTATAGATACGTTGGAGACGTATCAACATCCCCAAGCTTAACTCCTGCTCGTCCTCGAGTAGGTAAGTGATAAAAACAGAATTTTTGATGTGGAATGCTGCCTAACATGTCATATCATATTCTTTTCTTTAAAGCATGGACATTTGGACTTTTATATTGTTCAAAGCAATAGTCTAGTTTTGACATGATAACTTAAATACTCAAGCATACCAACAAGCAACCATGTCTTTCAAAATATCAACGCTAAAATAAGTTATCCCTAGCTCATCATGCTCAGTCATTGATCCATTAATGAAACAGACTCACATATTAACTACACCCAATACTCAAGTACGATCGTAGTGCCTCCTAGTTGGTGCTTTATAAGAGAACATGGAGACTCAAATTCAAAATAAAAATTGCATAAAGTAGAAGAAAGTCCCTTTGAAGAGGGAAGTAGGGATTTCTAGAGGTGCCAGAGCTCAAAGCGAAAAACTGAGAGATAAAAACATTTTGGGAGGTGTGCCTTTTCCACCAACGAAACGACTTAGAGTTCCCAACACTTTCCATGCTAGATAGATCATAGGCGGTTCCCAAACAGAAATTAACGTTTATTCCTTTTTCCACCATACTTTCACTTTCCATGGTAACCGTACAGGGGTGCCTTCCATACCAACACTTTCCAAGGAATTTATTATTTGACAACATAAAGTAAATTCATTTTTCATTTTGAGACTGGGCATCCCTAATACCTTTTCCTTACTCTCGTGCAATGACAAGTGAATAAACACTCATCGTGAGAATAACACATCTAGCATGGAAAATATTAGCCACCCCTCACCGCTCCACGAGTGGTACGAACACACAAAAGATAAGTTTATTTTGAAAATTAGAGATGGCACATACAAATTTGCTTAGAACGGCAAAAGAATACCGCATATAGGTAGGTATAGTGGACTCATGTGGCAAAACTGGTTTAAAGGATTTTGGATGCACAAGTAGTGATCATACTTAGTGCAAAATGAAGGCTAGCAAAAGATTGAGAAGCGACCAACCAAGAAATGAATAATCTCATAAGCGAGCATTAAGCATAATCAACACCAAATAATCACCACAAGTAGGATATAATTTCATAGCATAATTATTGACTTTCGTGCTTGCATAGGGAATCACAAACCTTAACACCAATATTCTTACTAAAGCATAATTACTCATCAACATGACTGACATATCGCATCATCATATCTCAAAACTATTACTAAGAATCAAGTTTATTTTGTCCAATGATCTTGATGGAAGTTTTTATTATATCCTTCTTGGATATCTATCACTTTGGGACTAATTTTCATGTGTTGCTTTTGATAAGCTCAAACAAATATAAGTGAAGATCATGAGCATAAAATTTCTTTCTCTCAAATTAATTTAAGTGAAGCAAGAGAGAATTTCTTGAAAATTTCACTAAATCTCAAATAAATCTAAGTGAAGCAAGAGAGCATTTCTTAAAAAATACTAAAGCACACCGTGCTAAAAAAGATATAAGTGAAGCGCTAGAGCAAGTCCATGGCTCATAAAAATATAAGTGAAGGGTAGAGAGCAATTCTAAGAAGTCATGGCATAATTTTGGCTCTCTCAAATAGGTGTGTCCAGCAAGGAATCAAGACTTAAAACAAAAAATAAACTAGCAAAGACTCATATCATACAAGACTCTCCAAGCAAAACACATAGTATGTGACCAATAAAAATATAGCTTCGAGTAAAATAACGATGGCCGTTAGAAGAAAGAGGGGATGCCACTCGGGGCATCCCAAGCTTAGTTGCTTGATCTCTTATGAATAATAGCTTGGGATTCCGGGGCATCCCCAAGCTTAGGCTCTTCTTACTCCTTATTCCTTCATCCATCGTAAGATAACCCAAAACTTGAAAACTTCAATCACACAAAACCCAACAAAACCTTCGTGCGATCCGTTAGTATAAGAAAGCAAGTCACTACTATAAGTATTGTAGCAAACCAATTCATATTTTGTTCTTGCATTATATCTATTGTATTCCAACTTTTCTATGCAAAAACTCATCAAAGAAAACCATAGAGCCATCAAAACAAGCACACAACACAAAGAAAACAGAATTTGTCAAAAACAGAACAGCCTGTAGCAATCTAGATATTTTGAATACTTCTGAAACTCCAAAAATTCTAAAACATTAGCACGACCTGAGCAATTTGTATATTAATCCTCTGCAAAAAGAATTGGTGTTTTATCACGCTCTAGTAAAAAATGAGAATTGTTTTCATGAGCACAAAAGTTTTTGTTTTTCAGCAAGATCAAACAAGTATCACCCAAGAAGATGCTGAAGGCTTTACTTGGCACAAACACTAATTAAAACGCAAAAAAACACAATTATAACAATTACACTCAAGAACAGAGAGCAAGAAGCAAAAAAGAAAATTTATTCATTGGATTGCCTCCCAACAAGCGCTATAGTTTTACGCCCTTACCTAGGCATAAAGCAAGGATCTAAGTTTTTTCATCTTTGTTCAACTCTTCAATCAAACACTTAGAATTACTTAGAGATTTAGCATAGAGGTTTCCAATGACAATACTCCTAGGTACAAATTTAAAGAATTCATTCTGGCCAAAGGGATCTCTTATAACTTCAAAAAAATCCGGGTGGATACTAATCATCTTAAGATCCTCTTTACTAGAAGTTGCACCCTAGCTCTTAGTAACTTGGGTAGTCTTGCCAATTTTTACGGGAGTTTTTCAATAGTTTTAGCGGAAGCAAAAGCCGTACTCAAATTACTAAATATTTCTTCCAGTTTATCAATCCGAGATGGGCTTTCTTCAATGCTTTCATGAATTATGGTTCCCTTTTCTTTTAACAACTTAAAAACTTCCCCCGCTTTTGACCCAATTTTAGTAGCAAAATTATGCATCTTTTTATCCAAATTTTCAATATGCTCTTCAGTAAGCATTTTCTTTTCAATAGCATCTAATCTTTCCATGACATGCTCAAGAGTCAAAGCTGTTTCATTAATCATAAGGGGTGGTGAGCCTACTAAATTTCTCGTAGCATTAAAAGCATCAAGAAAGGGACACATGAAGAAATTTCCACCGGTAATCGTATCAAGGAAGAATCTACACCAAGTGGTGATGCCCACATAAAAACAACGAAGAAGAACAACTGTAGATTGCTTTCAAATAGATCTATTATGAGCATTGCAAATTCTATAGCAAGCAACTTTTAAATTTTCTCCTCCCCTTTGTTTAAAGTTGAGAACTTCGTTCTTGGGAGTGCGCGCAATAGAGGAAGAACTATCCATGACGATAATAAAAGCAAACAAGATTGCACTCAAAAACAGATCCGGCGAGAAAACGGCAAACGGAAAAGAGGGGCGAATAAAACGGCAAATTTTTGTGAAGTGGGGGAGAGGATTTCGGCGTTCTGAGAACGGGGGTCCCCAGACTTGCCTGCCTGCGGCCCATGGCGTGGCTCTGCGCGTTGGCCCGTACGACCCATCTTCATCAACAATCCGTTCAAGACCCTCGCGAGGGGCCATGCCTCGCAAGGCAGACCAACACAAGACCTCCTCAGCAGCGGCCTCACCAGGTTGGCTCGCGAGGGGCGGAGAGATCAAGGCAAGGCAAACCTCACGAGGTTCTCGTGACGTGAGCCATGACGATCAAGATCGGCCAGGCGCCCGGTGGCAGCCGCCCTTGTTTCCCCTTTGGCGCTTAAGGAAGCGGCGCAGCGCCGGAGTACCGAGGCGTCAAGCAAAGGTTTCCATATCGGTGCAACGAGACCAAGACCAGCAGGACGGCAAGACGGAGGTCACCATGGAGCCCGAGGCGGCGTCACCACCAGAGCCTTTTGCAGGCAAAGACCGCTTTTGTCAGGATAAGCTGTACTAGTTGTCCCCTTTCAAATTGGCCGTTGTTGGATCCCTTCCGCTCAGTATTTGGGGAGAGGACCAGGGCCTCTATAAATAGGACCAGCCACCACGGTAGGATGGAGGGAGAGAGTAATCCTCACCCACACACAGAGCGCAAGAACACCTGAATCTCAGGAGGCTGTTCTTTCCCTTGTAACTGTTCATCCATAGCCCAAGAGGCAATCCACCACCACCACACTGGAGTAGGGCATTACACCACAACGGTGGCCCGAACTAGTATAAATCTTGCGTCCCTCGTGTTGTGAGTTTGTTGAGTTTGCCCTTGAGATCTTAGCAAGCTAGGACGTGGATCGGTAGGGGGAGAACTCCGCGCGCACTCCAGAGTTTGAACCTTAAGGGTTTTGCCGAAACCCGTGATCCGACATTTCACGCGCCAGGTAGGGGTGCGCCGAAGCTTCCCTTCCATCGCTCCGCGTCCCGTCACTGCATCGCCCCCATGGCGGACGCACGCCGCGTCCGCGCCGAGCGTCGGGCTGCCCTCGCCACCCGCCTTGCTCCGACGGCCCCTGTCAGCGGGCCACCCCGTCGCTCTCCGTCGCCTGCCGCCAGCGCTGCCACCGGCCCTGTGGGGAACGAGCGGCAAGAGTCCTCGATTCACCCCTCGGTGCGATAGGACGGCTGCACTGCCACTCCATCGCTGACTCCCGCTGGTTCATCATCTCACACTCGTCACGCTCCCACGGACGCATGGGCAGTGCTCCTCATGGCGCACTAGCTCCTGCGCTACCGCCCGGTAGACGACCTCTACGAGGACTGGCTCGACCGCATCGCCGAGCTTGTCAGCGCCGCAGGGGCTCCCCTGCGCCGTCCCTCTCACTGCCTCGCCCTCCGCCAGCTACGGGCGATGTAGCTCACGGAGCACCTCCACCACCTCTACACCAAGATGGCGCCCTGGCACCAAGGCGCGCGGCTCCATGGCGTGACCCACCGTGTCTGGTGCCCGCGCGTGAAGAAAGAAGCTGTCAAGAAGTCCCTCGACCGCAAGAGAACGCTCCGCCACTCCTCGCACCACCGCGCTAGGATCATTTGTTGCGGCAAGGCCCCGCGCCGCCTGCTGTAGCGGCGTGCGGGCGCCAAGACCAAGCTCCACCTCCAAGACGGGCCCCGGTGACCACGACCGGCTGCCGTGCCTTCACCCCCAAGCTGCGTAGCGTCGCCTGGCCGGGCAAGTTCAAGCCGAATCTGCCTCGTTGCTACGACGGCACCCCCGACCCCACGGAGTTCCTGCAGCTCTACGAGCTGAGCATCGAGGCGACCAACAGCGACGAGAAAGTCGTGGCGAATTGGTTCCCTATGGCGCTCAAAGATGGCACTCGTTCGTGGCTCCTGAACCTGCCTCCAGGCTCGATCTCCTCCTAGGACGAGATGTGCGACCACTTCGTCGCCAACTTCCAGGGCACTCGCGACCGCCCACCGGCCGCGGGTGACCTGCATCGCGTCAAGCAACAACCAGGAGAGACCCTCCAGAAGTACATCCAGCGCTTCAACGAATGTTCGTCTCAAGATCCTCAAGGTGACGGACGAGGCCATCATCTCCGCATTCTCTGATGGCGTCCGTGACGTCAAGATGAAGGAGGAGCTCGCTATCCATGAGGAGCTATGCACGTCCCTGGAGCTGTTCAACCTGACGACCAAGTGCGCAAGAGCTGAGGAGGGTGCCTCTCCCTCCTTGAGTTCCCGACTGCGGACCCGGAGGAGAAGAAAGCCAAGGCCAAGGATGTGAAGCGCAAGGGAGCAGCCGTGCTCACGGCGGAGCCGGACACCAAGCTCGGTAGAGACCAGCCCGAGTAATCCAAGAGCAGCCGACCGTTCTGCGCCTTCCATAACCTGTATACCCACAACACCAGCGACTGTCAAGAGCTCAGAGCCATTCGAGAAGGACGCTTCGGTCAATGTCCCGAGCGCAACGACCGGGGCTACGGGCGAGGAGGAGGACGTGGTGGCGGACGCTGGGACGACCATGGCCTGCGCCAGGAGTGGCACGACCGGCCTCGTGAGGACCCCTGGCAGGATCAGCCTCGCGAGGGCGCCTGGAGGGACCAACCTCGTGAGGATCGTCCTCATGGAAACGCCGGTCTTCCCCCACTACCGCCGCCGCCAAGAAGGAATGACAGCCACCATCAAGACGAAGGGGCTGGGGGCTTCCAGGAGCCGCGTGCTATCGCCTGCATCTTGGGCAGAGCTCAGGCCCCAGCCTTGCAGCGTATCTTCAAATAGTTTGCGCGTGAAGTGAATGCAGTCCTCCCCAAGCTTGAGGCCACATGCCCGCTCAGGTGGTCCAAGTGCGCCATCACCTTCAGTTCGGCAGATCAACTCAAGTGCGCGGCTACCGCAGGCGCCCTCCCGATGATTTGATCCCCAGTCATCAGCAACGTGCAAGTCACCAAGACCCTCATCGACGGCGGCGCATGGCTCAACGTCATGTCCGTCGACACGTTCGGCAACTTCCAAGTGCCGTATGACCAGCTTCAGCCCACCAAGCCTTTCTCAGGAGTGACTGACGGCTCCACTACCCCGATCGGGCAGGTCCACCTTCCAATCACCTTCGGAGAATGCAAAAACTACCGCACTAAACTCATCGACTTCGACGTCGCGCACATCCGTCTGCCGTACAATGCCATCCTCGGGTATCCAGCCCTGGCCAAGTTCATGGCGGTGACCCATCACGGATACAATGTCCTCAAGATGTTGGGAAGCGGCGGAATCATCACGGTCCCATGCAAAGAAAGAGATGTAGTGTGCTCCCTTGAGCGTGCCTTCCAAGCTGCAGCAATCGACGACCCCGACAGCAAGGGCGAGTGCCCTCTTGAGGCCACCTCCAAGAAGAAGAAGTAGCTGCGTCGTGCAGGACCTCAGGAGGGTGGCGTCACGACTGGAACCTCGTCAGGATCAGCACCCACGCCAGGGGCGCCTCCCTCCATCACATAGGAAGGCGCGCCCGGTGCCCTTCTCGGGCAGGGCTCGGGGGCTCTCTTCTGGAGGGCATCAGACCTTGCCAACATCACGAGGGAGGCGCTCGGGCACCACCTGGAGGCGTGCTTCATGGCACGTTTCCCTCAGGAGAACACATGGCGAGGAGCGCCCACCGCTTAGGAGTTCATCACCAGGACCACTCAGGAACTGCAAGACGCAAGGGCCATGCACGGCGACCGCCGCTCGCGAGGCGCAGCTCCCCATCCAGGCGAGGATGCTGGGCTGCGCGTCTGCATCGACATCCCAGGGCTCAACAGGGCCGCATCTCAGGAGCCCTTCTGGCCTTCGCGCGTGGGCCGCTGCGAGGGTCCATCGCATAGCTACGTTCGCATGCCTTTTGGCCTGCCGAGCGTGTCGTCCGCCTGTCAGCGCAACTTGCGGTGCGTCCTGGCAACTCAGGAGGCCAGGCATCACGCCGTCCTGACAGAGATGGAGAAGGTCCTCAAGGAACCGCCTGGACCCCCAGAGCCTCTCGAGGCTCAGGGCCCCGGTGGCTCGTGAGGAGCGACCCCTTCACCGCGTACCTCCAGCTGCTCCAACATCCCTTCATCGACAGAACTAGGCGTCATTTTCCAAGTTTATTTAGCTGGGAACGCCCCTCGGGCTGCATCATTCCCAGGCCGCGTGGGTCTGTCCCTGTGGCATGTACCCCTTTTCTTATGTATTTAGCTTACCTTGCTGGGGGCGCCCCTCGGGCTGCATCATCCCCAAGCTGCTCGGGCCTGACCCAGTGGCGTGTATCTTCCCTGCCTTTACCTAAGCCAGTTTGCTTTCCATGCCTAATCTACCTATGACTATTACCTGCTTGCTCGTCACCCATCGTGGGAGCCGCGCGCCGGCCGTCTTTCTTCAGGATCCTTCGCGTGAGTAGGTTAAGCACGGCATCTGTGCTCGGGCCCGTCCCTGCAGCATCGATAAATCCAAGGGCTGAGCTCTGTCTGGTGGGCCGGCCCCGTTCACGTCACCTCCTGGGGCCGTTGGTGCTTGGACCTCTCACGCGATAACCTCAGGAGATTCGTTCGGCGCAGGTTGTCTGACCACCTCGCAACACCAGCACATCAAACAAGAACCAAGACTAGGCGCAAACCGCCTTGAGGTAGGCATCGTGAGTCCCGCTACCGGCTCACGAAAGTGCCCGAATACACCTCGTCTAGCCTGCGCTGCAAGCCACGTGTCGTATGGGTCAGTACACGCCCGGGGGCTCTCCGCGATGAGGGAGTCCCTCCCACGTACCAGTGGAAGCACCATGCTCCGTGCTGGACGTCAACACTACCGAGGAGCGGCTATGCCCGTGCACAAGCGGAAGCACTATGCTCCGCGCCGGTGATAAACAACTAAGGGCAGCCTCAGGGCCGTACCAACCTCAGGGAGCCCCAGAGCTCAGTGTCCGGCCTCACCGCAACGCCTCCCCTCGGGAGAGTCGCGCGAGGGGGCTGGGCACGGGGGCTGCGCTCGGGTCACGCCCAAGCGTACGCCACCCAACCAGGTCTCCCGGACCTGGTCGTCGCGCACCCCTCATCGGCGAGGGCAAAGGTATGGAAATTGTTTGCGTGTCAAGGGGGACTACTGAGCATCGCGACTCAGGAGGCTAACTGGTCATGTAGCCCCTCACTCCTTGGTCCATCATGGTCTTTGGTCAGCCCAACGGCGATTGAGGTATGCGCAGAGCCGGGCCCTGCCGACGTAGAACATTAACCTATCCTCGCGTCTCCTTCCTATTAGCTATTTGTGCGTCAAGGGGGACTCCTGAGCATCGCGACTCAGGAGCCTAACTGGTCACGTAGCCCCTCACTCCTTGGTTCGTCCTGGTCTCCGGTCGGCCCAACGGAGGTTGAGGTATGCGCGGGGCCGGGCTCTGCCGACGCAGAACACAGAGCAAATAGGAAGGAAAATCGTAAAATCTCAAAGCAAATATTACAAGACATATTGTTCTCACAATATCAAACGCAAGTTTAACGCCTCCACGAGGCACGATGCATGCTGCAGGAATAAAACAGGAAAGGAGCCGCAGGTCACCCATGAACGCCATCGACGCCCGCGAGAGGCACTCCTCCCTTGATGATGTCGCCTTCGTCTTGGTCACTGGCCGGAGCTGCAGGAGTGGCGGCGCCTCCGGTCGAAGGCGCGGAAGCGAAGTCGCGGGACTTCTTCAGCAGGGCCTCCACCTGAACCCTCACGACTGTGGCGGCAGCTGTGCAGTGTTCACCAGCCACAGGCTCCAGCAGCTCGTCAAGACGAGCGCCGGGGTCACGAAGGTGCAGATGGCTGAAGACACGCTGGTCTGGTGAAGAAGAAAGGACATGAGCCTCTGCCTCTGCCATGGGACCGATGCCCTCCACGACTTCCTCGAGCGCCCTCACAAAGTAGGGAAGCAGCTGGGCGGGGCCGTCCTCATCAGTGGTCAGTGGCCTCTCCAAGCCCTTTTCATAAAGTGACTTTAGAGCCACGCGAGACCTCTTCTCGAGAAGCGCAAAGGCCACACGGTCCTCAGCCAGGACCTTCGCCTTCACGAGAAGATCGACCTTCTCCGCCTCCACCTTCCGCTCCAGCTCCTCCAGCCGGTCGTGTTCAGCGGCCTGCGTCTTCGCCAGCTCCCCCAGCTCGGCGTCGCGGTTCTTGATGGCGTCCTCCCGAGCCCTCATCTCCTCCTCCTTTGCCCGGCGGCCACGATCTTCTTCCGCATGCTCATCGTGCAGGTCCTTCAGCTCATTCTCCAACGCCTGACAGCGGTCGTGGACGGCCTTGACGTCCTTCAGCGCCACCTCGCGATTGGTCGCAGCCTGCGCGGCGGCTCGCTTCTCCTTCTCGGAGGCCGTTGCGGCCTGGTTCAGCGTCGCTCGGACCGCCGCGTCAGTCTAAAGCCAGCTCCAGGCGCCCGACCACCAGGCGCGGATCCTTGCCCCGGAGATCTTCCCGCAGCTGGGTCATCTCTAAAAGGGCACGCTCCAAGACAGTAGAGGAGGCAGAAGAACCTGGGAACAATGGCGCGGCAGGAGAAGGTTGTGACGCCATCACCAGGGCCTGGGAGACCAAGGGCTCCTGAGCCTTTGGGACCTCGGCGGCTGAGTCGGACATCGGCACTTCCGGAGCCAGCGGGGCCTCGGGGGCTGACTCCTCGTGACGACGCTCCCCCTGGTCTCGCGAGGGCGACCGGGCCGGGGATGTGCGAGTGCTGTCGCCTCCTTTCCTCACGAAAGGAGGCGCGGCCGCTGCATCCTCCTTCCTCTTCTTCGCCGAAGGCAGCGGCCTGGTCAACCAAGGGCGAATGTCAGGAGGCAACAGTATAAGCAAGATCAAGATGGAGCTCGAGCACTTACTGGTCGACCACGACGTAGTCCACCTTCCGCTTGGGGAGCTTGAAGCCCGAGAGCCTCGAGGCCTGAGGTATGGGCGCACAGGCTCCGGGAGCAGAAAGCGGCGGAGCAGAGGGACCGGAAGCAGCTTCAAACGGCGCCAAGGCGGGGACGCCATCTCGAGAGACTAGCGACGATCTGCCCCATGTCGGGATGACGGGAAGCTCCCCCTTCTCCTGGCGGGCGTCGGCCTCGGCGTCGTCTGGCAGGGTGCGGAGGATGTCAGCTTTGCTCAAGGGGAGGTTTCCCCCAGCCCTTCGGGGGTCACCTCCGAGTCCTCCTCCTCTTCTTCCTTCCCACGGGACTTGTCAGAAGACAGCTCCACCGGCTTCGGCGCCGCAGAGGCTCCAGAGGGCGCAGGTTGCACCAGCCCGCGCCCGTCGAAAGTAGGCCTGGCAGCCACGATCTGCTCCCAGTCCTTGCGGCGGAACAAGGGAACGAAGGCACTCGGCGGGTACTCTTGGTTGTCCCTGACCAAGAGGCGCAAAACTGCAGACAGCTCATCATCAGGCAAGGCCTCCGGGCTCAGGCAAATCTTGTCCTCTTCATCCCCGAGCCTCCACAAGGGTCGCGCACGCGCCTGAAGAGGAGCGACGTGCAGCATCAGGAATTCCCTCAGGAGCATGGCCCCTGTCACCTTCACTGCCTTTGCGTTGCTCGGCTTCAGGTCGGTCTGCATCTGCTCCAACACCGATGACGCCCGCTCATCAGTGAGCTTCGCGCAAGACCAGCCCTTGTCAGATTGGGGCATCTCCGTCAGCAGCGCCAAGCGCGGGTGGACAAACTTGGCGCCCATCATGACCCATTTGGCCCTGAGGTTGTCGGCCTTCTTCCCGGTGTTCGAGATCGAGTTGGCCTTGCCGACCGCAATGAAATTGGCGCACCCATAGATATGGCCCTCGCTGACGCGGAGGAAGAAGAAGTGGCGCAACAGAGCCACGGATGGCATCACGCCCAGATACACCTCGCAATAGTAGGCGAAGATGGATAAGAGAAGGATGGAGTTGGGATGAAGATGCAGCGCCTGCAGCCCGTAGTGGTCGACTACCTCATAGAAGAAGTCAGAGAAGGGGGGAACCAACCCTGCAGCGATACTGCTCGTGAAGAAGGGGAAGAAGGTGCTTCCCTCGGGCTCCGGCACGTCGGAGGCGACCCGGAGCTCCGTCTTCCCCCTCTCGTTGCTCTCCCATGCCGTCAGCAAGCACGTGGCAGCGAGGTTCTTCTCCGAGACATTGGGCGCGTCGAGAGCTGGTTCGTACCAAGCCGGTGACGAGGAGGGCTTGACCTTGCGTGGTGCCATTGGTCGCCGGTGCGAAGGAGGATGAAAGCAGATCTGGGGATTTCGGAGGCAGGGCACAAGAAAGGGGATCTGAGCAAGGCGAAGGGAAGCAGGGAAGACAAGCGCTGTCCACGCCAGCCTTTTTGTCAGGTCGGGCAGTTGACGAGGCAGCGTGGGGAAGCAGAGACGCCCACGTCAAATCAGCCGCCACGCATCGACCAAGGCCGCAGGCTATTGGGGCCCCACGGCGCTCCAGACTTGACCTTTGGCTTCGCCTCGGAGCCAAGCCCGAGCGCGCCTTGGGCCCGGGGGCTACTGTCGGTGTTCTGGGAACGGGGGTCCCCAGACTTGCTCGTCATGCCCACGACGTGGTTTCACAGCGTGGCCCAGACGCCCATCTTCACCAACCAGGCGTTCAAGACCCTCGCGAGGTAGACGACACAAGACCTCCTCAGGAGAGGCCTCACCAGGTTGGCTCACGAGGTGCGGAGAGATCAAGGCAAGGCAAACCTCGCGAGGTTCTCGTGACGTGAGCCATGATGATCAAGATCAGGCGGGCGCCAGGCGGGCGCCAGCGTGCGCAGTATCCTTGTTTCCCCTTTGGTGCTAAGGATGCGAGCGTAGGCGCGGAGTACCGAGGCGTCAAGCAAAGGTTACCATATCGGTGCAACGTGACCAAGACCAGCAGGACGGCAAGACGAAGGTCACCATGGAGCCCGAGGCGGCGTCACCACCAGAGCCTTTTGCAGGCAAAGACCGCTTTTGTTAGGATAAGCTGTACTAGTTGTCCCTTTCAAATTAGCCGTTGTTGGCTCCCTTCCCGCTCAATATTTGGGGAGAGGATCAGGGCCTCTATAAATAGGACCAGCCACCACAGTAGGATGGAGGGAGAGAGTAATCCTCACCCACACATAGAGCGCAAGAACACCTCAACCTCAGGAGGTTATTCTTTCCCTTGTAACTATTCATCCATAGCCCAAGAAGCAATCCACCACCACCACACTTGAGTAGGGTATTACACCACAACGGTGGCCCGAACCAGTATAAATCTTGCGTCCCTTGTGTTGTGAGTTCGTTGAGTTTGCCCTTGAGATCTTAGCAAGCTAGGACTTGGATCGGTAGAGGAAGAACTTCGCGTGCACCCCGACGTTTGAACCTTAAGGGTTTTGCCGGAACCCGTGATCTGACAGAGGAAAATGAGAGGTAAATCGCAAATAATGTAAATTGCGAGGTGATGAGATTTGTGATTAGGAACCTGGTATATGTTGAAGATCCTCCCCGGCAACGGCGCCAGAAATTAGCACATGGTCGGGAGACTATCTTGACTTGATTCTCCCCAGCAACGGCGCCAGAAATTCCTTTTGATGCGGCTTGAAGCTACGTCGGTATTTCCCCAAAGAGGAAGTGATGATGCAGCACAGCGGCGGTAGGTATTTCCCTCATTTAGACCAAGGTTATCGAACTAGTAGGAGAACTAGGCAACACAACATTAAACAACCCCTGCACACAAACCTATAAAAGGGGTTGTCAATCCCTTTCGGGTAGCGGCGCCCCAAGATAGGCAAACAAACATGAAATAAATTGTAGTAGATTGATAGATCGAACGCCAAATAAATTAAATAAGAATAAAATGCAGCAAGGTATTTTTCTATTTTTGTTTTAATAGATATGAAAATAAAAGCAAAGGAAAAGTAGACCGCGAAGGCAATTAATACGAGAAAGAGACCCGGGGGCCGTAGGTTTCACTAGTGGCTTCTCTCGAGAAAAATAGAAAACGGTGGGTAAACAAATTACTATTGGGCAATTGATACAACTTCAAATAATCATGATGATATCCAGGCAGATCATTACATAGGCATCACGTCCAAGATTAGTAGACTGACTCCTGCCTGCATCTACTACTATTACTCCACACATCGACCGCTATCCAACATGCATCTAGTGTATTAAGTTCATGGGGAAATGGAGTAATGCAATAAGAACGATGACATGATGTAGACAAGATCTATCTATGTAGAGATAGACCCCATCGTTTTATCCTTAGTAGCAACGATACATACGTGGCGGTTCCCTTCTCACATCGGGATCAAGCACCGTAAGATCGAACCCACTACAAAGCACCTCTTCCCATTGCAAGATAAATAGATCAAGTTGGCCAAACAAAACCCAAATATCGGAGAAGAAATATGAGGCTATAAGAAATCATGCATCTAAGAGATCAAAGAAACTCAAATAATTTTCATGGATATAAAAAGATAGATCTAATTATAAACTCAAAGTTCATGTTCATCTGATCCCAACAAACACAACGCAAAAAGAGTTACATCATATGGATCTCCAAGAGACCATTTATTGAGAATCAAACGAGCGAGAGGAAGCCATCTAGCTACTAACTACGAACCCGAAGGTCTATAAAGAACTACTCACGCATCCTCGGAGAGGCACCAATGGAAGTGGTGAATCCCTCCGTGATGGTGTCTAGATTGGATCTGGTGGTTCTGGACTCTGCGGCGGCTGGAATTGATTTTCGTCGACTCCCCTAGGGTTTCTGGAATATTGGGGTATTTATAGAGCAAAGAGGCGGTCCGGCGGGCACCCAAGGTGGGCACAACCCACCAGGGCGTGCCTGGGCTTCCTCGTGCGCCCTGGCGGATTGTGCTCCCCTCGGAGCACCCCCAGGCACTGCCTTGGCCCATTGGGTGTCTTCTTGTTCATAAAAAATCTCTGTGAAGTTTCGTTGCATTTGGACTCCGTTTGGTTTTGATTTCCTGCGATGTAAAAAACATGCAGGAAACAGTAACTGGCACTTGGCACTATGTCAATAGGTTAGTACCAAAAGATGATATAAAATGACTATAAAATGATTATAAAACATCCAAGATTGATAATATAACATCATGGAACAATAAAAATTTATAGATACGTTCGAGCCGTATTGTCGGTGTACAAAAGTAGGGGCCTTCTGTACCCCTTTACTTGTGCAAGGGCAGTTGTAGCCACACCCGAGACCATGCTTGGCGGGGCAGAGGAAGCAGAGATACAAGACTACCAGGGCAGCACGCAAGCTAGAGGCGCGAGGAGCAAAGGGACAAGATGGGTTTTCCCCGGCAAGAACCTTGCCGGGGCGGCCTACACATCCCCGGCAAGAGCCTTGCCGGGGCAACTTGCCCAACACCAGCAAGGCCGCCACCCTTGAGCTTGAGAGTTCCGACACCGTGAACAACATTGGAACCAAGGCTCGGGGCGCGCCTGCATGGTGTCATGCAGATCTTCGCAAAAACCAAAGGCCTGCAAGACTAGATGAGAACCAGAAGACGGAGGTCCGCGGAAAGATCCTTGCCGGGGACGACCACGAGACCACGGCAAGGCCCTTGCCGGGGACATCTGTAGGGCCGCAGCCAGGCCCACACCTACCAAGGCTCCGCCGCCCCGCGGCCGTTTCAACATAGCAAGCGCCTGCATGGCAGCGTGTAGCTTCCAGGCCAACTAGGCACGACCCTACGTGGCAGCAAGCCACCGCTAGGCCAACCAGCCAAGCACCTGCGTGGTGGCATGAAGATCTTCGTGAAGACCTCGCAGAATCTGCATTTCACCAAGAGCCCGGCCACCAAAGATGGCGTGCATGCTTCACCAGCTTGGACGCACGTCGGAGCGAGGCGAGGCGGCGGCGGACGGGACGAGCTTCTTTGCCGTCCCCGATAAAGTAAGAGGACACGTCGGCAGCGCATTAAATGCGTTTTGCCCTATGATGTCAGGAGATTAACTTGTACACTGTACATACTTTCCACCTACTGTGTGCCACAGTGGCGACCCCTTGACATATAAAAGGAGGCCCGAGGCGTACTGAGGAAGGATTCGGACTTTTTGGACTAGGCATGCACCGCATCTAGTTCGAGAGCTCAAGAACACCAAATATACACCAAAGCAGGACTAGGGTATTACGCGCTTGTGGCTCGAACCTGGATAAAATTCCCCTGCGTTGCTCTTCTAAACCAGCTCTTTCCACAACCCCGCGCCCTGTCTACCATAGTAGGGATTCCCTGTGATCCCATAGGTGTCGTTTTCCCCGACATCTTTGGCGCGCCAGGTAGGGGGCGCAAGCTGTGAAAATCTGGTTTTTGAAGCCAACACAACAACTTCATCATTGCCATGGCCCCCAAGAAGAAGGGGATCACAGCGATCGGGTCGTCTGAAGCCGGCCCGTCCGCACTAGAGCGGGCGGGCAACGGGGTAGCCGCGAGTGGCGCCGGAGGCACAGCCCGCGAGCATCCACGGCACTCTGGCAATTGGAGCCAGGTGAGCGGCGTCGTTCCAGCCCAAGACAACGAGCCACACGCCGCTGGGCCCGAGGGCGGGGCCGTGCCGCCCACGGGCGGCGCGGCGACCTCTATGACGCCCTAGCCGGCGCCCGCACCGCGGCCTTCCCAGGCCGCGCGTGATGAGCAACATCGCGACGTTGGTGCCCCTGGGCACCGCCGTGGGAAGAGCCCTTTGCGTCACTCTCAGGATGCGCCGGGCCGGCGTGCACACCTGGACGCTGGCGGGAGCGGTGCACGACCGCGAGACCGTGATAGAGCTCCTCTTAACGTGGTCAGAAGTCGGAG
This sequence comes from Aegilops bicornis, assembly GCA_021605145.1. Taxonomy (NCBI): domain Eukaryota; kingdom Viridiplantae; phylum Streptophyta; class Magnoliopsida; order Poales; family Poaceae; genus Aegilops; species Aegilops bicornis. The sequence continues at coordinate 455,697,067 of CM038675.1, read as the reverse complement.
TGCGTCACAGTCCATGCAACTTTCGCCACCTCCCACGCCAGTAGAGGCATTGGCGTGCATGCACCTGCTCCTCGACTTCCCTCCTGGAGCGGAGAAGCTCGACGAGTGGAGAGCCACCATTCGGAGCCTCACCAGCTTCGCCAACAAGGACGAACCGCGACTAGCGGAACCCTCGTGCCGGCGCTCTGTAGAGCCGACACATGCCGGTGGTGGGAGGACCGGAGGGGCTGCGACCACGGTGTACTCTCCTCCCCCACGCCAGCAAGAGCAGCCGCCGGCTCGTCGGCCCGACACCTGTGACAATGTTTCCATGGCGTCGTCCGACCCGTGAGCCCGCTACGACCAACGTCAAGTTCTTCAAGCACGAGCTCAGGAGGACGCTCGGACCACCATCGAGCGACGGCGGGAAACGCGCCATCAGTTAGATCGGTGTGCGAGGCCTACTATTGACCACCAAGCATCAGGGGGCTCCGGCGACCTGCCTTACGAGGTGGGTTGTCCAGCCTTTACCCGAGAGCTGCGGCGGTTCCAGTGGCCCTCCCGCCGCACGTTCAAGCCTGATGTTGGGGAGAAGTACAATGGCAAGACTCACCCGTCGGAGTTCCTCAGCATCTACACCATCGCGATGCAAGCCGCCGGGGCCCGCGACAACAAGGTGCTCGCTAACTATTTTCCATTGGCACTTAAGCCCAACGTCATGTCATGGTTGATGCACCTGCCAGTGGATTCCATCTCTTCTTGGTCGGATATGTGCCATGAGTTTGTTGGCGCCTTTACCGGAGGCCACCAAGCTCCCGACCAGGTGAGTGATTTGCATGTCATCCCCCAGAAGGACGGCAAGACCCTGCGCAAATACATACAAAGGCTCAGCCGTGTATAGTACACCATCCCAGATGTTCACCCTACCGCTGTCATCAGTGCGCTCCATCAGAATGTACGCAATCGCAAGATGCGTGAAGAGCCGGTGATGAACAAGGTTAAGGATGTAGCCGAACTTTATGTTCTGGCTGATAGATGTGCTCGAGCTGAAGAAGGAAGAAAGTACCCCGGCGAGGATGCCGGCGCGGAAACCGACTCCACGGACAAAGACGCCGCTGCCCCGACGAAGAAGGGCCAACGCCGCAATAGGAAGCGTAAGGGCAAGACCGTGCTTGCCGTTGAGGGATCCGGCGACCCCGGCGCCGCCAAGAAGGCCAAGGCAGACGACGCCAGCAAGGAAGTTGCCGGGTGCGCCGCCTGCCGGGCCTTGGCGGCTGCCGACAAGCCAGGAGGCTCCGACATGCAGTACTGCAAGATCCATCGCACCAAGGGCCATGACCTCCAAAACTGTTGACAGGTTGAGCTGCTCGCAGAAAAGTAGAAAGCTGAATATGAAAGGCGGGACAAGGGGAAGGGTCAGGATGGTGCTGAGGGGTCCAGCAAGAAGTGTGGTGGCCAAGGAGGTCACCGCGAAAAAGATAATCAACAAGAGAGGCCCACTCGGGGCCGTGATAAGAAGGAGGAAGAAGATGATCATGATGAGGATGACGAGTCCGGCGAGCACGAGTTCTAGAAAGCTACAGAGGCCACGTGCATCGACGGTGGCGCCTCGCTACACACCTCTCACCGCCAACTGAAGTAGTGGGCGCATGAGGTCACTGTAGCAGAGCCATCGTTCGATGCCCAGAAGCCACTGAAGTGGTCCAACACACCTATCATTTTTTACACTGAGGACCACCCTGATCGCACAACTGCGGTCGGGTGTTTGCCATTGTTGGTGTCACCAACAATACACAACCTCAAGGTGACAAAAGTGCTAGTTGATGGTGGGGCCGGTCTGAACTTGATCTCGCCCGCTGTGATCGAGAAGCTGCAAATCCCCGATGGGGATCTCGAGGAGACGGGTACATTTCAAGGGGTCAACCCAGGGAGGAGTCAGCCAAAAGGTAAAATCACGTTACATTCGGGGGCGAGCTGAACTATAGGACGTAGAAGATCTTCTTTGATGTCGCCCAGATCACCTGTCCCTACAATGGGATCCTTGGCCGCCCAGCGCTGGCCAAGTTCATGGCAGCGTCACATTGCGCCTACAACATGTTGAAGATGCCCTGGCCACGGAGCATCATCACCGTCCCCTCTGACAAGAAAGATGTGCTCATCTGCGCCGATCAGCTCTACCAGGAGGCAGTTGCAGCAACTGCTGCCAAGGCACTTGCTCCTGCCGTTGTAGCCCCGGGAGGAAGAAGACTGTCAAGACCTCTTGCGGCAAGACCTCTTGCACCCACTCCAGCAAGCGCACCTCTTCGGAGTGCAGCACTCCCGTCCAGGACGTGCCAGAGAGCTCCACCGGCAAGAGCAAGAAATCCAAGGCAGCACCACCAGAGACCAAGAAGGTGCCCATTAAGGAGGACGGCACGGGCGGAGCTTTCACTCTAAGCTCCACCCTTGACAGCAAATAGGAAAGTGCGCATCGCCTTCCTGTGGGCGAATGTCGATGTGTTTGCATGGCAAGCATCTGACATCCCCGGGCGCTCCTGTGGAGGTGATTGAGAACCATCTTGCTGTCTGTCCTCATGCGCGGTCCGTCAAGCAGAAGGTTAGGAAGCAAGCTTTGGAGCGGCAAGAGTTCATCCTCGAAGAGATCAGCAAGTTGGAGGCGACAGGCTTGGTCAGAGGAGTGCTCCACCCCACGTGGTTGGCCAATCCAGTGGTGGTGCGTAAGGCAAATGGGAAGTGGAGGCTGTGTATTGACTACACAGACATCAATAAGGCATGTCTGAAAGATCCTTTCCCCTTGCCACGCATTGACTAGATAGTGGACTCCACTGCCGGGTGTGACCTGCTGTCATTCCTCGACGCCTACTCAGGGTACCACCAGATCTTCATGATGAAGGAAGACAAGGAAAAGACCACGTTCATCACCCCATGTGGTACGTACTGCTCTGTACGAATGCCTTTCGGGTTGAAAAGCGCTGGTTCGACATTTGCCCGAGCAGTCCAAATTGGTTTTGAGCCACGGCTACATAGAAATATGGAAGCTTATATGTATGATATAGTTGTCAAAACCAAGGACAAGGCTACGCTCGTAAAAGATCTGGAAGAAACATTTGCAAACCTGCGTAAGATCAACCTCAAGCTCAACCCAGAGAAGTGAATGTTTGGCATCCCATCTGGCAAACTTCTTGGGTTCTTTGTATCTCAGTGCGGAATCGAAGCAAATCCCGACAAGATCAAAGCAATTGAGCAGATTGAGGCGCCAAGACGGGTCAAAGACGTTCGTAGGCTCGCCGGCTGCGTTGCTGCTCTAAGTAGGTTCATCTCCAAATCTGCTGAGCGCGCCCTCCCCTTTTTCAAAGTTTTGAAAAAGACGGGTCCAATGAAATGGACTCCGGAGGCAGAGGCAGCACTACAAGATTTGAAGAAGTACCTCTCCTCCACGCCAATACCAGTTGCACCTAAGCCACAAGAGTCGTTGCTACTATATCTAGCAACGATGAATCAAGTGGTTAGTGCTGCGCTAGTAGCATAGAGGGAACTTGAGGAAGAAGCAGCAGTAGTAGCGGAGCCGTCGGATGATGGGCCGGAGCTCTCCCCGACAGGACCTGACGCCGGCGAGGCAGAACCCCCGGCAAGGCCCGGTTCCGGCGAGACAGAGTCTGCGTAGATAGACGAAGTTGAACAGAAGAAGAAGGTGGTGCAACACCCGGTTTATTTTGTCAGTTCCCTCCTGCAGGGGTTAGATCAAAATATTCCGGTATGCAGAAGCTACTTTTCAGCCTCCTCATGGCCTCGAGAAAGCTGCGCCACTATTTCCAAGCACATGAGATCACTGTCATCACCCGCCTCCCTTTGCAATGAATCTTGCACAACCCAGATGCGACTGGGAGGATTGTGGAGTGGGCATTGGAGCTGTAGAGCTTTGACCTCAAGTTTGAGAGCACTTCGACAATCAAGAGTCGAGCCTTGGCAGAGTTCATAGCGGAATGGACATCAACACCCGACGAAGAGGTTCAAGAGACCATCCTTCCCGGCAAGGAGACGAGCCATGATTTATGTACTTGGATGCAGCTTTCTCGCTGCAAGGTGCTGGTGCCAGTGTGCTACCCGTCGGACCCACCAGAGAGCGCCTCAAGTACGTAGTCCAGATGCACTTTCCCAGGAAAAATCAACGAAAAGCACGGTGGAGTACGAGGGGTTGCTTGCCGGTCTCAGGATCGTGGCAGACCTCGGAATTAGGAAGCTCATCATCAGAGGTGATTCGCAGCTCGTCGTTAAGCAAGTTAACAAGGATTACTAGAGCCCATTGATGGAGGCCTATGTGGATGAACTGAGGAAGTTGGAAGAGCGTTTTGATGGGCTGCAAGCAGAGCAGTTCCCCGAGCAGAGAATCGCATTACCGACGACCTGCCAAAACGTGCTGCCCTCAAGTTGCCTGTGAAACTAGGTACCTTTATGCTTCAATTAACTCAGCCATCCGTTGAGCCGTCAGTAGGGCAAAACAAACGAAGGAAGGCAGGCCCCAGCAAGTACTTTCCCGCCGAGCTCCCAGGCCGCCGGCAAGGACGTTGTCGGGTGCCCCAAGGACGTTGTCGGGTGCCCCAAGCTTGCCGGAGAGCAGCAACCTCCGGCAGGGCCTCAAGCCCTGACCGTAGAAGCAGCTGCCCTTACGGCGGAGATGAGCCTTTGGTCCTTGTCGTCGAGCCCCAGGCTCCAGCATGGGCACAACACACCGTCCGTTTCCTCCAAACAGGGGATTTCCCTGAGGAGCAGGAAGAGGCAGAGAAAGTAGCCCGTCGGTCTAGCATGTACCAGTTTGTGGACAATGCCCTATACAGAAGGAGACCGAACGGCGTGAAATTGAAGTGCATCCCTCGGGAGGACGGACTAAGGCTGTTGGCAGAGATACATGGAGGCATGTGTGGCTCCCACATAGGGTCAAGAGCCCTTCCCGTCAAAGCATTCCGGCAAGGTTTCTTCTGGCCCACCGCTCTCCAGGATGCACTATCCTAGTCACCATGTGTGAAGCATGCCAGTTCCATTCAAAGAAGCTTCATCAACTAGCCCAAGCCCTTCAAACAATTCCACTTTCCTGGCCATTTTCGGTCTGGGGGCTCGATATACTGGGCCCCTTTCCCCGTGTTGTCGGGGGCTTCGAGTACTTGTACGTTGCAATCGACAAGTTAACGAAGTGGCCAGAAGTGGAACCGGTGAGAAAGGTGATTGTACAATCAACTGTCAAGTTCTTCAAGGGGCTAGTCTGCCATTTTGGTGTGCTGAACAGAGTCATCACCAATAATGGCACGCAGTTCACGACCCGCACCTTCATGCAGTATATCCAAGACCTCAGCGGCAAGGTTTGTTTTGCTTCTGTTGCTCATCCCAGAAGTAACGGCCAGGCTGAGAGGGAAAACGCAGAAGTGTTGCGAGGCCTCAAGACCAGGACTTTTGACATGCTACACAAGTGTGGAAGACGCTGGGTTGATGAGTTGCCAACGATTCTTTGGTCGATCAAAACGACGCCAAATTGAGCCACTGGCCAGACACCCTTTGCCCTGGTATACGGGGCAGAAGCAGTTCTCCCCGCGGAACTCATATACGGGTTACCTCGAGTGCTCGCTTATGATGAGCTTGAGCAAGAGCAGTTGCGCCAAGATGATGCAACGCTCTTTGAGGAAGATCGTCTTCGGGCTGAGGTGCGAGCTGCTCGCTACCAACAAGCTTTGCACTGCTACCATAGCCACAAGGTTCATGCCCGAAGCCTTGAGGAAGGCGACCTTGTTCTTTGGCGAGTACAATTCGCCAAGAATTCCAACAAGTTAACGCTCAGTGGGAAGGCCCTTATCGGGTAATACGAGTCACCAGGCCCGGCGCAGTCCGCCTGGAGACCGAAGATGGAATTCCAGTGAGCAACTCCTGGAACATCGAACATCTTCGTAAGTTTTACCCATAAGGTGCAGTTGCCGGGCCTCCCGGCAGACCACTTTTTGTACAAGCCTTGCCGGCAAGGCATGTAACCCTTTGTACAAAGCCAGGTGCACATCGTAAGTAACAGATAAATAAATGAAGCGCTAGCGCCCTAGAAATTAGCATGCATGCTAGGTTGAGTATCTCTCTCTGATAGGGTTGATAGTGCTTGGCGGAGCTAACCCCTAGCATAGAGGTCGAGTGCGTGTCTTTCTGTCTCTTCCAGTCCTCTTTTGGTTTGCAGGCTGCGCAGGCATTTCTGCAGAACCATTTGGAGAAAATAAGATGGACCGACACCCCGAGCCTGGCAAGCCAAGGTTTCCGGGGGCTGCAGACTCAGATAAGTCTTTTCTCCCCCGCTGTGCACTTCCGTATGAAGCTCAAACGTACGAAACTTCGTTCACTCCTAGGCCACCGTGCTCCCTCCTTCCTATTCCCAAAGACCCTCCTTTGGGCCGGAACTTGGTTGTAGTCGCGGTAGAAAGGGGACGAGCGAGGGGCCTAATCCTACCTTGCCCCTACCTCCGCCAAGGGCGTGAGTGTGGTCGGTCTATAAAGCAGGAGGATGGCAAGGTTTGTTCCCGGGCGACGTTGTTTGCTTAAAAAACAAGGACTCGCTCCTTGGTGTGGGCCCCGCTCATGCACAAAAGAACCCGGCAAACACCCTTTTCATTAATACATTGATCAAACGAGTACAATTCATATGAAATATAAACATCAGCAAGGGGTTACAAGGTCTAAATTCGACAAGTGCCCGCAGGCTTAAGATCTAAAAAAACATAAGATGCCCGTAATCCCTTTCTTGTCCCTCTCCTCAGGAAGCGGATCAGGATAAGCAGGAGGGCAAAAGGAGTGCCTAGGCGAGGTACGAGCAGCAGAAGACACCAAGAGAGCATCCCGGTGGCCACCCAGGAGAGGGCTGGTGATGACGGTGCCAGGGACGAAGCCAAAGATGAGGCAGCGGGCCGGCAATACGCGACGAAGGCGTCGGTGCCGTCGTACTCCGAGTTGACGGCCCGCCACCCGCCTTCTTCGTCTTCTCCGGCCTTCCAGCGCCAGTCGCCAGAAGCAGCGGCCCCGAGAAGTTCAAGGAGCTGGCTCGAGGAGCCACCGCCAAGAACTACCCCGCCCCGGCAGACCGTTCTGCCGGGGAGATGGCCAGGTGCAGATTGTGCTGCTGCCGGCGTCATCTAGGGACGGGACGTCCGACATCTAGTCAGACCCGTCCCCGTCGTCCTCCCCACTGGTCCCCTGCTCGTCGCCGTCGCTTGAGGAGGAGCTCTCGTCGTCGGTCGAGCTCTCCATGCAGCACCCTAACCTGTGTCCTGAGCGCCCAAAGACCTTGATGGAGAGCAGGTCGCTCTCCACTTGAAGAGGAGAACGTGCCCCTTCATAAAGCAGTGGGCGCGTGCGAAGGTTTTCCAACCCCGATGAAGGAGCATCACATGAGGGACGGGGAACCTTGTGTTCACCCACATGTCGTCGTTGCAACACCCCTTCATGTGGAGCCTCAACCTCGGTGGCTGGTTGATCTCCAGCACCCTCGCGAACGCCTCGGGAAAGCGAAGGCGGCTACGCGGCAGCTCGCGCAGCTGCAGGATGAACTCCAGCGCCGTGTCCCTGACATGGCGGCTCGACGAAGCAAGAGGAGACGGTGGCGGAGATGGTGACGGAGATGGCGATGACGCGGGTGTCCCCCTTCCGCGCCCGCCTCTGCCTCAACCGCCTCGCCGACCGCGTCCCCGTCCGGCAGCTCCACCTCGAGCGTGGCCTTCGCCTTGGACGGCTGGCTCTTCCTTGACCGTCACGGCTCTCTGGCGGGAGGAGGACCTGGTCGCCTCCACATAAGAACGGCCGCGGCCACGCCCTCTCTCCATGGCAGTGGATGGAGAACGGAGACGAAGGGAAGACGCGAGAAGATGCCTCTCCTCCTCCTCCTGAGTCCCCTTTTTATAGCTGAGCGGGGAAGGCTAAAGACTGGCTCTACGCCTCTGAAGAGCCCGTTCAAGTCCGGCTCATTAAGTTGGTGACAAGCGAGGTCGTCGGCCGCTGTCCCCGCCCAATCAAAGGCGCATGAGTATCGACCAAAGCATGCCTTCCCATATCCCGTGCGTCTGTAACCTACCCCACGCCATGCATGCGGCATACGTGGCGAAAGGGGTAGGCGTAGTGGGGAACATGGACCGATGGTTCCAAGGCAGGGAGAGTAAATGAGCAGTGGCCCTACAGTTTTCCTTTTTTTAGGGAAGACGCGAGCCACATCTTTATTGTTCATCGCGGGATGACGCAAGCATGCTGCGGTCATTCCATGCACGACCCCCATGTCACGCACTCAACGCGGGTCGTGGGGAAGCGCAACTGGCGAAGGAGTTACCGCAGTCAAAACTCTGCCATGCACGGCCACGCACCGTTCTGGGCCTGGCCCAACAACGCTCCACGCTTATATGTGGCCCAGGCCCGGGGGCTCCTGTCGGTGTACAAAAGTAGGGGCCTTCTGCACCCCTTTACTTGTAAATGGGCAGTTGTAGCCACACCTGCGGCCATGCTTGGCGGGGCAGAGGAAGAAGAGATACAAGACTACCAGGGCAGCGTCCAAGCCAGAGGCGCGAGGTGCAAAGGGACAAGATGGGTTTTCCCCGGCAAGAACCTTGCCGGGGCGGCCTACACAGCCCCGGAGGGAGCCTTGCCGGGGCAAATTGTCCAACACCAGCAAGGCCACCACCCTTGAGCCTGGGAGTTCCGACACCGTGAACAACATTGGAACCAAGGCTCGGGAGGCGCCTGCATGGTGGCATGCAGATGTTTGCAAAAACCAAAGGCCTCCAAGACTAGTTGAGAACAAGAAGATGAAGGCCCCCCCAGCAAGATCCTTGCCGGGGACGACCACAAGACCCCGGCAAGACCCTTGCCGGGACCCCGACAAGGCCCTTGCTGGGGACATTTGCAGGGCCGCAGCCAGGCCCACACCTACCAAGGCTCCACCGCCCAGCGGCCGTTCCAACATAGCAAGCGCCTGCATGGCAGCGTGCAGCTTCCAGGCCAACTAGGCACGCCCCTACGTGGCAGCAAGCCATCGCTAGGCCAACCAGCCAAGCACCTGCGTGGTGGCATGCAGATCTTCGTGAAGACCCTGCCACTGCACCAGCTCAGCAGCCAGCCAGCCAGCGTGGCGCTGCATGCTTCGTTAGCTTGGACGCGCATCGGAGCGAGGCGAGGCGGCAACAGACATGACGAGCTTCTTTGCCGTCCCCGATAAAGCAAGAGGACACATCGGCAGCGCATTAAATGTGTTTTGTCCTACGATGTCAGGAGATAAACTTGTACACTGTACACACTTTCCACCTCCTGTGTGCCACTGTGGCGACCCCTTTGACATATAAAAGGAGGCCCGAGGCGTACTGAGGAAGGATTCAGACTTTTTTGACTAGGCATGCACTGCAGCTAGTTCGAGAGCTCAAGAACACCAAATATACACCAAAGCAAGACTAGGGAATTACGCATCGCTTGCGGCCCGAACTTGGATAAAATTCCCCTGTGTTGATCTTCTAAACCCGCTCTTTCCACAGCCCCGCGCCCTGTCAACTGTAGTTGGGATTCCCTGTGATCCCATAGGTGTCGTTTTCCCATAGCTTAACTCCTGCTCGGTCCTCGAGTAGGTAAGTGATAAAAAAAGAATTTTTGATGTGGAATGCTGCCTAACATGTCATATCATATTCTTTTCTTTAATGCATGGACATTTGGACTTTTATAATGTTCAAAGCAATAGTCTAGTTTTGACATGATAACTTAAATGCTCAAGCATACCAATAAGGAACCATGTCTTTCAAAATATCAACGCTAAAATAAGTTATCCCTAGCTCATAATGCTCAATCATTGATCCATTCCCGAAACACACTCACATATTAACTACACCCAATACTCAAGTACGATCATAGTGCCTCCTAGTTGGTGCTTTATAAGAGAAGATGGAGACTCAAATTCAAAATAAAAATTTGCATAAAGTAAAATAAAGGCCCTTCGCAGAGGGAAGTAGGGATTTGTAGAGGTGCTAGAGCTCAAAGCGAAAACTGAGAGATAAAAACATGATGGGAGGCGTGCCTTTCCCACCAGCGAAAACGATTTAGAGTTCCCAACACTTTCCATGCTAGATATATCATAGGCGGTTCCCAAACAAAAATTAAAGTTTATTCCTTTTTCCACCATACTTTCACTTTCCATGGTAACCATATCCATGGGTGCCTTCCATACCAATACTTTCCAAGGAATTTATTATTTGACAACATAAAGTAAATTCATTTTTCATTTCGGGACTGGGCATCCCTAATACCTTTGCCCTACTCTTGTGCAATGACAAGTGAATAAACACTCATCGTGAGAATAACACATCTAGCATGGAAAATATTAGCCACCCCTCACCGCTCATGAAGTCTGCATTTAACACACAAAACAGAAGTTAATTTTGAAAATTAGAGATGGGACATACAAATTTTCTTAGAACGGAAAAAGAATACCGCATATAGGTAGGTATAGTCGACTCATGTGGCAAAACTGGTTTATAGGATTTTGGATGCACAAGTAGTGATCATACTTAGTGCAAAATGAAGGCTAGCAAAAGATTGAGAAGCGACCAACCAAGAAACGAATAACCTCATAAGCGAGCATTAAGCATAATTAACACCGAATAATGCACCACAAGTAGTATATAATTTCATTGCATAATTATTGACTTTCGTGCTTGCATAGGGAATCACAAACCCTAACACCAATATTCTTACTAAAGCATAATTACTCATCAACATGACTCACATATCACATCATCATATCTTAAAACTATTACTATGAATCAAGTTTATTTTGTCCAATGATCTTCATGAAAGTTCTTATTATATCTTCTTGGACATCTATCACTTTGGGACTAATTTTCATGTGTTGCTTTTGATAAGCTCAAACAAATATAAGTGAAGATCATGAGCATAAAATTCCTTTCTCTCAAATTAATTTAAGTGAAGCAAGAGAGAATTTCTTGAAAATTTTACGAACTCTCAAATAAATCTAAGTGAATTAAGAGAGCATTTCTTCAAAAGTACTAAAGCACACCGTGCTCAAAAACATATAAGTGAAGCTCTAGAGCAAGTCCATGGCTCATAAAAATTTAAGTGAAGCGTAGAGAGCAATTCTAACAAGTCATGGCATAATTTTGGCTCTCTCTAATAGGTGTGTCCAGCAAGGACTCAAGACTTAAAACACAAAATAAACAAGCAAATACTCATATCATACAAGACGCTCTAAGCAAAACACATAGTATGTGACGAACAAAAATATAGCTTTAGGTAAAATACCGATGGCCGTTAGAAAAAGAGGGGATGCCACTCGGGGCATCCCCAAGCTTAGTTGCTTGCTCTCTTTTGGATAATAGATTGTGATGCCGGGGAATCCCCAAGCTTAGGCTCTTCTTACTCCTTATTCCTTCATCCATCATAAGATAACCCAAAACATGAAAACTTCAATCACACAAAACTCAACGTAACCTTCGTGAGATCTGTTAGTATAAGAAAGCAAATCACTACTATAAGTACTGTAGAAAACCAATTCATATTTTGTTCTTGCATTATATCTACTGTATTCTAACTTTTCTATGGCAAAAACTCATGAAAGAAAACCATAGAGCCATCAAAACAAGCAAACAATGCAAAGAAAACAGAATCTGTCAAAAACACAACAGTTTGTAGCAATCTGGATATTTCGAATACTTCTGAAACTCCAAAAATTCTGAAAAATTAGGAGGACCTGAGAAATTTGTATGTTAATCTCCTTCAAAAAGAATTGGTATTTTATCACGCTGTGGTAAAAAAATGAGAATTGTTTTCGTGAGCACAAAATTTTCTATTTTTCAGCAAGATCAAACAACTATCACCAAAGAAGATCCTAAAGGCTTTACTTGGCACAAATACTAATTAAAACACAAAAAACACAATCATAACAGTAGCATAATTATGCAAACACTCAAGAACAGAAAGCAAAAAGAAAAAATGAAATTTATTCATTGGGTTGCCTCCCAACAAGCGCTATAGTTTTACGCCCTTAGATAGGCATAAAGCAAGGATCTAAGTTTTTTCATCTTTGTTCAACTCTTCAATCAAACACTTAGAATTACTTAGAGATTTAGCATAGAGGTTTCCAATGACAATACTCCTAGGTACAAATTTAAAGAATTCATTCTGGCCAAAGGGATCTCTTATAACTTCAACAAAATTCGGGTGGATACTAATCATCTTAAGATCCTCTTTACTAGAAGTTGCACCCTTGCTCTTAGTAACTTGGGTAGTCTTGCCAATTTTTACAGGTGTTTTTCAATAGTTTTAGCAGAAGCAAAAGCCGTACTCAAATTACTAAATATTTCTTCCAGTTTATCAATCCGAGACGGGCTTTCTTCAATTCTTTCATAAATTATGGTTCCCTTTTCTTTTAACAACTTAAAAACTTCCCCCGCTTTTGACCCAATTTTAGTAGCAAAATTATGCATCTTTTTATCCAAATTTTCAATATGCTCTTTAGTAAGCATTTTCTTTTCAATAACGTCTAATCTTTCCATGACATGCTCAAGAGTCAAAGTTGTTTCATTAATCATAAGGGGTGGTGAGCCTACTAAATTTCCCATAGCATTAAAAGCATCAAGAGAGGGACACATGAAGAAATTTCCACTGGTAGTCGTATCAAGGATGAATCTATACCAAGTGGTGATGCCCACATAAAAACAGCAAAGAAGAACAACGGTAGATTGCTTTCGAATAGATCTATTATGAGCATTGCAAATTCTGTACCAAGCATATTTTAAAATTTCTCCTCCCCTTTGTTTAAAGTTGAGAACTTCGTTCTCGGGAGTGCACGCAATAGAGGAAGAACTATCCATGATGATAATAAAAGCAAACAAGATTGCACTGAAAAATAGATCCGGCGAGAAAACGGCGAACGAAAAAGAGGGGCGAATAAAACGGCAAATTTTTGTGAAGTGGGGAGAGGGAAAGGAGAGGCAAACGAAAAATAATGTAAATTGCGAGGAGATGAGATTTGTGATTAGGAACCTGGTATATGTTGAAGATCCTCCATGACAATAGCGCCAGAAATTGGCACGTGGCCGGGAGACTATCTTGACTTGATCCTCCCCGGCAATGGCGCCAGAAATTCCTTTTGATGCGGCTTGAAGCTACGTCGGTATTTCCCTAAAGAGGAAGTGAGGGAGTCCTGGATTAGGGGGTATCCGGACAGCCGGATTATATCCGTTGGCCGGACTATTGGGCTATGAAGATACAAGATTGAAAACTTCGTCCCGTGTCTGGATGGGACTCTCCTTGGCGTGGAAGGCAAGCTTGGGAATACGGATATGTAGATCTCCTCCCATTGTAACCAACTCTGTGTAACCCTAGCCCCCTCCGCTGTCTATATAAACCGGAGGGTTTAGTCCGTTGGACAACAACAGTCATACCATAGGCTAGCCTTTAGGGTTTAGCCTCTACGATCTCGTGGTAGATCAACTCTTGTATCACTCATATCATCAAGATCAATCAAGCAGGAAGCAGGGTATTACCTCCATCGAGAGGGCCCGAACCTGGGTAAACATCGTGTCCCCGCCTCTGTTACCATCCACCTTAGACGCACAGTTCGGGACCCCTACCCAAGATCCGCCGGTTTTGACACCGACATTGGTGCTTTCATTGAGAGTTCCATCGTGCCGCCACCGCAAGGAAGGATGCCTCGCCTCGTTTTCAAGGACAACGTTACCTCTGGGGGAGCCCTGGCTGTCGGCCAAACCCTCCGGCTAGGCGGTTTCGTCATGACCGCCCGTTCGGCTGCTGCACCGACGATGACTTCTTGGGTCATCGAAAACAGCCTCCATGTCGGCTCGGAACTTGCCGAGCAGATGGATCCAATGGAGCTCGCTTCCCTAAACGAGCTCTTGGATCACATCACCGCCTTGGGAGTCGCTATGGACTATGATCGGATTGGGCTTAAACCCGACCAAAGGGAGATTAACTCTCCGCCGGTCACCCATCAGATAGCGGTGGTGGAGGAACAATGCATCAATTATTCCTCTATCTTGAGGCCAAACTATGTCCAGATTCCCGAGCTCTCCGAGCCGGATACCCGTTTACGGGAGGACGTCGCCCAAGCCTCGAACCTAGAATCGAGCAATGGGCAGACCTATCGGGCAACATCCCGGAGCCCGAACTTCCAAGATCGGAAACTCCCCTGCCCCTGGGTCTCAGATCGGGTCAGGGTTCCGACTCAAATCCACCCACCCACCCAGATATAAGCGATCTCTCCCATATTAGGCAAGAGCCCCAGGAAACAGTACATCACTATTGGGCCAAATTCCTCCTTGTAATGAACAAGGTCAAGGACTGTCGTGAGGAAGACGCAATCTCGTTCTTCTGCAACAATTGCACGGACAAGGGAATCCTTAACGCTATAAGTCGCCGTGACATAGCACACTTCGCTGACTTGGCGGCAATAGTACGGAAGTACTGTGCGATGGAAAGTGCCTGGAAAAACGAAACAAAATTTTGGGATAATCCGGCTCTGACTAAACACCCAGTCCGAATAAAAAGGGTGCATCCTCGTAAGTCGCCTGATTCAATTACCAAAAAGCAAAAGCCCACTACAGGGCATGGAACCGTATTGGAGGGATGGCTTAACGGACCCTGCAAAATTTACAAGATAAATGGATACCATACCAACACACAGCCTTAGAGCATGTTGGGTACTCCGGCAGGTGGCCAAGAGCGGTGAGGATCTCCTCATTTAAAATACCGCAGAACACCATCCCGTGGATTACAATAGAGTATTAACAGTCTTCGAGACATTCGCCTCAAATAATAGGCGCAAGCGAACACTCCGTAGCCTTGCCGAAATCTGCCAGGTGGCAGCAATGAATCCATGAAGCGACACGGCTATCACCTTCAATGCCAGTTATGAACCTAAATTCCGAACAACCCGAGCACCAGCCACATTGGTCCTTAGTCCAATTGTGGGCGGCTTTCGGCTCACCGAAGTGCTCATGGACGGCGGCAGCGGACTAAACCTTATTTATGAACTCTTCAAAAAATGGAAATAGACAGGAACCACATTGAGCAAAGTAGCACAACCTTCAGAAGAATCATCCCTAGTTGGGAAGCACGTTGCGCTGGGAATCACACTAGATGTGATATTCGGCACGCCAGAGAATTATAGGTCTGAAGAAATCACATTCCAAGTGGCCCCGTTCAGTGGTGGATACCACACCCTTTTAGGGCAGGAGGCATTCATGATCTTTCAAGCCATGCCCCATTATGGGTACATGAAGCTCGAAATGCATGGGCCCAACGGAATCATCACTCTAGCCAGTGATCCGGACATAGCGCTCCGCGCTGAAAACAAAACAGCTGGACTGGCCCTCGAGGCATTATCCAAAGCCCTCGCGGCACAGGAGTTAACTGTGCTACGCTCCACCGTGGACAGGGATGACGTGATACTTGACAAGAAATCCAAGTCCACCTCTTTCAAACCAGCGGATGAAATAGTCAAATTCCAAGTCCATCCAACGGACCCTACAAAACAGCCTCCATCAGTTAAACCCCGCTGTGGATGCCGCACTACAGGAGTTCCTGCACGAGAATTGGGACATATTTGCATGGCATCCCTCAGATATGCCAGGAATCCCACGCAGGCTGGCCAAGCATAGCCTTAACATTCCAAAAGGATTTAGGCCGGTCAAGCAGACTCTTCGGCGTTTCTCTGAACCTAAGAGACAAGCTATGGGAGAGGAACTAGCCAAGTTATTGGAGGCCAGATTCATCAGAGAAATAAAACACCCGGACTGGCTAGCAAACCTTGTGATGGTACCAAAGAGGGACAAATCCTGGCACCTATGCGTCGATTTCAAGGACCTCAACAAGGCCTGCCCAAAGGATCCCTTCCCCCTCCCCCGCGTCGACCAAATTATCGATGCTACCGCAGGACATGACTCATTGTGCTTGCTCGACGCATACTCCAGCTACCACCAAATCAAGATGGTGGAGTCCGACCAAGCGGCAACGACATTTATCACGCCATACGGCCCCTTCTATTTCAACACAATGCCTTTTGGGCTTAGAAACGCCGGTGCAACATATCAACGAATGATTCAGACATGTCTGGAAAAACAGATCGGCAAAACAGTCGAGGCATACGTAGACGATGTGGTCGTTAAAACCAGACACGTCGACTCTTTAATAGATGACTTGAGGCTAACGTTCGACAATCTCCGAACATACGACATCAAGCTGAACCCGGAAAAATGCATTTTCGGCGTACCCGCCGGAAAGCTCCTGGGTTTTATCGTCTCCAGCAGAGGAATTGAAGCAAAAATCCGGCTAAAATCCGAGCCCTGTCACAGTTGGCCATCCCAACTGACCTCAAGCAAATCCAGAAATTAACCGGATG
Source organism: Aegilops bicornis (assembly GCA_021605145.1). Classification (NCBI taxonomy): domain Eukaryota; kingdom Viridiplantae; phylum Streptophyta; class Magnoliopsida; order Poales; family Poaceae; genus Aegilops; species Aegilops bicornis. The sequence continues at coordinate 455,680,665 of CM038675.1, read as the reverse complement.
CGTGGCGGCCCTAAGCCGCTTTATCTCCTCCTTAGGAGAAAAGGCATTACCGCTTTATCGCCTCCTTCGGTGCATCGAACACTTCGAGTGGACGGATGCGGCCACGGCCGGACTGGAAGACATAAAGGCCATTCAGGCCACCAACCCAATCTGGCAGCATGGCGCAGCGTAATGAACCAATGCGGCTGTACATAGCGGCAACCCATCAAGTTGTAAGTGCAGTGCTCGTCTTCGAACGAGAAACGGATGGACGTAAATTTCCCCTTCAAAAGCCGGTATACTATGTATCCACTGTCCTCACTCCATGCAAATCAAGATACCCACATTATCAAAAGATAGCATATGCGGTATTCATGGCATCCCGGAAACTACGACACTACTTTCAAGAGTGTTCAATTATAGTAGCCTCGGAAGTGTCATTGAATGATATAATAAACAACCGCGACGCCACGGGCCGGATTGCCAAATGGGCCATTGAGCTCCTCCCGTTCGACATAACATATAAACCTCGGCGAGCCATTAAGTCGCAGGTATTGGCCGATTTTGTCGCCGAATGGATGTAAGTGAACTCCTAAAGAGTACGCGCATACTCCAATTGGATTATGCACTTCGACGGCTATAAAATCTGGCTGGTGCGAAATTGGCGTCGTCCTAACGTCCCCTACCGGAGATACAGTCCAATATGTACTCCAAATACTGTACACAGACTCCAACAATGCAGCCGAATACAAGGCCCTGTTACATGGTCTCCGGATGGCAGTTTCCATGGGCATTCGACGCCTGGAGGTGCGTGGGGACTCGAACCTCGCAATATCCCAAATAAATGGAGACTTCAACGCCAAGGATCTGAAAATGGCGGCTTATCGCAGTGCCGTCTTCAAGATGTCAACTTGGTTCGAGGGGCTCGAATTCCACCATGTGGCTCGGGAAAACAATCAGGCGGCGGATATCCTCGCCCGTATTGGCGCTAAGTGCGATGCGGTCCCACCCAACATCTTCTTGGAAAGACTGTTCAAGCCATCCGTGGTATGGGAAGGGGATGCCGGTAACAATAGTCCGGACCCGGCCACGACGCCAGATACCGAACAATCTGACATAATCGGAGGCTCCGCCACAGAAATAACACCTTCAGCCCATGTAATAATGGCCGTCATCGCCCCATGGACTGAACCATTCCTTGCCTACCTAACCAGACAGGAACTTCCAGAGGACCAAAATGAGGCACGCTGCATTGTGCGTCGATCTAAAGCCTAAAAGGTCCACGAAGGAGAGCTTTATAAGAAAAGCACCACCAGAGTCCTCCAAAGGTGCATCTCCGAAGAGGAAGGGCGGAAGCTTCTGGCAGTAATCCATGCCAGACTCGGCGGCCACCACGCTGCAGCCCGGCCCTCGTAAGTAAGGCCTTCCGTACAGGATTCTATTGGCCAACGGCCCGGGCGGATGCACAGGACTTGGTCCAATGCTGCATCGGTTGCTAGCTTTTTGCAAACCAAAGCCATATGCCGCCCACCGCCCTACAAACAATCCCCATTACCTGGCCCTTTGCGGTCTGGGGGCTTGACATGGTTGGACCCCTTAAAGGAGGAACCCATAAGAAAAAATACTTACTAGTCATGGTGGATAAATTCACCAAATAAATAGAAGCCAAACCCGTTAAAACGGCCGAATCCGGACCGGTGATAGACTTCATATACGGGTTGTACACCGTTATGGCGTCCCCCACAGCATCATCACTGACAACAGCACGAACTTCACTACCGACGAGGTAAAACTATGGTGCGGCAACATGGGCATCAAGCTCGATTATGCTTCTGTCTATCACCCACAAACTAACGGTCAAGTCGAGCGAGCAAATGGCCTTACCATGAGCGGCATCAAACCCAGATTAGTGCGGTCCTTAAAGGAATCTAACACACACTGGGTAGAGAAGCTCGACTCCGTACTCTGGGGGCTGCGGACCACGCCGAATCGCACTACCGGATACACACCATTTTTATGGTGTACGGCACAGAGGCAGTGCTGCCCTGCGACATAATTCATGACTCACCTCGAGTGCGCATGTATGAAGAAAGAGAGGCCGAGCTCGATCGGCAGGATAGTTTGGATGCCCTCGAGGAGGAGCGTGACGTGGCAAAAGCGCGTTCCGCATTCTATCTGCAACAGGCTCGAAGATACCAAAGCAGAGAAGTACGGGCCAAAACTTATAACGTTGGCGAGTTAGTTCTACGCCTACCGGAGAAGAAATAGAACAAGCTCAAGCCCAAATGGGAAGGTCCCTTCATTATCGACCAAGTTCTGACCGGCGGAGCGTACCGTCTGCGCGATGCATCGGATAATCGACTTGAGCCAAACCTATGGAACGCTGCCAGACTCCGAAGATTCTACGCCTAGTGCCGGACTCTATGTTCATCTCCTTACCCCTGTCCATTTTTTGCATATACGTTATCTATCTTCTCTCTCTCTTTTCTCCTTTCTCCTCACGGCCTTAAAAGGCTAATTTGTGTCTTGTCTACACAATCTTGACGCTTAACCGCTCATTATACAGGGGCTCCTTACACGAAGCTTAATTATTCTTTGGGCTTCATGCCCCGCACATGTGTTATTCTTCCGCATGTACCTTTTTTTTCGCCATTATATGCATCGATATGACTTAAGTTTTGGCTAAGTGGGTTGCTGGCTCTTGTATTTATGCCCCACGTTCCGTTAAATTGGCTAGGGCATAAGGGGAGCACCTCTGCGATTGTTACTGCCGGGTCAGCCGGATGTGTACCTCAGACTGGGTGAAGCCGAAAGCTAGCGTTCTTAAGGGAATATTCGGTCGGTGAACAAAAGATGACTTTTATTTATTTTTTCCACTTGCCCCCAGATGTTTTTTACCTGCGTCCCTTCTCGCAGTTCGGACATGCACATTAGGGCATGCGTACCCAGGGAAAGGAACCCTTAACGGAACTATTCTCCCTGGAAGATGTTTCTTACTATCCATGCAATATAACATAACTAGTTGTGTACTTATGCATTCAAGCACTTATGACCCCTACGCTGGTCTCCATGCATACCCGGTTTTTACATAATCGGCGGGTATTGGATACACTCCGGACTATCGGGTCCCGAGGTCGAAGCGAAAAGGTCCGCCATGACAAATGATTTACAATGCGGCTAGAGACATTCTACATGTCATTTAAATTACACAGTCACTTAGACTTATTAAATTCTTCTTCTATACCATCCAACAGGCTGTCTAGCCTACAATTCTGTTTGGAATACTTTGCAGCTAATTCTACTTGGTGGTACACCAAACTGACGGGGATCACTTTTCCATCAGGCCCCACAGGTCTAACCTCGGCCATGTGGTTTGGGTCAGCCTTGGTATACCGCGTCTTCACCATGGCCCAGGCTTCCTTGGCACCTTGACGACAGGCCGATATCTTCCATAATCGGAGACGCCGCCGCGCTCCCTTGAGCTTCTCTGCAAGCTCTCCAATGCCTTCTGGCAGGGAGACGGATGGCCACAAGGCCTGGGCAATACCTTTCATCACCTGCCGAACTTGTTCGTGCAGTTGTGAGAGTTCTGGTAGAAGATCACCCGCAGACCCGGACATCTCCTCCATGGGACGACCTGTCAGCATACCTGCAGACACAACTCTGTTAGCCGGCTTCTTCGCCAAACTCTTTTTAAAGTTCATTCAAGCACTTACTGAAAATGCCGCATCGAAGCCGCTTACTCTCCTTCACGGATTCCGACAGCTGGGCCCGAACATCCTTTAGTTCCACACTCAGCTGGGTATTGGCATCTTGGAGATTATTTTTCTCCTGAATGACGCTACAGAAGCACGCCGCCAAAGATTTAGCTGTCGATCGACGCTATCGCATCCTCGCACGGGCGTCCGGATTTGCTCGAGTCATCTGCACCATCTATCGTTAGAATTGCATGCATGCCGCTTACTCTCCAGTACCTGCCATTCTTTGCAACGGAAACAATAGTTACCAGCGGGGGCCTTCTTGGACTCCTTTCCTGCGGCAACTGCGGCCTGAAGTTCGGCTTTGCATTCTTCTATCTCTTGATACAATTGGGTATTCTTCTTTGTAAGTACCTGCACAAATAACGATCCTTAAATCAGTTGTGCCAACTATTTCAAGTCTCACGGGCTACTGATATATATAATCATCAAATTTTCTTACCCGTATATCCTTTACATACTGATCCGTGGCTCTGGCAAGACCATTTTGAGCAGCACGGATGTACGCGTCTCCTGAGTTGAAGGCATCAAAAGCCTCTTGGGAGAAACAAACGTCACGGAGTACGGCCCAGCGACGCCTGAGATTCATGGCGCTCTCCACTTCGGAATTTGCAGCGGATATTTTATCCGCATCCTCTGTCGGAGGAGCATTTGGCGGGTGCCCCGTGTTAGCTTCCGCCTCAGTGTCCGGCCACGGAGCCCTGCTAGTAGAGGCATGATCGGTGAACTCTCCGGATATAGTCCGGCGGGCGCTTTTCCTTCATCGAAACATGGGTGTTATTACGTCTTAAAATATGATGGTCACGGAGTGAGGCTTTGTATAATACCTCTGTGCCGCCGCCTCCGTCCGGACTGCCTTCCTTTTCAGCCTGCCCGGCTTCGGCACCCCTCATTGGCGATTCACCACGGGCTCAGTATGGTGTCTCGAGGGCCTTCCCTATAAAACACCGTACAGATACGGTAGGTGAAGTGCGTAAAAAGGGATGCTTCTCAAAGGGTGGGACTCTGGTCTCACTTACCTGCGAGGCAGGGAGTAGCCTAGGATAGTCTGCTATAATAGCCACCATGGCCTCATCGCAGCTTAATTGATAGAATATCCTATCAATCAGCTCCACAAATATGTCCGGATCCTCTTTTAGGCCGGGGTCGAAGGACCGTTCAGGATCCTCTGGTTGTGGAGGTAGGATGTTGATCTCCCTTACAACCTTACGCAGCTCCTGTGATGAACTGGCGGGATAAAATATTTATTGCAAAAATACGGAAAGGATAGGTATAAAAAGTGGCAGCTTACCCAGCTTGGAGGATTGTACATGGAGAAGTCCCGTGGCTTGATGCGGAGGAACTCCTCTTCTTCTCCCTTGTACAAACCGGACAGAATTTTTGCTAGAACAGCAACTGAGTTCGGCCGCTTACGACCGCAGAAGGTGGCATCATCTTCCCCGTTGAAGTGCCACATGGGGTGGCCTTGATATTGAAGTGGCTACACCCCCCGCATAATGCATATCGACATAACCTCGGTTATGATCAGTCCTGATTGAGCCAACACCTTTATCCGGCCCATCATGTATAAAACGTCTCTGTCATCTTCCTCCTGAGGGCTCCGTGGTCGCCAGTTTAGGCGCTTCTTCAAAGGGGCATTATCAAACTCAGGAAGGCCAATCCGAATGGGATCTGGAAGAGGGACGTCCTCCATATAAAACCACTCTGAAGGCCAGTCTTCGGACATCTTCTTCGGGGTACCGGATTGGTATCTGGTCCCGGCGATGTGCCATATTTCAGCCCCGCCCACTTGATATATTGACCCCCTCTGAGTACGTGGCACAAGGCAGAATAACTTCTTCCACAACGCGAAGTGAGCTTTGCAGCCCAGGAACAGCTCGCAAAGGGCCACATAACCAGCGATGTGTAATATGGAGGCATGGTGAGATTATGCAACTGGAGGCCGTAAAACTCCAGGAGCCCTCGGAGGAACGGATGGATTGGAAATCCGAGTTCCCTTAATAAATAAGGAACAAGGCATACCCGCTCCCCCTTGGAGGGGTTGGGAAAGCTCTCCGCTTGCTCCCTGCCATTGTAGGTGGCGAGCCTGGCTCGAAGGGGGACCATATACGCCGGAGGGAGAAATCCCTGGGTCTGTAGCTCCACTAATTGACTGTGCGGGACGGAACACTTCTTCCAATCTCCGGGATTAGGGCTACGAGAGCGAGATGAGGAGCGGCACTGGCCGGCCATGTTGGAATGTATTTTTTGGGCGCTCATGAATGCTTTCATTGAAGGAGGATGGTGTGATTTGGATCTGAGAATCCCCGTCTCTTTAAATATTCAGTTTGTTCACATAGCTAGGGAGGTAAAAGTAAAAACGCCCTGGCTTCTCGCATTCGCTCGACACGTGGAAGGTGGCCATTATTGGACGTAGAAGCTAAGAAGCACAACATTTATGAGAAGCCGGACACTATTTAACAGGTATTCGGAATCTGGAGAAGAACCCGTCTTGCAATGCCGAAGACAATCTGCGTGTCGGACTCATCGTCATTGAAGCCTAGTTCAGGGGCTACTGAGGGAGTCTTGGATTAGGGGGTATCCGGACAGCCGGACTACATCCTTTAGCCGGACTGTTGGACTATGAAGATACAAGATTGAAGACTTCGTCCCGTGTCCGGATGGGACTCTCCTTGGCGTGGAAGGCAAGCTTGGCAATACAGATATGTAGATCTCCTCCCATTGTAACCGACTCTATATAACCCTAGCCCCCTCAGGTGTCTATATAAACCGAAGGGTTTAGTCCGTAGGACATTTAGGCTCTACGATCTCATGGTAGATCAACTCTTGTATCAATCATATCATCCAGATCAATCAAGCAGGAAGTAGGGTATTACCTCCATCGAGAGGGCCCGAACCTGGGTAAACATCGTGTACCCTGCCTCCTGTTACCATTCGCCTTAGACGCACAGTTCAGGACCCCCTAGCCGAGATCCGCCGGTTTTGACACCGACAGGAAGGGATTATGCAGCACATCGGCGGTAGGTATTTCCCTCAGTTATGAGATCAAGGTTATCGAACCAGTAGGAGAACCAAGCAAGACAACGTAAACAGCCCCTGCACACAAATAAGAAATAGTTGCAACCCGACGTGTAAAAGGGGTTGTCAATCCATTTCGGGTAGCGGCGCCCCAAGATAGGCAAACGGACGTGAAATAAATTGTAGTAGATTGATAGATCGAACGCCAAATAAAATAAATAAGAATAAAATGCAGCAAGGTATTTTTGTATTTTTGGTTTAATAGATCTGAAAATAAAAGCAAAGGAAAAGTAGACCGCGAAGGCAAATAATATGAGAAAGAGACCCGGGGGCCGTAGGTTTCACTAGTGTCTTCTCTTGAGAAAAATAGAAAATGGTGGGTAAACAAATTATTGTTGGGAAATTGATAGAACTCTAGGCAATGATCATTACATAGGCATCACGTCCAAGATTAGTAGACCGACTCCTGCCTGCATCTACTACTATTACTCCACACATCGACCGCTATCCAGCATGCATCTAGTGTATTAAGTTCATGGGGAAACGGAGTAATGCAATAAGAACGATGACATGATGTAGACAAGATCTATCTATGTAGAGATAGACCCCATCATTTTATCCTTAGTAGCAACGATACATACGTGGTGGTTCCCCTTCTGTCACTGGGATCAAGCACCGTTAGATCGAACCCACTACAAAGCACCTCTTCCCATTGCAAGATAAATATATCAAGTTGGCCAAACAAAACCCAAATATCAGAGAAGAAATATGAGGCTATAAGCAATCATGCATATAAGAGATCAAAGAAACTCAAATAACTTTCGTGGATATAAAAAGATAGATCTGATCATAAACTCAAAGTTCATCCGATCCCAACAAACACACCGCAAAAAGAGTTACATCATATGGATCTCCAAGAGACCATTGTATTGAGAATCAAACAAGAGAGAGGAAGCTGTCGGCGTTCTGGGAACGGGGGTCCCTAGACCTGCGTGCCTGCGGCCCACGGCGTGGCTACGCTGCAGGCTTGTACGGCCCATCTTCGTCAAACAAGGCATTCAAGACCTTTGCGAGGGGCCAAGCCTCGCAAGGCGGATGACGCAAGACCTCCTGAGGAGCGGACTCACCAGGCTGCCTCGCGAGGAGTGGAGAAATCAAGGCAGGGCAAACCTCGCGAGGCTCTCGTGAAGTGAGCCATGACGATCGAGATCAGGCGGGCGACAGGCGGGCGCCAGCGTGCGCAGCGTCCTTGTTTCCTCTTTGGTGCTAAGGAGGCAAGCGCAGGCGCAGAGTACCGAGGCATCAAGCAAAGGTTTCCATATCAGTGCAACGAGACCAAGACCAGCAGGACGGCAGGTCAGAGGTCACCGTGGAGCCCAAGACGGCGTCATCACCAGAGCCTTTCGCAGGCGAAGACCGCTTTTGTCAGGATAAGCTGTACTAGTTGTCCCCTTTCAAATTGGCTGTTGTTGGCTCCCTTCCCACTCAATATTTGGGGAGACGACCAGGGCCTATATAAGTAGAACTAGCCACCACCGGGAAGAAGGGCGATTCCACCTTCCATCCTCACATCCACAAGCTCGCAGAGCACAAGAACACGTCAACCTCAAGAGGTTGTTCTTCCCCTTATACTGTTCGTCATCAGCCCAAGAGGCAGTCCACCACCACCACACTGGAGTAGGGTATTATACCACAACGGTGGCCCGAACCAGTATAAATCTTGTGTCTTTGTGTTGTGAGTTCGTCGAGTTCGTCCGCGAGATCTTAGCGAGCTAGGGCATAGATCGGAAGGGAGGAAATCTCTGCACGCACCCCAGTGTTCGAACCTAGAGGGTTTTGCCGGAACCCGTGATCCAACATTTGCCGCGCCAGGTAGGGGGACGCAGAAGCTTCCTTTCCGTCGTTTCGCGTCCAGTTGCTCCGTCGTCTCCATGGCAGACGCTTGCCGTGCTCGTGCTGAGCGCGAGGCTGCCCTAGCCACCTGCGTCGCTCAGACGGCTCCCGTTGGTGGGCCACCTCGTCGTTCCCCATCTCCTGCCGCCAACGCCGCCACCGGCCCGGCAGGGAACAAGCAGCAAGTGTCCTCGCTGCACCCCTCGGTGCGGCGGGACGGCCGCACCACCACTCCATCGCTGACCCCGGCTGGCTCCTCGTCCCACGCTCGTTGCGCTCCCATGGACGCACAGGCCGCGCTCCTCATGGCGCACGAGCTCCTGCACTACCGCCCGGTCGACGACCTCTACGAGGACTGGCTCGACCGCATCGCCGAGCTCGTCCACGCCGCAGGGGGCTCCCCTGCGCCGTCCCTCTCTCCACCTCACCCTCCGCCAGCTACGGGCGACGTAGCTCATGGAGCGCCTCCACCACCTCTGCCCCAAGATGGCGCACTAGCGCCAAGGCGTGCGGCCCCACAACGCCACCAGCCGCGTCCCGCGCCCGCGCGCGAAGAAAGAAGCTACCAAGAAGTCCCTCGACCGCTAGAGAACCCTCCGCCGCTCCTCGCACCGCCACACCAGGATCGTCCGCCGCGGCACGTGGGCGTCAAGACGGGCCCCGGCGACCACGGCTGCTGCCGCGCCTTCACCCCCGAGCTGCGTAGCGTCGCCTGGCCGGGCAAGTTCAAGCCGGATCTGCCACCTCGCTACGACGGCACCCCCGACCCCGCAGAGTTCCTGCAGCTCTACGAGCTGAGTATCGAGGTGGCCAACGACAATGAGAAAGTCATGGCGAACTGGTTCCCTATGGCACTCAAAGACGGCGCCCGTTCGTGGCTCTTGAACCTGCCTCCAGGCTCGATCTCCTCCTGGGACGAGATGCCCGACCGTTTCGTCGCCAACTTCCAGGGCACTCGCGACCGCCCACCGGCCACGGGTGACCTGCGCCACGTCAAGTAACAACCAGGGGAGACCCTCCAGAAGTTCATCCAGTGCTTCAACAACATTCGTCTCAAGATCCCCAAGGTGACGGACGAGGCCATCATCTCCGCGTTCTCCGATGGCGTCCACGACGTCAAGATGAAGGAAGAGCTCGCTATCCACGAGGAGCTGTGCACATCTCAGGAGCTGTTCAACCTGGCGACCAAGTGCGCAAGAGCTGAGGAGGGGCGCCTCTCCCTCCTCGAGCTGCCGGCTGCGGACCCGGAGGAGAAGAAAGCCAAGGCCAAGGACGTGAAGCGCAAGGGAGCAGCCGTGCTCGCAGCGGAGCCGGACACCAAGCGAGGCAGAGACCAGCCCGAGTCGTCCAAGAGCAGCCGACCGTTCTGCGCCTTCCACAACCTAAATACCCACAACACCAGCGACTGTCAAGAGCTCAGAGCCATTCACGAAGGACACTTCGGTCGATGCCCCGAGCGCAGCGACCGGGGCTACGGCCGAGGAGGAGGACGTGGCGGCGGGCGCTGGGACGACCGTGGCCCGCTCCAGGAGTGGCGCGATAGGCCTCGTGAGGACCGCTGGCAGGATCATCCTTGCGAGGGTGCCAGCCTCGTGAGGATCGTCCTCAGGGCAACGCCGGTCTTCCCCCGCTGCCGCCACTGCCAAGAAGGAATGACGACCACCATCAGGACGAGGGGGCTGGGGGCTTCCAGGAGCCGCGCGCTATCGCCTGCATCTTGGGCGGAGCCCAGGCCCCAGCCTCGCAGCGCATCTTCAAACAGTTTGCTCATGAAGTGAATGCAGTCCTCCCCAAGCTTGAAGCCACGTGCCCGCTCAGGTGGTCCTAGTGCGCCATCACCTTTAACTTGGTAGATCAGCTCAAGTGCGCAGCCACCGCTGGCGCCCTCCCGATGCTTTGTTCACCATTCATCAGCAACGTGCAAGTTATCAAGACCCTCATCGACGGTGGCGCAGGGCTCAACGTCCTGTCCGTCGACACGTTCGACAACCTCCAAGTGCCATATGACCAGCATCAGCCTACCAAGCCTTTCTCAGGAGTGACCGACGGTTCCACCACACCGATAGGGCAGGTCCGCCTCCCTGTCACCTTCGGAGAACGCAAGAACTACCGCACCGAGCTCATCCACTTCGACGTCGCGCACATCCGTCTGCCGTACAACACCATCCTTGGGTATCCAGCCCTCGCCAAGTTCATGGCGGTGACTGATCACGGCTACAACGTCCTCAAGATGCTGGGAAGCGGTGGAATCATCACGGTCCCATGCGAAGAAAGAGACGCGGTGTGCTCCCTCGAGCGTGCCTTTCAAGCTGCAGCAATCGACGACCCTGACAGCAAGGGCGAAGGCCCTCCTGAGGCCATCCCAAGAAGAAGCACAGCTGCACCATGCACGATCCCAGGAGGATGGCGTCGTAACTGGCAGCTCGTCAGGATTAGCACCCGTTCCAGGGGTGCCTCCATCCATCACATAGGAAGGCGCGCCCAGCGCTCTCCTTGGGCAGGGCTCGGGAGATCTCTTCTGGAGGGCCTCAGACCTTGCCAACATCACGAGGGAGGCGCTTGGGCACCACTTGGAGGCGTGCTTCGCGGCACGTTTCCCTCAGGAGGTCACAGGGCGAGGAGCGCCCACCGCTCAGGAATTCATCACCAAGACCACTCAAGAACTGCAAGACGCAAGGGCCATGCGTGGCTGCCGGTGCTCACGAGGCACAGCTCCCCATCCAGGCGAGGATGCCGGGCTGCGCGTCTGCATCGATGTCCCAGGGCTCAACAGGGCTGCACCTCAGGATCCTTTCTGGCCTTCGCGTGTGGGCCGTTGTGAGGGTCCACCACACAGCTACGTTCGCATGCCTTTCGGCCTGCCGAGCGTGTCGTCAGCCTATCAGCGCAACCTGCGACGTGTCCTGGCGGCTCAGGAGGCCAGGCACCATGCCGTCCTGGCAGAGATGGAGATGGTCCTCAGGGAACCACCAGAGCCCCCAAAGCCTACCGAGGCTCCGGGCCCCGGTGGCTCATGAGGAGCAATCCCTTCACCAGGTACCTTCAGCTGCCCCGAAAACCCTTCATCAACAGAACTAGGTGACATTTTCCAAGTTCATTCAGCTGGGAGTGCCCCTCGGGCTGCATCATTCCCAGGCCGCGTGGGTCGTCCCTGTGGCATGTATCCCCTTTTCTTCATGACTTTAGCTTACCTTGCTGGGGGCGCCCCTCGGGCTGCATCATCCCCGAGCCGCTCGGGCCTGACCCAATGGCATGTATCTCCCATGCATTTACTTAAGCCTGCTGCTTTCATGTCTAACCTGTCTACACCGTCACCTGCCTGACTCTCGCCTCCCACGGGGGCCGCTCACGCCGGCACGGTGCTTGTGCACGGGTCCGTCCCTGCAACATCGACAAATCTGAACGGCCGAGCTCTGGCTCGCCACACGCACCGCGCACGTCACCTCACCAGGCCCTCAGTGCCGTCGCATCCTCGCGAAGCAACCGAGCGGACTAACAACTATAATGGCAAACCATGCTTCTCCTTGTGCTGGTTCGCAGGGATCTCACGAGGAGGGTAGCAGGCGGCACCGCGGGCTTCCTCTTCTCTTGTGCAACCCGCTTGCGCGTTAAAAGGGGGGCTCCTGAGCATCGCGACTCAGGAGCTCTTACTGGCTCTCCAGCCCTCACCCCCTGGCCTTGACCATGGCACGCGACCTGGCATACTAGCCGCGGCTGAGCTCGCTCGAGGGCCGGGACCTGAGGACGTAGATCACAAAGGAGCACATGGGAGAAGGGAGACTCGTGCATGCCTGACCTAGCTATGCTGCTGAAGCTTGCGCACGGGCCTGGCGCATAGCAAGGACTCAGCCCCAAACCATCAAGATAAGTCCCGCGCTCGGGCTAACTAATTGGTGGAGCCTAGGGTTTACGCTCGCCGCGGCCCTGTTGCGGCCACGTCGCCACCCTTTCTTGCCTTGCCATAGCTGCTTGAGCACTAAAGGGGACCTCCTGAGCATCGTGCCTCAGGGGCTCTTACTGGACCTCGAACCGCTCACCTCCTCGCCTTGACCACAGCACGCGACACAGCATACCGGCTGACCGCAGCCTGCCTGGGGACCGGGACCTGTCAGCGTAGAGCAACAAGCTATCGCGAGGTTGGAAAGGGGAGACCGAGCCTTAACAGGACATGCGTTCGCAGATTTTCATAATAAGGAAGATATACACAAAAGACATCACAGATCCTTACACGCCCCCACGGGGTACTTCTTGGATCCTCGCAGGGAACAAGAGATGGGAACCTAGGGGAATCCTATCTACACCCTCCTATGGCTGACGCCGTCATCAACAGTGGGCCCTGGGAGGCCGACGTCAACCCCATCCAGATCAGTGGCAGCTGGACGCTGCAGCCCTGCTCTGAGCCGGGCGAGAGCTCGGGGGCACGTAGCTTTCGTCGCTCGTCTCCGGAGTCTCGTGGAGTTCAGGAGAACCGCTGGACTCCCATGGGTCGCTGCTGCTGGAGTAGCCACAAGCGGAGCGCGCGTCGTCCTGGCGCTCCCCTCCAGGGCAACACTCCAAGCGGCGGCCCTCCGCGTCGAAGACCTTGAAGAAAAGAGTGGAGGCGCCGTCATACTCGAAGTGGATTGCGAGGGCGACATTCGCACGGCAAACCCGCGCAACCTCGCCCCAGCCGCGGGTCATGAAGATCTTTTCCGGTGGAGACCGCTTCGACCTCTTCTCCGGTCGCCGGAGCACCGTAGTCAGCATGCTGCAGCCAGAGCTCAAGGCCCCCCCTCGGCGGCATCACGTCAGAGAAGAACCACATAAAGCAGATCCAAGAGGTTGGAGGCATCGGCGCCCATAGCACAAGCTCGCACGAGGAATCCGTGGCGTGGATTCCAGGGGCAACAACGCGTGTCGCCATCACACGGTGACCACGGACGTGGCGCGGGCGGCGCCGCTCGTCGCTCCGCCCTCCCGAGCCCTCGGCTTGAGCGTACAAGGGTAGCGGATACCCTGGAGGAAGCCGCTCACACCGAGGCCTCGTCACCATCTGCATCGCCGCTTCGTCACGACGATGGATCGACCTCTTCTTCGGCGGGAGCGGCCCCGAATCATCGCGGGGGGCCCTTCCCTTCTCGTCAATGGAGAACCTTCGGATCGGCGCCATCGGAGCTGCTACTAGCAATGGAGCAGAGGGGGAAAGAAGCAAGCGAACAAAGAAGAGATGGGCGACGGGGGCTCTGCCCCCCTCCCCATTTATAGCGGAAGAAGGCCAACCGGCGCCTCCCACGATCACAAGTAATGATGGTTTTCCTTGCATGTCGCAGGGACTTGTCAAGTCGAGCAGTTGCCGAGGCAGCGTGGGGAAGCGGAGACGCCCACGTCCAATCAACCGCCACGCTCGACCAAGGCCACATGCTTTTGGGGCCCGCGGCGCTCCGCACTTGACCTTTGGCTTTGCCTCGAAGCCAAGGCCGAGCGCGCCTTGGGGCCGGGGGATACTATCGGGGTTCTGGGAACGAGGGTCCCCAGACTTGCCTGCCTGCGGCCCACGGTGTGGCTACGCTGCAGGCCTGTACGGCCCATCTTCGTCAACAAGGCATTCAAGACCCTCGTGAGGGGCCAAGCCTCGCGAGGCGGACGACGCAAGACCTCTCCAGGAGCGGCCTCACCAGGCTGCCTCGCGAGGAGTGGAGAAATCAAGGTAGGGAAAACCTCGCGAGGCTCTCGTGACGTGAGCAATGACGATCAAGATCAAGCGGACGACAAACGGGCGCCAGTGCGCGCAGCGTCCTTGTTTCCTCTTTGGTGCTAAGGAGGCAAGCGCAGGCGCGGAGTACCGAGGCATCAAGCAAAGGTTTCCATATCAGTGCAACGAGACCAAGACTAGTAGGACGGCAGGACAGAGGTCACCGTGGAGCCCAAGACGGCGTCATCACCACAGCCTTTCGCAGGCGAAGACCGCTTTTGTCAGGATAAGTTGTACTAGCTGTCCCCTTTCAAATTGGCCGTTGTTGGCTCCCTTTCCGCTCAATATTTGGGGAGAGGACCAGGGCCTATATAAGTAGAACTAGCCACCATCGGGAAGATGGGCGATTCCACCTTCCATCCTCACATCCACAAGCTCGCAGAGCACAAGAACACCTCAACCTCAGGAGGCTGTTCTTCCCCTTGTACTGTTCATCATCAGCCCAAGAGGCAATCCACCACCACCACACTGGAGTAGGGTATTACACCACAACGGTGGCCCGAACCAGTATAAATCTTGTGTCTTTGTGTTGTGAGTTCATCGAGTTCGTCCGCGAGATCTTAGCAAGCTAGGGCATAGATAGGTAGGGCGGAAATCTCCGCGCGCACCCCAGTATTCGAACCTTGAGGGTTTTGCCGGAACCCGTGATTCGGCAGAAGCCATCTAGCTACTAACTACGGACCCGAAGGTCTATAAAGAACTACTCACGCATCATTGGAGAGGCACCAATGGAAGTGGTGAACCCCTCCGTGATGGTGTCTAGATTGGATCTGGTGGTTCTAGACTCTACGGCGGCTGGAATTGATTTTCGCCGACTCCCCTAGGGTTTCTGGAATATTGGGGTATTTGTAGAGCAAAGAGCCGGTCCGGGGGGCACCCGAGGTGGGCACAACCCACCAGGCGCCTGGCCTCTGGCGCGCCCTGGTGGGTTGTGCTCCCTCGGAGCACCCCCCAGGCGTTGCCTTGGCCCATTGGGTGTCTTCTGGTCCATATAAAATCTCCGTGAAGTTTCGTTGCATTTGGACTCCGTTTGGTAGTGATTTATTGCGATGTAAAAAACATGCACAAAACATCAACTGGCACTTGGCACTATGTCAATAGGTTAGTACCAAAAAATGATATAAAATGACTATAAAGTGATTATAAAACATCCAAGATTGATAATATAACAACATGGAACAATAAAAAATTATGAAAAAACTAACACCCACACGTGTGGTATCTTAGACATCGCCCACACGCCTCCATTATCACTCATTTTGCCACGTCAAAATAGATGACATCAGCAGGAATCTTTTTGGTTTTTGGCTTAAAAATGTTTTATCTCCTAATTAAAAATCCAATTAAAAATCCGTTTTCACCATTAAATCCGTCTCGGCGACATCTTCAAAACTAGACCCCCTTGTTGATATGTTTCGACGAAATTATTTTTTTGCCCAAAAGTTGCCATGATGTTTACACTGTAGTTGCCATAGTGCTTAAACTAAAGTTGTCATATGGCAATTTTTGTTTGTAGAGCATGGCAAGTTTAGTATTTTGATGATGGCAATTCCAGTACTTTGACCATGAAAATTATATTTTGTATGAACCATGGCAATTTTAAGTGCATGTATCATGGCAATTTTAGTTTATGGTTCATGGAAAGTCTAGTTTATTAATTCCCTGTTTTATAATATGTCAAAATTTACTTTTAAATGTAGAAGAAAATAGCTGAAACATATCATGGCAACTTCAGTGTAAACACTATTGCAATTCATGTGCAATAGACATGGCAAATTTTAACCGACAAAAAAATTCGTCAAAATATACTGATACGAGATCTAGTTTCGAAGATCTCGTCATGAGGGATTTAATGGTGAAAACGGATCTTCAATCAGATTTTTCATTTAAGAGATAAAACATTTTAGAAACTAAAAATCCAGAAAGATTCCCACATGCATGCATGCGGTGACGTGGCACAGCCTCTGTGTTATAGGGCGTGTGGGCGTGTTTCGCTCCCACCACACGTGTGGGCATTAGCATTGTCCAAAAATTATAGATACGATGGAGATGTATTAATGGACACATTACATGTTCAACTACCTGGCAAGGTTTATCTTTTTCATTAAACATGTTGATCAACGAGTACAAATCTTACAGGACGCAAACATGGATAAAAGGGATTACATAATTTGAACTAAAGTTTGAAAAGTGCCTAAATATATTAGATTGAAAAAAGATAAGTGCCCAATGATGCCCGTTCTTGTCCCTCTCCTCCCAGGCACTGCGGCATGAGGCGAAGAGGGCAAAAGGAGCGCCTAGGAAGAGGCCTAGCCTGACCCTGTCGGGCTCCAGGAGAGGTAGCCCAGTAGAGGCGGGAGGGCACGGGCGAAGGTGATGGTGAAGAGATCGGCGGGGATGACCCGTCAACCATCACCACCAGGGCCAACAGGACGCGTCAGGGCGAACGAAGTTGCAGCCCGCGAGGAAGCCTGCTAGGGTCCAGCTGGAAGGCTGCTGGAGGACACGGAGGGCGCCGTCTCCACCACCACGCCCAACTCCCCGACAAATCACCTTGCCGGAGAGGAGATGCAGGTGCAGATGGTGCTGTCATCGCCTGATGGTGACGGTGCGGCTGGTGCTCAGCCGGAGTCGGAGTCGTCGCCCTCCCGGTCGGCGCCGTCATCATCACCGTCACTGTCCTCCTCATCGCTATCGCTCGAGGAGGAGCTTTCATCGTCGGTCGAGCTCTCCGCGCAGCACCCTAAGCGAGCACCCGAGCTCCCAAAAACCTTGACGGAAAGGAAATCGGCCTCCATTAACTTAAAATGGAGGACGTGCCCTCCCGACAAGCTGTGGGCACGGGCGAATGTCTTCCAGCCACAACGGAAGTACATGACATGAGGGGCGGGGAAATCCACATCCACCCATATACTGCCATTCCCGCAGCCCCTCATGTGCTCTTTTAACGCCCGCGGCTGTTCGAGCTCCATCGCCCGAGCAAATGGGGTGGGGAGACGAAGGCGGCCGCGCAAAGGCTTATACAGCCCAATGACAAACTCCACAGGCTGGTCCCTGATGTGGCCTTCCATTGGGGGAGGAGCGTCCGGTGGAGGCGCAATCACAGCGCCACCCCGTCCTCCTCGGCCCCATGCGCCACGACGACGTCAGCCTCGCCCCCTCCCGCCTCCTCTCACAGCAGGCTCCGCCCCGCATCCTCAATGGGAGGGGGGAGACGCTGTCGAGCAGAAGTTCTCGTCGCCACCAGAGCAACACCAAACCCCCGACCTCTCACCATGATAGGCAAAGACTACGACAAGAATGGAGGAAGGAGGAGATGCAGGAAAGGGGCTCGCCCCGCGTTCCCTTTTATATGCGAAGCAGGGGAGGGGCCAATTTTTTCCATGGAGGTTGCCGCCCTGTTTGACCAGTCCGGCTCCCCCTCACCCTTAACAGCTCGAAGAATCAAGGCCGACCACTTGCACCAATCCACGACATCCGGCTTTCTGCCATGGCACTCATTCCTGCGTGCTCTGCATCTGCCACCAACCTTGCACAATGCATGCGGTACACGTGGCAGAGGCACTTGGAGCGAGAAGGATAGTGGAGTAGCGGTTACCGCCCCGTGAACGTGTGCGCAATCCACGGATCGTGGCCCATTATCTCCCTCATTGCGGTTGGCGTTACGCAACGCGCGGGAGAACCAAAACTGACCTGAGCTCAAATTAATGAAGAAGCAAAGAAAATCTCAAAGGGAAAGCAGCTACCACCCTCTTGCCTGTACACTGGTTGGGGCCTACCCCGACGACGACCGGCAGCATGTTCGGGCTAGGCCCAGGGGCTCCTGTCAGTGCAACAAACCCTGGGTATGTTGCCCGGACTGTGCACAGGCCCAAGATCAAGATTACAATATCCAAGACAAGAGCAAGCAAGAGAGATCAGTTCTTTTAGTAATCAAAGTGCAGATAAAGAAGGCCAAGTCAAGCCAAAGGAAGCAAGATACCATTAAGCACTACAAAAAAAGACACATCCGTGACATTCTGGGCCGAACGAATTTTTTTTGTCATACTTATGACACTTCTATGACGATAATTGTGACAAAACCCGGTATCATCATAGATGTGGTGGGGTCCTACTTATATGACAAAAAATCATGACAGAAAATGGGCTTTTCATCCTTGGCGTGCCGGAGACGCAGCTGCATGACATTCTTTGGGCCGTCCATGATGGAAAAACCCGTGGTAGAAGCAAGGGCGAGGAAAATATCGGGGTGTTCCCGGTTATGGTGGGTGGTCGGGGTCGAGCGATGCGCGTTTCTCTCATACACGCACGCACGTGGGTGCGAGGCGTTGGGCTCTAACTAAATCCGAGCTATTGCACTGGAGGCTACGCGTTACTGAACCCGAGTGATCGATCGATGGCTGTTAACTGAACCCGATCGAGCGATTCCTTCGCTACTGCTGCTAACTGAAGCGATCGATGCGCCTCTGGATGAACAGTGAGCGTTCTTTGGGGGGTTGGATGAACAGTTCCCGGTGGGGGTGGATGAACAGGACCCCGTGGTGTTGCCTCTGGATGAACAAGACCCCGATCGATCGAGCCGGTTGGGGCTGGATGAACAGGACCACACCATGGAGGGCTCGATGAACAGTATACAATGGAGGGTTGGATGAACAGTAGCCCGTGGAGGGTGGTTGAACAGGAGCCCGTGGATAGGGCTAGTTGAACAGTAGCCGGTGGAGTAGCGTGCGGTGGAGGCTGGATGAACAGGAGACCGTGGATGAACAGTCGCAGGTGGAGGCTGGAGGGGGTCGACGGTGGATGAACAGTATCCCGTGGAGTCCCGTTTTGCGGTATGCCACACCCCTCATGATGAACAGGACCCCTTTTGACCAGAAGCGCCCAAAGACAAGTCCGTTTCCTCCGTTTTGCGGTACACCACACCTCCCGATCAACAGGACCCCGTTTCGACCGTAGGGAGGTCCATTTCCTCCGCTTTGCGGCACGCGAGACCCCTCCCGGCGAACAGGGATCCCATTTCAACGTGGCCGGTCAAACATAAGGGCGCTTCTCCGCTTCTGCGGCACGCCAGGTCTCGCTTTCCATCGGCTGTTCCGTCTAAGCCTCCCGATGAACACGACGACGCATTCCGCTCCGGACCCACCGGTTGGCTCCCATGAACACAACGGCGACGCAGTTTCTCCGTTCGACCCAGCCATGTACACGCAGCCCCGCCATACGTGATGCGCCGAGTAGGCATTCGAGACCCTGCCCGTATGTAATGACGCGTGGCGTATTTTCTTTCTTGCACACGTGTCAACAGACGACGCAGTACATGCTACGCGGCGGCGCCTCTACTACGACACGTGCACGCCTCTACATCGACCAGTATGTACGTACATGTTCGCCACCAGAATGACAACGCTACGTACGCTTCGACCAGGTGGGTCACGACTGTGAGGCACTTCCTTGTGTGCGAAGATGTAGCTGGTGGGTCCCAGCAGTCAGGGGGGCGAATTGTTTTTTTTCTCAGACGCACTTCCTTGCGTGCGAAGATGTAGCTGGTGGGTCCTAGCAGTCAGGGGGAAACGTTTTTTTCGCGAAATATGGTGGCCTGTCCGGTGGGTCCTCACCGCCGTGGAGGAATAATTATTTTGCGGCGTAATAAGTAGGCATTTCCTTGTCAGGCCGTGGACCTGTGCACCCACTGTCGACCTCTCCGCATCTGATACTCTTGATGGAAGTCGTTCCTTGACCACGTTGACCACGCCATGACGAGAGCACCAGGCGGTGGACGATCGCGAGGCCTAGGAAGAGGACGATGCGGAGCCGGGAAGACGCGAGTGGAAGCCCGCAGCGAGGAGTACGAGGTTCACCGGTTCGATTGCGGTGTGAGGTTGCCATCACCGCAGGGGCTCGCCAGCGGTGGGAATAGTAGGGGCGGTGAGGCCTCCGCGGTAGCACAGCCGGCCATGGGAGGCAGGAGCATGCGGCACGACCGGCGCTGCTTTGGGCGGCTGGAGCAAGAAGACCAGAGGTTGAAGAAGCACTACTGCCGTTGGATGGACATCGTACGGTCACTGGAGCTATAATCGTGCATATTAACTAAGTTGACAAAGCACTCCGTCCCCGTCAACTTAGTAGGCCCACAAGTCAGCCACCCACCAAGGTGGGTCCCAACTAGCAGGGGAGTATTCACTTTTTTGTGCTTAATAAGGAGGCACTTCCGGTGGGTCCGAGCTGACAATGGGGCATTTTTCACAAAACGGTGGCCTGTCCGGTGGGTCCCAGCGATCGGGGAAAGCGTTTTTCGCCAAATACGATGGCCCGTCCGGTGGGTCCCTCTTGTCAAGTGGAGGAATAATTATTTTCCGCGTAATAAGGAGGCACTTCCTTGCGGTCCGTGGACCGGCTGTCGGCCTCTCCACGTCTGATACTCTTAGATGGAAGTCGTTCCTTGACTACGTTGACCACGCCGCGCCGAGAGCACCAGGGTGGTGGACGACGGCGAGGCCTACGAAGGGGACGACGTGGAGCCGGGGAAAACGCAGCAATGGATGCCCATGCATAGAGGAGTATGAGGGTTCACTGGTTCGCTGGGTGTGAGGCTGTCGTCACCGTAGAATAACAGTGGTTGTGGGCGAGTAGAGGGATGGCCTGGCCAACGGTGGGAGTAGTAGGGGGCGGTGAGGCCTCCGCCGCATCGCAGCCGGCCACGGGAGGCAGGAGCACGAGGCACGACCGGCGCTGGTTTGGGCGGCTGGAGCAAGAAGACCAAAGGTTGAAGAAGCACTACGGTCGTTGGATGGACATCGTACGGTCAGTGGAGCTAGAATCGTGCATATTGACTAAGTTGACAAAGCCCTTCGTCCCCGTCAACTTAGTAGGCCCACAAGTCAACCTGCCACTATACTGGGTCCCAGCTAGCAGGGGGAGTATTCATTTTTCTTGTGCCCAATAAGGAGACACTTCCTTGCGTGCGAAGATATAGCTGGTGGGTTCGAGCTGTCAGTGGCGGTAACGCTTTTTTCGCGAAATACAGAGGCCCTTTCAGTGGGTCCCAGATGTCAGGTGGAGGAATCATTATTTTGCGCGTAATAAGGAGGCATTTCCTTGGGAGCGGCTGTGGACCCAGCTGTCAGCCTCTCCATGTACAATCCACTTCAAATGCATGTCGGTCGTTGACCACGTTGACCAGGCCGTGCTGAGAGCACCAAGGCGGTGGACGACGGCGAGGCCTAGGAAGGGAACAACACGGAGGCAGGGAAGACCCGGCAGTTGTTTCCCACGCGGAGGGGAGTACGACTGTACGAGGGTGTACTGGTTCGTCTGCCATCGCCGGAGAATAACAGCAGGTGTGGGTGAGTAGAGGGATGGCTAGGTGAGCGATGAGAGTACGTTGGGGCATTGAGGCTCGCAAGGCCTGACCCGGCCATGGGAGGAGGGAGCAGCAGTCCCGCCGGTGCTTGTTTAAGTAGGCGGGAGCAGAAGAGCAGATTGAAGAAGACGATGGCCGTTGGATGGACATCCAACGATCCTTGCTGGCGTCAACCTTTTTTTTAGGAAAGCCTCAAATCTGTGGAAAACAGCATACAACCCATCTGCCATTATTTCTTATAATTTACAGCCCATTTGCTAATTCTTAGGGTTTGTTTTGGAGCCTATATTCTTTTTGTTAGCATTACAACCCATATTGTGGCCACGGTTAAATTGTTTTATGAAATTTTGCATATTTCGGTGCGGTCCGAACTGTTTTTAATCCCGAAATTTTGAGTCACATTCAAATTGATTTAAAAAATAAATGTATATCAATATAAAATCCAACAAATTGTCCATGCATAAAAATTAATGCAATTTAAAACTCGAAATGAAAAAAAGAAATTTGAAACTAATTTCTGGTTTGATGTGTTTTAGAAATGTACAACCCATTTCTCATTACTGATAGGCCATTTTCTCGCCAAATTAATGAAGCTCTCCTCGTCTTGAAAGATTTGCAGCCCAACAGGCACGACAAAGCGACTTACTTGGCAAATCATAAAAGAACTGGCTAGCCATTTTCGGAAAGAAAAAAACTACTTGGGCTGGTGCATGGTAAACCTAAAAGAGAAGGTTGTCTAGACAGGCCAAAGTGCCCCGCAAGACCCCGGGCTTGACACCCTGCTTCCGTCTCAAAAACAAATTAGATAAATGCCACTCCAATTATGGCGATTCATAAAAATGCCACTGCAATTTTCAAACTTTGAAAAATGCCACTACAATTTTTGCAAACTTTGGAAAACGCCACTACAATTTGCAAACTTTGAAAAACGCCACTCCAGACTTCGGAAAATGCCACTGGAAATGGCATGAAATGGCATTTTTCAAAGTTTGGAAATTGCAGTGGCATTTCTCAGAAACACCAGATTTGGAGTGGCATTTATCAAATTAAACCAAAACAAAAATAATTGGGCGAGCTGCTGGGTCCTCGTGTCACCGCCACAGTAATTCTCTCGTTTATTGACTACGTTGACAATGGCATGGGACCCGGATGTCAGAAATCCATTAGGAGGAGCCTTTTTTTATTGGCTTGAAATAAGGAGGCACTTGCTTGCATACAGGCATGACCTTGGCGGGTCCCTCCTGTCAGCCTCTCCACGTACAATCATCTCCTGATTGTGTACGCGTCAACTCGGTAGGCCCACAAGTCAGCTTCTAAACCCGTGGAGGACAAATACAACCCATTTAAAAAAATAGCTGCCCATTCCACACGTTCAAACAGAAAGTTCAACATTCAGAGAAAAGTAACAGGTCTGATCCACATATAGAGTACTGAAATTCCACGTTGACAACCATCATATCCAAGTTAACTATCTACTCCAAATGTGTGATGAAAACTTGCTTGTTATTTGTTGTGTGATGAAAACTTCAGTATTTATAATGTATCCTCGTTGTCGTTGTGGGTTGATGACCTGTTGTATGTAATAAAATGATATGCCTGTGATAAACTTACTAAATTTATGAATGGCTTTCGAGTCGCTTCTCCGAGTGGGTGCTGCGAGGGTGCAACAGGTTATCGGATGAGGCCAATAAACAATAGTACACTATTTGTACTAGCTTCGCATGCTGCACTATCTCTACGTCTACGTACGTAATACAACAAGTTTTAAACTTGAGACCAGCCACCCATCCTCACAAAGAACACTTTTTAACTTAGCACAGACTCCAGGAAATTTGGCCACAGTGTGAGGTGGGCCATATGTTAATGTGTTCGTTGTATGTAACCAACACCTCGAATCCTCGATACTACTACTATAAGTAGTAGGAGTAGTAGGGTGGCATGGGACAGAACAGGCATTCACGTCCAGGAGTACGACACTCACCACCAGCACGACTTCCATTTGACACAATATTTCTTGGAGTCCGTGCTACAACAATCTCTTCAACCTCGTCGTTTCTCTAACTCAGCCATCGCGCGGTGGGCGAGGTGGGGGTTTGCCGATAGTCAGTTTCCTCAACTGCGGTCCCACTTGTAAGGCCAACTCCAATGCACGACCCCAAACAGACCTCTGTTTTGCCCGGTTTCTATCTATTTGGGTAGGCAATGGGGTTGTGTCCGGGCCATTTCTTGGATGCGGTGGCCATGCTTCGAACGCGCGGACGCATCCCGGCCGCGTACATTTTTCTTTGCAAACACATATCTTTTTTTTCATCATTGATTTTTGGTACATGGAAATACATCACCAAAATTTTGACTAGAAAAGCAAGACCAATGAAAACAAGAACCACAAGAATACATTTTAGAAGATATCCAACTTCCATAACTGCGCCTTCTCGATGCATTCATTGTTGACCTGCGGAGGCTCGATCTTGCGTGCTTCTTTCTTCTTCGAGTGTAAATAAGTAGACGTGTCTAGCCTATATTCTATCAACAAGTGCACTAGTCTCATCTCTAGCCTCTATGCTAGCTAAAAGTAATAAATTGTGCTCTATCAATATATCGTTGTACTCTTCTTCCCAATACCAAAACTTGCATCCATTCTACACAATAAAATTTTAAGTTAGCAAAACTAGTCTAATCCGAGAGCACAACCGAAGATTTGGTTGAGTTCTTCCTCCTTTTGCCGACACGTGGGACATCCAACATCCAGGTCGTGTCATGCAAGAAAATAGAGTGGTAGTTGAAGCCACGTGATGTGCATCTTGCGTTAAACTTTAAATAGAATCTTACTACTCTTGAGTAACTCCAAAAGATGAAAGATGTGCAGGTTTAGTGGGTCCTCTTGCATTTTCACTGACATGTGGGACCGCATATGAGCAAACAGACGATGGGCTCCGTGCGTCTGTTGGCTGGCTGAGAAGAGAGATAGAGGAGGGCTGAGCACGGACTTCAGGAAATTTGTTCTACGTAACCAGCACCTCGATATAGTGGGGTGGCATGGGCCATAACTAGCATTCATGTCTAGCAAGACGCAAGACACGCCACCCACACGAGTCCCATCCGACACCAATTTTCTTGGAGTCTGTGCTACAGCCATATCTTCTCCCTCCTGTTTTCTCAGCCATCGCGCCGTGGGCGGGGTGGGGGTTTGCCGATAGTCGGTTTGCTCAACTGCGGTCCCACTTGTAAGTGAAAATGCAACACAAAGATGCATTCCCCTTGAGCGGCGTGTCGGACCAACCGTGTGGGGGTGCGACACGAACACGGCAGGCTTTTCCTTTTGAACTTGTAATTTGTAAAATTTGGTTCTGCTCCATGGCGCAATCGATAGATAGAAATAATGATTTTCCCTAGAGTAATGAGAAGTTTGGTTCTGGCGCGGTTCATGCATGGAGTACGTAGGAAAATTATGAAGTTGATGCGAAAGGTAAGATAATTACTAGTAGTACCATATACTACTACATGGATTTGACGGAAAGATAAAGATACATACAGATCCATCAACGACATCCTCACGCAACAATGCCGTCCAAGGTTACCCTGTGATCCAAGAAGGCCAGCGCCCTATCGTCCTCCTCTTGCATGTAGTAGTCCTTGTGGACAATTTGTGTGTAGACGTGGGTGATTATGTCGATGGTGTCTTGCTGCGCTGACTGCCGGCGCAGCAGCGACCTCGAGGTGGACATTCTCCGGCGCGACGGCGGGCAGTCGCAGGGCCACCAGTGTCTCAAAGAGGTTGCCACCATAGAGACCGTTGAGGGTGGCAGGCATCACAGTGCTTAGGCGCGTGGGCTGGAGGCGTACGTCAAGGTCGTCCGCGAGCTTCTTGACGATGGTGAACTTGTCGAGGAAGCCGACGAGGACCTCATCGAACAAGGAGACAAAGTTGTCGTCCAAGCGGCCCCTCGCCCTGGCGGCCTCAAGCACTACCTGGAGACGTTCCTCGGTGCCGGGCCGCAGGCTGGCGTCGTGGACCATCTGGCACAGCCGGCTGATGCTCGCGCTCATCGCCTCCATGGGTCTAGCTTCTAGTCAACTGATCTTGCGATTGGAGTGATCACTCTTGCCCTTGGGTGCGTAGGTGCGAGGGATTCGTGAGATTGGGCTGGCGGGAGCCTTTATATGAGAAGTGCAGACTGCGTTGAATTCATGTGCGTGTTGGCCATCTACTCCTCGCCCCTCTACTGCACCTGCCTTTGGCTGTATGACAGGTTGGCCAGCCACCCGTTGGGCCCACGTGTCATACACCCAAAGGCAGGTGCAGTAAGTCAAGAACCTGTGTCCCCCTCCGTGCCCGTGCATGCTTTCAATGACTTGAGACTACCAAACATCACATGTAGTGGTTAGTTCATTGCATGTAATCCTATTAAGTAGCAAAAATACATTAAATTATCTCGCTGATAGGAATAAAAACAATACACCATGTATTTATTTACAGAGGGAGTAGTACAATTTTTGTGACATGCATTACTATATATTGCTAGTCAAATATTAAATCAAGATGGACGTGGTAGTACTACTAAATCCAGACGGTGGTGCTAGTACTAGTAGTAGTAGTACTACCAATGTAGTAGCACTGTACTACCCTTTGGTCAAATTATTACATGCTGCTCCTCATAGTGAAGTGACAAGACCCTACGCCGGAGATGACACCTGAGTATAGGCACCGTGTTTGGCATACCATAGTCAGCCTCACCGTCTGCAGTCACTATCGTCATGGCTGTAGACCTAGCCTGCTTACAACTAGCCGTGTTCGACATAATTTCCCGTGCGTAGATGCCCGTGCATTGCACGGAACACCAAGATTGGGGGTGGATGGCGCCGGCAGCGGCCATCGCGCCAGATTTTTCCATGGCCTTCTAGATGTGGTGGGGAGGAGATAAGGCTGATTGTGAGAGATAAGGAGTTGTTAGTAAATAGGGAACAAGTGCGGCCATCTTTTTGCAAAACTGGAGAAGTTTGGTTTGTATGCGTCAGATCTAGATCCGGCGGCTATTGGTGAAGGATGGCAGGCACAACATCATGACCAACTCAGGACCTGTTTGATTCGCATGATTTTGCAAACGCAGGAATAGGACACGGCAATATTACAAGTTTCAAACTGATATTACAAATGTTAGGAGTAATGTTGCACCTACGAAAAGGGAATTACTAGGAAGTTTATGTAAGAACTTTCGTTACTTTAGGTGGATGCATCATTATCGTACAAACTAAAATCCACCGCCCTGACAAGTCACTAATGGGCAAATAAGTTTTCGAGTCTCTGGCCACTTGATGTTTCAAAAACAAATTCAGCTTCTGCGGAGACTTTGTCATTTAGGCTTAGACGCTTGCGGTGATCAGGACGCCATTCATTGTTGCACCAGAGAACACCAAACCTCATTACCTTGAGCACACTTGCCTCCAGAACAAAGAACCTGGCCAATTTAATCTCAGATGTGCTGCCTCGGTAGTCGATCAAATCAATTTCTGTAAGATGGAGATCAAGGCATTCGATGAGATTGTTATAGTGCAACACATTTTTCACTTTCGGGTCTTTTTTTATCCGCAAAAGAAGAGAACATATTAGAGCAGCTGGCTATATAAGATTGCCGTGGCATCAAGAGTTACCAATATCATTCGCTCATACGATAGGGTTGGCTGGCTAGTGATATTTTTTCACTCTCTCTCTCTCTCTCTTTCTCTTTCCTCTCATTTACCTAGGAGTACGTGAAGAGCTTGGGCATTTGTTGCCTTCCACTGTGTGGCCGATGCCATATTTCGCAAACGTATGCCACGTAATACGCATCGATGTCAAATCAAAAGATTTTGGCACCGCTCTCGCGATGTGAGAGAGTTGGCACCGCTGTGCACACAGACCCACATGTATAAACAAATCAATCAAACCAACTATACCGGCCTCTCACTCTCCCAAACAAGTGTTTTTTATTGCCTCGGACCTCTCTCTCTCCCACGGAAGTGTTTTTTAATTGTGTGAGTTAATTTGGCACCGGAGCAAAGTAGGTGATCCAGATTGGGGTACCAGGTGAGCAATGGAGGGGCATCGATGCCAAATGCATCACAAGTGAATTTGGCACGTGTTTTGGCCTATATAGTGGAGGGCCGTTATAGCCCACTTTTGTACTACCTCTTATTTAGTATAAAATTTTGACCATATATTTATGTAAGATCCAATGCATGTCACTAAAAATTACACCATTTGAAATTATGTTCAAATACGAATCCAACGATATAGTTCTTAGTGACATGCATTCACATTTTGTCAGTTAAATCTATGGTCAAATTTTGATACTACAAAATAGGAAGAGTAAAGCAGGATAGAGGTAGTACTTGCTCTTAGGGTAACCATAGAGTTACTGGAGTAGTCTAAGTTACTTTCCACTATGACTAGCCTAGGCTACTATAGTAGTACAACAAAAAACGATGCAGGTGATCACGTGAGAAAAAATACTAAAACATTTCTTTCAAAGGCAAAGGCGCCGCAGTTTTGAACACTACACTTGTCATCGTAATTTGGGAAAATTATGAAAAATTTGAGCTACGTTGTGATTACCGTTTACTAATAGGAAAGAAGTTTCACCTCGATGAGTAGCTTCTCCGTGCACGGAAAGCATGTAAGGAATCCAACAACTTGACCAGATTGGGGCCGATAGATTTTATTGCCAAGATCTTCACTGTGCGCATAGACTGGGTCAAGCTTGTGGGAATCATTTTCTTGAAGACGGTCGTAAATACATCAAGAAGAAATTTAAAAATGTGAATTTCAAGAAGACGGAGAAGAAGATGAGTGTTGTACCTGAATGGTTACGAA
Organism: Aegilops bicornis; assembly: GCA_021605145.1. Classification (NCBI taxonomy): domain Eukaryota; kingdom Viridiplantae; phylum Streptophyta; class Magnoliopsida; order Poales; family Poaceae; genus Aegilops; species Aegilops bicornis. The sequence goes on along the minus strand of CM038675.1, from coordinate 455,652,079 downwards.
TCCAATAAAGAGTTCGGGGAATTTGGCAGATGAGTGCACCAACGCTGTCAATTTCGGCCTGTTAATGACCTTGATTTTTGTTGGACCTTCTAGATCTGATACAAGCAATCTCTAAAGGAAAGGCGCATTCTCAATGACCATAACGTGGAACAGCTGGAGTGATCTCTTCCCAATTGATGTCTTGTTGCGGGGCCAGCAAGACACATAAATCCATCGGAGAATCGTCGAGGCAATGTGGAGACTAATGAACCCGTGGATCTGCTCAAGACGAAGGTACTCGAGCGCAGTATAGCTGCAGAGCTGGTGCTCCATAGCCTTCTTCAGGATGACAACATCGAAGAGGTCGAGCTGCTTGAGTTGAGGGAGAAGAAGGGCGGGCGCAACATTGATCTGGGGAAGATAGCAGGAGCTGAAGCTGGCACGGTGCAACGTTGGCGCGAGGCGGAGCGCGGACGGCGGCAGAGAGCGACATCGTCCAACCTCAAAGCTGAGCTCCTCGAGCTGATCGAGGGCGGCGTATAAGAACCACTCGTCGAACTTGGGTTGGACCTTGCAGTTGGTACTGGACATGCGGATGTCAAGGCGTCTGGCTGGCCCAGGGTGCGATGTAAGGATCTTGGAGACTACGACCATGCGCTTGCAATCCCCGTCGCAGAGGCAGCTGTCGATGGTGAGGTTGAGGGGGACGCGGCGCTAGAGGGGCCGCCACTGTCGAGAGAGCAGGGCGGTCCGCACGGCAGATTTGGTGGGGAGGAGGCCGATGATGACGAGCAGCATGTCATCAGGGAAGCTGCTGATGAAGTCCAGGCTCGCCGGATGCGGTTTTGGCTTGAGCCACCTCCGCTTGTTGGCTGCCTCGCCGTCCATCTCAACCGGCAGCGACGCCGGTGTTCATGTGTGCTGGTGTGTGTTGTGTGCTGGGTGCTGAAAAGGCCCTTACATGCATGCCGCCGCTTGCGGTGGTGAATTGTGCGCGAGTGCGTCCTCCACGCGGAAGAAGTGTGTCCTCAATGCGCCCTCAATTTACTAGCGTGCGGGGTGCTACCCTGAGTGGTTTCAACTTTGTTTACTTCACCTCGTGTTAGATGGGGCTCTGGTTTACTTATTTTCACCCACTGCCACATGGGCCAGCACACGAAGATACAGAACACGAGCTGACAAGGCAGCATGTGGACTGGTTGACCAGTCAACTAAACAATATACGGAGCTATATGCTGACACGGTGAGCTTATAATCCGTCGGTATAAAATGTTCGTGTGAGAGGGGAGGCCCGTGAGAGATAGCAGAGAGAGAGAAAGAGCTACTCCCTCCGTTCGATAATGTAGTTCCAACATTTTTTTTAAAGTCAAACTTTTGACACTTTGACCAAGTTTATAAAGAAATTACTTATATCTACAATACCAAAGATAAATGATAGTATGAAGTAAGTACATGTTGTGATGAATCTAATGATCTTTCCAGATGTAAATGTTTTTCTCCACATATACCTGGTCAAACTTTTCTGAGGTTTGACTTTTCAAAACATGCATATGCTTATGGACGTGAGAGAGTCCCTAACTAGAGAGAGAGAGTGAAATAGAAAGAGTGAGTGAAAAAAGCGTCTGTGCGTGTGTGAAAGAGACATGGACAACACTCGATAGAAGTCGAGAAAAAACGTGTGTGTCTTATGCAAACATATCACACATGCATCTTCGACAACGGAAGCAAGGTGAGGAGATAGTGTGTGGTTGTTTGCAACCAAGAGAGCAAGACCCCTAGCACATGGCCAAGAGGGGTCTGACAAACAAGGGAGAGAGGTCGAGAGAGACGTACGAAGAAAATGCAGACATGGGGAGGAGAGAGTGTATGTTTGTCATAGAGAGATCCCATGGAGATCGTGATGGGACTACATGGGTGGGAGATCGAGTGACAAGGTGTGTGCGCGATAGAAGATACCCCGAGAGATATCGAGATAGACCTATGGATGGAAGAAGACAATACGTGTGTTCCTGATGGCTAGTGAGAGATAATCATACTTGGGGGGGAGTGCTTGCGCCTATGATGGAGTGAGGGATTATGGTACTTATTAGGGGGGTGCGTGTCACATAGAGAGAGAACAAGGGCGAAGAGTGTTGGATGGGTCTATATGTATAGCGCGAGCAAGACATGTGTATGTGTGAACTAGGGAGATATAAAGTTTGAGAGAGATTGAGGAGCCCCGATAAGGCTGAGTGGTGCATCAGATAGCTGAGAGGGGGAAAGAGATATTCCATCCGCTCGATAATGCAGTGCATGTAATTTTTTTAGAAGTCAAACTTTGGAAACTTTGATCAGGTTTACACAAATGTTATTTGTATCTTCAATACCAAAGATACATCATACGAAACTACAGCTCATGGTGAATCTAATGGTATGTGTTTGCCGTTCTAGATGTAATTGTTTTTCTCCACGTACATGGTCAAACTTTGTGATGTTTGACTTTTCAATAAATCAATATGCTATGGACCGAGGAGAGTGCCTAAGTCGAGAGGGATCAAGTGCGTGTGAAGGAGAATGAGTAAGTGGGCAAAAAGAGTATGTGTGTGAAAGAGAAAGTGACAACAAATGATAAATTAGAGAGTGTGTGTTTTTTCGTTTCTTAGGCAAACATATCACGCATGCATCTCCGAGATAGAAAAACGAGGCGAGGAGATACACGAAGATAGCTAGTGTGTGATTGTTTGCAACGGAGAGAGACACCCCTATAGCACATGTCCAATAGAGGTCTGGCCAACAAGGAACAAAGGTCGAGAGGGACACATGGAGAACATGGATGCATGGGGAGGGCGAGAGGGTGTGTTTGTGATAGAGAGACCCCCTCGAGATCGTGAGGGGACTATATGGGTGGGCGATCGAGGGAGGTGCGTGCGCGATAGAAAGATGCCCCAAGAGAAATTGAGATAGACCATGCACATGTTTGTGATGGAGACTAAGATTAGCTAGTCATATACATATAGGGGGGACTACGTGTGCCTACAATTGAGTGACAAACCATCATACTTGGCTAGCTAGGCATGAGATTGTGTGTGTGTGCGTGTGAGATGGAGAGAGAACGAGGGAGAGAGATAGAGTTTTAGATGGGCCTGTCGAGTGCGAGTGAGATATGCATGTGTATGTGTGACCCAGGTAGATGGAGAGTTTGAGAGAGAGGGGGAAGAGCTCCAAGACAACAAAGTGGTGCGTGAGAGAGTTATGGGCAACGAGCCAAGGAATTTGTGTGCGTACGATGAGTGCACCCAAGATATCTAGCTTGGACTAGAGAATAATACATAATGTGCGAGAGAGACCTATAGATGGAGTATATATGCATGCGAACTAGAAAGACCCCCCCCCCATGCACACACACAAAGAGAGAGAGAGAGATAGAGAGATGGAGAGAAAGCGAGAGGGACCAACAAGGTTTGTGTGTTGGATGCGTGCGGCAGAATTGAAGATTGTCGGTGAGAGAGAGAGAGAGAGAGAGAGAGAGAGAGAGAGAGAGAGAGAGAGAGAGAGAGAGAGAGAGAGAGAGAGAAAGAGTCCGGGAGAGGGGGAGGTTGCGTTTTATGCATTAAAGACTGATATAAACCATGTTTTGATATAAACTTGCATTCAAATATTTAAATTGGAGAACATGTTGTTTGCAATCCACACATGAACGGATATATTCTTATAACAAAAAATTTAATTAATTTGACTTTCAACATGTTCATGGAGTACTATAATACTGTACAACATGCTATTCGATTGAGGTGTTCAATTTTGGATTTAGTTCACTATTTTGACCTGGTGAACGAGTTATTTCATTGAATCGAGATATTTCATTTTGGGTTTGATTCCCTTTTTTGAGTGGATCAACTATTTGTCATATAGTAAATCGCTAGCAACGAGCATGTAAAAACACATTACTCCCGAGCATCATCTCTCCATCTAAAAAACAAGTGGCAAGCTAATATTTCAAAATTTGATTTGAATCGACTTGGTAAGGTAGACGTGGATGCTCGTTCTCCCAAATTTTGAATGAACCGTTAAACATCCTCTGCTCGGTAGAATTATTAGAGCAAATAAATGGGAGACGCGAAATTACCGTCCTATGTGGGAGACGCATTAATTGGCCCATTGTACATCGAGGGTAGGTTCGTAACTTCATCCAAGCGCGCCTTCTCCTCGGCCGAAATGACGTGCCGAATAATTCATAAACAATGGTCGGCAAAACACACTCTCCTCGCCCGAAATAGCTCGCGCCCACTCTTTCAAAACACGCTCTCCTCACCCAAAATCGCTCGCACCCACTATATTTCAAAACACGCCCTCCTTGCCCGAAATCGCTCCCGCCCACTATTTGGGGAGAAGCAAAGTTACTCTACTATCCCCGACCCTCAGTACACAGACCCAAGCCGAGAAGCCTAAAGGCAGGGGTAGAACTGTAACTCCCCCTCACATTTCAGACAAATGCGTCCGTGAAACATGGTTCCACTCCCCTCCCAATCCCCCCCACCCATTCATACCTCGTGGGCGCCAAATCACCTTCTCCTTGGAAGCTCCCTTCTCCCGAGCCGCGAAACCTCAGCCCCTCCTCCATGGAGGCCCCCCACCGCACCAATTTCACAGCTGCCCTCCTCCCTAATGCCGGAGGCGCTGTCCATTTGCCGTCGTGCACTGGGCCATGTTCCTCTTACTCGTGCTGCTGGAGCTGCCTCGACGACGGCAGCGTGAACCGTCTGGAGCCGATTCACCCCGCCGTTGTTCGTATACCGAGCGGCTCCAACTTCGAATCCGTCCAGAGTCTCAGCGCTGCTTCCCCGTAGCCGCCGACCGTTGCGATATCGCTGTTTCCCTGCCGCCGGTGGCCACCGCAACTGCGCCGGCCTCACCGACTCAGCAGCTGGACCTGCCTACTTCACCATGCCGCCAGATAGGTCGCACCCTCATCTCAAATCACTTTATTTAGGCGTCAGTTGTCTGAATTTTTATTCTGGGCCAATCGATTCCCAATGGGAAGTAGCACCCCTCAAGGCGGCGGAGCTCCTAGGCTGCCGGTGGCTGGTGTCTAACGTAAGGGTGCGGGGCGCAATTCGCCCATGAGCGGCGCTTAGATGGCTATCTTAGAGTTGCGTGGGTTGAAGGTCTTGCCACCGCCGGATCTGGATGACGGGAGTCTTTGTGGATTGGCCGGGCGGCGCAACCACTGGCAGTGGTGGGGCGGGAGCGGGGTTTGCGGGAGCCACGCAGACGTGAGGCAATCCTTTCTGCCGTTGGTTGCTGGCTCTTCGGGGAAGATTCCTAACAGTGTCAGCCGGGAGGCACAAGACGACAATCAAGCCATCTGGCATAGATCGGACAGTACCAAAATAAAATAAAATCGTGTGACCCCAATTTAGTCTTCAGTCAACAGACGTGTGACCACTCTCGTACCTTGTTGTTGATCTCTTAGTGTATTTCTTCAGATCAAAGAGATGTGTCATTCTTAACATTATGCGTTATCTGCATCTTCAGCCACACCATCTTCCGACTCACCGCAGTTGCTCCAACAAGGGAAGCATACACCAGAAGGGAGCTATAGTCCCCACTCAACAGTTCCCTGCATCGAATGCGCGTGCCCGACATGGACAGCCACAACAAGCTAGGGGCCATCGACAAGTCGACACATGATGCTCACTCCTATGGATGGTGGCGGATAGGTTGTACCCTCATATTACTTGTGTGCAACATTTATGGCTTTGTTATTCATCTAAGCATGGAAAATAGATTATCACATTTCACTTTGTAAATTCATGCTGATCTCTTACGGGTCTTGATTAGGAGTTAACATTGTTCAATAGTTCAGCTAAGATACTTTTTCTTTAGGTTACTTTGTTCCATATTTATCATCCATCAGCCAATGCTATCCCACAGGCTGGTGATTATAGTATTATACCACTTCTAGTATTACCTATATTGTTCTTTAATACTTTTGTGTGCCATCTAGTTAATCTCGAGTACAAATGATACATATTCTGTAGCTTTCATCTGTGTTCTCCCTTTAGTTTTTGAGACCTGTTGCTGCTAGTTAACCCAGCCCTACTATTTATGTCGTCTCCTACATGCACTCATTACATAAATCTAACTACTAGTTGTCTTCCATGCATGTCAGATATAATTGCACACACTGATATATCCACAAGAACCTCACGGAGCAATGTAAAGGCCAATAAACTTGATGTCAATGATACCCAATATGATGGAACATGTAAAGGCAGTTCTTCAGAAGTGATGCGTCGCATCCCACGTTCATCCCCATGTATACTCTGACTACTCTCCAAACCCCAAGTGGACATATGACGAGACCTCAAATATACGCCATTGGACACAAGGTGAACTCGCTCCTCTCCGGACCGTCACTTCCCACATGTGAGACATGGTTACTACCTCAAATATATGTGCTATGCATGACCAGGAACAAGGAGGAAGACCATGGACAAGACGGCAAGGACACCAAGTACAAGGACCAAGAGAAGAAGTTGCCCGAAGCTAAAGCGGCCGGACGTCCGACCAGGACCGGACGTCCGACGACTCCCAGGCTCCGGACGTCCGACGACCATCAGCCACCGGACGACCGAAAACATCCAGAAATCCGATCCACACCCGAGCCAAATCACCGGACGTCCGACAAGTACCGGACGACCGGACCCTCGTGAGCCACCGGACGTCCGGTACCCATCGGACGACCGGCGCGTGTGCGCTGCCATGTGTTGGGCCGCAGCCCATGTACCCCTTCACTTACCCCTTCGTGGGCCTAGACTATATATACTCCTCCACCTCCTCCTAGTTAGGGTTAGCGTTGATTTAGCTCATTTGTGAGATAGAGCTTCGCTCATCCATATCGGATCTACTCCATGAGAGAGACCGCCGCCCCTCTTCGGAGAAGATCCACCTTGGATTCAAGACCTCCTTTGTGGAGAAGACCATCATCAATACCTCCTCATGGAGAAGAACGGCTACCGTTTGTATCGTCCTTTGTTGACATTGGATCATGTATCTCCCTTTGTGTTCATCGATCTAGCACATGTGTGATTGATCTTGTTGGTTTGAGTGATTCTCTTGTGTTTTCCCCGTGATTTCCCTCGTGCTCTTCCCCTCGTTCTTCGTGTTCCTCGTAGGGATTCTCTCCAAACGTGAAAGATCGTCCACATAGGGTTCCGCCCTACATCAAGAAGACTTGCAGAAAGATGTTGAATCCTCTTCACCCCACAAGGTCCTTGCTCTAACTTGGCCCGTGATATGGGTACAGCATGCATATAATGTCCTGGAGTGTATCTACTCTGTTGCAATGCAATGTGCTTAGCATGCTGATCATGCATGTAAATATGTCATGCCTTCCTGTTTTTCAGTACCTATTTGTAGGACCTTGAAGTATGTCTAGAGGGGGGGTGATTACACTACTTGACCAATAAAAACCTAACCTTTTCCCAATTTTAGACTTTGGCAGATTTTAGCTATTTTTGAACAAGTCAAGCAATCTTCACACAATTCAAGCAAGCATGCAAAGAGTATATTGGCAGCGGAAAATAAAGCATGCAACTTGCAAGAATGTAAAGGGAAGGGTTTGGATGATTCAAGCATAATTGGAGACACGAATGTTTTTGTCGTGGTTCCAACAGGTGGTGCTATCGTACATCCATGTTGATGGAGACTTCAACCCACATAGGGTAGCAGTTCTTGTGAGTCCACGGAGGGCTCCACCCACGAAGGGTCCACGAAGAAGCAACCTTGTCTATCCCACCATGGCCGTCGCCCACGAAGGACTTGCATCACTAGCGGTAGATCTTCACGAAGTAGGCGATATCCTTGCCCTTACAAACTCCTTGGTTCAACTCCACAATCTTGTCGGAGGCTCCCAAGTGACACCTAGCCAATCTAGGAGACACCACTCTCCAAGAAGTAACAAATGGTGTGTTGATGATGAACTCCTTGCTCTTGTGCTTCAAATGATAGTCTCCCCAACACTCAACCCTCTCTCATAGGATTTGGATCTGGTGGAAAGAAGATTTGAGTGGAAAGCAACTTGGGGAAGGCTAGAGATCAAGATTCATGTGGTTGGAATGGAATATCTTGGTCTCAACACATGAGTAGGTGGTTCTCTCTCGAGGCGGTAAGTTGGAAGTGTAGGTTTGTCCTGATGGCTCTCTCCACGAATGAAGAGGAGGTGGAGGGGTATATATAGCCTCCACACACAATCTAACCGTTACACACAATTTACCAAACTCGGTGGGACCGAATCATCAAACTCGGTCGGACCGATTTAGTAAACCTAGTGACCGTTAGGATTTTCGGTGGGACTGACATACATCTCGGTAGGACCGATATGGTTAGGGTTAGGGCATAACGTAATCTCGGTGGGACCGATTACACAAACTCGGTGAGACCGATTTTGGTAATTAGCTAACCAGAGAGTTGTCGGATTTCGGGTTCCGGCAGACCCTTGAGGTTCGAACACTGGGGTGCACGCGGAGATCACGCCCTCTACCTACCTGCACCCCGCCGCCTCGCTAGGATCTAAACTACGAAAGGAACAACACAAGAGACGCAAGGTTTATACTAGTTCGGGCCACCATTGTGGTGTAATACCCTACTCTAGTTTGTGGTGTGGTGGATTGAATTTGGGCTGATGGTGATGAACAATACAAGGAAGAACAGCCTCGCGAGGGTCTGTTCTTGGCCGGGGCGATGAACTTCTTGGAGGAGTTCAGTCGCTCTCTCTCTCTCTAGATTGCTTGACCTCTAGCCCTATTTTGGATCCCGGATCTCTCTACCCTGTGGGAGGCTAGTCCTATTTATAGCCAGAGGCCTTGGGCCTCTTCCCAAATATTGAGCGGCAAGGGCGCCAACAATTGGCCATTTTGAAGGGGAACATCTGGTACACTTATCCTGACTAAAGTTGGTCTTCGCCTGTCAAAGGCTCTGGTGGTGACACCTGCTTGGGCTCCACAATGACTTCCTTCCTGCCGTTGGGCTGGTCTTGGTCTTGTTGCACCGAAATGGATGCCTTTGCTTGATGCTCTCGCCTGCGCTTGCTCCCTTTGCACCAAAGAGGAAAGGAGGACACTGCGCGGGCTGGCACCCGCCTGGCGCCCTTGGTCGTCATGGCTTGCGTCATGGGCACCTCGTGAGGTACCCCGCCTTGATCTCTCCGCCTTCTCACGAGCCAGCCTGATGAGGCCGTGCCTGAGGAAGCTCCTCGTCAGACGCCCAGCAATCTGGCCCCTCGCGAGGGTCTTGAGCTTGTGTTGATGAAGATGGGCTGTGCTGGGCTCCCCTTTAAGCCACGCCGCAGGCCGCACGCAGGCAAGTCTGGGGACCCCTGTTCCCAGAACGCCGACAGTAGCCCCCGGGCCCAAGGCGCGCCCGGACTTGGCCGAGCAGAGAAAGGGCAAGTCTGAGCGCCATGGGCCCTAACAGCCTGCGGCCTTGGGCGCCAGCGTGTGATTGATTGGGCGATGGTGAACTGTTCCCCCACGCCTCCTTATTTTGTGCCATGCTAGGCGGACTCGTAGCCGCACACAGCCGCTCCCCTTTTCGTTGCTCGACCGTCCCCCGCTCTTCCTCCTCTCAAACTCCAGCTTCTGCTCCCAATCCAATCTGGAACCTTCCCCCGCCCCCTTCCGTTGCCATGGCTCCGACGAAGAAGGGAAGAGGGAAGAAGCCCATGCCTCCGCCTCGCTCGCCGTCGTCGGCGGCCCCCGCCGTGGATCGATCGATCATACTCAATCGAGAGGGCCTGGGCAAGGTCAGCTCGGCTTTGGCCACCATCTTCAATGAATGCGGGCGGACGTCGGCCTGGCCTGCGTCTCACTTCTCCATCGACAGGATAATCACTGAGGTCCGGTATTTCATTGGCGATACGTGGCGAGGTTGGTTCCCCTTTTACGATTTCTTCAATCTTTGTGCTCTCCCACTATCAGATCCATATGATGCATCTGGGTCCCAAATCCATCACTCTTCTTGCGGTCTTCGCCTTTGTTTGCGAGGCAATGATGGGCATCCTTCCCTCGGTTGCCTTGCTGCGCCACTTCTTCTCTCTGCGCCTTTTTGACCCCACCCAATGTTCGGGGTGTGTGAGCTTCATTGCTGCACCTGAAACAGCAGCTTCAGGGATCGACTTAAGCCTTCCTCCGCCCGCGCGCACAGGTTCATGGCGGTGGCTGTACATGGACGTAGGGGTGCCCAGCCCCCTGCTGTCGGAGCCATCTTCGCCTACCGTTCCCAATTCAGGCTGGGGCCAGGAGACGCTCACGAGTTCCCGGCTCGTCTTCGTCTGGGGCCGCTTTGCGTTCTTGAGGGCGCTCAGCGTGACGGCGCCCAAGGTGGTGAAGGAATTCCTGCTATGCCGTGTTGCCCCTCTCCAACGTCACTCTCGCCGGATGTGGGCCTTCAGCGGGCGTGAAGATCGTATGAGGCTCCAGGAAGAGGACCTGACGCCTAAAGTGCTGAGGAAGGTGCTCTTGGTCTTGATGGGGGGCCCACCCTTGGCAGCATCCGACAAGGGGGGGGGGGGCTTGCTGTACCTCTGCCCGAACAGGGGCGACTTTGTAAATCAGATGCCCGTCTTCGACGAATGGGGGCTGTGCCCCGCTGGCCTCCGGGGGCCTCGCGAGAACCCAGTGGTGGTGGTCGCCCTTTCAGTCGGCCACGGCGGCTCTTCCTCAAGTGGCGGAGCAGTTAGGCATGGGCCGCCGGAGGCCGAGGGGGCCTCCGCCGGGGCGGCGGCGCCAGGCGGCGCTCTTGAGGGAGCAGCCCCTGAGGCCCATGCTGCCGTGGCTGGGGGTGGCGAGCTGCTTGATGCTGCTGGTGAGGCCCTGAGGGCCCAGTTACTCTTCTTGGTGAGGTGACCAGCGGCGTGCATCGGTGGCGCGCCCGGCGCTGGTCGCCTTGGCGCTCCTTCCTCGTCGCGGTGACCCTGCGCTCAACTCTTGGGTCACTTCTGCGTGGACTTTGAGGCTCTCCGAAAGAGAAGGGAGGGCTTGGGTGACGATTACCCTTGTCGCACGCTGAAGCGTAGGAAGTACTTCGCCACCGATGAGTAAGCCTTCCCTTTTCTAGCTCTTGATCCTTCTGTTGCTTTTACTGATCCTTGCTCCGCAGGGCCCTTCCCGTCGAGCTCGCGGAGATGGCTGAGGAGCCATCCCCCTTGGCTCCACCCTCTCCACCGTCTTCGAGCACTCCGAGCAGTGAGCCCTCGTGGTGAGGCGGTCGGAGGCAGACCATCTGAGGCGCATCGCGGCCCCGCGCCCCTCGCGACCCTCCTTCGCGAGCCTTCTCGTGGCATAGCCAGCCTGCCATGGGCTTCTCGTCTGGTCGTCGACCGTGATTAGCTGAGGTATTCCCTGCGCTCTTTTTTAGGGGATGGGCTGGCTCCAGGCCGGGCTTCTGGCGAGGCGTGCCCGGCCGTGGCGAGGGCGCCAGCCCCCAGCCCCCTGCCCGGAGGGGGAGTGCTGATTCGTGGCCCCCGGCGCTCGCTTGAGGCGGATGATGGTGTGGAAGACGTACTCGAGCGCGCCCGGGAGCATCGCGCTCTTTGCCAAGGGTTTCTTCGGAGGGCGGCTGACGCGGTGAGCCTGCTTGGTGAAGAGCTCGCTGATGAAGACGCGCGCCTTGAGGCCGAGGGCCTGCGTCTGGCAGCGGAGAGGCGCGAGCTGAAGGCGGCTGTCGCCCTTGCACGCCATCAGCGTGATCTTGACAATGGGGAGGCCAAGGCATCGCTGGCGGCCTCTCGGGAGGTCCGTTCTCGGGCCGTCGAGGAGGCTCGGGAAGCTGACCGGCGGCGAGAGGCGGCGGAGGAGTAGGCGCGGGAACTCCTGGCCTGATGCCACTCACCGGAGGAGCAGGTGGAGCTGCGCGAGATGGCCCTTGCGTTGATGAAGGTGGCCTCAGGCGACCAGTGATGCTCGAAGCGTGAGGAGGCGGCGCTGGAAGCCGCCCGAGCAGCGCGAGTATGAGCAGCGTGGAAACAAGGGAGCGCTTGGTGGCGTGGGCGGAGGATGATGTCGCTGGCTGGAAGCCCGTGTCTGGAGGAGGTCGGACGTCGGGTGGCGACGGCGCGCTTGAACCTTGAGCATGAGTTCGAGGAGAGGCTGGGGTTGATCCGGGCTGAGGCTGAAGGTAGGACCGCTGCCTTGAGGGCCAAGCAGGAGGAAGTGGCGCGGCGGGCCGACGCTTCTCGGGCCGCCCTTGAGGTGGCGCAGGAGGAGTTAACTACCTCCCGTGCCGAGGTGCTTCTTCTTCGCCAACGGGTGGACGAGGCTAAGGCCGTCGCGTGATAGAATGCGGACGAGATGCGCCAGCGGCGGATCCTGGAGCATGAGCACGGCCCCATGCTTACCACGCTCCAGGAGAGAGCCAACACAACCTTGGGTAACATCTGCGAGGCGGCTATTGGCGAGCCGCACGCAGTTAACTACGCCGGCAACCTTCAGTTCTTCACCACGTGGTGGCCTTGTTGGGCGCTTGATCGGTCGAGCCGACAGGTTGGTGGAGGAGAGGAGTCGCGCCCGGCGCGGGCGCGCCATTTCACGCGTCTTCAGCCAACTCCCGAATATGGACCCCCGCCGACTTTTGACGCCGCCATCGCCCGGTACCCGGGCCGTCCGGACGACTGGCGCGACCGGGTGGAGGACAACGTGGGCGCTCTCGTCAGGACCTTTCGCCGAGATAACGATGCGGCGTGATCGTGGCTGGCGATGAAGGCGGCGTGGTGAACGGCCCCGACGCCGCTGGTGGCAACGCAGAGCGATGGCGAGGCCGGTGACGCCGACAACGATTCGAGGAGGTGCCCCCGAGGATGCATTGGGGATTTATCGGTGACCGCGCGCCGTTCACGATTCCTTACCTGCACGAATAGAGCTCGGGTTTTGCCACAGCGGTTGTGAGAGCATTTTGGGAGGGGATCCTCATGTAAAACTTGTGTTTTGTGTATTAGTAGATGCTATATCACCCGTGCGCTGCGCCAAGTGGCTGGCTAGTTTACCTTTGTCCCGTCACGGGCCCTAAGATAACTGCGGAGGGCTGTGGCGTCTCAAGTGTCTCTGATCGAACCCGTAGGATCTGCGGTAAAAACCTCACGAGAGGATGCGGCGCGCGATCACAGGCTGCACGTAAGCTAGGCCCAACTTTGGCTCGCGAGGGGCTCACGAGGGGAGGCAGGTGAGGCAAAGCGGTAACGAGCAGCGAGATTGCTCGAACGAGACTAAGCACCCCTTCCCCAAACACACGCAAATCTCAAATTCGAATCCAACTTAAATCCAGCGGGGAAAGTGACAACCAAAGGGAAAAGCAATGAAAGCGAGAAAAAGGCGCGTCGGGCACCTAGTCTAGTCTTGGGCGTCTTCTCACCAGCGGAGCTAAGTGCTGCCTTTGGGCGTGGGAGGGAGCCCCAGGGCTCGAGGCCGGCACCCCGAGACTCCGGGGCGTGTACAACCCCACTCATTATTACGTGAGAGTGTCACGGGGCGGCGAGCTTCACAAGCACTGGGCCTTCTTCACAGGTACCGGCCTTGCTTCATATCGCCAGACGAGGGCCCCGCCTTGCGCCGCACTCAAGTGCCATCAACGACGATCGAAAACCAGGACGCCGCCGATGGGGTAGAGCGGTCACCAGCGGTTCCCCCGACAACCACGGGTCCTCTGCCAGGGGCAGGCCCTGAGGCACCTCCCCAGCAGAGGGCCTACCTCCTGAGAACGCCTTGCTCCGAATGCCGCGGTGGTGATGCCGGATCTCGGCCCCTCTCCTGCAGCCCCCAAAGCCCTCCTCCTGAGGGGTAGGAGACTGCGGGAGTGGGGCGGCCGCTCGCTGTGGCGACCTGCAACTCCTGCGATCCATGATTAGCGTATGCCTGCTCCTAAGGAATTAGCGGTACCCGATAATCATCGCTCCCAGCGTGGCCGGTGGGGCCTTCACGGGGCTCCTGGAAGAGCTCACACATGTCGCCTCATTCCCCGGCTTGGGCTGAGGAGCGAGCCTTGTTCGCCCTCATCTTTGGTGCCCTTGGTCCATCATGTGGGGCATGTATTCTTCTCGGGCCGTCACCCGAAAGGCGCCATAGTGCTCCGCATGCCATGCAGCTCTGCTTGAGGCGCCCACAGGGTGGTAGCGGCAGCTGACTGCTGGGGTCGTGGGTGTGGCGAATCCTTCTTCGCTGGCCGGGAGGCGGAGGCAGCGCTGGCCCGGCAGTCTTGGCAACTTGTTGTGTTGGAGTAGCCTTGGAGCCAGCGGGCATGTGTGGAGCCCAGCGGGCAGCCACGGACTGAGGTGGGAGTTGGAGTGCGAGAAGGGGTGAGCCCCAGGCGGCAAAGCCAGTGAGCTCGCCACCCGCTCTAGCAACGCGTCGGCCGCCTTGAGCAGCCTACACTGCGGTAGCTCCGGGCCACCGTGGCGCGGCCCTCGAAGTTCGCCTTTGCTCGGCGGGTGTACTGGCGTCCGGCCGCGGAGTGGTTGGAGGCCCTTGCTACCGACCGCGCCTACCGCGGCGTGAGAGCTGTCGAAGCCTGTCCGCGTCGCCCTCGGCCCGCAGCGCCCTGCGGACCGCGACCTGCCTGGGGCATGGGGTCGCCCGAGGCGGCTTCTGCGTGGGCGGGCCAAGCCGCCCGAGGACGGGGTTGCCCGCTGGTCGCGGACATGATGTGACGATGCGACGGGGACACGAAGTGGCAGAAGGTGGATCGGCGCACCCCTACTGGCGGCGCCAAATGTCGGATTCGGGTTCGGCGAGACCCTTGAGGTTCGAACACTTGGGAGTGCGACGGAGATCTCGCCCTCTACCTACACTGCACCCGCTTGCGCCTCGCTAGGATATAAACTACGAAAGGAACAACACAAGAGACGCAAGGTTTATACTAGTTCGGGCCACCATTGTGGTGTAATACCCTACTCTAGTTTGTGGTGTGGTGGATTGCCTCTTGGGCTGATGGTGATGAACAATACAAGGAAGAATAGCCTCGCGAGGGTCTGTTCTTGGCCGGGGAGATGAACTGCTTGGAGGAGTTCAGTCGCTCTCTCTCTCTCTCTCTCTCTCTCTCTCTCTCTCTCTAGATTGCTTGACCTCTAGCCCTGTTTTGGATCCCGGATCTCTCTACCCTGTGGGAGGCTAGTCCTATTTATAGGCAGAGGCCCTGGGCCTCTTCCCAAATATTGAGCGGGAAGGGCGCCAACAATTGGCCATTTTGAAGGGGAACATCTGGTACACTTATCCTGACTAAAGTTGGTCCTCGCCTGTCAAAGGCTCTGGTGGTGACGCATGCTTGGGCTCCACAATGACTCCTTTCCTGCCGTTGGGCTAGTCTTGGTCTTGTTGCACCGAAATGGATGCCTTTGCTTGATGCTCTCGCCTGCGCTTGCTCCCTTTGCACCAAAGAGGAAAGGAGGACCTTGTCTTGGTGGCGCACTTTGGCGCCTCTTGGTCGTCATGGCTTGCGTCATGGGCACCTCGTGAGGTACCCGCCTTGATCTCTCCGCCTCCTCATGAGCCAGCCTGATGAGGTCGTGCTGAGAAAGCTCCTGTCGTCCGCCTCATGAGGCTTGGCCCCTCACGAGGGTCTTGAGCTTGTGTTGATGAAGATGGGCCGTCTTTGGGCCCCCTTTGACCCACGCGGGCATGAGCGAGCAAGTCAGGGACCCCGTTCCCGAGCAGCGGACAAGAGTTGGTCGGAGTAAACTTCGGTGGGACCGATTTGCTCTTTCGGTGAGACCGAAAAGTTACAAAAGGGAAACAGAGAGTTTAATTGTAATCTCGGTGGGACCGATCGCTCACTTTGGTTAGACCGAAACGTTATGAAGGGAAACAGAGAGATTACAATCCCATCTCAGTGAGACCGAGATCCCTATCGGTGAAACCGATTTGCCTAGGGTTTGTGGCAGTGGCTATGACATCTGAACTCGGTGGCGCCGGATAGAAAGAATCGGTAGGGCGAGTTTGACTTTGGGTTTAGGTCATATGTGGATGTGAGAAAGTAGTGGAGGGTTTTGGAGCATATCACTAAGCACATGAAGCAAGAGGCTCATTAAGCAACACCACATCCCTTCTTGATAGTATTGGCTTTTCCTATAGACTCAATGTGATCTTGGATCACTAAAATGTAAAATGTAGAGTCTTGAGCTTTTCAGCTTGAGCCAATCCTTTGTCCTTAATATTTTGAGGGATCCACATTCATCATCCATGCCATGCCATTCATTGAGCTTTCCTGAAATATTCATCTTGGAATAGTATTAGTTCAATGAGCTATATGTTGTTATGAATTACCAAAACCACCTAGGGATAGTTGCACTTTCAATCTCCCCCTTTTTGGTAATTGATGACAACATATAGATCAAAGCTTCGACAAATGATAATAAAATTGAAAAACATCGTCGCTTTGAGAAGTATGTGATAAGCAAGAGCTCCCCTAAATTTGTGCATATCTTAAGATTTGCTTTGGACTGCAAATGCACAAGAAATTAGGCTCATGGGTTACTCTTCCATGTCACATACATCTTGGTGGAGCGCTCAAAATAATAATGATTAAATACATGCACTCATCACCAAGCATAGTGAATGATCATATAAGGATAAATAAGATAATATCATAAAAGGCATAAGTGTAGCTTATGATCAAACACATGATCATCAATATCTCACAGGTAATGCATATTATCTCAAGCAATCAAGCATAAATAAAGTTCAACCAAAAGACAAGAGAGAACAAAGAAAATCTCTCTCTCTCGAAGCCTATGATCTATACATTTTCTCCCCCTTTGGCAACAAGTTACCAAAAGTTCCTAGAAAATGCATAGCACTATGTCGTCTCTCGGGCTTGGTCTTACGGTGGTGGTGTAGACAGGACTCCAAGGATGAACGCATCGATAGGCGTGGTAGGAGCTGAAGAAGTTGGAGCTGGAGCTGGTTGGTTTGGAGGCGGTGGCTGGAGGCTGAAGAAGTGGCTCTGGTGTGCAGGAGTTAGCACTGCGGTGACCTCTGAGCTCTAGGCACTCTGGCACATGCATCGGTTGTCATCTTGCCCTTCCTCTCACGCATATCATCTTGTAACTGCTCCACGGTGGTGAATCTCAGTCACTTTGACATCAAGATCATAGAATTTTTGTTCCATGATTCTCTCCAGGCTCTCCTGGTTTTGAGTTAGGGTGGCCAACCCCTTCTCAATCCGTAGAGTTGATGCTATCAAGTAACTAAGTTGCTCCTGCTTGTTCTTCAGAAAGTAATCAGATGCCTCTGCTTGAGTTGGCATCTTTGCAGCTTTCTCTTGCCTTGCCTTCTCCTTTCTCTCTGAGCTTGCAATCGATGATGGTTCATTCTCGGTCATGACAACTCGATTGTCCTCAAATTCAGGATAGAGAACCATGTGTTCCTTATCCAATAGATACTTTCTGTGCCCATCTTGAGTTTATCAACTCATGTATACGTGGGGCATAACCACAACTTCTCTTACGATCTGCTTCTTGTCCTCTTAATTGTCTCGACTATGAGGCTCATGACCTTGAATTTACGAGGCACATCAAAACATGAAGCAAATTGATTGCATGCCCTCTAATCATGTTATGGTCACTGACTTGGGCAATAGAGTATGCCTTAAGATCCAGTTGATCGTAGGCAGCCACGGCAATGAGAAAATGGGTGATCCAAACTTGAAGGTCTCAAGTGCATCATCTGGGATCTCCTTGTACATGTGTGACATAGAGTTATGATCCATTTTCTTCTTTCCATAAATGTCAGGTCATCCTCACTTTCCTTTGGGGCATTGATCAAACTTGCCCATTCCTCTATGGTAGGCGATATCTGGTTCCTTCGACATCCACACTATCACGCCATCTGGATAGAAATGTGGTGTGGAGTAGAATTGCATGATAAGCTCATCGTTCAGTTGGTGAACTACGCCCAACAAAATCAGCAACTCCATACGCCTTGAAGCATCATATACTCCAGGGTAGTGTTCTGCGTTCTCCTTCATGTAGGTCCAGTTGATCCATCTCATATGGCAAACTATGGGCTTCTTATCCAGCAAGATAGTCTCATAAAAGTCCTGCTGCTCCTTGGTGTGGAACCTGTAGTCCACAGCTGTCCTTCTCCTCGTGGCATATGGATCTGACTCTCTCCATAGCCTCAACCCATGACCTCTCCTGATCTTCATGTTTTCAGCCACAGGATGAGCATCGTTCTTGATGCAGGATCTTGGGTTTGAGCTTCCTTAGGACCTGCCCTTCTTCATCTTCTTGACTTGACCTCGGGCATTGGGGCCTTGTTCTTTTCATTCTTTGGTATGCTCTGGTATTCCTCTTGGGTGCATTCTTGGGCTTGGGGGCAGCTTTGGGCTTGGAAGTTGCATCCCGATTTGATAGCATCACCCATCAGCTTTTGTGCCTTGGGTACTGGTTATGTAACCTCTTCTTCTTCTTCCTCTTCCATCATGGAAGGCTTCCCAATCACTCTTGCCATGGTCTTCTTGACCCTTTCTTTCCTTTTCTTTCCCTCTGCAGCAACAGGCTCTTTGGGTTGAGATTCCAAAGGAGCTTGTGTAGACACTACGGCTTTGGACATTGGTTGTGCACTTTCTTTGGCCTTTTGATTTTCAAACCCGGACTTCACTGCGGATGAGCTGAACTCCCTCTTGAGCACTTTCTTCTTGGAGCTTGCCTCATCCTCCTTGCCACATAATCCTCATCCTCGGACTCTGAGGTCTTCTTCTTTCTTGTACTTGTGGCAGCCTTGGGCAAATTGCTCGGAGTGCTTACGCTCCCCTCATCTCGAGCTGCTTGAGGGACTAGTGCCCTCGCTCAATTGGATCTGCTCTTGATTTGTTACGGCTATCACTTTGATGCGACATGCCTGTTCAATGACTAGCTGACCACTGTGAATAGTTCTAGATGAGGTAGAGTGGATGAGCATCACAAAATGCAGAGATTTTTGCAAAGAATGATTCAAAAACTTAGTTTTAGTTTCCCACTTGAAAACATTTGGATCTACCGATTTTCAAACTCGGTGATACCGAAGCAGTTTTGGAACCTAAACTAGTGAACTTCGGTCGAGACCGAGTCGCATGATTGATGGCACCGAGACTGCTAGGGTTTCTAAGGTTCAAAAATCGGTCACACCGATTAGCAATTCTCGGTCAGAATCGAGACTTACTAGTGCAATGGCATTAGCCAAATCGGTGGGACCGAAGTTTTTCAACTTCGGTGGGTCCGAGATGGTTTCGGCGGAAACCTAACCCTAAATTTTGAATCGCAACTATTCTAAGGATTGATTTGGTGGATAGGAGTGTTTCAATCGTGGCAAGATGCATAATGAACACAATGTCTTTGAGAATCGGACGAGGAAAGCTTTGTGATCGAGTTCATACCCTAGTTGGCGGGAACTTCGCTTCTGGCTGACAGCGGCGGAGGAGAATTCCGTTGTGGCGGAGACCAATGACAGAGGCGGCTGGCAACGAAGTCGACGATCCGTAGACCAAGTTGGCGGAAGCGAGCTATCTTGTGAGCGAGAAGACTCGGAGAAAGTTTTCCAAATTTTGCCCGTGCGTATATATAGCCCGACCCTATCGGTGTGACCGAGTGGTACAACTCGGTGGCACCGAGATGCAAAACTGTGAACAGTTATAGCAACTCGGTGTGACCGAAAAGAACAAATCAGTTGCACCGAGATGAACACCAAGAACGACTTAGAAATCTCGCTATGACCGAAATGGAGGAATCCGCAAGACCGAAAATCACAAAGAAGTTTTGGAAGTTTAAGTCTATGACGAATCGGGGACTCAAGGTGCTCCTCAAGCAGTGGTTCGAATCTGACTTGATCAAATTTTGTGATGTAGCATGAATAGAGTTTGAGACGAGAAAAGCATAGATAGCTAGAGAAGGTTCTTAGGCATTCTTGTCCATCCACTTGGCCAAAGAAAGAAAAGCCAAACAATCAAAACAACAAGTGGATGTCCTCGAATGAGTAAATATGCAACCAACATGCTCACACAATAAGATGACAAATGAAATATGTGTCAAATCATGCACAACCAATTCTAGCATCTATCAAACAATTGGCGATGACTAGGTCATCTATATATGAGTATATTGACTTAGGAGTCAAATGAGAACATTTGATCATAGGTCATACTCATCGTTTAAGCTCAAGTGGGGTTACCACTTTTACATAAAGCATTTATGTGTTCACATCATTAGAGTTGCTTTGACTCAATTCTTAGAGTTAAGCTCCCCTAGATGTGAGATCCCCCCTTAGTGGGATGAACTAACCTTGGGTTTTGTCGATGATGACTTCATGTAGGTGTTGAAGATGTGGATGCTCAAAGTTGATGTAGATCGTTTGGAGCAATCCTTTGGAGTGAGTTACACTTTCAATACCTGCATGGGTTAGTCCCACAAGGAACAAACAAGGATATCCATAGACATAGAGTGATGCACACACAAAATGATGTCCATGAAAACTTTAGGTTACCTTGTCCCTTGCCTTACCAACATGAGGGTTTTGTGACTCCTTGAACTAGTGCAAGATATGGAAGTTGATTGCACTTGTCCTTGCCATAAAGATATGAGTGAAGAATGTTGGCGGAGTCACCCTCAAGAACTCTCTAGTTCTTATTCTTCGAGATCCACATCATCTTGATGGGAATCCTTTGTGTAGTAGTTGTACTTGATGAAGTAGAACTTGACGTAGTCTTGGGAACCCACTTGACCAAGGCCTTAGGTGCTTCTTAAAATGCATCAATTTCCTCTTGAAGCTTGTCCTTGCCTTTGTTCTTGTGATCTTGTGGTGGAAGATCATCTTGTGCTTGTGTTCCCTTGAAGGAAGTAGGATCATACTTCTCTTGTTGAGGAACAAACTTCGTCTTGGGGTATTGATCTTCTTCCCACTCAACTCCATTGGCATTGAACTTTCATTCAA
This sequence comes from Aegilops bicornis, assembly GCA_021605145.1. Classification (NCBI taxonomy): domain Eukaryota; kingdom Viridiplantae; phylum Streptophyta; class Magnoliopsida; order Poales; family Poaceae; genus Aegilops; species Aegilops bicornis. The sequence goes on along the minus strand of CM038675.1, from coordinate 455,631,170 downwards.
AACCAACACCTTGATTCTTAGGTGCCTTCCTTGCTTGCGTACAATTTCCTCAAATTGCTTACTCGGCAAGACTCTTGTATACACCTTTCTCTATAATTCCCTTCAATAAGTTGTTTTCTTGCTCAAGTGTAACTTGGCTAAGAGGATCATTAGTGGAATCAAGAGAACTACTAGAAGCAACAATATTGGATTTAGCATTATTATTGTTACTACTAGAGGAAGAATCTTTCTTGTTCTTGTTACTAGACTTGACTTGAGGCATGTAAGTAGATAGGAGTAAACGCTTGGCGATGTAATGAGAACTTTTCTTACGAAGATCATCATTTATCGATTTTAGGAACTCATGCTCTTGCTCAAGATTGAGCTTTTCAAAGCGTAACTTCTCATGAGCCCTTAAAAGTTCTCGATGATCTTTGAAGATAATTTCATGAGCTAACTTAAGAGTGTTTAGTTCTTTAGTTAGATGCTCAATCTTCTCCTTATCATTGTCATTCGTTTCAACTTGATTAGAATGATTAATTGACGTTCCATCATAGTATTCATCACTAGAGTTGTCAACAAGTAAATCATCATCACCTAGCAAGTCATCTTCATCAACATCAAAATCAACATACTCAGGGTGTGTTACCTTAGGACCTTTGGCCATGAAGCATCTACCAATTCCTTCATTTGGTGATTCAAATATATCGTAGGAGTTGGTTGACACAAGTGCTAGACCGGCAACACCTTCATCTTGAGTGTATTCGGAGTCGGAGTGATAGCTTCTCTCGGAGTGATGGTCGAGTCGGAGCCGGATACCCATTCACCAACATGAGCTTGATGTCTTCGTTTTGTGTAGCTCTTTGATGACTTGTCCTTCCTTTCCGAATCCTTGCTTCTCCGTGAGGTTCTTCGTTCATAACGATCATCTCTACTCCTTCTCTCTCTTGGTGGTGATTCTTCTCTTCTACTTCTTCTCTTGGGAGAATCTTCTCTTTTTTTGTAGGGTGTCGTACACTCATTGGAATAGTGTCCGGGTCTCCCACAATTGTAGCAATTGCGCTCTCGACTAGAAGATCTTTTGTCATTGTAGGACCTTGACTTAGAGCTTCTTTCTTTGCTTCTACTCTTGTAGAATTTGTTGAAGTTCTTCACCATTAAGCTCAATTCTTCATTGAAAGTTTGTTTCTCACTTGATGATGTGGGGGCTTCACATGAGGCTTTGTAAGCACCACTCGACTTGTTGTGAAGTTCGTCCTTATCCTTGAGTGACATCTCATGAGCAAAAATTCTTCCAATGACTTCCGTAGGCTTGAGATCTTTGTAATTGGGCATCATTTGGATCAATGTGCACACGGTATCATATTTTCCATCCAATGCTCTTAGGATCTTCTTGATGATGAATCTATCGGTCATCTCTTCACTTCCTAAGCCGGCAATCTCATTTGTGATAAGAGCATGCCTAGAGTACATTTCAGCGACACCTTCACCATCCTTCATTTTGAACTTGTCAAGCTGAGTTTGGAGCACATCCAACTTGGATTCCTTGACGGAGTCGGTACCTTCGTGCATATCAATCAAAGTGTCCCAAATTTCCTTTGCATTCTCAAGGCGGTGATTTTGTTGAATTCTTGAGGCACAATCCATTGAAGAGGATATCACAAGCTTGAGCCTTTGTGTGCAACATCTTCAACTCTTCCGCACTAGCTTCACGGTTCGGTTCTCTCCCATCAAAGAATTCACCTTACAAGCCAATACACACAATAGCCCAAAGCAGGCGGGGTTATGTCCGAGAATATGCATTTTCATCTTATGCTTCCAACTAGCAAAATTAGTGCCATCAAAGTAAGGACCTCTACGATGATAATTTCCCTCGCTAGACGCCATACTCTCCTAGGTTGTGAAACCAAGGCTATGACCATCAAAAGCTATGGAAATCAAAGCAAATGGAGACCAAAGCTCCGATACCACTTGTAGGACCTTGAAGTATGTCTAGAGGTGGGGTGATTAGACTACTTGACCAATAAAAACCTAACCTTTGCCCAATTTTAGACTTTGGCAGATTTTAGCTATTTTTGAACAAGTCAAGCAATCTTCACACAATTCAAGCAAGCATGCAAAGAGTATATTGGCAGCGGAAAATAAAGCATGCAACTTGCAAGAATGTAAAGGGACGGGTTTGGAGGATTAGGACGCAATTGGAACCACGGATGTTTTTGTCATGGTTCCGATAGGTGGTGCTATCGTAGATCCACGTTGATGGAGACTTCAACCCACGTGGGAGTAACAGATTCTTGTGAGTCCACAGAGGGCTCCACCCATGAAGGGTCCATGAAGAAGCAACCTTGTCTATCCCACCATGGTCGTAAGCCCACGAAGGACTTGCCTCACTAGCGGTAGATCTTCACGAAGTAGGCGATCTCCTTGCCCTTACAAACTCCTTGGTTCAACTCCACAATCTTGTCGGAGGCTCCCAAGTGACACCTAGCCAATCTAGGACACACCACTCTCCAAGAAGTAACAAATGGTGTGTTGATGATGAACTCCTTGCTCTTGTGCTTCAAATGATAGTCTCCCCAACACTCAACTCTCTCTCATAGGATTTGGATCTGGTGGAAAGAAGATTTGAGTGGAAAGCAACTTGGGGAAGGCTAGAGATCAAGATTCATGTGGTTGGGATGGAATATCTTGGTCTCAACACATGAGTAGGTGGTTCTCTCTCGAGCTGGTAAGTTGGAAGTGTAGGTTTGTTCTGATGGCTCTCTCCACGAATGAAGAGGAGGTGGGGGGGTATATATAGCCTCCACACACAATCTAACCGTTACACACAATTTACCAAACTCGGTGGGACCGAATCATCGAACTCGATCGGACCGATTTAGTAAACCTAGTGACCGTTAGGATTTTCGGTGGGACTGATATGCATCTCGGTAGGACCGATATGGTTAGGGTTAGGGCATAACGTAATCTCGGTGAGACCGATTACACAAACTCGGTGAGACCGATTTTGGTAATTAGCTAACCAGTGAGTTGGTCAGGTAAACTCGGTGGGACCGATTTGCTCTTTCGGTGAGATCGAAAAGTTACAAAAGGGAAACAAAGAGTTTACATTGTAATCTCGGTGGGACCGAGCACTCACTTTGGTTAGACCGAAACGTTACGAAGGGAAACAGAGAGATTACAATCTCATCTCGGTGAGACCGAGATCCCTATCGGTGAAACCGATTTGCCTAGGGTTTGCGGCAGTGGCTATGACATCTGAACTCGGTGGCGCCGGATAGAAAGAATCGGTAGGGCCGAGTTTGACTTTGGGTTTAGGTCATATATGGATGTGAGAAAGTAGTGGAGGGTTTTGGAGCATATTACTAAGCACATGAAGCAAGAGGCTCATTAAGCAACACCTCATCCCTTCTTGATAGTATTGGCTTTTCCTATAGACTCAATGTGATCTTGGATCACTAAAATGTAAAATGTAGAGTCTTGAGCTTTTAAGCTTGAGCCAATCCTTTGTCCTTAATATTTTGAGTGATCCACTTTCATCATCCATGCCATGCCATTCATTGAGCTTTCCTGAAATATTCATCTTGGAATAGTATTAGCTCAATGAGCTATATGTTGTTATGACTTACCAAAACCACCTAGGGATAGTTGCACTTTCACTATTCCATTCATGTTAACATGCTTTCAAATTCAAGTATTGTCATTCTACTCTATCGCAATGCCATCTACTTAATTTGGACATCATGCCTCTGAATATCTTATACATTACTATTCATCAGTATGTACTTCATCTGTCTACCATACCATGTTTTTTACATTGAAGTGTTGTTCTAGTGCTCTGTTGCAATGCCATCTTAGTTTCCCAATCATACACGTGTATGTTGCCTTAGTTTTTTCCGTACGTATTCTGCTAGCATACAGTTTTACATTCAACTAGTGTTTTTTTACTGTGTTGTCCTGTCGTATCCCTAGCTCTTACGCCATACTCCCTCCGTCCGGATTACATGTTGCCGAAATGGATAAAGAAGGATGTATCTAGAACTGAAATATGCCTAGACCCATCCATTTTTTTCCGGATGGAGGGAATACATGTCAATATGTCATGCCTTTCTATTCTTCAGTACCTATTCCATGTCTTTGTTGTAGAATGTTTTATAATTGAAGCACCATTCTTCTATACAAGGCATGCAAGGGGAAGACGACTATGTTAGAATCTGAAGGGTTACAAACCAGATCTTTGCAAAAGATCCAAACGCCAGGAGATAATAAACCAACTCCAGTTTTTATAGATCTTGCTCGGCCAGAGAAACCCAACTCCTACTGATAATAAGCAGATTCCAGTGGCCAAAGAACTAGTCCGCTCCAGTCCAGCAAAAATATGTCAACTCCATTCTAAGAAGTGTGTGCGTATCCTTGCATCATGAAATTTTATAGCATGTTGATCATATTTTCTACATGTTTCTTACCCATCTCTCTTTTAGAAAATAAGCTTAACAGATAGAAGAATTTACGCCTTTGGTATAAATGCGTGAGGAAAGATTCTTGCGAGAATTCTCTGTACTCCAATGCAGATGTAAGTACTGTTGTATATCACTATATTTTTACATCAGCATGTATTTTTGTTAATCGGCGTGAATCCAACATTTATCTGATCTAAATTTAGTTGTAGCAAAATGTATGATTAAAGGCCACAATGTTGATTTTCGTAAGGAAAACTTCCCAGTAGTTTTGCATCCTGAGCTGCATGAGTGTACTATCTCATATTAGTGGGTTTGATTACTTTGGTTCTGTAGTGGGTTTTCAGTGTTTTTTTTACTGCGTTGTCCTGTCGTATCCCTAGATCTTACATCATACTCCCTCTGTCCGGATTACATGTCGTAGAAATGGATAAAACTGGATGTATCTAGAACTGAAATACGCCTAGACACATCCATTTATTTATGGATGGAGGGAATACATGTCAATATGTCATGCCTTTCTTTTCTTCAGTAGCTATTCCATGTGTGTTGTAGGAGGTTTTATAATTGAGGCACCATTCTTCTATATAAGGAATGCAAGGGGAAGACAGCTATGTTAGAATCTGAATGGTTACAAACCAGGTCTTTGCAAAAGATCCAAAGGCCAGGAGATAATAAACCAACTCCATTTTTCATAGATACTGCTACAGCAGAGAAACCCAACTCCCGCGATAATAAGCAGATTCCGGTGGCCAAAGAACTAGTCCGTTCGATCCGGCAAAGAATGTCAACTCCATTCTAAGAAGCATGTGCGTATCCTCACATCATGAAATTTTATAGCATTACGATCATATTTTCTACATGTTTCTTACCCATCTCTCTTTTAGAAAATAAGGTTAAATGATAGAAGACTTCCTTCATTGGGATTGTATTAGGAAAATATCTTGCAGGAATTCTACGTGCTCCAATGCTTTGATGTAAGTACATTGTATATCACTATATTTTTACATCAACATGTATTTTGTTAATCAGCGTGAATCCAACCTTTATCTGATCTAAAATTAGTTGTAGCAAAATGTTAAAAGGCGCCAATGTTGATTTTTGTAAAGAAAATTGCACAGTAGTTTTGCATCTTGAAATGCATGAGTGTACTATCTCATATCATGCACATTACTGAATTGTAGTGCTGCTCTGGTAGCCCATTCATTCGTTGTGTCAATGTTTCTTTCGTATTACCTCACCTGGCTGATGATAGATGTGCCATATTGTGTTAATTTGGTGTTGGCTAGTTGCCCAAACGTTCGTTGTGGCAATGTTGCTTTCCTATTATCTGACTTGGCCAATGATAGCAATGCTAGTGTCTTAATTTAGTGCAGTTCTTTGAAGATAAGAAGACAAACTACGAAAACAAAAGGCAACCCCATTGTTTCTATCCAACAAATCTAGGCCGGGTAATATGCCAATAACTCATGATTAATCTGTTTGGTTCCCCTCCTAATTTATGTTATGATGCAGTGGTCGAGACACTCTCCACTATCAATAATACAAGCCTGCCAAAATCTCCATCTGAATCTGTTCAGTATCCTCTATCTCGAACGCAACAGAAAAAATATATGTTTGTGAACCAATTAATGGCTGAAGGAATGATGGAAATGGTGGAGGAATCAGAGGTGCAGAGTCGTGTGACACAACAACTGATTAATGTTTTCAGAGACAGTGTAGCAAAGCAGCAAGAACTTACCCACATGCTTATGGGCGTTATCCATGCCGAGGTTGCAGATTGTGACGTTGTAGATCGTTAGGTTCTGTTCACTTATTTGCATTGGCATCAATCTTTGATTGCCCAGTGGATGTAATTTCCTGTAATATATGCTGGATGTCCAACGTTTTTCCCTGTATGCCGTAGCTTTGCTTGATCAGTTTTGGTCCTGTGCATAATTGCTTGTCGTAATGGGCTCAAATTATCTAATTTGGCCTAAAGACATGTATGAACTTTAGTGGGCCCATTAAGTTAATGGGCCGTTACCGAACGAAGTTAATGGTCGGCCCTCTCTCCCGGGTCGTTAACAGGCTGGCATCTAAGCGGGCAACAGGTGGGCCCAATTGATTTCACGGGCCGTTAACAGGCCGTTACTAAGTTCGGGCTACATATGGCCCAACTATACTGTGGGCCTTTAGCAGGCCAAAAAGAGGCAATGGCTTATGCGGGACCATGAAGAGTATGGGCCGCTAAGAGGCGAAAGTCGGTCGTATTGTAAATGGCCCAAGCGTGTTTGTGGGCCTTTAGCGAACGAAAGAGAAATCGGGCTGGTATTGGACCATGAAGGGCATGGGCCGTTAAAAGGCCAAAACTCAGGTCCGACTACAAATGGCCCAACTCATTTATGGTCCGTTAATAAATTTGAAAGGCACAGGGCGGGAATTGGCCCAACACTTAAATGGGTCGCTAAAAGGCCAAAACTCAGGTCCGACTACAAATGGCCCATGAGATATATGGGCCGTCACCGGTGAAAAGACACACCGGCTGAAATTGGCCCAACACTTAAAGAATTAAGCTAAAGGCGAAACTCAGGTCCGACTACAAATGGCCCAAGCTGATTTATGGGCCGTCAACAGTGAAACGACACACCGGGCGGAAATTAGCCCAACATTTAAATGGGTCGCTAAAAGGCGAAAGATGTACATCATGAAAATTGGCCCATCCTTTGAATGGGCCGTTAACGTGCCAAAATCTCATCGGGCCGATATTGAGCCCAAATATATAGCGGGGCATTAGCAGGATCGAGCGATAATGGGCTGCAATGGTGTCAAATCTTTAACGTGTCGTTGATGGGCGAATTGGCACATCTCGTATGGGCCGTGGGCTTAAATGGACTGACACAAGTAGGCCTTATATGGGTTGACTGCTATTTTTTTACCGGGCGACCTTTTTCACCGGAATGGGCCCTTTGTTGGAGTGCGTGCCATGTGTCGACCTATCATAGGCGCCTCTGTCCAATGAGTGGATGACATATGTCCCAGCGGTGAGGCAACACGTGTTTCCTTGACCAATGATGATTTTACACGTGGAAAATCCCCATTGGTCCGGGCTATTAACAGGTTATCGGATCCAAAACCGGACCCGATAGGTTAACAACGTTCCGTTACAGTGGATGCCACGTGTCGGTCACCCTTGACGAAAAGCACTTACGTGTAGCGATTTATCGTCATGGAAGTGGACACTTCCGTGATGATAATTTTGGTAATGTCATGGAACACTTCTACGACAGCACAGGTATGACTATCTTGATTCTGTCATAAATTTGTCATGGATGTACATGCATGACAGAAAACTTGACCTACTATGACAAACACGTAGCGTCACGGAAGTGTATTTTTTTGTAGTGAAGGGGGAAAACCTCCCCTGTTGGGCAGGCGAGCCTGGCAGGCTCAAGGTTATCTGGAAGACAAGCCTCCAGACGGCCCCGGCAGGCCTGCTGGCACAGCAAGGGCGGACTACCCCGCCAAGGCTTCACCGCTCCACCTCACAGCAACGCAAGTCATCGATAAGTGCGATGTCAAGCCCCCAAGTGACTAAGTCGCTGCTTCTTGCCATATGGAAGCCATTTTGTACGGAAAACACCTCCAAATGACACCCGTCCTGAGACGTGTCAAGCAAGCAGGCGTGAAGCTGGCAAAACAGCCCGCTAAGACTTGTCGGGAATGCTGTGATGTGACACTAAGCGGCGCATTTAATGCGCTCCGTCCTCCCATAGAGTTAGGTATGATAGCACTTTTTGCTATCTAATCAGTGCATAATGACTGATTTGCCACTATGGTGACCCCTTGATCTATAAAAGGAGGCCCATGGAAACCATAGAAAGAATTCGGACCCTTGTACACTCGTACGTGCGTAGCCGTTCTCGCCTAGAGGCACCCTGCCGGGCAAGAGCGATGATGCGGCTTGAACTACGTCAGTATTTCCCCAAAGAGGAAGGGATGATGCAGCACAACTACGGTAGGTATTTCCCTCAGTGATTAGACAAAGGTTACCGAACCCGTAGGAGAACCACGCAACATTACTTGAACGGCACCTACACACAAATAACAAATACTCACAACCCGACGTATTAAAGGGGTTGTCAATCCCTTTCGGGTAACGGCGCCAGAAATTGGCAAGTTGATGGGATAAAATATGATAGATTGGATAAATAGATCTCGAATAAAATAAAGTGCAGCAAGGCTTTTTTGTATTTTTGGATTAATAGATCTGAAAATAAAAGCAACTAAGAATAGATCGTGAAGGCAAATATAATAAAGAAGAGACCCCGGGGGCGTATATTTCACTAGTGGCTTCTCTGGAGAAAAATAGCAAACGGTGGGTAAACGAACTAATGTTGGGAATTGATAGAACTTCAAATAATAATGACGATATCCAGGCAATGATCATTATATAGGCATCACGTCTAAGATTAGTAGACCGACTCCTGCCTGCATCTACTACTATTACTCCACACATCGACTGCTATCCACCATGCATCTAGTGTATTAAGTTCATGGAGAAATGGAGTAATGCAATAAGAACGATGACATGATGTAGACAAGATCTATTTATGTAGAAATAGGCCCCATCTTGTTATCCTTAGTAGCAACGATACAAACATGTCGGTTCCCCTTCTGCCACTGGGATCAAGCACCGTAAGATAGAACCCATCACAAAGCACCTCTTCCCATTTCATGATAAATAGATCAAGTTGGCCAAACAAAACCCAAATATCGGAGACAAAATACGAGGCTATAAGCAATCATGCATATAAGATATCAAAGAAGACTCAAATAACTTTCATGGATAAAAACATAGATGTGATCATAAACTCAAAGTTCATCGGATCCCAACAAACACACCGCAAAAAGAATTACATCATATGGATCTCCAAGAGACTATTGTATTGAGAATGAAAAGAGAGAGAGAGAGAGAGGAAGCCATCTAGCTACTAACTATGGACCCGTAGGTCTACAATGAACTACTCACGCATCATCGGAGAGGCACCAATGAGGATGACGAACCCCTCCGTGATGGTGTCTAGATTGGATCTGGTGGTTACGGAACTTGCGGTAGTGGAATTGATTTTCTCGACTCCCCTAGGGTTTCTGGAATATTGGGGTATTTATAGAGCAAAGAGGCGGTGCGGGAGGCCACTGAGGTGGGCACAACCCACCTGGACGTGCCTGGGGGCCTAGGCGCACCCTGGTGGGTTGTGCCCCCCTCGGGGCACCCCCCAGGTGCTTCTCCGGCCCATCAGGTGTCTTCTGGTCCATAAGAATTCCGCAAATTTTTTGTTGCATTTGGACTCTGTTTGATATTGATTTCCTACGATGTAAAAAACAAGCGAGAAACGACAAGCGGCACTTTGGGCACTATGTCAATAGGTTAGTACCAAAAATGATATAAATTGATTATAAAATGATTGTAAAACATCTAAGCATGATAATATAACAACATGGAACAATAAAAAATTATAGATACGCTGGAGACGTATCAGCATCCCCAAGCTTAATCCTTGCTCGTCCTCGAGTAGGTAAATGATATAAACAGATTTTTTGATGTGGAATGCTGCCTAACATGTTCATCACATATTCTTTTCTTTGTAGCATGGACATTTGGACTTTTATATGGTTCAAAGCAATAGTCTAGTTTTGACATGAGGACTTTAATACTCAAGCAAATCAACAAGCAACCATGTCTTTCAAAATATCAACACTAAAGCAAGTTATCCCTAGCCCATTATGCTCAATCATTGATCCATTCATGGAACACACTCGCATATTAGATACATCCAATGCTCAAGTACGATCATATTGCCCCTTAGTTGGTGCTTTATAAGAGAAGATGGTGACTCAATTAAGAATAAAAATTGCATAAAGTAAAAGAAAGGCCCTTCGCAGAGGGAAGTAGGGATTTGTAGAGGTGCCAGAGCTCAAAGCGAAAAAGATAGATAAAAACATTTTGGGAGGCATGCTTTTCCTGTCAACAAAAACGACCGAGTAATTCCCAATACTTTCCATGCTAGATATATCATAGGCGGTTCCCAAACAGAAAATAAAGTTTATTCCTTTTTCCACCATACTTTCACTTTCCATGGCTAGCCATATCCACGGGTGCCTTCCGTACCAACACTTTCCAAGGAATTTAATATTTGACAACCTAAAGTAAATTCATTTTTTCACTTCGGGACTGGGCATCCGTGATACCTTTGCCGCACTCCCGTGCAATCACAAGTGAATAAACACTCAACTTGAGAATAACACATCTAGCATGGAAATATATTAGACACCCCCTACCGTTTCATGAGCGGTACGAGTACACAAAAGAGAAATTTATTTTGAAAATTAGAGATGGCACGTACAAATTTGCTTAGAACGGCAAAGGAATACCGCATATAGGTAGGTATGGTGGACTCATATGGCAAAATTGGTTTAAAGGATTTTGGATGCACAAGTAGTGATCATACTTAGTGCAAATGAAGGCTAGCAAAAGATTGAGAAAAGACCAGCCAAGAAACGAAAAATCTCATGAGCGAGCATTAAGCATAACTAACACTGAATAATGCACCACAAGTAGGATGTAATTTAATTGCATAACTTTTGACTTTCGTGTTTGCATAGGGAATCACAAACATTAACACCAATATTCTTACTACAACATAATTACTCATCAACATGACTCACATATCATATCATTGTATCTCAAAAATATAACAATGTATCAAGTTTATTTTGTCCAATGATCTTCATGAAAGTTTTTATGATATCCTCCTTTGATATCTATCACTTTGGGACTAGTTTCATATGTTGCTTTTTTAATAAGCTCAAACAAATATAAGTGAAGATCATGAGCATAAAAAAATTTCTTCTCTCAAAATATTTTAAGTGAAGCAAGAGAGAATTTCTTAAAACTTTTACTAAATCTCAAATAAATCTAAGTGAAGCATGAGAGCGTTTCTTCAACAATAGCAAAGCACACCGTGCTCAAAAAGATATAAGTGAAGCACTAGAGCAATTCCATAGCTCATAAAGATTTAAGTGAAGCATAGAGAGCAATTCTAACAAGTCATAGCATAATTTTGGCTCTCTCAAATAGGTGTGTCCAGCAAGGATTCATGACTTAAAACAAAAGGCAAAACAAGCAAAGACTCATATCAGACAAGACACTCCAAGCAAAACTCATAATATGTGACGAATAAAAATATAGTTCCAAGTAAAATACCGGTGGTCGTTAGAAGAAAGAGGGGATGCCATGGAGCATCCCCATGCTTAGTTGCTTGCTTCTCTTTGGATAATAGCTTGGGATGCCATGGTCATCCCCAAGCTTAGGCTCTTCTTACTCCTTATTCCTGCATCCATCGTAATATCACCCAAAACTTGAAAATTCAAGCACACAAAACTCAACAAAACCTTCGTGAGATCCGTTACTGTAAGAAAAGCAAATCACTACTATAAATACTGTTGAAAACACATTCATATTTTATTTTTGCATTATATCTATTGTATTCCAACTTTTCTATGGCAAAAACTCTTCAAAGAAAACCATAGAATCATCGAAACAAGCACACAACGCAAAGAAAACAGAATCAGTCAAAAGCAGAACAATCTGTAGCAATCTTGATATTTCGAATACTTCTGTAACCCAAAAATTCTGAAAATTTCGGACCACGAGAGAAATTTGTATATTAATCTTCTGCAAAAAGAATTGGTATTTTATCACGCTTCTGTTAAAAATGATAATTATTTTCGTAAGCGCAAAACTTTTTGTTTTTCCACAAGATCAAATCAAATATCACCCAACATGATCCCAAAGGCTTTGCTTGGCACAAACACTAATTAAAACACAAAAAACACAATCATAACAGTAGCATAATTGTGCAAACCTCAAGAACAGAAAGAAAAAGGCAAAAATAATTTTTACTCATCAGGTTGCCTCCCAACAAGCGCTATCGTCTTACACCCCTAGCTAGGCATAATGCACGGATATAAGCATTGTCATCCCTGTTTCTAGATCCATACGATGCCCTCATGATTGATTCATATGGTGGCCTAATTCTTGTCCTAGGGAAGTGTTCCACACCCTTCCTTAGTGGAAATTGAAATTTAATATTGCCTTCTTTCATATCAATCACGGACTAATAGTACGTGAAAACGGTCTACCAAGAATAATTGGACAAGACACATTGCAATCAATATCAAGAACAATAAAATCTATGGGCACATAATTCCTATTTGCAAGAATAAGAACATCATTAATTCTTCCCATAGGCTTTTGAATAGTAGAATCAGCCAAGTGCAAATTTAGAGAACATTCTTCAATATCGGTAAGACCAAGCACATCACATAAAGATTTTGGAATTGTAGAAACACTAGCACCCAAGTCACATAAAGAAAGACTCATAATTTTTAATCTTGACTTCGATAGTAGGTTCCCATTCATCATGTTATTTTCTAGGAATTGTGATGCGGAGCATCCCACGATCATCCCCATGAACTTACAACTGTCTCATCAAGAGCCAAGAGGACCCATGACACGAGCTAGAGCTAGAGCTCTCGAGAACGAGGTGACCTCTTTCCTTATTGATATCACATATGATCCACTCGAGACATGGCTACTACCTAAGTCCGATATGCTATGCATGATTAGGTGTCAAGGGGAACCTCCCGAGGATGCACGTGAAGATGGACAAACCACCAAGTCCGCGGATGAGGAGAACCAACGGAGAAGGCCAAGAACACCTTCCAGGCCCCGGACATCCGGCCATGGCCCCGGACATCCGGCCCCTGGAGCTTCTTCCTCAACAGGATCCAATCTGGCCAAATCTCCAGGGCCCGGACATCCGGCGTCCAAGCCGGACATCCGGCCCCGGCCGGATATCCGGGCTAACCAATCTGGCGCCCCTTTCCCGATTCGGCTGAAACGGTCGCCCCAACCCAGACATCCGGGCTGAGAGCCCGGACATCTGGCGCCTCGCAAAGGCCCGGACATCCGGCCCGACGCCCGGACGTCCGGCCCCGCCACTGCCTTGTGATGCCTCGAGGCCTTGTCCCTTGTACCCCTTCGCCCCGAGACTATATATACTTGTTCCCTTTCCTCTTTCTAGATTAGCATTGAATTAGCTCATATTCTTGTGTGAGAGCCTTTGCTCATCCACTTGGCTACTTCTCCTCGGAGATCAGGACCTCTACGGAGAAAGATCCCCCAAGCGGATTCAAGACCCCCTCAAGGCCTCCTCACGGAGAAGAACGGCTACCGTTTGTATCGTCCTTTGTTGACCTTGAATCATGTATCTCCCTTTGTGTTCATCGATCTAGCACTTGTGTGATTGATCTCTTGTCGGTTGAGTGAATTCTCTCTCGTTTTCCCCGTGTTTCCTGTTGTTCTTCGCGACTTCTTACGTGATTCACCGTAGGATCCGCTCCAACGTGAAAGATCATCCACGTGGGGTTCCGCCCTACATCATCTATGGTATCATGAGCCACGTTGATCACGTTATTGGAGCCCTACCCCTCTTTTCTAGCTTGATTTTGTTGTTTTTGTCCTAATTCCGAAAATTCCCCACAAAAATAGCCCCAATTTTTTTTGTGATTTGTTAGTGTGATGAAGTTTTGTTGGATTTGATCCGCGGATTTCGTGTGTTGCAGGTAGATCTAGCTTTCCCCCACCATTTCCACAATTTCCATCCACAAAATCGCCCGAATTTTGCCCCGGATCCCATTTTTCCCCGCAGTGTTCATCGAGCCCGGACATCCGACCCGAGGAGCCGGGACGTCCGGCCCGATCAGCCCGGACATCCGGCTTCGGCCCGGATTTCCGCCCTAGTAACAACAATCCTTCCACCACCCGATCACCGCCTAACTTTCGCCAAATTTTGTCCCGTGCCCACATACACTTCCACTTACCTCCACCACTACGCATAACACCACCTTAGCCTTTCCCACTTCCAATTCCGACAATGTTGCCAAATTTTGCCTTGAGAATTTGAGTTGGGATTTTCCGTATCCTTTTGTGTTTGACTATCTAGGTCCGGTTCAACATCAACATCACCACCGCTCATCTTCGTCAAGGACGGTAACATCGTCGACACCTTTGACATTACTTGCAATTGCATTGATAACCATCATAGCCCATCTTTCGCGTTGCTTACCCATCGAGACTAGCCATTGAGTATTGCCGGCAACATGACTTGTGCACATTAGTGATCATACTCCATAGCATACATACCATACCAAAATGGTGCATATCTTACCATCAACTTGTGTGTCACAAAGTTGTCATCGCATACACAATTGCTATCTTGGTTCGTGAAGTTTTGCATGAGAAAAGAGCTCAAAAGAGAAAGTGCCATTCAAGCTTTTAAGCAAAGAGAGAAAGATAAGCAAAGAGCTTATGAGCAAGAACCATAGCATCATACAACATTAAGATTGTCATACTTGATCATCTTGGATCAACACATCGAAACACCATACATATGGCATACTTGGGTAGAAGTCGTTGCATTTTGCTTAGTAGGTTGTGCGCAAGTTCGTATCCGCCTATTGTGAAATCGTGCTAGCGTCTCTCTAGTGTTGTGCAACAAGAGCATCGTGGTGAATTCCACATTTTGGCTCATCCTTGGTTGCATAACCCCATATTATCTTTTGCGTGTGTGTTTCGTGTACCTTATCTTGCTATTGGTCTACTTGTTGCATTTGCAAATTTGTGAATCATTTCCAACTTTATTGAGTCTCACTTACAATTGCATCAAATTTTGTGCCACCATCCTAACCGAGCTCCACCATACGCTTTTACTTGTGTAGGTATGAGAACCGACAAGAATCGGTACCAAGAATGCTATTTCATTGTCCGCATTTGAGTGAACTTGATTCATCTTCAACATCGGTCAAAGGTACATTGGTATAAGTTCTTTTCCGTTCTACCACTCACATTTTGCTTGGAATGATGGATAGGCCAAGTTCTTCTACCAACCCACTCTTCAACGAGCAAGGCGACAACATGTCTTCATATGTCACCAAGAACCACCTCTTTGGTGCACAAAGCGTTGCACCAAGAACAACAAGCAATGAGCGACCGCGCCGACAACCTCGCCACCGACTTGCGACTCTCCGAGCAACAGCATTACAAGACTACTTCGCCGACAACAAGTTCGAGGCTCACAAGCAAGAGAATGATGCAAGAATGGGCCGAGATCCAGCGTTGATGAGAAACCGGCATCATTCAACTTCTTCATCATCAAAGGCGGAGCCGCTCGAGTCGACATTCCGGCGACACCTTCTACGACTCAAGTACACCGTCATCGAACACTCTTGACGAGCAGCGCGCCAAGACCGTCATGCATCTCGCAACCCGCTACATGTCAAGCATTCACAAGAGCAAGTTGATGATCAAGTTCCTCGTCCTCAATCTAACCAAGAGGCTTTTGCTCAAGCTCAAGAACGACAACGTCTTAAATCGCCAACAAGAGGAAGAACGAGCACGTCTTCACCAAAGGCGAACAAGACGCCAAGGCTCAACGTGTTCAACAACAACAGCGTGGCGCAAGCTCTTGGTATAGCGTGCCCTTCAAGAATCAAGTAGAGCCTTCGCCAACCGCAATCATGAGCAGGCGCAATCAAGAGGAAGCCCTTGAGAAGAAATCCAAGAGAGGAACTACCAACCTCATGTACAACGTCAAGTTCCTCAAGCTCCTCCACAAGCTCGTCAAGCTCCACCTCAACCTCAAGTACAACAAGAGCAAGTTGACCATGGTCTTCCTCCACGCCAAGAGCAACATGAAGCGACTACAATCCACGTCAAGGGCGTCATCATCAACATCGTCAACAACACAATGAAGAAACAACGCTTCGGACAAGCTAAAATTCACCATGCCCAAGTTCAGCGGAAGCAATGACCCGAAGACTACCTCTCATGGGCATTGAAGGTTGACAAAATCTTCTGTTGCACAACTACGATGAAGCGAAGAAAATCGCTATGGCATCACTTGAGTTCCAAGACTATGTGCTCATATGGTGGGAACAAATCATTGAGCGACGACAAGCAAGAGGTGAACCTCCAATCACCACTTGGGCTCAAATGAAGGATGTCATGCGAGCACGTTTTGTGCCAACCTACTACAACCGCGACCTCTTCAAGAAACTCCAACTACTCAAGCAAGGAACAAAGAGCGTTGAAGAATATTACAAGGAAATGGAGATAGCCATGATTCGAGCCAATGTCAAGGAAGATGATGAGCAAACTATGGCACGTTTCTTGAATGGACTCAATCATCCCATCAAGAAGATCGCCGACTTCCAACCATACTCATCCCTCATTGAGCTCATGCATCAAGCTACAAAGGGGGAACGCCAAGTGCAAGATGACTTCAAATGCACGCCAAGTACTCATCCAAGACCTCGGCTCCTCCA
This sequence comes from Aegilops bicornis, assembly GCA_021605145.1. NCBI lineage: Eukaryota > Viridiplantae > Streptophyta > Magnoliopsida > Poales > Poaceae > Aegilops > Aegilops bicornis. Next base: position 455,614,305 of record CM038675.1, on the reverse strand, counting down.
ACAACCAAGCTTCAACGACTCCTCCAACATCTACATCAACCAAACCTTCTTCAAGAAAGCGACGACAAGTCAAGTTACAAGAAGACTTGACAAGTTCAAGTCGTCCTCCTCCTACTACAAGCAACCTCAAGCCGCGTGCTTCATCCTCTACTCCGACCGATGAGACCATCAAGACAAGCTCCTTCAAGTGTTTCACTTGTGGCGGCCGAGCCACAAGTCATCTGAATGCACCAACAAGCGCACCATGATCCTCAGCAGCGATGGCACATATGACTCCATGAGTGAAGAGGAGATGGAAGCTCTAGAACAAGTGGCTATGCACGGCAAGTGAGCGAAGATGAAGATGACCAAGTCTTTTGTGATGAGGATTCGAGCCCGCTCTCGTTGTCTCCAAGGTCTTGACTCTCCAACATCAACAAGAAGAAGACCAACGATGCCACATCTTCCACACAAAAGCCGACATCAATGGGCGGTCCATCAAGGTCATCATCGATGGAGGTAGTTGCCACAACTTGGCAAGTGAAGAACTATGCTCCAAGCTCCAATTGGTCAAGAGGAAGCACCGCACCCTACAAGGTTCAATGGCTAAGTGACTCCGGCACTATCTGAGTCGAGCATACGGTCCAAGTCTCCTTCAAAATTGGTGCTTATGAAGACACGTTGGAGTGTGATGTGGTCCCAAAGACCGATTGCCACCTACTGCTAGGTAGACCATGGCAATTCGATAGTGGTGTCATCCACAATGGGCGCACCAATCACTATAGCTTCAAGATGAAAGGGAAGGAATATGTGCTATGACCTATGTCTCCTACTCAAGTGATAGCCGACAAGCAAGCCACACATCATAGAGAAAAGAGTGAGAAAGTGATCCACCCAAAAGTGAGTGAGAGCCACAAGCCAAATTTGAGCGACTCTTCGCCTAGAGAGAAAAACCTCATCCTATTTGCCACCAAAAGTGAGATGAGAGAAGTGTGTGAGAACCCATCGAGTGTGATGCACTTTGTCCTTGTGTGCAAGGATGGAGATCCAAAAGCTAACACCATTCACGAGCTACCTTTGGTGTTTCAATCTCTTTTGCAGGAATTTCAAGATGTTTTCCCCGATGAGCTACCTCGGGTCTACCTCCTCTTGAGGCATAGAGCATCGAATTGACCTCATCCCCGGAGCGCCTCTACCAAACAAAGCTCCATACCGAGTCAATCCGAAAGAAACCAAGGAGATTCAACGGCAAGTACAACAACTAATCGACAACGGTCATGTACGTGAAAGCTTAAGCCCTTGTGTCGTTCCCGTTATACTTGTACCTAAGCCCGATGGAAGTTTTCGCTTGTGTTCCGATTGTAGACCTATCAATGCGATCACCGTCCGTTATAGGCATCCCATTCCTCGTTTAGATGACATGCTTGATGAACTTAGTGGAGCCAACTTTTTCTCAAAATTGACCTTAAAAGTGGCTATTATCAAATCCGCATACAAGAGGGTGATGAATGGAAAGCGCTTTCAAAACCAAATTTGGTTTATATGAATGGTTAGTGCTGCCTATGGGTCTTTCGGAAGCTCCCGGTACTTTTGTACGTCTTATGCATCATGTGCTTCGTCCTTATATTGGAGTCTTTGTTGTGGTTTACTTCGATGACATTCTTGTGTTTAGCAAAACCATGAAAGAGCACATCGATCATGTAAAATCTGTGTTACAAACTCTTCGCAAGGAAAGCCTTTATGCAAACTTGAAAAAATGCACTTTTGGAGTTGACAAAGTGGTTTTCTTGGGTTTTGTGGTTTCCTCAAAGGGTGTCCATGTTGATGAATCTAAAATTGAAGCAATTAAAACTTGGCCCCAACCCACCAATTTGCAACAAGTGTGAAGTTTTCTTGGTCTTGCGGGTTTCTATCGTCGCTTTGTGAAAGATTTTAGCACAATTGCCGCTCCTTTGCATGCTTTGAGCAAGAAGAATACTCCCTTTGTTTGGGGAACTTTGAAATCAACCGCTTTTGAGGAGCTTAAATCTTTGCTTACTCATGCTCCGATTCTTGCTTTGCCCAATTTTGACAAAACTTTTGAGGTTCATTGTGATGCAAGTGGTACCGGAATTGGCGGAGTTTTGATGCAAGAAAAAGCGAGCCATTGCTTATTTTAGTGAAAAACTATCCGGTGCTCAACTTAATTATCCCATCTATGACAAAGAGTTGTATGCTTTAGTGCGTGTGCTACATGTTTGGGAACATTACCTTAGACCTCACGAGTTTGTCATCCATACCGATCATGAAACGCTTAAGTACCTCAAAGGTCAAACTAAGTTAAACAAGCGTCATGCCAAATGGAGTGAATTCATTGAATCTTTTCCTTACGTTATCAAGTATATTAAGGGTAAAGAAAATGTAGTTGCCGACGCGCTTTCACGCATATGGATGCTTGTCACTCAACTTGAGTTGAATGTTATTGGTTTTGAGCATATAAAAGACTTGTATGAGCATGATCCATCTTTTGCTTCTCCTTATTCTAACTGTTTGACGCATACTTCTTGGGAACAATATTACATCAAGGATGGTTATCTTATGAGAGCTAACAAACTTTGCATTCCCGAGTCTTCTCTTCGTTTGCTCCTTTTGCAAGAGGCTCATGGAGGCGGACTCATGGGACACTTTGGACGCGACAAGACATTCGCCACGCTCTCCACCAACTACTTTTGGCCCAAGATGTTCCGTGACGTCTCACGCTTCACCAACCGATGCTATACATGTCGCAAAGCTAAGTCTAAAGCTCAATCTCATGGTCTTTACATGCCTCTCCCTATTCCATATCAACCATGGGAAGACATTAGTATGGGTTTTGTACTTGGTTTGCCTAGGACTCAAAATGGCAAGGATTCCGTCTTTGTTGTTGTGGATAGATTTTCTAAGATGGCACATTTCATACCTTGCAACAAGAGAGACGATGCTTCACATGTTGCCAATCTCTTTTGTAGGGAAATCTTGCGACTCCATGGCGTACCAAAGACAATCGTCTCCGATCGTGACGTCAAGTTCTTGAGTTACTTTTGGAAGACCCTATGCGCCATGCTCGGAATCAAGCTCTTGTTCTCCTCGGCATACCATCCTCAAACCGACGGCCAAACGGAGGTGACGAACCGCACACTATCCACTCTACTTCGTGTCTTGATAAAGAAGAACATCAAGGAATGGGAAGCATGTCTACCCATCGCCGATACGCCTACAACCGTGCAAGACATTCAACTACCGGCAAGTCCCCCTTGAGGTCGTCTCACGGTTTCAACCCGTTGTCCCCATTGGACATTCTACCACTTCCTCTCCAAGGCGCGCACCAACATGGATGCAAGTGAACGAACAAGCTACATCAAGAAGATGCTGCGAAGATACAAGGCACACCATTGAGCGCCAAGTACAACGTCAAGCAAACAAGCTCAACGCCAACAAGCAACCCATCGTCTTCAACATTGGTGATCTCGTGTGGCTACACCTTCGCAAGGACCGCTTCCCCAAAGAACGCAAGTCCAAGCTTCTCCCTCGAGCCGATGGACCTTTCAAGGTGCTATGCGCTACAACGAGAACGCCTACAAGATCGACCTACCTCGAGACAAATACAACATGAGCGACATCTTCAACGTCAAGGACCTCGCACCATTCCATGGAGATGAAGCTTTTGATCCGAGGTCGGATCTCTCCCAAGGGGGGTAGATGATGCGGAGCATCCCGCGATCATCCCCATGAACTTACAACCGTCTCATCAAGAGCCAAGAGGACCCATGACACGAGCTAGAGCTAGAGCTCTCGAGAACGAGGTGACCTCTTTCCTTATTGATATCACATATGATCCACTCGAGACATGGCTACTACCTAAGTCCGATATGCTATGCATGATTAGGTGTCAAGGGGAACCTCCCGAGGATGCACGTGAAGATGGACAAACCACCAAGTCTGCGGATGAGGAGAACCAACGGAGAAGGCCAAAAACACCTTCCAGGCCCCGGACATCCGGCCATGGCCCCGGACATCCGGCCCCTGGAGCTTCTTCCTCAACAGGATCCAATCTGGCCAAATCTCCAGGGCCCGGACATCCGGCGTCCAAGCCCGGACATCCGGCCCCCAGCCCGGATATCCGGGCCCCGGCCCGGAAATCCGGCGCCCCTTTCCCGATTCGGCTGAAACGGTCGCCCCAGCCCAGACATCCAGGCTGAGAGCCCGGACATCCGGCGCCTCGCGAAGGCCCGGACATCCGGCCCGTCGCCCGGACGTCCGGCCCCCGCCCTGCCTGCGCGCAGTGCCTCAGGGCCTTGTCCCTTGTACCCCTTCGCCCCGAGACTATATATACTTGTTCCCTTTCCTCTTTCTAGATTAGCATTGAATTAGCTCATATTCTTGTGTGAGAGCCTTTGCTCATCCACTTGGCTACTTCTCCTCGGAGATCAGGACCTCTGGAGAAAGATCCCCCAAAGCGGATTCGAGACCCCCTTCTAGGTGGACCCCTCAAGGCCTCCTCACGGAGAAGAACGGCTACCGTTTGTATCGTCCTTTGTTGACCTTGAATCATGTATCTCCCTTTGTGTTCATCGATCTAGCACTTGTGTGATTGATCTCTTGTCGGTTGAGTGAATTCTCTCTCGTTTTCCCCGTGTTTCCCTCTTGTTCTTCCGCGAGTTCTTCGTGATTCACCGTAGGATCCGCTCCAACGTGGAAGATCATCCACGTAGGGTTCCGCCCTACATCAAATTGAAACTTCTAATTCCAATTTTTCTTCCAAAGCTTTCATCATAGCATCACAATATCTTTAGTAAAAGCATTATTTTGTTCATAAGCATGGGGTGAATTTATCATGGATTGCAACAAAGAAATACAATCAATCAAAGAGCAACTATCATATTAAAGTCTTTGTAATCCAAAAGAGTGGGCAAATCACTAGTTAAAGTTTTGACCGCTTCAAACCCACTTTTATCAATTTTCTCAACAAGATTTTCACCCTCCGAATTATCGGGGCGCCTTCTACCTAAAGTTGACTCTTCTTCAGTCCCCTTTTCATAAATCTTAATTTTACTAAACAAAGAAGCAATAAGAGAAACACCAATCATTTTAAGATCTTCATCACTTTTATGAAAGCAATCACTAGAAAACGATTTTTCTAATAATTTTCTTCTAGCTCTAAGCATAGCGGTTCTTTTCTTACTTTCATCCATAGAAACATAAAGAGCCTTAATTGATTCCTCAACCTTAGGCACAAAAATTTTCATCTTGAGATATTCTACATCACGAGAAATTCTATCAATACTTCTAGACATAACATCAACCTTATTCATCCTTTCTTCTGTTGTAGCATTGAAACCTTTTGAGTATTGATAAATTCTTTAATTCTCAAGATTAGAGGTGTTCCTATTATTATTATAAGAAGGATCACCATAATTATTAGAGGAATTACTAGGAAAAGGCCTAAGATTAAAATTGTTTCTATAAGCATTGTTATTGAAATTGTTTCGCGAGATAAAATTCACAGCTATGGCATCATTATTTTGCTCAATCAAAGTAGACAAAGGCACATCATTAAAATCAATAGGAGCACTTTTATTAGCAACCAATTTCATAAGCGAATCAAATTTTTCACTCAAAGAAGAAATTTCTTCAACCGAATTAACTTTTTTACTAGTAGGAGCTCTTTCGGTATGCCATTGTGAATAATTTTCCATAATATTATTAAGCAATTCCGTGCCTTCACCCAAAGTAATATCCATAAAAGAACCACCCGCGGCGGAATCCAAAAGATTACGAGAAACAAAATTCAACCCCGCATGAAATTTTTGTATGATCATCCAAAGATTTAACCCATGGGTTGGGCAATTCCTTAGCATCAATTTCATTCTTTCCCAAGATTGTGCAACATATTCATGCTCAGGTTGCTTAAAATTCACGATTTGCATCCTAAGGGAAATAATTTTCGCGGGCGGAAAATACTTAGTAATAAAAGCATCTTTGCACTTGTTCCAAGGATCGATACTATTGCGAGGAAAGAAGAAAACCGAATTTTTGCATGATCTCGCAAAGAAAACGGGAATAATTTCAACTTCGCAACATCATTGTCCACATATTTTTTCTTTTGCATATCGCATAATTCCACGAACGTGTTAAGTTGGGACACGTCATCCTCATTAGGAGTACCAAAAAATTGATCTTTGATAACAAGATTCAGCAAAGCGGTATTAATATCACAAGACTCCGCACTAGTGGCGGGAGGAGCGATCGGAGTGCAAATAAAATCATTGTTGTTGGTATTGAAGAAATCACACAACTTGGTGTTCTCTTGAGTCATTGTGACTACGCAACAAGATTGCACTAAAACAATCTGACAAAAAACGGCAAACGGAAAAGAGGGCGAATAAAATGGCAAATTTTTGTGAAGTGAGGGAGAGGAAAACGAGAGGCAAATGGAAAATAATGTAAATTGCAAGGAGATGAGATCTGTGATTAGGAACCTGGTAGATGTTGATGATGTCTCCCCGGCAACTGCGCCAGAAATTCCTTTTGATGCGGCTTGAACTACGTCGGTATTTCCCCAAAGAGGAAGGGATGGTGCAGCATAGCTACGGTAGGTATTTCCCTCAGTGATGAGACCAAGGTTACTGAACCAGTAGGAGAACCACGCAATACTACATGGACGGCACCTGCACACAAATAACAAATACTCACAACCCGACGTAATAAAGGGGTTGTCAATCCCTTTCGGGTAATGGCGCCAGAAATTGGCAAGTTGACAGGATAAAAATATGATAGACTGGATAAATATATCTCGAATAAAATAAAGTGCAGCAAGGTATTTTTGTATTTTTGGATGAATAGATCTGAAAATAAAAGCAAGTAAAAATAGATCGCCAAGGCAAATATAATAAAGAAGAGACCCGTAGCCCGTAGATTTCACTAGTGGCTTCTCTCGAAAAAATTAGTAAACGGTGGGTAAACGAATTACTGTTAGGCAATCAATAGAACTTCAAATAATCATGACGATATCCAGGCGATGATCATTATATAGGCATCACGTCCAAGATTAGTAGATCAACTCCTGCCTGCATCTACTACTATTACTCCACACATCGGCCGCTATCCAGCATGCATCTAGTGTATTAAGTTCATGGATAAACGGAGTAATGCAATAAGAACGATGACATGATGTAGACAAGATCTATTTATGTAGAAATAGACCCCATCTTGTTATCCTTAATAGCAACGATACATACATGTCGGTTCCCCTTCTGTCACTAGAATCAAGCACCGTAAGATAGAACCCATCACAAAGCACCTCTTCCCATGTCAAGATAAATAGATCATGTTGGCCAAACAAAACCCAAATATCGGAGAAGAAATACGAGGCTGTAAGCAATCATGCATATAAGAGCTCAAAGAAGACTCAAATAACTTTCATGGATAAAACATAGATCTAATCATAAACTCAAAGTTCATCGTATCCCAACAAACACACCACAAAAAGAGCTACATCATAGGGATCTCCAAGAGACCATTGTATCGAGAATCAAAAGAGAGACAGGAAGCCATCTAGCTACTAACTACGAACCCGTAGGTCTACAATGAACTACTCACGCGTCATCGAAGAGGCACCAATGAGGATGATGAACCCCTCCGTGATAGTGTCTAGATTGGATCTGGTGGTTCTGGAACTTGCGGCGGCTATAATTGATTTTCGTCGATTCCCCTAGGGTTTTTGGAATATTGGGGTATTTATAGAGCAAAGACGAGGTGCGGGAGGCTACCGAGGTGGGCACAACCCACCTGGTCGCACCTGGGGGGCCAGGCGCGCCTTGTGGGCTGTGCCCCCCTCGGGGCACCACCCAGGTGTTTCTCCGGCCCGTTTGGTGTCTTCTGGTCCATAAAAATTCCGCATAAAGTTTCGTTGCATTTGGACTCCGTTTGATATTTATTTCCTGCAATGTAAAAAAAGCAGAAAACAGCAACTGTCACTGGGCACTATGTCAATAGGTTATTACCAAAAATGATATAAATGATTGTAAAACATCCAAGAATGATAATATAACAGCATGGAACAATCAAAAATTATAGATACGCTGGACACGTATCAGCATCCCCAAGCTTAATTCTTGCTTGTCCTCGAGTAGGTAAACGATAAAAACAATTTTTTTATGTGGAATGCTGCCTAACATGATCATCACATATTCTTTTCTTTGTAGCAAGGACATTTGGACTTTTATATGGTTCAAAGCAATAGTCTAGTTGTAACATCCCAAATTTTCAATTTGGAATGTTATACCTAGGTCATTCATGCATATCATATTTTATTGCATTTTCGTTTTGCGATCCTAGAAATCCTAAGCAACTCAAGGACCCACGGAGAGAGATGGGGATTTCACGTTTTTCATATTTGAATTTTATCAAATATTGAAACAAGGATCATTTTGGTTTTAAATAATTTTTCTCTCCGAAAATATTTCATATTAAAATATATGAGAGGAGATAATATGACTTCTCCAAAATATTAAAATCAAAGAAATAAATTTTATTTGGATTTTTATAGCAATTTTATTTGAATGAGGAAAAATACGTGTTTTTCAAAATTGCATTAGAGGCCCAAATAAATGTTCACTTTGTCTGGCATATTTTTAGTGGACCGCGAAAATTCACTTCAGGATTTTTGGAGTCCATTTAGTATTTCTTTCGTTAGTTTTTCTGCGCAAGGACTTATTTTAAAAACAAAATTCGAACCGACTTACCGGGCCGTGTCCGACTAGGACACTTGGCCCGGGGCTTTATAAACCGCGCCCCCGAGGCCCGAGGCCCAAGTCGCCTGAGCCCCGCTAAAACCCTAGCGCCGCCCACCTCCCGCCGCGTCGAAGTCCCGCCCGCCCGCCGACCCGCTCGGCCTTGCCGCCTGCCGCCACGCCCGAGCCAGCGAACAGCGCCGCCATCCCGCTTGGCCTCGCCGTCCGTCGCCGGAGGTAGCCGCCGCCGCCGGTTTTCGTGAGAAAAACCATTCGGTTTTCTTTTGAAAACCTAGATCTCTTTTTTTATTAGATCGGTTTTTCTGTCGGTTTTACGTTCGTTTTAATGAACGTTGTTTACCCGTTAGTCGCAGACAGCGAACATTCGTTCGTTAGCCTGTTCGTTAGTTTTTCTTTTTCCAGGGTTTATCCGCGATTATTTTCAATCACGATTTCTGCCCTGATCTTCGTTTTAGTTTATTTTTTCGCTTGTTTATCGGAATAAGGCGATTCAAGTGCCTAGATCTTCGTCTCGAAACCCTCTTTCTGTTTAACCAACTTGAACAAGATTTTGGTACTGTAAAATTTGACTTTAGTCCATATTAATAATCAGACCTTGTTTCTTTCGCAGTTTGAGTTTTGTTTCTCCGTTTGATTTGATTCTTTTTACAAACCGGAGTTCTTCAGTTGAACTTTCTGGTTAGATCTTCTTATTTGAGATTTCCCGTGCATCTTTGATTGATTTCTTATGTATTCTATTGTTTGTTTGCGATAGAATACCCGGAATGTGAAGCATGCTACTACGAGTCTCTAGGATTTGCAGATCGTCAGCAAGGCAAGTAACACATTGATCATACTCTTTTCATACCCAGTTTTTACGCATTAGTTACGGTCCTCAAACATTGCATGATTAGGATGTGATTAACTTGTGGGTATTGGAAGTAGATGATGAGGTAGAACCTATTGCCTTTTATTATCAAACCCTGATGAGTAACTTCTACGTTATGCTTATATTGCCATGCTATGCTCGTAGACGTGGATTTGGTTTGAGTGAATCCATGACAGATGTGAGATTATTAATTAATGGTTCAATTTAAGATGGCAACTTTAATACACATCTAGATGGATTGTTGGTTTTTGGCACCTGGGGTTATACAAGTGTTGTCCTAGGAGATCCCGGGGTTATACCATGTGATCACCCTATGGTCCGCCACCCAGGCTCAAAGGGATCATAAGATTATTCATGCTAGAAACTTTCGTGTGCAGCCACAAGCCATTATGGGCTCTGGCATAGTTGAGTATGTTGTGTGACCTCTTCAAGTGGTAGGCTAGCAGATGTAGGGGATGTAGGTTGGTACTGTCTAACCGGGGTTAGAGTTAATGCTTCTGAAAGACTGTGTCTCGGTCATCCATTTCTCAAAGACCATGAAGTGCGAGAAATCCAATGGAGGAGATCGAGTCTTGTGCGGAAAAGTGCGCAAACCTCTGTAGAGTGTACAAACTAATCATGGTTAGCCGTGTCCCCGGTTATGGACATCTTGAGTATCTTGTACTTGAATTATTGGATTGATCTCATCACTCTAAATTAATTTGTTTGGTTGATAATTACTTTGTAATTGGGATTGAGATGGGGGTACCACTCTCAATGTCTCAACCGCCATGATAGTTAAATAAAATATATTCCTTTGTTGTAGGGAAAAATTGTCTTAAACTTAGAGCCTCCACCAGCCATATATGCATGTAGTGATAGCATTTATCTGTTCATTGCTCTAATGTGTTATATTGCCAGCATATTCCATGTGCTGACCCGTTTTCGGGCTGCAAAGTATCATGTTGCAGACTTCTCAAACGAGGAGTAAGGTGCGATAGGTCGTTTATCATGCACTCAGCTATGCTGTTGGAGTTGATGGACTCACTTTATCTTCCAAGCCTTCCGCTATTATCATATTGGATGGCCTTAAGCCATATTTATTGTAATAAGTTCTCTTTTGTGACATTCGATGTAATAAGTGTGTGTTACTACTCTGTTATAAATCCTTCGAGTACTGTGTGTGTCAGCATTACCGATCCAGGGATGACACTGAACACAGAGATTTGATCGTCTGAGGTCGGATCACTACAAGATGGTATCAGAGCACACGCTGAATGTAGGACACGGCCACTAAGAAAAGCCATAGGTCACTCTTCTCTACCCATTTCTGACTCCTCTCCATTTTCTACCCTTTAGGATGGCGGACTCGAGGAACAAGTTTGCACAACCGGATGAAGACACACCCTTTGGACGACACTTGAAGGAAGTCACTAGGTACCTGAACATCGGAATACCAAGATTCACCGGGACCTACACCGCCACTCTACTAGAAGAGGGGTGATGGATGATTCGAGTTCAAGTTCCAGGAAGGACATTCACGCCAGTTACGGAGCCCATAGATTTTTCCTTTGATGCACCAACCTGGAGTCTAGGAAAGAGCATGGCAGCCCACATTGCTATGGGACGTATTGGAGAAATCTACAAGCAGGAGCTGAAGGACACTATCTACCAGATATGTGGGCGCCGAGATGAGCAATGGGAGATGATCAGCACTAGGAAGGACATGTCCATTGCAGCTTTCATCCAGGAGTTAAACCAGCACATTCGACGCCAGGAGAACCAGATGTGCTCAAGCATGTTAGATTTGAAGAAGGCGATGACTAGGATCACCGAGCTAGAAGAGGAACTCAAGTCTACACGCGATGGATATGAGGAGGAAATGACGATACTCGTGGAGAAGAATGACAACCTGACAAGAAAGATAGGAGTATTCTTGGGAGACCCCGCGCCAGGAGGAGAAGACGACGAACCCAAGGAAATTCGTTCTAAAGACTACATCATCATCGACGACACCGACTCCGGCCTTGATGGTAGTGATGATGATTATGAGGACGAAGCTGGACAAAAAGATTCAACAAAAGACAGAAACAAATCCACTATTGGTTTTACGTCAAGCAATACGTAGAGTAACTCCCAATATAGGAGTAAAAACAAGACGTAATAAAAAAGGATC